>JAWWEW010000001.1:70992567-71090715 GCA_035583185.1 Anabacerthia variegaticeps
ACGGGTTGGGAAGGGAAGGGAAGGGAAGGGAAGGGAAGGGAAAAAAAAGAGGAGAGTAAAAGTGGGGAAAGAGAAAGTGAAGCAAAAAAAAAAAAGAAAAAAGAATAAGAAAGGGGAAATGAAAAAGAAAAAGAAAGTGGGAGGAAAGGAGTGGGAAAGAGAGAACTGGTGACAGGAAAAAAAGAGAAAAATAGTGACAGAAAAAAAAAAAAAGAGCAAAAGAGAAAAAGGAAGGGACAGGGGTGGGAAGAAAGAAAGGGAAAAAAATAAAAAAGAGGAACAGCTCTGAGATCTCTGTAATGTATCTGGAACATGGCCAAAGCCATGCAGAGATTGTAGACATAACTTTAAACAGCTCTCATCTATACTTTCTTTTCAACCCTTTTCACCCAGCAAATCAGGACACAAGAACAAACCTGAGTCAAGATTTGCAATTGTTTCCTTAATGAATAAAGAAGTTATGCAGTAGACTACATTAAGAACGAAAGACTCGCTCGATTTGGCTATGAGTTTGTATCTCTTCCTTTGTCATATAGTTCTCTTCATTACCCTCAAAAAGCTTGTTCTGTTATTCTGCTTTGTTTTTCACTCACTCTTGAAAATCATAATTCTGAGCCTACCAAAAAAAAAAAATCTACAAAGCAGTAAATCAATACATTGGCTGCCTTTGCCATTCTGACAGTTTGTAACATAACATTTTAGTTCTATGAAGGTACGTCTATTATTTTTTTAAAACAAACCTCTAAGTTCCTAATATTTTGTTTGAAGAATTTCCCTATTTTCACACATTAGTCAACCTACTTCTATTTTTAAGGTTGAAATTTTAAGGTTGAAATACACACAGAAAGTAATAATTACTTAATAAAACAAAAGCTTTTAGTAGCTGGTTGTCTCTAGAGTTAAATATATATATATATATATATATATATACATATATATATACATATACATACTGCTTTAGCCCTAATCTGAAGTACTTAATTTATACTCCATATATTACTTTTCATAATAAATAAAAATTATATTTAAAATAAAAATATGTAGATAATTCCTAGTGCCATCAAATCAGGAACAGAACCCTATGAATGATTTAGTTATTTATACCAGTTCAAGGCAAGTGTTACTTCTCATTACTGTGGTTTGCACAAAATTGCAAATCATACAAAAACTAGACTTAAGAAAAATCTACCATAAAAATAGAGTTTAGTATTTCATGAAGAGATATGGCTGCCTGGCATTTTCTACTACAAGTCCTTTGTAAAAATGATTAGAGCTTTTGGGCTATATTTTTGATGTTTGCTTTTCTTAGCATTCAAATAGAAACAATTCAGTTACTTTTGGTTCCTGGAATGCCTTTGTATTCTTGCTAAGAAAATCTTATAGGCAACTACCTCAAATGACTGATGAATGAATTTGATACCTTCAAATGGGGTGATATGGGCAGAGAGGAGCCAGATACCTTTTCTTCTGGTAATGAGAATATAGTTATTTAAAACTTTCAGGTAATTCTCTGAGAACTTTCTGTTCTCTCTCTCCTTTAGTGTATTCTGATCAAACTGTAAAAGTACAGCCATATTGGTTTTTTTTTTTAAAAAAAAAGGAAAAAAAAATAGTAGTGGATCCCATTCTTTTATTCTGTTTTCCTTCATTATTTTTCATACTTCCTGACATAGTTTAGGTTCACATCAACCAGTGATTTCTGAGATTATGCCTAGACACAGTCAGGTGGTCAAAGTCATCCAAAACTGCTCTCACTGGGCAATACGGTTGCCCAGTTTAGGTAGTAATTTAGGCCTAATTTATCATATTTAATCTTTTGACATTCCTTCAGGAAGTTTTGTTTTCAAAACCTCCCTGAGGTCATGCCCCGGATAGCTCTTAATACACTTCATTTGGTGTGTTGTAACATAGCCCTCACAATTTTTCAATATTTAGATCTGAAAATTGTAAATGTTGTAAAAGGTCCACTTGTTCCCAGATGGGGCTCAGGTGCTGTCCATGGCCACGTGCTGTACAGTGTTAAAATAGTTAGTGTTTACTCAGCCTCAGGGCCAGACTATGGTGTCTATTATGTCTCTGTAATAGGCATAGGCTGAGTAGCTGTCATGGAGCTATGCAAAATTTCACTGATGCTTTTCCTTTAGCCAAAAAATGAGTTTGATAGAATGTTCAACATCTTCTTACTACTAAGCAAGCTGCAAAGTGTAGGTGGAAGTTAGAAAAAGACAAACTCAAATGAGAGGGGCCAAGAAGCAGAGAGATGCTGACAGTGTTAAAATAGGAGTAAAAGGAGCAGAAGGGCAGAAACAACAGAACAAAAAAGGGAACCACAGAGGAAGCCTGCTAGAGCTGCTCTTTGAACAGATAAAAAATTATGAACTGCTAAATAAACTGAAAATTTGGACTGTAGGCATGTAAAATGGGATCACTCAGAGCTAACCAATATTTGAATATTCTGGTATTAAGATCCTTGTATCTCAGATGGGTGTGATAATATTATCCTTCTTCTAAGTGATGTGTCTGCAAAATAATGTTTGTCAGCTACTCTGATATCACAGTGGTGTGTACAACACAGAAATACCCAGAAGTTCACAATTTTGAATTCATGTTCAGTTGAAATGATGCCCTGTACTTAAGATACAGATGATGTATTGAATAATGAAGTTAAAAAAAAAAAATAATTGGCTAGCTCACTAGCCATTTTTTTGCGTAGTCTTTTCCTTGTCCTTTGGTCAGAATTGTCTCAAGAAAAAAAAAAAAGAAATTAATGAGTTATAAAATTACAATTTGTATCACGAATCATATGTCAGTTAGCTGAAATCAAAGGTGTACAGGAAATTTTAAACTGATGGTACTTTGAGCATTTGTCTTTATCCTGTTAGAGGTCTGCTTTCAGTACATTGTCCTGATCTACACAGGTAAATATTGTTTCTCTTTTATATTTATATTTTTTATATGTAAGAAGTATCTGCTCTCCTGACCAAATCTGGGGAATGATATGACTGATGTTAGCTGATCACATTACCATGCAATACCCACCCCTATGGAACACATATCATGAATCATTTTTTAGTTCACTGTATAGTCCAGGTGTTCAGAAACTGCAGACAAACCATTTCTACTCTCTACAACCCTTAGAAGAAGGGATATGTAGGGCTTATACAGATCTAAAAACCACGACTTCAGATTTCACAGTGATGCAGAGAAAGAATGATTCTTTTGTAAATGTTATTCAAGAAAGCAAGCTACTTATTTTGGGTTCACTTCCAGTGATTAAAGTTTGTGCTAAACAGTATCCTTTCTATTAGTGTGCCTATTTGCATACCTAATTCCTTCTTGTTGGTTGTAAAAGTGAAAAAAAAATAAAGGGCTCTGTGAAAAAAATACATGCAACAGTATACAGGACTAAAAAGAAATACAAATTCATTTGTAAGCTCATGACAGCAAAGTCTGTACGTTTTATGTTTGCTCAGCATTGAATACAATAGAGTCACAATCCTTGTTGTGCTCTTGGGGAAAACATCAATATCATTACTATAAAATTGTTGATGTTTCATTACATTCCCAGTTTTTGTTGCAGTTCCTGTTCAACTTATAAGAATGATCAGAACTCAACAAGAAAAAGAATTGTTTGATTTGATCAGTTTTCCAGTCACAGTCTTTAAATTCTCTTTAGCTCCATGGGACAATGAATTCCACAACCTTACAATTACTTTGAGATTTGTGAATGAGTTGTGAGGTTTTCAAGGTCTGTGCTGCCTCTATATTCTATTTACCATTTAGAGGAATAGTGAGGCAGCAGTTAACCATTCATCCCCGACATTTGTCAAAATAATCTTTACAGATATGGTGCCTCACATTGCAGACAGAAGAGAAGTTATAATAAAAGAAGTTAATTATTCTTTCTCAGCATCCATCATGACATAGCACTGTGTTGAACAGTCAGTGAAAATGATGTGTTGGGGAATTTTCAGCCAGGAAAGCGGGGGAGGGTGTAACAGACTGTTTCTTCGTGAAAGAGGTGCTTTGTCCAGCAAGCTAAAAATGAGCTACTTGTTGGTGTGCTGAGCTGGAAAAAGTCCAGAGTCTTCAGATCTCACATTTTCTTAGCTTTTCTTTGTCTCAGACACTGATCGGCATTTCTAACTGGTGCAAATATATCTGACATTCTTCTTGTTTCAAAAAGAACAATAAGGAAAATATTATTAAGGGAGAATAGCAATTTGAAATTCATTTGCACAGAACAGGAGTCTCTTCACCCCAGTCAATTAGAGATGCTAAACCAGAATCAACACGGTTTTGCCTGATTTTAGGGGATAGTCTAACATTAAAATTAAGATTTACAGATAATAATGAATTTTCAGTATTTTTTCCTTTTTTTTTTTTTTTTTTAAGTTACAAATACACTATTTAAATATTTGCTATGACATTTGTTTTAATTCTGACCAGTTTGTGGGGGTTTTGTTCCCTTTCCTTTGATGTTGAGAGCTTCAGAAGCACTTTGAATTCCAATACTTTTTATTATTTTTCTTATTATTTTTAAAGGCATTGCTGGAAAAAGGGTACTCATATTTATTCATGAATACGAGTGGACAAGGAACAGATTTTTAATCAAATAAAATGTTGCAGATAAAAAAACCCAACAATTTACTGTATCAATTCAAAAGTTGAAAATTTTGTGAAAAGTCAAATTTGGCTTTTGCCGATTAAAGTGTTCTGTTCCTGTACCTACTATGTCCTCTTTTTAAAATACAATTTCCAATAGAAAAACTAATCAAAGATGACCTTTCCTTATTAAAAACCTTTGATTTTCACAGAGAAGTACACTCCTTTTATCATCGTTATTATTATTACTAACATATTTTCTAACAGCCCCAATAGTCTCTCTTCAATTTCCGGAAAAAATCATTCAAGTAATTCTAAACATTAATATACACATTCTTGAAAAATCGCTAAGTAAATATGCGCTTAATGAAAATGGTATTTACAATTTGATTTTACTTCTGCCCTATTTCTCCAGGTTTTTGTTATGTCCTCAACAAGAAAACAAACCAAACAAAACCAAAAAAAAACCTAAAAAAAAAAAAATACCCATACAGACAAGCAAGAACACAAAACAAACAACCAAAAAAAAAGAAAACCCAGCAGTACACCTATGTTCTGAGCTTACAAAAAAAGAATGGAGAGTTAACAAAATCTTATGTCAAACCCCATGAAGTATCTCTCTAAATACAAGATAAAATGCCTATAAACCTCCAAAGCTTTCCTAGAAGTACTTCAGACATTGGAAATAAACATAACACATTGACGGTTATATTTCTAAGAGTTAATGCTGGCTTAATTCCTCTGTCATTTGTACCAGTGGATGTTTCATGGTTAGATCAGTGTATCATTCTCAGTGCAATCCTTATGCAACTGAGACCCTTAAGTGTGCCTTGAATATTCTTAAACACATTAAACGATCAATTTTATGTAACATGAAGTGTAGTGTACATTTCGGGAGTTAAAATTCCCTAGACCAAATAAGGTCTGGAATCTGATATAAAAATCTCCACCAGATATCTAAAATATTATGTGCTGATTCATGAACTGAAAAAAGTCTCTAAAATAAAATCTTTAATTTTAAATGCTGTTAGATTGTGACAGACACTGTATAGTCTCACACCTAGGATAAGTTGTGTCTGAGTTCAAACAATGAAGTGTCTAATTTATTTTTATATAGGTATTTGCCTTTTATGAGAAGGTGACCCATCTAACTGATCAACAGTACACCTCAGTCAGGTTTCTTTTTCCTTCTTTAGCTTGTTATTCTAAATTATCCACAAACCTGAAATGCAAAAAAAATTGAAGGTGGAATCTGACCAAGGCCAGTGTATTGTTTCAAGAGGATTAGCATTAGTAGAGACTCAAACTTTAGAGCTGCTAAATTATTTTGTTTCCAAATTATAGAAGCCAGTACTTTATTCTGGGACTTTTGACACAACTTCTCTTGATAACACAAGGAAAATAAAATCTCCAGAATATGATCTTTGTCTTAACACTTGGCTGAATAGCCACTATATATTAGACATGAAAAACCCATCTTAATCATCTCTCTTTTTTTTTTTTCCCCAAAGAAAAATGTTGTGATATAATCCCCTGAAATCTATTTTTTTTTTTTTTTTTTTTTTGAGCTGTGCAATCCAATAACCTGAAAATGATGATTTGGCCCAGTCACTAACTACAAAAAAAGGATGTGGAACAATAGATAGCTACACAAAACAACTATTCCAAAAAAATGGGTTTTAGATCCAATACATGGGTCCATAGAAGACTTGTGAGTAGTACCACAAGCATAAAGGATGCAGCCAGATTTCAGAGCCCTACTGCTTGATAGAAGAAACTAAAAAAGAATGAGCTAAACCTACATATGCAGGTAGCACAATAAAAGGCCTTAATTTTTTACCTTACTTAATTGCAAACCAAATTCAATGAGTAAAATAACAGTAGGTAATAATCAGGTTAATATTTTTTCAAGGAGAAATATCATTGTTTAAAATATTGATGTAGAGGTTAATAGCCCACACACCAGCTAAGACTTTGTATAAGTTTCACAATAGTCACCTTTTTGCTGACCTTGGTGAGCAGAGGATAGATCTCTGTGGCAGGATGCACTGACTGAGCTTTTGGGTTTTTCACATGACTGGTACAGAATAGACAATGAATACATAAGAACATGTGTGAAGAGGATCACAGTGTGATGTTTGATTGTTAGAATGCACCACAGCATATCAGATCATTTGCTGAAAAAATGTGCTGTCCATGTGAGGTCTTTCCAAATAAACACCTGATGATGATATCCTTTTTTTTCTGCACTGTGAAAAAAATAAAAAGAACAAAACTAAAACAAGAAAAAAAAAAACACAAAAAAACAAAAAAGTTCATAAGTTAAATTATAAAACTGCCTCTTCTGGGCAGTCTTGCATTTGTCCCTATCCAGAGGGAGTGGGTGTCTGTAGAAATAGAAGTGCCATTACAATTTTGTGTGTGTATGTAGGAGGATTTTTGAGATATCAAAAAGCCTTCTATGCTTTCCCAGTGACCAAAGTAGGTTAGAACAGGCAGGTAAGGTTAAATCCTTGAAGAATCAGATAACACTGATCATAACAGTGCTACAGTCTAAAACAGCTTAGAGAAAAAGGAAATAGAAATTATCATATCGGACAGTGGTCTGGTTTTGTTCTGTTGCTGCCAATAATTTGAACTTTTCGGTGGTATACTGCCAAATTTATCTATTACACTGCAATACTGTTTGTTTGGGGTTTTTTCATATTCATAAAGAGAACTTAGTAGACACAGTAATTTGCTTTAAAAAAAAAATCCATGTAGTTATAAAATGAACTGTCTAAAATGATTAGTGAGTGGAATGGTTTATATACTTGAATCAGTCAAGTAGTTTGACATCTATTTAAAACTCTGATAAGGAAGGGAAAGGGATACAAGTTGGACATTTGACAGGATGATCCAAGACCAGCTGCCCTTTGAAATTTGACTTTTGGAGTGCTTAATGAGTAATACTCTTACTGACATGGTTATAAACTTCCATATTTAAAGTTCACAACTGATATATTGTGTCGTATTTAGAGGCTTAAAAATTAGCCATAGTACTATTTTTTAGCCAGTTAAAACAGACCCTTCACTGCATCCACAATCAAAATTCCAATCATTCCCTTGCCAAATTAGTTTTATTATAGTGACATGTCATGCTGACACAATATGTTCCGAACATCAGATTCAATTTCATTTCTGTAATCTGAACCTATAAGTAATTGTATTCAAGTATTTTTCACATCTGCAATCCAATGAAATGGAAAAAGACTCAATTGGAGAGGATAGAAGACAGGAAATAGCTAATATGATCAAAAATAATATGTTCTCTTTGAAGGACAATCTAGTCTACTTCTGAATCCCATTGAAACTTTTCTGCTATATAAACATGAGTTTTATGAGTTCAGCATCACAATCCGCAAGATTTCTACTCCCTCAGTTATTCTGTTCTCTCCCACTCAGCACTGCAGATTTAATTTTTTTTCCAAGATGCTGCTCTGACTAAGGAATCAAAATTTACCGGTCACATTTACAGAACTCTTCATTTTGCAGGAACTCTCTCTGAAAAACTTTTCCACTCCAATTAAGTGCCTAACCAGAAGCTACTGAATGTTCTTTGGAAAAATCTCTCTCATTGGTTCTACAGACTAGCTTTTAAGCTGAATGTAGTTATTTTTGAAGACTGTGTACAATTCATCTATATTTGCCTGCTTTCTGCTTAGAGGCAGCAGGGAAAGCATGATAGCAGAGCATTATGCTTAATATTCCATTTTCATGCTGTGAACAAAGAGGTAGATGACATCAGAATTCTTCAAATTCTGTAAATTGCAATATATATTCATACTTACTAGTTAGTTAAACTACATGGATTAAATGTATATAATATTTCTTTCATATAAAAGACTGGAATTTTGCCAAATACACATATAAAAATATTTTTAAATATATACCTACACACACACACACACACATTTTAAAAATCTTTTAAATTAAATAACTAGAAAGTTAACAGATAAATCGCTATGAAATAATTCAGTTTGGCCAATGAAAACATACATATTCAGATATCTATTTCAAAATTCCAATTTATGTAGGTTATGCTAGTAATCCTGCTAATTCCATGTTACTGAAATTCAAAGACAGAAAACAACATTAGTCAGGAAAAAAAATTATGGTTTATTGAAATGTGCACCATATGACATGTAGGTGTGTCTACAGAGCTGACTAAGAGTTACAGAATAGAAAAAAATAATCAATTTAGCCTCTTAAAATCAAAGGGGGACAAGGGTATTCATCACAGTCTAATTAGTTTTTTAACTAGTAATTTACTGACTTACTAAATTACTGACATAGGGCATTCATTTTTTTTTTTTTTATTAGACACGTTTTTATTAGGGAAACTTAATATTTTGATGTGACTCGTGAAATCACAGAAACCACATTTTATTTTTCTGCATAATTTTGGATGATTCACAGTACTATTTTTCAAGGTTGTTTCCTACTTTACAAAGAGCTTTGGGAAATCCTTGCATCTCTAAGTAGATATGCTAAGGTATAAAACCAGTAAAATATGCAGCAACTTTGTTCTCCTGTAACAGACTTGCTTATTTGCATCACCCACTTTTCTGAGCTCTAGCAATATGCTGAGGGTCACTGAAAATACTCTATCTCCATTAGACACTAGGAGAAGAAATTAACTATACTTCACAGAATAAAAAGGAAACTAACCTAAGAACCTGTGTGGGATCTAGTTAACAAAAATTCAAATGTGTACACAATCCTCTCTTTAATTTGTACAATGCACTTCCATTCATCTTAATGAAGTCCAAAGTTCTGACTCAAAAATAAGAAGACAATTGCGGTCATTTTACTGTAAAAAGTGAATACTTAGCTCATATGAGGTACAAGGTCTACCTTAGGACAAACTACACTTACTGTTCTAATCTTACCATTCTCAGAGCCTGAGGAAAAGAAATCCTTCATTTCTCTTCCATTACATCTGAAGCTTTTGAATCCAAGAAAGGAGCAGAGAACTATTCTTTTGGAGTTCAATGGAAGAAATAAATTTCAGCGTCTAACAGACAGAACTATTGTCACACATATTAATTAAATGTCACTAGTCACTTACTGTACTGAAGTCTTTGTAAGCAGTTGCAAATGCCAGGTAGTCTGTTTTGTTCTTTTATTTGTGTTTGATTTCTGTTTCAAATACACTGCAGCTACTGTATTTATGTTTTTTTAACAAATATTCTCAAAAATTCATAGGGTTTTTCTTTTCCATAGCAATTTTAATTTGGATTTTTTTTTTAAATTGGATTTTAAAAATATAACAAATCTTTCCCTTGCAACTGCATTACTAATGCTTTTCAGATCCTTCGTTTTGACCCTGCTCTAACAAACATTTTTGTTTGCAATATCATCATTTTTCTACACATTTCCTTCCCTTGTAATGGGAGAATGCTAATGAAATTATCTTAAAGTTACTTCTCATCATCTGTGAACTTAGAAAATAAACTTTAGTCCAAATTAAGAAGGACATAAGATCCCAGAGTGCAATTCAAACATCATCCAGACATCTAAGTCCAAGAAAAAAGCCAGACTCAGAATAAACCAGTATAAGTCATTGCAGTAGAATTCTTCCTATCTATCTTTAAGTGCCTACACTTAAAATGCCCTTACTTGCTCAGATGAATACTGTAATTGTTGCCTCTCTAATTTCCATGGGGTATACAATAATACCAAATTGACCCAATTTTCCTGCAGTCCTCCACTCCTCTGGTACCATCACTGTCGAACTTCCCATTTCCAATGGTAAAATTGTATTGTAAGTAAAACAAGTGAGCTTTTAACTGTGAATTTGTTATTCTTTTGGAGAAGTGATCCTCATAAAACAGTTATTGACTAATCATATTTTAAAAGCAGACAATGAAGTTGATCTAGGTACTCTACAAAAAGCTGTAAATACACATCATACATAAAAGGTCAAAAAAATATTTCCTTTAAGTATATCAAAATCTCACATTCCAACTTTTTTTCCATGTCCTTTAATATCTTCTTTCAAAAACTATAAATCTTTGGCTATTTCCTCCTCCTTTTTATATTTTTTGCTTCACTAATCTACTTGGTGTCTTAGTTCATATTTTTCTCTACCTCTGCATTAGTGTCTACCTGAATTTCCTTTTTGACTTTTCCATTTATTTTTTCCTATTTCTTCAGTCTGAACAGTTTGATATTTCACGATATCAAAACTTCATTATCCTGAATGCTGAGATTTAGGCCACTTAGAGAGAATAAATCCACAATTTTCACTACTATATAGACTGCTGAGATATATTACTATCACCTTATATTATTCTCTGTCTACAGCAACAATGTCCTTGTAAAAAGGTGAATGGAAAGAACTAAGCATATTATTCTAAATAAAAGTTAAACATAATCAACTCCTTGCATGCAAGTAATGATACTTTTAATTTCTTTTACTTATCTTTGCTTATTCATCCTATGATCCCATCTACTTTTTCAACTGCAGCTACAAACTTAATTGATGGTTTCAATAATAATTTTTTCCATAGCTCATCAGTTTTGGAAGGGGAATGATATGGTGCATGACTGTTTAAAGTAATGCATACAAGAGGTTTTATTATTTTTTTGTCCACTGACTTAAGTGTTCTGTATTCTGAAGCATTTACTAGCTTAGCTTTTGCAAAGCCCTAAATCCTGATTATTGTTATTGTCCTGAGTCTTATTTTTTCTCTTATTGTATTCATTATCATATATAAAAATGTAAATTTAGTGTAATTCTATAACATATTACTTTGTACCTTTCAAAATTAGAAAAACTGTCTAGATAAATGAGTTAACTGAAAATTTATTTGTTTGAAAAAAAGAAGACTGAGTTTCTGAACAAAATATCAATCTCTGACTTTTTTTTTTTAATAAACCTGGGAAAAAAAAGAAAAAAAGTATAGTTTAGACATTTCTGCATAAAGGAAAATGTACTTAACTTGCTCATTAAATGTGCACACATGCAAATTTAACACAGGCACGCATGTAAAAAAAAAAAAAATCCATAACGCAAAAAATTAACATTCTTCCCAGGTAACAACTATGCTTTTATAAAATAATTCACATGTTCTTTGATGAGAGCATATCTCCTTGCTCCTGTTTATTTTATCATTTCAGTAACTCATATTTGCTGAGGCTCCAATAGATCATTATTTTTTGAGAAATGAAGGAAGCAATGGAGAAAGGCATGGAGGAAGGGAAGATAAAAAAGTGATATTTGATTCAATTTCCTCTCAAACACTTAGGAATGATTTTGAGAACCAGAGATTCTGATATTACACAGACCATTGAGTAAACCTGTGTGGTCCATCACTCTGGTTTTCCAGTCTCTTTTTCTCATCACTCTAAAAGCCCCTTAACAAATTTGAAGAAAATAAACTTCTAACCAGCTCTGCATGGCAAATCAAACATTCATTAAGGTCCAGCACTGTGTCCAGCTGGATTTTAACAGTGTCTGCTGCTGGGGAATCTACCACTTTCCCGAGAAGAGATTTTGATGGCTGATTGTTCTCATTGTGACGTTTTTCTCCTGCATCTAATCAGAATCTCCACAGGAGTTACTTGTGCTCATTACCCCTCTTATTTTCCATGTGACTCCTTGTAAAAAGATAGTCTTTATCTCCTTTGTAGCCACACTTTACAAACTGGAAGATGGTGATAAGGTCTCCCATAAACTTTCTTTTCTCAAGGCTGAGCAAACCCAGTTCTCTCATCCTTTTCTCTTATGGCAGGCTTCCCAGTCCTTGGATCATCTTTGTGGCCCTTCTCTGGACCCTCTGAAGTCTGCTCATATCTTTTTTGCTTAGCAGAAACTAAAACTCAGCACAGTATTTCCAGCTGTGTCCTTACAAATGATGCTTAAAGGTTTGGTGTGTATTTTGTAGATTTTTAGAAGTATAGGTTTTCTTGCTCACATATTAAGTGGTGTTAGAAGTTACCAAAGTGATTTTATCACATATTCTCAGGCTTTCTGAAGGTCATGGTGTTTTTCAGAGACACCTGAAAGATAACTTGAAGTCAAAGCAATAGAAGAGCCCAGAAACCCTTGGAGGTGGTCCAGGAGGCATAGCCTAGGACCCCGATGGCTGGACCACAGAAGGAATTAGCAATGATGATTGGTTATAGATATCTAATATGTTAATTGTTTGGAAGAGCATAAAAACTGTAACCTTACTGAGGGCAGGGTTCTTCAGAGATTTTTGGACACAGAGATCCTTGTTGAAACAAGGTGTGTTTTGTAGGCCCAGCGGAGTCCCAAAGCCCCCGAACTCCCAATAAAGGTATTGTCTATCTTTCTCCATTAATGTTTTCTCTGAGTGCCTATCTTCCAGGATTTTAGGCATCACAAGTACAGAGTAGAATAATAAAGTGGCTTCTTTATCTCTGCTGGTGATGTTTTTGTTGATGCAACCCAGCACCCTATAGGCTTTCTTTGCCACAGCAGCACACCACTCATACTGAGCTTGTTGTCCACCAGGATCTCCAGGTCCCTTTCGACAGAACATTCCCAAAACCAAATATATGCCAGCCTGAGATACAAGCCTGGTTTATGTTTTCCCAGGTGCAGCACCTTATACTTGTCCTTGTTAAACTTCATGAGGTTCTTGCTAGCCCACTCATCCAGCCTATCCAGGTCTTCCTGCTGAATAGCTCTTGCTTCTGAAGTACCCACTCATCACTCTGGTATTATCAGCAAACTTCATTAGGATGCACTTGAAACTATCATTCAGATCACTTACGAAGATATTTAATAGTATGGGGCTCTGTATTTTTCCCTGTGGGACCCCAGTTGTGACAAGCTGCCAGTTTGAAAAGGAGCTGTTTATCCCTACCCTCCAGGTGCAGCCTGTCAGCCAGTTCCCCACCCACCACAAAGATCACTTCTCTAGATCATAACACAGATCCAGACTGCTCTAAGAGATAAAAAATGATAATTAGCATTTTGTGTTAGAGCCAGACAGTTTCTACCGGGGAGTAAGTCATGAGGTCAGTCTGTTAAAAGTGTTGAAAGGTCTCATTGCAAATAGAATATATGATCAAGTGAATGGATTGTACAGTATTTTTCAGGGTAAGAATTCTCTTGTGTTTTGTCATCTGAAGGATGTTGCTCAATTTTGTGCATATTTCTCAAGGAAAACCCATAATTTAAAGAAAGAAAATTATTTAGTACTGAAACAGTAGGCTTCTCTTCACAAATCATGTAAATCTTCAGGGTTGGTTTTTTTGAGGTGTTGTTTTTTTTTTTGGTGGGATTATTTTAGCAAATATCTTTTCATATTAGAATTCTAACCTTCTTGCTTGCTCTGCATAGCTGTAAAAACATTTGCCAATTTACTTCCTCTAACAGCCTGAAGCTCTTAGCACTACCCAAAAATTACCTGATTTCTTTTCAATACCCTCAGCTTCTCTCTATAACAGCTATGCTGTGTCAGCCAAGATATTTTTGGCATCTTTTCCTTCATCCTCAATATCATTCTCGAAAAAACTTGACATCCTGCTTTTTTAAAAACTACTCATTTCCACTAAAATTCTAACCTATTTTTTAAACACACAGACATTTTTTTCTAGATCACCCATGTTTCCATTGTTCCAACGATGTCATACGCTGTTTAAAAAGTACTGCAAAAATACTCAATATCAGTTTGACAATTTTAGTCTGCTAACCCTTTTTTCTCCCCATTTGTTTTGCCTTGGATATTTAAATATTTCTTATATTACCCACCTTCACCTTTTGTCCCCCTCATCTTTGGTAACAGTAGCCTGTAAAAATGGTACATATCCATGGGACCTCCATAAAGACTTATTTAATATTAAAGAATCAAATGAGTCATACACTGTTATTGCAACTGATCTGATGAGTGTTGCAAACTTTTTTTTTTTCCTCTCACAGAATGCATGCTAAACACATTTTGTGAGCAATTGTGAAAAGACGCATTTTCTTCACGTGTGCAACTAAGCTCCTAGATGAGAATGTAGTCATCCTAATTTGGAAACTGCAGATCGTAACATAGTACAGTGACATTTTCTTCCCAGGAAAAGAAACCAAAGTTAAATCAGGAAAAGTGTGGGGGGAAAAAAGCAAAGAGAAGAGGAATACAAGTTCATCATGATGTATCTCCAGAACTGGATATTTTGACAGATTTTGTAGACGTGTATGCAGACCAAAAGCAAAATGCTTAAGCATATATTACCTGATGAACAGATTTGCCATCTGTGGTAGTTTCTGCTGACATGATTTAAAAAACCAGTTTCATATATCACATAAAAGACTTATCTCAAATATATAAATAATTGTCTTATTTCAAATCCCACTACAAAATAATGGAATAGCAGCTGCTAATATATTTCATTTGGTTTATGCTGTTCGCAAAGGGTAGAGTGTGCCTGTAAGTATGTATATGAATGTGTGACAGAGAAAAGAAAAAAGGGAAAAGAGGAAAGTTTCTTTTTAATTAGCGAGAAAAGCCTTTTATTCACTCATTTTGTACCAAAGTTTATCTACACCTTGTGTTCATCTAAGCTATCACAATAGACTGCATTGACCTGAGGACTTGATTTAAGGTTAACTGCAAAAGCTTTTGTAATTTGTTGCCTATGAGCAGTACAGCACTTGAGATCCAAGAGTTTCACACAGAAACAGACAGACTCTGCAACTTCTAGACTTCCATTTAATGATTTTGAGATAAGGATTTCTGTTTAGTGTCAATCTAATATTGCATCCTTTTAAGTATAGAAAAGAAGAGAATATCAAAAGAATCAACTCTAATGTTTTCTACAGTATAAAATAATATGGAATTCGACCTATATAAGAAAAGCCTGCATTAAGTAAAATTGTTTAGCTATGTATATTCAGGACAGCTCCAACAAATGAACCTCTCTGTAGCACAATGTCCTAGATCATAGCTCATCAAATGTTTGAATGGGACAATTAATGCATGTAAGTAGATTTTGTTTTCTAAGACTTTGTTAAAAGATGGTGGATTCCAAGTCTGAATAAGACATCATTATGCATAAATTTTTAAAAGCCATTTTGCCACTGAAAATTAAAAATTAGTCTTTCTTTTATGTCATTAAAACCCAGGTTTTAAACTGAAAAGGTTTACTTGATATTGGAAAAATATAATAATACACTAGTTCAGTCAATAATCTTCATAATTTCTCTTGTTTCTATATAAAAGTACATTTCTGATAAAGTAGCAGTGTATTAACCTGAACTTGGGATGTTTAAAAGGTAATAAATTAGTTACCCTTCTACATACACTTATATTTACTATAAATCAGTCCTAAAATTCAATGAATATTTTCAAATTAACTCTTTTTTATTGAAGCATACCCCTATATATTTTGTCTCATAATCTTGGAAAATGAACAGCTTTAAATGCTATATTGAATCCTCTCCATGAGCCCTAAAGCATTAAATATGATTTTCCTGAGCCTTCTTGTTACATCTATAAGGCATGACTAAAAATATTGATTGCTGAAGAGTGCTCAATTCAGTCTTCCTTTGCATTTCTTCATTCAATATTGGGATGCAGAAAAGTGTGCCTCTATTTTAGGGATTTAATTTTATAAAATTTGTCGCTTTAGACCATTCTTGAATGATGGATCTTCTACATTGTAGGCACTATCAAATCTGTAGCCATGGCTAAATACAATTTAGTAGTATATTTCCCAAGTTCTTTGTGCTAATTTAATGAGCTACATCATAGCTAAAATTCAAGATGTAGAAACTGCCTTCTTATCAGTGCAAAGCATTCTTGCATTAAAAAGGTAAACATTTCCTGGAGGTACACATGGGTTTTGTAAATCAGAGGTTGAAATTTTGTTTAACTGTACAGAATTTAGAAGTTGAAAATATCTGATAAAATAGGTATGTAGGGTGCCTTTGTTGAATTTCAATTATTCAGAATAAACAAGTGCTGTAATGCATTTTTTATACACTGAGTATCTACTTGAAGCATTGTTTAGATCTTTCCATTTCTATCTTAGAGCAACAAACAGGTGGTTTTTTTTCCTAAATGCTGTTTATGTTCTTTAATTTTATATTATGACATCAGAATCTGAATATAAGAATAAGCTGATTCTAAGAACGTGTCTGTGAACATTTATCATCTGCTTTCCCACCCTCCTTTTTTTTTAAAGCAGAATGACTAACTCTAAAATATACCTTAGCTAAATGTTGGTTATCTCCTTTATCACCAGAATAACATCTTAATAATCTGCAAACATTAATGCCTACAGTCTAAGCGCTAATATATATATCAGATTAAACTGCTGTTGGCTATGTAGAAAACAAACACTTATTTCATGGCTGTTTTGTTTTTTTTTTGTGAGTTCATGTCAAAAATCAGGAAAGATGGGGGAGTATGTCCACTTGGAGACTTGCAAATGCCTTCCTTTTGTAGGTATTGTTGATACACAATAATTATCACAAAGGTGCTCACGAAAATAAAGCATATTGAGAGAACTAGAAACCTGAAATTACATGAAATTACAATGCTTTTAAAATACTATTTTTACGTTTATACATTTCATGTAAAATAGAGAACCTGTAGTACTCCACTGTTTTGAAGCTCATTGTGACATAAAAGATTGAATTACAAGTGCTTGACATTAAAATCTTACATTTCATGTTAGACATCTAAATATATGGCCTTCAAAATAGTTCAAAACCCTGCAGTCTAATTCTCATTCCTGCATTGCCTATTTATGGGAAGACTGGGGTCCTTTGCACCACTGTATCAGAAGAAATTAATTTCAGGGGAGCCAGGGATTGGCCTGGATTTCTAATAAATAGTAACTATATAGAGAATTTACTTTGTGCTATTAATGAACCCAGTAGTTTGGTTGCAGGCTGCATGGAAGAACTTGTTCCTTTGAAGGTGCGGTAAACCTACCATTTTTCACCTAGCAGGAGAGCAGTTCAAGGAGCTGCAGGATGGATAAACATGACTGAACTGATGAACTGCCAAGCTGTGGTATGTTCAGATACCTGATTTAAGATGCTTTCATTCTAAATTCCTTTCCAGGTTCATAAGGAGTTCACACATATTCTTCATTGTGACAAAGCCCTTATCGTGCAATATGCATTTTAAGCTGTGCTTTGTGAATATGAAATCTTACTATGAATTGTCTCAGCACAAGCTGCTCTTGTTTTTTATGACTACTAGGAATCCAAAGACATTTATGTTCATATGCCTGCCATTCATTCTCAGGAAATAAATATTCTTTAGATAGCAGTATGCACAGTGAGTGAAATTAATGTGCCATTCCTGTAGTTTTCTACATATGTACACACATAGAAATACTTTAAAACCACCAAGATATATTAATTTGTTATCTAAAAGCAAGTTCCAATAATCTTGGAAGTATAGTTGAACATTCCAGAAAGGATCAGATGTTTGTTGTTTTGTTTTGGTTTTTTTTAATATAATAATTCAATTTATTACCTCTGAGATTCCTGACATTAAAAAAACCCACAAAAACAAAAAAACAAACAAACAAACAAAAAAAAGCAAAAACAAAAAACATAAATATTAGTGGAGAGTTAGATTTCCTCTTTTACTTGTTAAAAAAAAAAAAAAATAGAAAGTTGAGATCTTCATGCTTAAATCTCTAGGCCAGCTTCACTGTGCTCAATCTACTTGTGAAAAAAGTATGTACAATTTTCTTGTGAAGAAGAAAAATTGTGTAAGTTAATTCATACTCTTAACTACACCTTTACAAAGAAAATCCATAAAGTTTCAGAATCCCTGAGCAGGCACTCTAAGAGAGCAGAGCAAAGTAAATCTTTAAATGAACATGTACTTTGCAAGACTCCTTCCCAACATTTGCTTTGGTTGCTAAAATGAAGTTTTTGAGCCAGTGACATAACTAGCATTTATTTCAGAGATGAATCAGGTCTTTAAATTTCAACTTATTAAAATTGATTTGGGCTCCATTTGTGTAATTGAGAACAGGACTTTTGCCAGGAAAGTTAAGCTCTTTCAACCATTCAAATAAGGAAGTTGTGTACAGTCATTATATTTTATTTGTACTGCGGTAGAACTGTCTGAGACTGAACGACTCTTTTCTTCCCCTCTAAATCAATCCCATTATGAATCAGAGCCAAAAGAAGATGTAGTTCCCAAGTCCTATGCAATTCACATTTATAGCTACTGAAATGCATATCTAAAATCTGAAAGTGGATATTTATGTACTTATATTTCAAGTTCTTAGATGCAAAAAGTTTTGACTGTCAACATAATGAGAAAAAGCTCCAGTCTTGACAGTAGTGAGCAGCTCTAAAGGCAGAATGGATGCCTACAGCAACAGGAGTTACTGGAGTTTATCATGACACAGTTCCTCAAACGTTTTGCCTTAGTTAACTGCATGTGTCCTCTGTGAAGGCACAACTTATAGACTGTTCTCTTTCGGCTAGCTATCTTTCCCTGGAGAAGGCAGGAACTGTCTTTTTTGGGCAGCAAATGGAGCTTAAGGAGCCAAATGCTGCTCAAGCTTTGACTACAACAGAGAAAAAGAGAGTTCTTGTCAGCCAATGGTGTCCTGCTATCCCATAATAACCCATTCCTTGCATTGGACTACTTTGGTTGTCAAGCACCTCAGACTTAACTAAGAGAAACATCAGCTAAGGCAGAAATACTGGAATGATTTTAATGGCTTATGTTGGGACAATATAGTCTCAACCCTGTGTCTAGGTCAAGTGCTGCTGACAATGTTGTTTATATGCTTTGATGAAATCTCAATACCCTCAACACACTGATTTCCCAACCTAGATGTTACATATAAGCATATGTTACATAGAGACATATAGTACAATTTAGCTATTAACAATCAAGATAATAATCACTCAAAATTATCAAATATTTTGAGGACTTAATCAGAAGGCTTGGAAATTTTTAATTATTTCCTCCCATATTTAAGTCAAACTTCATTTTCCGAAGATGGAAAAGGAAGGAAGGAAGACTATAGTGAAAACCTAGGGCTGGATTTTAATATAATGATCAGAAACCAATAACAGATAATTCCTTTCTTCTGAACTTAAATGCTTATTTTTTTGCAGAGTGGAATGATTTCAACTTCAGATTTCATCAGAATATGGATGAGATAAATTCTACTTCAGGTAGGAACATAGTATAAGTGCCAAATTAAAGTTTGTTCTATTGTCAGACATATCAGAGGAACAAAATGCATTTAGATAACTGAGTAATAGTAAGAAATATTGGAAAATGAATTCTTTCTGTGATAAAAAATTTTCATTGTTATGTAAGTTAACACAAGCTTAATCCCTTCCTATTACAACTCCTTCCCCCTTCCCCTCAAAAACCCCATCAGCTTGTCAAGTCTCTATGACGATTGAAAACCTGCAGCAATTTGAAGAGTGTAGTTCTCTAGCAATCACTGATGAAGTCCAAGAAGTTTGAAATTGTTTTCCAATCACTGTAAATAATAATGAAGAGCAGAAGAGAGATGAAAACTCATGACATCCTTCCTCTCCTCACAGTCTCCTTGGGAAACCACTCAGTAGACACTAAAGAAAAGTAAGGAAGTTTGTACATGTGACTTAAGAAAGCAAACCAGGTTGAAAGCAGCCCAGTAGTCAGCAGAAGAATGGAATGAGAACAGCCAATAGGGAATGAAAAAACATTCAGAGAAAAAGTAAATAAAATGTACAAAGAGCTGAGATAGAATATTAGTTTAGTCAAAGGACATACAGTTGTGATTCATGGACCTCTGCATTCAAACAGTAAATACAAGTATGCTGTTTCAAAGGAAAGCAGGGAAGTGAGTTTGAAAACTATAGCTGAAAATATTAATATCTACTCTACCTTGTTAATGACAAAAAGCAAGACAAGGAAAGAAGAGCAAAGGTAACGAAAGCATAAAGTCTAACACATGATAATGTGTGGAAAACCGGGTACTGTTTTGAAAAGTGGCACTCCTCAAGTAAAGATTGTGTTCTCCAAAAGAAAAGCAAGCCTTTTCTCTTAAAAATGTGTTAAGAAAAACTGAAAATCACTACTGATGCATCTTTCAAGACTGTTGATGTATTTATAATGACAGTTTTCTTCAAAAGAAGGATAGAAATGTCAAAAATAACTCAAAGCAGCAAGGAATTACATAAATAACAAGCTATACAGTGTGTATATTTTTAGAGAAAAAGACCAAAATTTATACTTGCTAATGATCAAAATATATTTAGTGATGTGTGTATCATTGCTTTAAGTGGGAATATTTGCATGTGGAATAGCTCAAGTGAACCATGTAAACACAGATATTTCTAGGACACAAATAATGACGAATTGAGTTCAAGTATGTTATTTTTAAAAAAAAAAGTAATGGTAAAATTGGTATCTATAACAACAGATAGAACACCACCTATGTTTGGATCCAAAGTTTCATGGCTCAATATCATCAACAAGCAATTAGAGGAAAAGTGATAGTCTTGACACATGGTAAAGGAGTAGTGGTTGAAAAAAGTTAACTCCATTCAGGTCAAAGGCCATTAATATTACAGGTCATGCAATATTCTACAGTCAGTTTTCAAAGACAGAATTTTGTAAAATAAGGTGAACTGTCTGAATGAAATTAATGTGCTAAGGAGATTATGGATTTTATTTTTTTTCCCCCAGAGTTTGTGACAACTGTATTATCAATAGACAAAAGTTGGTTAACTTTTCATTCTTTGCTTTGCCAACTTCATGGCTGATTGGGTTCAGTCAAGAGTTAAAGGAGAAAGAAAAGTGTATTACACACATGGCAAAATGAAAACACTTTAAAGTTCCTTGTAATTGAAGATATTCAAAGTGAGGTTTGGAGTGTAGATAAAATAAAGGAACAAAATGTCAAAATCCTCAATACTCCCCCTTAAAATGCTTTAGATTACAGCATGAAAACTAATTTGGAAAAGTAAGAAAAATATTATTATATTTTCTTAATTTATACAATAATTCTTCTTATATAATATAATTTATTTATAATATATTATATAATTTCTTAAAGACAGGACTGAAAACTTGAAAATTAAATAACTGTATACCTTAAAGGATATTTAGAGTGACTACCAAGATTTGTATAATCTTGTTCATGATGGTAATAGCCCATGTGCCATTGCCATGTGCTATTATATTTGGATATCAATGTATTAAAAAAGGAACATCTTGCAAAATCAATCAATGTTTGCTTGGAAGACTGGAGAAAGAAGGATAAAATATTGAAGATGTTTTCCAACTATCCAAATCATCTCCTCAGAAATACCATATTATTTAAAAATAAAACTTTCCAATATTTATGTTGGACAAATCTAAATGATACGCATTAAAGGACATGTTGCCCCTCATATTTCAACAAACTTTCAATTGAAGCAACAGAAAGCATGCAATATCAAATATCCCAGTTGTCATTTAGTTGTCAATGCAAATAAATCTGAATACTTATTCAACTTCTTATGCTTCTGAATTTAACATAAATTTTATCCCACTTGATACACAGGTATTAGCAAAATTATGGTGGTTGAACCAGATACTTAGGAGACAAAATAGATGTTTGTCTTCCCAACAAGCTGCTTTCTTCATTCGGAAAAAATGATTAGTCTTAGTTTTAAAACCTATCTTTAAAATTAGTTGTCCTTCACCTACCACTTTCTCTGAAACTTCATATTTAAATGAATAGAGGTATAAATTGTTGTGGAAATCTCTTCCTCCACCAAGTTAAAATAATTGGGGTTGCACACCTATGGAAAACAGAATTTAAATTCTTCTTTTTCAAACATATTTAAAATGCTGGTCTTAAGCTATCTCTAATTATAGTATATTAACCTTTTTTGCCTTAGCATCCAGAACTGTCTGTGAATTCATCTGTTGAGTCTGACTCCCATAAACTGTACAAAATTTGGAGTAGGAGGAACGCAAAGAAAATTAAGACAAGACGTACCAATATGTGCTTAGTTAAACTGAATTCCCTCCATTTTTTCTAGTTGCTCCCAAAGGTTCCTTTGGTTTTGCTCAGAAATGTTGAACTAACTGCAAAACATTAAAATAGTGTTAAAATTGTCCTGAAACTAGATAACCTAGCCAAAGCTTGTACAACTGCATGAGTGGCAAAACAACTATTCATAATTAGTGACTCATATTGTCATATTACACTGAGAAAAGCAGAGCAATGACTATTTATTTTAATTATAATTATTAGTTTAAAAACATCATTCATAAGCCTGGTCTTTTTACAGAGTTGGTAAAGTTAAATTCCATGACCCTAGAACTGGGCATCTGGAGGCAATGGGACTCATCGGAAAAGAGAAAAAAAAACAAAACAAAAAGGATTGAAGAATAACAAATTGTAGAAAAAGTGATATAAATATGTAATGGATAATCTCTTGATTATAGAACTATCTCTTGAGTAGCCTGATTTTGAAAAAACAAACAAACAAACAATCAGAAAAAAACCAACCAAACAAAAGAAAACCCTTTGCTTGTTTTCTGAGTATGTCTTGCTAGCTCTATGGAAGACCTATACTAGTAAATTTAATATGACTGGCCTCATTTTTTTGCTGTGATGGCAAGAAGTATGTCACAGCTCTATCTACATCTAACCAACTATTGTGAATTGTTCCTGGTCCACATTAGACTCAGGATTATTAGCCAGCCAGCCTTTCTTTGGACAGGCCAACTTCTTGGTAGTTGGTCCAAGACTTGTTAGGAGTAGGGCTTAATAATTGTGTAGATGTCCATACTTGCTTTATGTGGTAGCCCTCACCTTGTTTAATTCATTATTGAAACTAGATGAAGAGATCAGACAACTAAACTGAAGCCACGGGCAGTACTGGAATCATTGAGCATTAAGATTAGAAAAGATGCCTAGTATCATAGAATGTGAAGGAAAAGGACCTTAAAGATCTAGCCTCTCGTTCCAACCCTCCTGCAATGAACAGGAACACCTTTCACTAGACCAGGTTGCTCAAAGGACCATTCAACCTGGCCTTGAACACCTCTTGGAATGGAGCATCCACAATTTCTCTGAGCAAGCTGTTCCAGAGCCTCACCACCCTCACAGTAAAGGATTTCTTTCTACTATCTAATCGAAACCTACTCTCTTTTAGCTTGAAACCATTATCCCTTGTCCTGTCACTACATACTCTTGTCTTGTAGCCTCCCATTTGGTGCTGGAAGGCTGCAATTAGGTGACTCCAGAGCCTTCTCTTCTCCAGGCTGAAGAGCTCTTGGCTCTCTTGGCCTTTCCTCATAGGAGAGGTGCTCCATCCCTCTAATCATCTTGGTGATTGCTGAAGAGCTCTTGACTCTCTTGGCCTTTCCTCATAGGAGAGGTGCTCCAGCCCTCTAATCATCTTGGTGATTCTCCTCTGGACTCACTCCAACAGGCTGATGTCCTTCCTGTGTTGAGGACTCCAGAGCTGGATGTAGTACTCCAGATGGGGTCTCACCAGTGTAGAGCAGAAGGGCAGAATCAGCTCTCCTGACCTGCTGCTCATGCTTCTTTTGATGCAGCCCAGGACACAGTTGACTTTCTGGGATGCAAGTCAGCTCGTGTCCAACGTCTCATTCATCAGCACTTTCAAGTCCTTCTCTGCAGGACTGCTCTTGATCTGTTCATCCCCCACCCTGTCTTGATCTGTTCATCCCCCACCCTGTATTGATACCAGGGGTTGTCCCGACCCAGGTGCAGCACCTTTCACTTGGTCTTGATAAGGTCTCCATGAGATCCCCACAGGCCCACTTCTTGAGCTTGTCCAGGTCGCTCTGGATGGCATCCCATCCTTCAGGTGTGTCAACCTTGCCATTCAGCTTTGTGTCTGCAAATTTGTTGAGTATTCACAGGGTTCTCCTTTTAACTGTTTATAAAGATGGATATAATTTTTCTGGTTTTCCAGTCACTGGGAACTTCGCCTGACTTGCATGGCTTTTGAAATATCAAGATCTTGGTAATTAAATCATCAGATTCCCCCAGGACTCTCGGATGCATCTCATCAGGTCCCATAGTCTTACGTATGTTATGATTACTCAGGTGATCAGGCACCTGGTCAATACTTACAGTGGGAAGCACTTTGCTTCCCAAGTCCCCATCATGCTGTACATCCACTTGAGAGGTGTGGGAAGAGAAGCTTTCAGTGAAGACTAAGGTAAAAAACTTGTTGACTACCCTAGCCTTATCCTCATTCCTTGTTACCAGTTTCTCAGCACTGCTTGGTTTGTCAGGGGAATGCGCTTTCTTTAGCTTTCATTTTCTGGTTAACATACCTATATTAATGCCATTGAGTCCAGCCAGTCCACCACTAAACCATGTCCCTAAGCACCTCATGCACACACGTTTCGAACACTTCCAGGATAGAAACAGATACTTATATATTAAATACATTACTACATTCTGGTCACTCAGTCACTCCTATAAGATATGTAGGAAAAATATCATCAGCTTTCCAACAAATATGCCTGTCTTTCTTCTCTGAGAAATCAGGATGTGAGCATAGCAGAAGCTTCTTACATAGCTCTTACTTAGGCACAGAGGTAAAATTATGGCAAATTCTACTTTTGGATTCATTAGACTGGAAGTATTTCAAATATTACAATTCAGGTACAATTTTACTGAAAACATCCTTGAATCTTTGTTACAAAATACCTCCTATATCTGAAATTAACTATCATGTTAGTAACTAACAACAACAACAAAAACAACAATAACATGCCCTACTTCTTGGAACAGAATGCCTGTTTGTAATATGATGGTCTTGAAAGATACAAATAGCCAACTTAAACAACCTGTGTTTCTAAACACCTATATACTTCTTTGTATTTAGATGATCCTGTATGCAGAGAGACTGTGTATGCAAAAACATAAATGTGTTTGTATGAGTGTGATCTTTCATACATACATTTTCATAGTAAAGATTACTGTATGTACATATATGTAAATCTGCTTGTTCACAAACACACTAATGTATCTATATATACATATATGTACATGTACATATGCCTGCTTTTGTAAGTATGGAGTAAAATGGGGTTTTAATTTCCTATCGTTGAGTCTTCCTTCTTCCTCCCTTCCCCAGTTGTGCACAAAATTCATTGTATGCTTGCCAAAGAAGACCCATTGCTTTTTTTCAGCACAGCGATGCAGCAGGTTTTGGACACTACCACAGAGGCTGAGTTTATTTTGAAGCTGAACAGTTTTGTCCCTAGTGCAGTATTCCAGCAGCATGACTTAATCCAGCAAAGCCCCTCTTGTGATATCTTGATGGTAGAAAAAATATTTGCCTACTTGAGAGATCCTGTTTGGCTACTTTACTCACATGGAGACACACTTACTTAGCATAAGTAGGAGTCTCATTGATTTCCACAGAGTAATCAACACGTTCTCTGAATATGAACTGTAAAAGTGGAAATCTAGGGGCTAGAGATACTGAGAAAGTGATTTCGGTAGAAGCTGGCAAGCTATTTGAAACAGATTCCCTTTCGAAGACTTCCAAATCTGCTTGTTTGAAACATAATTATTTCTATCTTTCAAATTTAGGATGGATTTCTATCCAGCTGTCCCCCTATGCTATTTTACTAGCAGACTGTGTTGGTATATCCTCTTGTGATGCAAACACTGCACATTGCTTTGCATTAAATAGGCAGTAAATTAAGTCAAAATCAAGCTCTTATTTCAATCTCTCTCATTTTTATTGTATAGCTGTGGGCTGAAGTCTTGCCTTTACTATATGCCATGCATCTGAGATTTTACTCTAGGCACAGTTTGACAGACAGTGCTGGGGAAGGTACAGAAATAAAATCATTTCTTGGCATGGAGGTTCTGCAGCATCAAACACATTTCTGACTCTCACACAATATCCCTGGCAACTGCTACAATCTGTTTCCCAGAAATCAGTGACCTGAGTTAAGTTATTAGCCATTGGATTCTGACAGCTCACTCTTCAAGAGTCTCTGTTTTAAGAAGCTTTTCACCTCCCAGTCATCTGATGCAATACCTGCATCTCATACATGTTTATTAAAACTGCTGTAACAGATGTTCATCCATATCATGGCCTTCACATATTGAGATCCCAGGATTTAAATGCTATTCATATGACTGCTGCATGTACAAACACAGTCACTAAATTTTCCAGGACACTGTTTTCTACAGCCTAATATTATTATTGTGTGAAGGAGCAGTGTGTCTAGCTGTAAGTCTTTACCTAAGATATCTATGCTCTGAGGGTCTTAATAATGCAGGGTAGCTAATAGCGACCCAGACCGGACAGCAGTTGCCAAGGTCTCTCAAAAAAAGTCTGAAGCTGATGCTCAAAGACTATGCTACCTTTGAGATCACTGAAGTTTTAGCATAAGGAACCAATAGGATGGGCTAGGACATCTCAGCCTGTGTAGAGGATGACTAAGGTGGGGAATTGTGATAATGGTCTTTAATATGTTTAGAATATACAAGCTATGAGGGAGCAATTCTTTACAGCTCTTTTTAATATAAGAACTAGCAGGTATCAGATAAAACTAGCAGGTTGTTTATTCAGAAGGAACAGCAGGGAATATCTCTGCATGCAGTGCAATATACAGTTCAGTTCTGTTCTTACTTCAAGATTTTGTAAAAAGTTTAAAAGGTTCTACAAATTACTATAAAAGAAATCATGGAATATTTGTGCACATAATTCTGCTCTTTTGTGTGTTGTAACATGTAATACTGTAACATGTGAAACTTCTGGTGGATCTAACCTTAATGACCTGCTGCTGGATCTGGCAAGGCTGTTCTTACATTCTACATTTTGAATAATTCATTCTGACTCTGCACAAGACTGGTATGTGTGGCCCTCTTCAAATTCTGTTTTTCCATCAATGATAGCAAGTAATTATACTACAGTGTGCTATTTTTATGTAACTTTCATCAACACCTTCTACACATTTACAAACTCAGGAAAAGTTATTTTCATTTTGCTTTTAAAAGGTGTGATTATAACGTGTAGGTCATGCAAACATTGTTTCTTATTTGCATAATTATTCTATTTTCAATTATAGAATCTCAGCCATACAAATCTCAGGTTTATTCCTGCTAGAAGTTCAATGATCGTGAGTTCTTCAGTGTTCCTGTTGCATGCCAGTGGCTTCATACACTGATTGCAGCTATATGTTAATTAGATTTAAAAAACATGCAAAGAAAAACAACAAAAGAAAAAAAATCCCAACCTGTGTATAAAACCAAAGCAATTGAAAAACATAAGGAAAGAAGATCCTTCTTTTAAATAGCTATCATAGTAAAAGCTTAAACCATATGAAAGTGCATTGAGAAATATAAACTTTTATGTTGTGGACCACATAAATATAATACATCACATACTTTAAGGCAATACAGTACCACAGATTTGCCCACTTTGAAAGCTAGAGACTATCAACATGGCAGCAAAATGATAAATTCTTGGAGGAATCCAGATCTTTGTTTGATGGTACACAACAATACTTCTCTTAAAACTGGTAAGTCATCAAAAAAAATTTAATGTTTTTCCTGTTAACCAGAACATCATATGTCTCAAGTGAGATCAAAGTCGAGAAAATGGCTACGTAGAAAAAATATTTCTTCAGCTGTTATACCTATGTACTTTCAACTTATATCAACCTAGTTTGCTGGGAAAAAAAAAAAAAATATGCACAACAGTTAGTGCAAAATTAAGGCTCTCAAGAGAACACCTGGGCTCATGAAATGTGGTAATAAGTATCCACGAAATTCAAGGATTACCATATGAAACATGGTTTCAATTAAATACTGTCTTATTTTACTTTTTCTTGAAATATTGTGGTCTATATAATTACTGTATAAAGTTGGTCTAAATAAGTAGAAATTTAAGTGTGTAGTGCCAGAATTAGACCTGAAATTAAATCTATTGTTAAATATTGGGTGGCACTAAAACTATTGAAAGAAAACTTCTATCCAATTATACACTGATTTTTTTTTTCAAGACTTACTCCATCCTGATCCTTCTCTGCTTCTGTTTATCTTCTTCCTTTAGCTGCCTCACCTTGTCCATAACATTTCTCACTCACTGATGCTATGCTCACACAGACACTTGCATTGTAAGTACATTGATTTGGAGATGCATCTTTTCCGTTTTGGATCTTGAGAGAGGGAAACTGCCATGTAGGAATTATCACTTTTAATTAGTGAACTCTCAGATTGGCAGCATGTAGAAAAGCT
The DNA here is from genome assembly GCA_035583185.1 of Anabacerthia variegaticeps. Lineage (NCBI taxonomy): Eukaryota > Metazoa > Chordata > Aves > Passeriformes > Furnariidae > Anabacerthia > Anabacerthia variegaticeps. The sequence continues at coordinate 71,021,407 of JAWWEW010000001.1, forward strand.
ATGACATCAAAAGGAAATGGGATGACTTTAGCAGTGATAATCTTATAGAGCCAAAAAACTTTCACAGCAGTTCATTAGAGGGGAGATCTGTGATTTAGGCAAGTCTGAATCAGCACTCATGCTGGCTACATAAGGAGTGCTCAACACAGAAGTAAAAAGCCCAGAAGATGGAGTGGATCACACATGCTGCTCTGGGAAGGCAGGGTGCATTCTTCTGCGCATACTATTCCTTCCTATGTTTCTCTGAGTCCTGTGATTGAATGACATAATAGAGGTGTGTTTTCAGTTCACAGTGTGAATAATAACATGAAGACTGTGATATTTTTACAGCGTGAAATGCAGTGTATGCATTGCATAGCTTGGGCTATACTTTGGTTGTTGAAGGATTCAGAGACTTCTGAGAGATTATTACAGGATTTTTCAAGTTAGGAGCAACCATATTGGCTATTAACCACTGACAAACTAGTTTTATTAAATTAGAGACACCATCAGCAAGAAAAGTACCAGTAAGAAGGCATTTTATTTTCTACCTTCTATTTCCAAGTATTCATGCCAGTTCTCATAATGATCACAGGATAGTGTGGTGGCCTGTTTTCAGGAGTTTTGAATGACTTCTCATTTGTCTTCCCTGTAGACTTTAAGTGCCCACCAGTTCTTCAGTGTAGCCTTCTGATGTTATTTAATTCTTCAACAGCTGTTATTGTGGTGCAGTGTTACAGGCTGAACTACATGAAAGTCATTAAAGTACATTTGCAATCTATTTTTATTTTTTATTAGTAGAATTTTTCTAGATAAAAATGTCCCTGTCTTTTATGCAATAAAAATTAATGTTAAATATTAAGACAGTGTAATATTGAAATTCCTACATTTAATTACTATTGAAAACATTGACAAAAGGATAAGAAATATTAAATAATGTCCCTCTTTTAACATTTAAGCAAACTAGAAGCATTCCATTACAGGAATCATGTCTGGATATACACATATTTAAAGTCAGGTGCACAAGAAGGTCCTCAGTCTTTCCATGAGAACTTTCTACAACGTATCAAAATTGTTGCAGAGTCATAGAATTCAAAATTTGATAAATCAGTGAGTCAAATTAAAAGAAAAAAAAGGATTTTCAAATACATGTATGTTTTAAACTACATGTAACTGCAGTTTTTAATGTCACTATTGCAGGTATTGTAAGATGATGTTCTAAACAGAGTTACTGTCACTGCCTACAGCAAAATAGCAAACAGAGACCCTGACAGAAGATGAAATTTCTCCTCTCATAACAACCTGTTCAGTCTATTGGAGGATGAGCTATTTCTGTACTTTTACACAACCTCTGGGACTGTTTTTGACAGACAGGTTTTCAGGGGTAGAAAGTGGATTGCTCTAGCTTTCTGTCTTCTGGCACAGTGCTCAAGTAATGAAACAATAACACAAAATAAAAAAAGTGCAAGTATACACAACCAGTAGAAGTTTTACAGCGCAGGGACTGTATCAGCCTAATGATAAGGTAGAATTTACTCTTACTAACCAGTTTTATGCAATGCAACTTTTTTTTTGATTTTAATAGAGGCAAAGAGGGATCTTAGTACTTGACCACCAGTTTTCTCTTTTATCTTACACAATATATGCTCATTTTTCTACTTCAAGAAAACAGTGTTAATAGTCTGAAGAGTTTGGAGAGAATAATTTCACATGTAATAAAGTTAATACCTTCTAAGTACACTTAAATTTACTTATGTGTAGATTCCTAGCTAATTTGTGAACTTTATTTATAGTTAGTTTTGAAAATTATAATGCTGGAATAAAAGATGATAAAATGATTTTAAAATTCTTTACAAGCTAGAATTTGAGAGATAAGTAGATGTGTTTAAACAGTGAACTTAACCTGAGAGTTATATAAAATTTTGATTATTCTTTTTTTTTTTTTTTTTTCTTTTCCTGAGAAGCCAGGATATATTTAGATATCCCCTAATTTGACTGTGGAAAATAGGTGTACCATGGTTCCTTGGTTTTATTTTTTTTTCTCATCTCTAAATGGAATAAAAGTTTTTTTCTCTATTTGTGAGACAAGTTGAAAAAAAAAAAAAGAAATTCTCTTGCTTTCTTCACTGGAGTCTTCGGGGTTTTTTTGTGACAGTCTTTGAAATTTTATCTTTACTGAGCCTTATTATATATTTCACATATGGAAGCACACATGGATCTACTATGAAAACTGGATCCCCCTTGATTATTTCAGATCTCCTTTAATGACATTTTTTTTTCCATCTGTAATAATATATGGAGGAAAAAAAATATTGCTTGGGCCTAGGAGTTTAAAAAAAAAAAAAAGACAAAACCACCTAAATGAAATACATCTAAGAGAGCTAAACTGGGGGAATGCTTAGATCTTTGGCTAAGCTCCAGGTTATACTTCTTCTAAGAAATGTATTTGAGGCTGAAAGGCATTTTGCTGCTGTCTTTGATTCATCTCCTTTGTTCTTACAGTTGTGTGTAAGTTACCTTTGAGGTCTCCACACTATTGCAGTAATGAATATTAAAGCACAGGGGAAAAATTAATTTGGAAGTCCATGCAACTATCATGAAGACATCTTTCTCCTGTTTTCTCCTTCAGTACAGGTGTCAGTCTTGAGACTGTATATTTAAGGCATATCTATCATATCCACTTCTATATATGTAGATATTTTATTCACTTCTTGCTTATGGAGTTATATATAGTTATATTTTCTACCTGGGGTTCAAGTTAAATTGTCTTGTGTATGACTACTGTTAATATACGTGAGGTGTTAAACCCTTTTCAAACTTATTCTCCTGATGACATCAGAGATTGGAAAGAAAACACACCAATCTGACAAACCAAGTTATCAAACTTCTCAATTCAAGAAAGAAAAAAGAAAAACCCAACAGTGTTTCTCCTAAAGATAATTCCTAAAAATCATACTTCTGCTCTTACATGCAGAGCGATAAAAAAGCAGGAATGTTCTTGACCTTACTAGTCATCATGCTGATGGAAAAGATGACGAAGTTTTCTGATGTTCTTGTTTGGGGTTTTTCCCTTGGGAAAAAAATGTTTAAAGTTTTGCAAAAGAGTGTGATATTGTTCCTTGTCACCTTATTTTTTCCTATGCAATTCAGAATTTGGTTTCATATATTATTATGTATTAGTGGAAGCTATTAAAGCTAAATGTCTTGCTTATAAAGCAACTAGAAAGGGCACATCCTTGCAATTTTAATACCTGCTAATGTCAAGGTTATACATATATGCCGTAGTAAAATAATAACTACTAAAACAACACATTTTCAGAGCAGACTGACCAGGAACAAAATTTCTTTTCCTATTCCGAAGTACAAAAATTTACTTCAATATTCACAAAGTAACTGCTATATTGTACAGACATGTTTGAACTGGAAACCCAGTAACTTAAAAGGCATTTTGGTGCATTTTCTAGTAGGGATCCTTGACTTGCAGCTTCTGAAATAAATAAATGACATATGACACATTTTCAGATTTAAAACTAAAGAGACCAGACTGATAAATAAACAGTTATCATTAGGGAAAAGATGCAAACCCCTTTGTCACTGGTGTGAATATTTCAATTGTTTGTAACGACCATGTACAAATCTACATAGTAATGTTTTTCTCAAAGGATTTCTTGGAAGTGACTTTTTGTGTGTGTGTGTGTGTGTGTGTGTGTGTGTGTGTGTGTGTGTTGGTACACATGTAATATGATAAACAGAACTGAAGAGAGCAAGTCAGGTTTTAGGAAGAATATATACCATAACAGATTTGAGCTTAAGAAATCTAAAATGAAAATAAGATGAAAAGTTGCTATAGTGCTTAATTTGGAGAAAAATACCAAGGGAGAAGCACTAACATGGCCCCTCACTGTGCCTAGTAATACATTGCTCTATAAAACAATTCTTTCTAATAAATTTTCCATGAAACTGAAAGCTCATATGGGTGCCCTTTGAGAGTGGCATATGATTCAGTTCTGATAAAATACTTGCTTGGGAGCAAATGATTTGCAGAATTCAAAGCTACAGGAATTGTTAGAAATTCTTTATGTCTGTGTATTTCCTATTTATGAGTTGCCCCAGAAGCAAATAACTCCTAGAGGGTATTTTGATATCAGTTCTCGTTGCCCAGGTAAAGCCACATGCATTTTTAACTTATAGTAGTATTATCAAAATCAAATAAAACAAGTAATTATTTGCAAAAAAATAAGTATGGCCTTTCATCTGAAGCCATCCCACAAGTTTAAAAATATATATTAATGAGTTTCTAAATACCCTGTCTCTCCAGATGTGAAAACTGAGTCCATTTCAAATGTTTGTAATATCAGTTGGTTACTAAAAGTAGCAACTACAGAATTTATCGCCTCTTATTTAATAGCATAAGTAGGATCTAGTGTTGTTCATTTCTGAAAATTTATGGGTTTACTGTCTATATACTGTCACAGCAAATCACACCAACTTAGTCTTTTGAAATTGATATTCATATTTCTAAGTCTAAGCATATGTTTTTAATGTTTTAATTCTAGAAATGTGCTGTATTCTTGATACTTAGTCCATATATCTGTCTTGTAGACAGTACTGCTTCTCCTAATATTAAAGGCATAAATTCCAGATGTTATATAGAAGACATTTCTGTATGCACTGCAAAGAGTTGCTCTTCAGCTTTCAAAGCTAGCAGGCTCATGGATATTATGGAAGAGATGCAGTCTGAATATTATTAAGTGAAGTATTAATTATTAGTGTGTACTTATGTGGGGTTTTTTTTCCATTAAAATATGCAATGTGCTACGAGGACCATCTTTTGTGATGCCAAGGATTTAAGTTCTACCTTTCAGAATTTTAGCAAAAAGGATTGAAGATTAAAATTTTCCCTGTGTTCTCACAGGATAAGTTTAAGCTGTTATTTTTAAACTCTCTGTTGTAAATAAAGTGCACTATGTTGAACTGATCGATCTAAATATTACTTTCCATAGTCAGCCTCCCAGCAGTCCTGGTAGCCTGAGCGCTAATTGTGTGCAAGTGTTGAACCCCAGCCAGTTCTGGTTACAGCCTCATTAGCATATTCATAAGTCACAGCTTCGTGCAGGTGCCAGAAAGCTGCAAAATGTTTTGTGACTATTCACTGCTGCAATAGTAGAAATACTGAATTACTCCTAAAAAGCTATTTGCAATAAAATAAGCTATTTAATGTACAAAGTAAGTTCGAAAACTCTCTAGCAATTGCTCCAAGAAGAAATTAAATAAGACCTTTTTTTCTTTTTCTCTTTCCCCTCCCTTTTTCCTGCCTTTCCTTCTTTCTCCCATCCCCCTTCCCCACCCCTCCCCTTTGCCCTGCAGAGTGGAAAATTCAGATCAGGCAGATTAAAAAGGATGTTTCTTGCTTCATCCCCTTTTGAAAACTAGCTCTGGTTTTCTTAAGAGAGGCCAAGGAAGATAGTCTGATAATTACTAGATTAGACATCTACAGACTTTACTGATGAGAGCTAAACCAGTATAATGGAACTAGGCTTCTTCTAAATGAATTGGAGCAATCCAGACTCTCACTAATTCAAATAAATTCAAAATAAAAGCACGTTCTCTAACTGCTGCTGCCTGTAGTGGCAGCACGATAAAGGGATTGTCTGGATCAGTGTATCTCTTCACTGCAGGTCATTTTGGTCCTTTCATCAATAAAATTTTGTCTTTCTATAATACAAAGACAACTGATTCAATTTAAATTATATTTGAAAACCTTAGTAAAGCAAAAATTTTAAAGGATTTCCTAGCACTGTTAAACCCAGATAATAAGATTCCAGTTTATCATCCAAGCATATCTGACAGTGTGCTTCTGCAAATAGAGTTGCATCACCGATAAAAATAAGAACTTCTTAACTCAGTTAATTTTATCACTGAACTTGCAAAGAATGTTCAATCATGTCTATGTTGTATACTAGATTAGAATGCTTATTTTATTTCACCTTAGTGGGTCCTTTAAATCATAGAGTCTTAGAATGTTAAGGGGTTGGAATGGATGATAAAGTTCATCAGTCCCAACCCCCCCTGCCATGCACACAGACAACTCCCATTAGACTAGGTTGCTCAAGGACTTACCCAACCTGGCCTTGGACACTGACAGCGTTGGGAAATCCACAGTATTCCTGGGCAATCTGTCTCAACACTCTCACAGTTAAGAATTCATTCCTAATATCTAACTTAAATTTCCCCTGTTTTAGTTTGTATCCATTACTCCTTGTCCTATCGCTGCAGTTCCTGATAAAGAGTCCCTCTCCAACTTCCCTGTAGGCCCCCTGCAGATACTGGATGGTTGTTATCAGGTCTCCATGCAGCCTTCTCTTCTCCAACTTTCTCAGCCTGACTTTGTAAGCTCATCCTTCCTCTACACATAGATTAGCAGGACATCAATGATCTATGCTTTAACTAAATTTATTACACAATGTTCCATAATCAAAATACACACAAGGACTTTTTTTTAAGGCAGAGAAGATGCCCTAATTACACCACTACAATTATGAAACATGCACTAATCATCAGGATTTTAGAATTGGTTATTGATTTTTATCCTTTCATGGAATGATAAAATTAAAATTATTAAATACTCATTTCCTTTCACAATCTCCTATGTATTCTACTTGCTGGTGTTTTAAAGGGAGGAACTTTTATGTGAAAACTATAAAAATCTCCCTGAAAAGTATATTAAAAAAAAAAAAAAAATATGTAACGGCAGGGTACCTGTATAAGCATCTGTATTTCAATGCTACACCCTGCAGTCTTACCTTTAGCTTGCATTAAGAGTTTGAACTTTTTACTCAATGTCTGTGAGGAGAATTTGACATTGACTACCCTAGATATTTCCTAAATATTTCTAGTATTCCAGCTAGAAAAGCCTTTGAGGCCTAGGGAGTCAAACTCATTCCTATCACAAAGCTGGAAGTTGCCAGTCGAGTGACAAAACATGTCTTCACTTCAGCACTAGATTTCTCCTGCTGTGTGACAAGAGGGGAGCCCTGAGCATAAAGAGCCCCAGGGAGCTGGCTGTAAGCTGCTGAAAAAATTCACCCAGCACATTCCTCTCCTTAGTGAGATTTGGGTGTCCTCAGGAAGAAGGGCATCAGGAAGGAGGTTGTAGACTGCATTATAAGCGGTTTCTGGTCCCTGGTGTGTGCATCACAGTCCCTTTACACCTCAGACAAGCAAGTTAATAGAATTGTGTCCAGAAATACCTTCAGGTGAGTTTTAAGAGTTTGAATTCCTCAGACTGCTGAAGGAAATAGTTTCCATTTTATCATCCTGAGTTCTCAATTCTAAGCATCAGGCTACTTACTCTATTAAAAAAAGAGAATGTCTTTATTTTAGAAGTTGGTGAGGTCACACCAGATGCTGTGTGCTTTTGATTCAGGAATTTGACTTCACAATTAGGAGCAGTAGCTGACTTTAAGTTGATCATAGATGAGACATGGAGTTATGGCTGGCTACAGGCAGCTACAGGTTTGCCTGGTCTGTGTATTTGCCTGAGGGACCCCAAAGCCAAGTAGGTTCATCAATGCTTCACTCTGCCTGAGCCATTGCACAGTTCTGCAGAATCCCTTTGAAAAGTACAGCATATTCAGTGCACTGACACTGAGTGTTGCAATAGCACAGACAGAGTGGTACGGGAACTAATTCGGGGTACAGAGTAATTAAATGTATGGGCAGTGTATGTTTGCATTTACTAATGTCAAATCATGTAAACATATTCATGCTGAATTACTAGGCATGGCCACTGGCCCCTACTATAATCGTGCTCATTTGAACTGTGTGAAAACTCAGCATTGAAAGAAGCATCCAGGTCATTATTCCTTAGGCAGACATAATGTCTTAATTTCTGTTCCTCATTTATATTTGTAGAGGTTGAACTTTAACTCAGAACAAACCGTGTGTGTGTGTCTGTGTCTGTGTGTCTGTGAGTGTGTGTGTTCGCAAGCACACACGCATGTGTGTGTCTTCCGGTTATGACCACTGCTGGAATGCAAGTGTTGTCCTCAGGCTACAAAGATGCTTTGAAACAGTGAAACTTCATTCTCAGTTTCACTTGCACAAACAGATTCAGTGGGTGTTGTTTTAATAAATTAGAACATGGCCTTGCATATGCTGAGCCTCGAGAAAAAATTTATAGCAAGTTTTCCTCTCCAAGGAGAATGCCTGGTTAAAGCAGAATATCCCCACCATATCCTAGGAAGTGCTACGACTGTGGTTGTTCCCTGTGTAGCTAATGGAAAGGAACAGGCACCTCTAGAGAGTCATTAATCTCATCATAAGATAGAACAGATGAATATCCCTGGAGGAGGCTATTTTTCTCCATTAACTATAAAGGAATCCTAAAATGTTTGGCGCAGATTTTAGATGTCTAACTTTCCAATGTTAAATTACAACCAATTAAGTCAATCACATGTTGCTCCCTAGCAGAACATATTATTTCCCTCCACAACCAGTCAACTCAATCAGTATCCTCAAAGAAAAGATTGGAAAGAACCTCCTCACACATTTGCAATAATTGTCATCCACAACATGCAAGTAGGGAGCAGTGCATATTCTGAGGAACTCTTGAGTCCTACTCCTGCCTCTTTTTGACAGGCTTTTCTTTAATTCTAGTTTTGGGACACTAACTGATATATGAGGAAAGAAAGTGTCAGAAAGGATATTATCTGTTGCTGCATCTAATGACCACCATCTGGACAGAATTACACGTGTAAACACTATTTTGCACCTGTTTTGCACATCATTAAAAATAGCAGATGCATTTTTCAGTTATATACCAACATCAGTGTTATCACTAGAAGCACTATACTTCTGGCAGCTGACTATTTTGGTTGTGATGCATCTGTTTTCCATCTGATAGGTATAGGTCTCAAGTCTGTAGAAGTGTTAAGTGTGTTACTGTGTCACTTGGCTCAATTCACCATAGTTTTGCTATTATGTTCATAAGAATTCCATTTTCATAAATTACTTGTAATCAAATGCTTTGTGAGGTTTCATGCACATATATTCTTTAATTTACAGGAAAAATGCCAACAAAATCAAGCCAAAACCCAAAACATTTACTGCACAAGTTGTTTCAAATGCAAACATAGCTGTAGAAAAGTGGTGAGCACATAGATGCTACTTTTTACTAGTATTTGTATACTATATACAAGGGATTATATATTTCAGTTTCTAGAAAGCTGCTTTCTTCATGGCTATGTATTATTTTTCTTCATATCTTGTTTATTATGAAACAGCCAAGCAAGTTCTGTTTTTTTCTTTTCATGAGGATTACTCTTTCCTTGACAACCCAGGCTGCCACAGAGCCTTGCTGAGAAGTCAGGTCTGAATATCAAACTCTACAGAAGGCAGTCAGAAAACAATGAACCACAAAAGAGTATGAAGATGCATAATTTCAAGACCAGTATTTTCATTGTAACTACTCAAAATTAAATTACCAAAGCACAGATTTATCTTAAAATCTAGAACTTTTGAATGGTTTAAACTCCCTAAGTATTAAACTGCTATTTTTTTTCCCCACTGTTTCTATTTTGCCTGTACAGACGTGAACACATGAACAGTGTCTGCTTATTTATCTGTATGTCTACCTATACATATATACATATATAGTAGCATGTTTAGTTGCAAAAATGCAGTTACAGGTAATTTAAAGTGAAAATGGAAAGAAGAAACTCTAATCTACATATCTGAGTTTCTCATGATCAGTACCGATTTTTTTTTCACAGTCATATGGTAGGATGTAAAAGTCCATTTGGGGTTAGAGAAAAGAAAAAAATCAACTCTCTGAAAACCATGAAAAATGACACAATATTGTAACACTTGGCTGCATAAGGTAAAACAGCACCTGGGTAATACTTGCTAACATGACTGTAAAATATGCAGGAAAATACAGAGACCCAAGGACTTCAGCAGCACTACAGGAGTAACAGAATGAACAGCTTTTGAAAAATGTCATCAATGTATTATGTATAAAATAGATCTGTACTACACTTCAGTGTCAGCCATGCATGACTTTTTGTTCCTCTTCTATCCTTACTTAGCATAGGCAAGGAAAGTTAATTTCCATTTTTTCTGGGGCTTCTCTAAAAAGTAACATCTTTTTAAGTCATCTCCTAGGGAACTTCTGAAAAAATACAAAACTAGATCAGAGAGTCTTCGAGTTTATGAGCAAAAATTTCCCAGGACAACACAATTTGGAAAAGCTTTCATGTATCTTGGGAAAAAAAGATTTAGTCAGAAACTTGGCTGTGTTTTATGATTTTTTTGACTGGCAGTCTTCATAATAAATACAGCAGGAGGCATCTGATGGGGAAAGTAATAATATAGTTTCAGTGATTTACCTGGAACAGCTTAAGAAGATGCCACTATACTCTTCAGTTGGAAGTTACTGTCTTGACAGTTGTGACCCCAAAATAAACCATGTGACCACTTCAAATCCATTTCAGTACAATGTCATGGGGTTCTCTGAAATTACTGGCGAAGGTAATTTCAGATTACTGCGTTTTAGTTTATATATTATGTGATAAATCAGTCTTTATAACAGGTAGACAATGATGAACTCCTAAAGTTCCTTGTTGATTTTTTTTTTTTTTTAACTGAATACTTCATCTTATCAGCAGGTGTATTCTACAGATATTTAGTAAGTTGTCTCTACAGTCAGCTGGGAGAGACAGGCCCACAATGGATTTGGCATGACTTATGCCCATTGAAGTGTTTACCATTCGGAGCTGTTTTACAAAGTAAAAATTTTATGCTTCAATATGTTGTTGATATTTTAAATTTTCTTAATTAAATTAATAAAATATTACTTAAAATATTGTCTTAAGAAATGTGGAGCTTTTCTTCAGTCATGCACTATGACTGTATTTTATAATAATAAAGCATATGACACTGTGGAACTATAATGTTTTTCGTGCTATGATTTTCTGATCCTATACTAAACTCTCTGGTCTAGTTGATTCACCTCATTAGAGAGAATACATAAATGAAAGTGGAGTTCTACACTGATGTGAAATAAGTCACACTAGATGTTTTTAAAGTTGTTCTGGCTTTAAAATCTATATACATCTCATGATGTCTGTCCATTTTGTAAATTACACTGAGTAAGCAGACTGCTGTTGTGTTACATAAGTTGCTGGTTCTATTTTATTTTATCAGACTTACATAATCTACTGAGTGTAGGTTCATTAAGACTCATGGTTCTCCTGTATGGAGTCCTACAGAAGCAGCAGAAGCTGACCTGCAGGGCTCTGTGCCATGTGTGATGAGTATTACACCAAAATTCCTTTTAAATACTGTCACAAAGGCAGAAAATAAACTAACAAGAAAGAACATTATGTAACATATGATTTCTCATCTTGGAGCACCAAATGTTATTAAACCTGTCCAAGGTAGGTATTTCTGTGGGTGTTTGTGTACTGAGTGTGCAGTCTGTCTGTCTGACAGGCTAGATGTGTTTTTTCCAGAATGATTTCAACAATTAAGTCAATACTACTATGGAAAATACACGCATAAAACAGCAACTACATAATAGAACTCTTTTATTTCTTTTAAGCACTGACTAGATGAAGGAGCTGTAAACAAGTCAAGTGACCTTAGGTTGCTGTATTGAAATGATACTCCTCTGGGGTCATTTTAAACAACTATGATCCATCATACTCCTACTTCATGAAAAGAATACCAGTGCACTTGGTACTTTTTGGCCTCAAGGCCTGCCTAACGATCTGTCAACACTCTTCCTAAGCTACCCGTTTAAACAGTTTGAGTAGCTTTGTTCTGTTGTGAGAAGAGCTGGTACACATACAAGATGTTTAGCTGGTCCTGCTTTCGAAACTGCTGACCTGACATCAGGAGAGGCAAGTGATCAGGCAATGAGATGAACAAGCTGCGCAATGAAATATTTACTAACTTGTAAGTGGTGAAAGAAGACAAGAGGAGTTTGAAAGAGAAGAGGGCAGATAACCTTAGCTTTCAGACAGACACTTTGCCTTCCTAAATTACTCTTTCTACTTCCAGATCTAACAGGAAAAACATTTATTATTTTCAGAATGCTGTTTGACCTTAAAATCATAGAAATAAATTTAATGTAGAAATATTTCTAGGTCAAAAAAATAAAAGAATGCATAAAATAACCCTTCCATTACTGTTCAAGAAGCACTTTAAGTGTCCATTATTATTACCATCTCAGAAAATCATGCCATTTCCTTCAATAAATAAATATGGTTTGAAAGTGCCTACTCTTAGGCAACAAGGTTTAAAAAAAAAAAAAAAAATGTTCTATTTCATGTGATGAAAACAGACATGATGCACTCTAGAAGTCTGAAGAATTTAAAAAAAATATTCTGCAGATAAACAATTTTTAAAATTACAAACAATTTATAAAAAAAAGCAAACTGAATACTTCATTAATATATATGCAATAAATATAACTTGTATAACCATCACAATAAAATACTAATCCCATATTTCTGTGGTGGAAGTGCAAATACAAAAGGCATGTGAATGCATTGCATTCTCTACTTATTTGTGTGGGATGCTTGGTTGTCAGGAAACCTGGATGATGTCTGGGAGTCTCACAATTGCCTCTCCAAGGTGCTAAGAACAAGACAGAAGTAAAATCTTTTGCTGTCAATGGCAACATACTGTGAGTAGAAACCCTCAAGAAAAAACTGAATAGAACTGGGAAACTTAGGTGTAAAACTTCTAGAACCTTCTGAGTTGATTTATGCAAATATTGTTAAAAAACTAGTGATCTCTTAACAATGATCAGGTATATTGTCTGAGTATATTATATATATAGGTGGGTAAGTATGTAAACACATCTATATACTTATGTTTAAAAATTAATGTAATTAATGTATATAAAAATTAAAAAATAAATCATACATAAAATTCAGAAATGGGAAAGCATGATGCATCTAAAATGGACTTTGTAATATGTCAAAACAACAAAAAAGTATATAAGTGGATAAAAAAAAAAAAGAAAAAATTGAAGAATAAGAAGCAAAATAAAAGGTAAAACTGATAAATACAAACAAATAGAGAAAAGATTAATTAGTTAACTGGAAGGTATCACTTCCACTATATAAAATAAAACTTCCCTGTGGTAAGGCAGATTACACTAAATTCAGGTATTGACAAACAACATTTGGATACGAATTGAGGGAGGAAGCAGAAGGAACTTTTCCTACTGCAGAAAGATATGTAAATAAATAACATACAGCTGTACACAGCTATCTGTGGCATAATACCCATATCTTAATAAAACATCTGAAGTGAGACTTTGAATGTTTCACTGTTGGTATTATTTTCCAGAGAAAATGATAAAATCTATATGAATTTCAAGAAAATGCATAATATATTACAAATCAGGTCTTATGACTGCAGTCAGAGGTAAACTAGAGACAAAGCTAAACTAATGCTGCCTGATTAAAAAAATGTACTATTTTAGATCCCTGTATCAGACACTAATAAATTTAGATTCCTACGTCCAAGTAAATTATCCAGAAAGTTTTTGTTTTAGTAACTATATACTCTAAAAAGTGCTTGCTTTTCACAATTTATTTAGACTGGTGAATCAATGGGTGTAAATACTGCACCTAGGCTATTGAATTCTAGATTGGCCAGTAGGAGTTGTCTTATTTATTAGCTGTGAAACAAAAACTGAAATAATAAAAAAACATGTGTCACTTTCATCAAACACATAGATGATGATGCCTAGGAAGTAGCAAACTTCATGACTGTTTCATTGTTTCTTCCTCTATGAATCGTTATTTAGTCCAGTGACTAATACACTTTGAATAAAGAAAAGATTGCAAACACTTGGAAAAGTAACTAGAAACCTGGGGGTTTGTGGATTTTTTTACAGACTTGCATGCTCCACAGTCATGTTTCTTGATTTTTCTCCATGTGACTTCATCAGTTTTTCAATCTCTGCTGTTTCATATATAGAGAAATGGATAGCTTTCCTGTTCAGACTATAAAATATGATCTTGAGTTCCAGTAACCTGAAATCAACAATAAGCCCACGTTTCTCATTTCTGAGTTAAACATCTAAACAAAGAAACGAGCAAACAAACAAAAAATGTAGGTAGTATGTAACTTCATATGCACTTTGCACCATATTTTGAAAAAAGTGAATCATGTTCACTTAATTTTCTATATTCTTATTTTTCCACATGTTTAGTCTACATTTAAAAAATAATTTCACCATCTTTCTAAATTTTAGAAATGGCAATGTTTTTATATCTGTTTTTTTTTTTTTTTCTTTAAGAGTGATATGCAATTTACATTTAGTGGCTACTTATATATCACACATCATTCAAGAAAAGTTTATTGTAAAGAATTGTACAGATGGTTACAGTAAGGAATGGAATGTGATAGTACAAAAATGCTAGATCATAGATACTGTAAATTCTAGTTTATTTCTCTATAGCAATTTTTAAAAATAACTTCAAAAAATTTTCTAAGCACTTAATAACATCTAGGCAGGTGGTGGTGTTCCTTTGTTTTGAGTTTTCTTGGTAACTATCACCAATAAAAATATTTATTTGTATATTGATTTATCCAGATCCATTCATGGGCTAAGGTTTTGCAAAAAAAAAAACCCCACACATAGTTGTATATGGCAAACATTTTAGAATGCATATGCTAAATATATAATAAATAATAATAAATAGAATACTTTCCTAGGACATTTATCACAATACAAATAAAAAGAAAAATAAAATCTTTTCAACAGAATAATTCAGTCATTAGTAAGCACTATAAAATTAAAGTATGTAATATTAGTAACCAAGTGTAAATAATGAGCATCTTTAAAATTCATGGTTGTGTGATGGCAAATATGCATGGATTTAACATCACTTTGATGAGAACAGTGTAAACTGTAGATAAAGTAAAAAGAAAACTGACAAAAAGCATACTCTTCCTACTGCCCAAGTGATTCAAAAGGTAATTTATTGGCCCACAGTATTAGAACATCTAATTTTTAGTAGATAAGATATTTCACACATACAGAATACATTTGCAGTCTTCCTAGTCACTATTTTTTCCGTCTGATGTTATAACATTCTATCTCTACCATTTAAGGATCTCACTCATTTTTCATTGAAGTGATGGGAGTCTTCAGACTGAGGGTATTGCATTCTCTAACATTTCAATGTATGTGTAAAGACATGTTTGGTTTGGGAGTCACTTAAGTTCTGTACATAACATACATACAGTCTGTATATGTGTATGCATACATGTATAGTAGACCTGATAGTATACCTACTGTAAACATTGGAAGGACTGTTATTAATGATCTACTTTTGATTTACCAATTTAAGTATATTGTATCAGAACACACTCTATATTCAGATGTTCAAAAATCTGATCTTTCTCATACCTGAAAAGTTCTCTGCATATACCCCATGCACTGCATAGTGGCACAGGTTCATATTACACTTTTGTGTCTTTTATATACATGCAATAAATATTATGCATGATCTTGAGAAGATTGACAGTGAAACTTCATATTTTTTATTTTGATGCAATTGAGAGTTACACTGCTCATTGTCAACAACAAAAGTCCACTCTCACATCTAAAACATCTGTCTAACTATACACGCTAGATTATGGTAATGCAACCTGTCAGAAAATATTTGTACTTGAAGTCATAAAAATGTACTTTCTCTTACTTGTATAGTGTCACCTATCTAATAGATTGTAGAGAAGTGATTATATATAGTAAAGTCACATGAAGAAACAAAACTTGAGTTCAACTATTAATATTTTTTTAATTTTATTTTATTTTTTATTCTTTGAGGTGCTGGGCAGAACTTTAAACCCTTACACTTCAAAATGGTGCAAAAATTCTTTTGTTTTTTGATATTAAAGAAAGTATTTAATGAAGCCTTCACAAATGTATTTCAAAAATCAATACATTCATGTCAACAGCTAGAGTGTTTCTTAATGACACATCTGTGTATCCTCCCTGATTTTAATGAAATTTATTTGTGTATTGTATTGATGCTTCATAAAAGAAAGAAGTAAACAAAACAAAACATAAACATTTAGCACTATTATGCAGCCTGAGAAATCAGGTACAAAACATTATTCAAAAACATGGTCTTTTTGTTGAAACAAGGCATCAGAAAACCCCTATCATTAGGTTGACTCTGCAGTCATTTGAAGCTGGCAGAGGTGGTCAACAGTACTGACTCTGCAGTAGGTTGACCAGTGTAACAGGTGAAGCTATTGCTGTGGAAGCCAATTAAGAGTAAAATAACTTCTGCAGAGGTAAATTGCAATGAGATAACTTGGACACATTCTTCTTTTGTCTTACTGCTGAACCAAGTTCCTTTGAGATTTTTAAAGATCTACTCTCTTCCAAATTTAAGTACAAGAGTTATGGTACTGCACAGAGACAGAAAGACAGGTGTCCTAGGCAGACCACTTTGTTCTCCTCAAATTCATAACCATGTGAGAGCCTCAGGCACTTTATGGCTTCTCTCTACTCTCTGTTCTCATTTTAACTGCAAAAATAAGAGCATGCGTGTACATCTATATAAATATGTTTCCCTGAACCTATGATGTATTAACACCATATTTTAACACTGCTGCTAATCTGCTGTTCTAATTTACACTGAACACATAAAATCCAATTTTAAACAAATAAAATATATGTATTTTTTGATAAATACTACTTTTTCTTTCTTTTTCTTCCCACCTGTGAATTTTCATCACATAGCCCTAAAATCTTTGGTGTGACTGACATTAGGGACATATTTTGTTTTATATTACTTCTTTCCTGTGAATAATGCAGTCATCCAAAATCAAGTATTTAAAATGTCTTCATAAAGTACTACACTAGTCATATATATTCACTTTTATTTTCAGCATCAAACAGCATCTATATGTGTCTAAGGACACTCTTAAATATGTCATTTTGGTAGATAAATCCCTATCTTCATAACAGTAAAGATATTTAGTATTTGCCTTCTTTAACTGTAACACAAACTAGGCTACCTTTATAACATAAATACACTTATTTTCTCATGAAGAGGATATTTTAGAAAAGGATGTGCTGGAGGATCATCTTTCTGCAAGTAGGTGAAAACCCATGGATGTGTATCTCCATGTCAGAAATCCAGGTAAAGGAGATGATAAAATAGTTTTTGCCTTATTTAACATGAGTTAGATCTTTCAGGCTGGGATTCACCTTTCAAATTACACAAATTTAGGTGTTATTATATAGATGTCTGCAGACTGAATAGGTTCCTAATATTCCCCAGCCAACACATATCTAGGTATGCATCAGCCACCCACCATCAGGCACCTCTTGAAGTGCTCAAGCGTGCTGGAGGCACCTGCAGAGCTGCCAAACAGGTCTCAAGACTTACTGGGAGCCCAGTAGACTATCATAGGGTGTTTCAGACCTACCCAGATGTAAGCTACAGAATGTTTCTGTTTCTTAATCAAGAAAGCGAGGCTGTTCTTTTCTGTATCATCAAGGTAGTCATGTTTTAACTTGAAGACTTTTTTTCTTTCTCTTGGCCAAATTAAAGTAATTAGAAGCTAAAATAAACTTGTCAGAGCTAAGGAAAAGCAAATAATAAAGAAAAAAAAAACCACAATTAAGAGAATACAAGGAACAGAAGATGGATAAAGGTGAATTAAGAAAGGAAATAAAGCCTTAGATGAGACTTATATAATTACTTAAAATTAATTGGTCAACACTTTCACTGAAGATAATTATTTTTGTGTAGATCCCCAATCAAAGAGAGTGTTTCTGGTCACTTATTTACCTATATGAATTGTCAAGACTTTTAAAAATCAAAAGTAAGTTACTTCATTTCTGAACCCTTTATAATTGTTAATTTTATCAGTGCTTTCCTCAAAATTTGGCTTTTTCTGAGGAACACTGAAGCCATTCCTTTGAAGGTACTATTTCACCTTATTTTTTCTGTTTTATCATATCTGCACAGTTTCACACACATCTACTCACCAAATCTGTGGTAGTTTATCAACTCCATTATGTTAGTAAAACTCAGTACATTAAGATGCAGTGAAAACATGTACAAATTTAGAGGGAAGCTGGAAAGAAGAAAAGTTGCTAAAAAAGTTAAATACTGTACAAATAAAAACTATTTTCTTCAACAAACTGGTTTCACTCCTCACTGGGCCTATCTTGCCTTTTACTGCATCTATATTTCTCCACCTGAGCAAATGGAATACCCCAGGTTTGCAGAAAAACGTCCATAAAGTTTCACAGCCCTTTCCTTCTAACAGTGACATATGGCTATCTTTCTCAATGAATAGAAGTTTATCTATTTTTGATATGCTAGAAATTAAGTCTATATGTAAGTGTTGTAAATACATTAAAAGTTGAAAATAACAGTGTCATCACTGTCCAGGAAGATCCATCAGCTTCTAAAAGCTAGAATTTTCATTTCTAAATATCTAAAATATGGATTAAAAAATTCATGAAAGATATGAAACCAAGTACAGGAAAAAATCAGCCAAGGATGGCAAAACCTCATGAAATTATAAAATCACTCTGAAAGTGAATACGGTACAGGTTAAAAGGGAACCTAATGTTTTCAATAGAAGAAAACATTTTTTTTTAAGAAAAAAAAAAATGTCCTTAGCTAATCAGTTTCTGTTCCTGGAACTTGGCACAATGCTGCACGGAAAAAATGTTAAAACTTGAACTATCTTGAGAAACTTTGTGTTATCAACAGCTATCAACATTTATTCAACGTACTTCAAGTTTCTCCTATGAACAAAGTAGTTTAATTACATTTACCAATAGTATAGACAGTAGAAGAAAAAATTATCATATCTGAAAATATTTTAAACTTCAGATGACACACTAAGTGCAAGTATATAAACTCTACAAGTCAATTGTTTTAAATTAAACTTACTCATGCTAAAGTAGCAGATAGCAGTTGTTGAGTATTAAAAAAAAAAAAAAGAAAAAAAACCTTATACAAAATAAATATTTCAATCCTTGACAAAAAAATTCTTACAGAATATTTGTCTTGTATGGCTAAATAGTTCAATTATTTACTGAGGAATTCAAATGTACAAAAAGCAAAAATGTTTTAAAAATAATTTAATATGTTGCATTTTCAGATAAAAGGAGATTTGATTCAGAAAATCTCTGCATTGCATTCCCTGGAAATTGGTATGTTTATAAAATTACCACCCATACTCAAC
Organism: Anabacerthia variegaticeps; assembly: GCA_035583185.1. Classification (NCBI taxonomy): domain Eukaryota; kingdom Metazoa; phylum Chordata; class Aves; order Passeriformes; family Furnariidae; genus Anabacerthia; species Anabacerthia variegaticeps. The sequence continues at coordinate 71,040,637 of JAWWEW010000001.1, forward strand.
TGTAAGGTTTCCACAGCTTTACCATAGAACCTTTGAAGGAGGTACATATAGTAGTTGGCAAAGTCACAGTCTGCTCACTTCCACTCACAATCACAACCATAAATATCTATTTACTTTTTTTTAAGCAATAATTATTTCAACCTTTTGGCCTATATTATTATATGGTTATATATATTATATGGTTAGCTTCAATTCAGCTAGCTACCTGTTAAAAAATGTAGTGTAGCAACACCGATGAACATAGGAAACTTTAAAAAAATAAGCTAACTCAATAATAAGTATTAGCCCAAGGCACACCTTTATTCATTTTGCTAAATTTTCAGTTGTGCAGTTAGTAGGGGCATGAAGAAAGTTCCAGAAGGACAGGACTACTTTTTACCTACTTTTATAACTTAACTAATTGTTAAAATACTGAGAAAACACACTTCCTTTTCTTGACAGACTTTTCTGACTAACAAAAAATTGTGATTGGCTGTATCAATCAAGAGCTCATGGTTGTGGCTTTCTGCTTATTTCCTCAGTCGTAAAAGCACTTAAAGCACTTACCTTTGAACAAAGCCCTCATAGATATAAGTTTTTAGTTGTACTGAGGGATTAAAAGCCACGTTCTGCCTGCATGACATTTACTGCAAGATCAAGGCATTAACTTGGAGATAAATGTAGGAGAATGCACGAGCATGCTGAGACCTTGTGCTAAAAACTCCTGAAATGCTTTTTCACTGAGAATGTGAAACATATTTTATTTTTTATTAAGATAATAAAAAAGGATTAGTCACATTACAGATTAATTGCCAGCACAATTTATAATCTGTATTATAAAATGAAGCTCCTCGGTTAGCTGAATTCAGAAATTCATCTGAAAAATGTAATCTTCCCTTATGTTTGCAAGTCTGTAAAATAAAATTAATGCATTTTTGTCCTAAAAATTTTGCTTAGCAGTTACACATATGCCATGGTTTAGCCTGGAGAAAAGATTTCTGGGACAAATATTTTGAATTAAAATGAATGTCTGGCAATCTGGTTGTCTACTTTTTATAGTCTAATTTACTATCATTACTTTGCGGACATTTTGAAATGAACATTAAATATTAAGTATCTATGTAAATGAACTTATCCAAGCTCTAACATTATCAACTTTTTTTTTTATTTTTTTTTTCTTAAATATCTGTTTCAGTTATGTCAACTATGAAATAAAATGAATGTGTTCAATAAAGGTGAAAACCCAAAATACTGCATTGTTCTAACTTCCTTCTTTCATTTATTCAGCACTAGACTGGCACCTTGACAGAACTGGTTTAAATATTTAAAAGTATCATCCTGAATATTTTTTCTGATATACCATTATTCCACCCCTTCAGTGTCCAAGAACTGCCAATGCCTCTTTCAAGAACTTATATGGCATGTTCGAATACACCAGCCCATTGCACTGAGTAATGGAAACCTAGTGAACAACCCAGACTAGCCCACTGTGCCTAGTAATGTCCAACAGATAAAGATGGAAGACAGACAGACACCATTTCTGTAAACTCTCAGTTCTCTGGAATAAGTTTGCCACATGCTGTAGAAGCTTTACTATATGCAAAATGATAGTGAATTGATGAGAACCATTCTCTTCCATCTGTATAAACTCCTAGTTTCTTGTGCCACAAATCTACTTATTTTGTAAAACTTTTTCCAAAACTCAATTACCTTCTGTTCATTCTCAGACCTAAACATATAATCAAGGAAAAATTCACTAGGTGAAATATATTTTTGCTTTGCAAAAGCTAAGCATTCCATCATAATGATTTTGGGTTTAATTTTATTTTTCTTATTATGTAGGAATATACCAATTATCTGCATGGGCATCTGCAGCCATCTTTCCTCTGATCTCTGGTTTATGTTAATTAACAAGGCATGTTAAATGGAGAATGTTTACATAGTATTCTAACTTTTCAATATTTTCATTTCTTTTATTTTATAATCCCTCATATTTTATTGCTAGTTAATTAACAAACTAATTAGTATCAAAATATTAAGTACTTCTAAATCTTAGAGACATAGAGTCATAGAATTGAATGTTTTGGGTTGGAAGAGAGCTTTAAAAGTCACTACTTCAACTGCCTTGCCATGATCAGGGATGTCTTTCCTGAAGTTTGCACGAGCTTATTCTTCAGTCTTTTTCTAGATGGCATCTCTTCCTTTAAGCATATGAACTGCACTACTCATCTTCATGTCATTTGCAAACTTGCTGAGGGTTCATTCAGTCCCACAGTGTTATTGCTAAAGACAGTAAATAGTATTAGTCCCATTATGGACCCTGGAGGGACACTACTTGGTTTCCACCTAGACCTTGACCCATTGACTGTAACTCTTTGGACATGCCCATGCAGCCAACTCCTCATGCATCTAACAGTCCATCTGCCAAGCCCACAACTCTCCATTTAGGGACATGGATGTTATGGAGGACCGTAACAAAAGCTTTATAGAAGTCCAGGCAGATGACAACAATAGCAATTTCCTTGTTCTCTGATGTAATCATTCCATCATAGAAGGCTACTAGGTTGGTCATGCACAACTTGCTCTTGATAAATTCATGTTTTCTGTCTCTAATCATCTCCTTGTCTTCCATATGTTTCCCCATAGCTTCCAGAAGGATGTGCTTCATGATCTTAGCAGGTACTGAGATGAGATCAACTGATCAGTAGTTCCCAGGGTCCTCTTTTGTACCCTTTTTAAAAATGGGTGCAATATGGTTTGGAAACTATATCAGCCAATTCCCTCAGGACCCTGGGATGCATCTCATCAGATCCCACAGATGTGTGTATATCCATTTTCCTCAACTGATCTCAAACTGGCACAAGCCATGGGAAGTCCTAGTTTTCCCCAGTCCTGGTCTTGAGGTTCAGGGTCTTGAGACAGGAACCTTGAACTAAATGATATTAGTAGCAGTGTGTTCTTCTTGTTCAATGTATTAACATAAGTTTCAGTGGCATTTTATGTATCTTAGGACATGGTATCTGGTCTCCATCTTTCTCTCCAGAAGGATATGAAGTTCTCTTCAGTCCTGTGTACATCTGCCACCACTAAACACATTTCTCAGCTACCCTAAATTAACTTAAATGGTGTTAGGCACATACATAAGGGTCCTAATTTACTTGCTCTTTTCCACTGTTCTGACATCAACATGGACAATATTTCTTCACTGTATCTAGTTGCTCAGTTCCCAAAATTGGAAGAAGCAGCTTAGTTTCTGATGTACACACCCTTTCCATCCACCAGCCTGAATACTTATAACTGTATCAGCTCCAATTCAAAGTATACACTCTAGATATTATATCAATACAATTCAACACTGAGAATTGACTAAAAACAGAATCTATTGGTTAAAGATTTGCCTATCATTACTGAGTTACTATCACTGAATACATGGAATTTTTGAATATGCAGTGAATACTGGGCTATGGTATTAACATGGACAAGCAAACAGGGTATTAACTTTGATTAGGCTTCATTTATGCTGATTTTTGCATTAATGTAAAACACCATAAATAAGCATAAGTCACTTCTACTATTAGATAGTCTCACACTCCTTGATTTGAATGCCAATTTTCAGAACTATACATCAAAGAAAAATCAGATTACCATATTTTGTATGTGGGTGGGTATGGTACACTAAAGGCATGTTAACAACATTCTTATATAAAGGTCACTAAGAAGAAAGTGGCTATGGAAGAAGTTAAATTTGCTCCATGTGTCTGATAGTTTTAAAAGTATTCATTTTGGGTTTTTTTAAACTTAAAAACAGTTCCATTTATTTACCTCTCTCCATTCTATAACTAACTTTATTACTGCTTTTGGATTGAAATTCTGTGTTTATTTGAGATGATGTTATATTATATAGATGTGCAGAAGGGAAACTGCTTTGGGATCAGCCTTGCCTATGAATATGGTCTGAAAGTTCAGAATCAGCTCAAACTTTGAATACAGAACAAAGATTCCGATTTTGTAAAGCCGCTCTCGGGTTTTACACTAATGCATTATTATCACTATGTCTGTTGAAGTGACAAGGCAAAAGCCTTCCTCCATATTTTTGAAGACTCATCTACATGTTGCAATTGATTTTGCGTGTAACTATTTCAAAATACTGGGAAACAGGTAAAAATATAACATTCAATTTAGAAAACTGTACCAGGATCTATGCAGTCATTTACAAATAGCTTGTTACACAAATTATATGATAGAACTCAAGCCCAAAACTTTACTTTGATAGATGGAGAAATAAGAGAGAAATTAATGAACTGAAACTGTTCTACTATTCTGTAGGGCAATTCAATGAAAATTTTAATAAGACAATGAACCTGATGAGCAAGATTGTGTAATGACGAACATAATAGTCACGTATAATATCTGATTTGAAGTATTATATTAACATGAAAAATAATGAAAATTTACTTACAGAACTATGTTCTTATGCATAATTTACAAGGAATCAAGAGTCAATTAGGAATGAAAACTTTAGCTGTTTTTGTTTGTCACACACAGGCTGCCTGATGTAGTTAAAAATCCAGTATGAAATTCCTCATTCTGCTTCACCCTTCTCACACTTTTCTTCAAATGAAGATCCTACTTCAATGAAGAGTTTTGTGGAGTTGATTTTTTTTTTTCCAAATTATTTTCTATGAATTATGTATAGTGGTTATATTGTACAGCCTTGTTCATGAGAGACAGAAGACATATGCCAACAGTGACTTTATTTAAACTAGTGTTTATGAAGGTAAGTAGTCTATACCAATTCATTCTCATTTTAATTCTGTTTCTTGCAACCTTTTAAATCTAACTGAAGGTAACACACCATACAGTTAATTACTATAAATCCAAAGATATTTCTAGTTATTTTGACTTACAAATGTATTCAACATTTTTTTTTTCTGAACCACGCAAAGGAGCTTTCTTATTAGTTTTGACTCTTAACAATTTCTGCTTAAGTCTACTGAGATCTCTGCTAATCCTTCTCATAATATCAACCTTATTTTCAGAAGGAATGTTCATACTTTTCTTCACCACTGACTTTTGTGTAATAGTATGTAATTTTGTGCAATAAATACTCTATGGATGCAGGAAAGGAGGAAAAGAATGCTTTCACTATGATCAGCATGACTTCTGTGGAACTACCATGGTGTTTCTACATACAAGAGCTCTTCCTGAAACAGGAAACTACTTCCAGGTATTTTCATATTTTAATTTGTCCTTTAATATCAGTGAGATATTCAGAGCTAAAACTTCTATAGTCCTCCCTTTTCCCACACTCTCTCCTTCTCCCCCAACATGAATCCAAAGCAAAGATGTCTGTGCTCAGTAGGGCCCTTTCTTCATGGAGTCAGATTCCTAGAAATTAGGGAGGGTCCCTTTGGCATTTGAGAGCTCAGATGCATTATGAGGCTGCTATTTTCCAGAATTGCAGGCTGCTGGAGCAAGGGGTAAGAGAGAGATGTCAGGCATCTGAACCCTTGCCTCTCCATTCAGATAGGTCAATGACGCTATGATATTTTATGGCAAAGGAATAAATGATCCAAGTGAAAGACTCAAAGTGTGGAATTTATTTAAGGAAATGCAGCTGTTTATGGTTGTGGTTATATATTTAGACTAGGTGGCCTAGATTCCTGTTAAGAGGGAATGGAAAGAAATAAAACTTTTAGAACTTTCTAAATATGGATAAGGCTTATTTAGAAATTCAGACTTCCAAACATAGGTGTCCAAATGTGAACTAAGTATCTAAGATCCAGATGCAATCAAAGAAAAACTTAATCTTGGCCAAAGCATAAATGGCTGGTACATTTGATATGTCTTGGGATATCTCATACATCCAAGATACTCATGGAGTTCATAGGTATGACCCAGGACCTGTAAAACAACTATAGCCTTCTCAAGTGGCAGCTAGAGGCCGAGTGGGTTATCCCAGGAAACCAAAAATAATACCACATATAAAAGTTGAGTTCTATGTTAAGTGTCTGTTTAAACTGAGTTGAGACATTTTCTAGTGTCTATTCTCTGTACTGGCTGGACCTTTGATGACTATAAGAGTTTAAACACATGGTTAACACCTAGATGACAATATTTAGTTACCTAAATTTGGTGTCTAAGTCTACCGTTGAACTGTTCTTGGCATCCCAAAATATCCTATGAACCTGAAGAGTTCCTATTTCTTCCCACTGACTGTACAGAAGGGCAAAAGTGGCTTGCTCAGCTGAAGAACTCAACACTACAAGTGTGAGAAATTCAGCAGAATGAGTATAGTGTAACTCACCCTCATAACTGAATGGAAAAAAAAAAATCTTAACAGATATATTTATTAATCTGATTAATATAATCTATGTTTTCAGAAAGGTGGATCTTTTGCCAGAATCCATTCATCATAGTGAGGGAAGGGGAAGGAAAAAAAAAAAAGAGGAGTTTGGTATCTGGTTTCTTGGCCTCTGCCCTAATACTGTCAATTTGTCATGTCAATTAGTGTCAATTGTGGTTATATTGATCTGTGTACTTTATGGATTCTGACTAGAATTAGACTCACTCTACAAATGCAGATACTACGGCAAAGTCCACGGCTTCTAACTTTCAGTCACTACTAAATTAAATATTAAGGCTACTTTTCTAAGAAGGAGTCAGGCTTAGTTATTTTCATTTTTCTCCTTTATTTATTGATACTTTTTCTTTTTCTTGACTGATATTAGTAAAATTTTTAAAAATTTCCATACTTATTAGTGGAAATATTATGAAAATTCTTAATTTATTTCATAATTATCGTACCATGATATTATAAAAGTAAATTGGCTGATATTCTTTGGTTTATTCCGATCCATTTTTATTATACAAAATTAAGGATGCTCTCCTGAGAGAGCATCTGAGAGTTTCCTGAGAACAGGGACACTTCTGAAGCAGAAAAAAAGAAGAAAGAGACCCATTTTATTCTTCTTGTTGTTGTTATTTTACTGTAATATTTTATTACCCTACTTTTAGATTTGTAGTAATGTAAGATTAAATATTAATATAGTGGAAAAGCTTTACAAGCAAATACATATCTGTTTGTGTCCTAATGTTGGAAGTAGCATCACCAAAAATAATCAATTGCATGTATTGTCTGTAATATTTTGATTACCTTTTAATAAACTATGATTTGACAATGGAAAAAAAAAATATTTAAAGAATACTCTTCAGCTTCATTCTTATATGCATGTATTCTTATTTTCAATTGAAAGTTCCATCCTGCGAATGTTATTCGCAAGTGTGAGATTCATCACACTTTTCTTTAACAATACCAAAGTCAAATGGCTTAGCTGTTATTTAGCTCACCCAACCTTAGAAACTGCAATTCAGTTACAAACTGAGATGTGTAAATTCATGTGCTCACAATACAGCTGTTACAATTCAACTAGGGAACACTTAAGAGGCTTTAACATAATCATCACTAACACTTAACGTATGTTAAAATACCTTGCCTGAATTCCAGCTGCCTCTCCAGAAAAGAAAGTGTGTTAAACCTGTATAGATATCTTAGATACCTTGGGATGCCTTAAATTCCATTTAAGGATTGACATGTCAAATTATACTTAAATTCTTTTTAAAATCCAGTCCCAAACATCTACCTTGAGTTCAATGAGGACAGAATCATATCTGAATGCCACTGGTCACAACCACAGCAATTTAAATTAATGCTGTCAAACCATCGTAGCAGTTTTAATACAAAATATTAGTCTGTATGATAAAAAAAAAATAAAAATCTTATTTTAATTATTTTTAATTAAATAAAAACACTCATCACTGTATTCTAGGCTGCTTGTCCAGTCAATTAATGTTAGTCAAAGCCAAAGAACATCAAAGGTGGTTCTAGAAGTCTAACAGGATTTCTGATAAGGAATTGCATAATCAAACTGAAGAGAGCAGGAAGCAGGAAGGGGAACACAACAACAAAAAAAACACCACAATTTTTAAGCCCACTTGTGAATCTCTGGGTCAAATGCTGAGCCCACAGGAGCTATATCATGAATATTCAAACTTCTAAATGAACAAGAAACAGAATTAAATCATAGGTTCAAAGTCCAAATACAAACTGGCTCTAAGTCCACATTGCCAAGGACTTGTCCAATTGTAGCAATTTTGTCTTGGACAGAGCTAGTTGAGAACTATGGAAAAGTTCTAGGTTATGATATAACAGTTATTCAGTAGGGATTCTCCATCACAGATTATCTATTATGGGTAATAGCTCCAGTCTTCGAGTTCACTCACATTCTGGTTTCATTAATTTAGCAGAATAAGGGATCCCATTCCAGTCAAAGACTTATGGATCACTCAGTCTAGTGCAAAAGGATCTATGCCACAAAATTGTTTTCTAAGTTTACTACTTCTTCCACTGTTGTTTGAAAATTTGGTCCTGCATGAAAGATAGATTCCTCATAAATCCAGACAGAAAAAGGATTTGCAACTGGCTTTCTTCTCTCTACAAGAGTAATTGTTTCTGCATTTAGTAAACCCTGACATTTGGAAAAACAGTATTATCTCACTAAAAACTACAGAAACTTACAGTGAGTGGGATTTCTTCTACAAAAAAAAAAAAAAAATGAACTGATGAAACACATATTTTGATAATTTCCATTTACTTTTTGTCCCATGCTAGATATGATTGAGTTTCCATTAATATGAGTACTATCAATCTTTCTATAGCAATTATTTTAAATTCAACATTCTTTACAAAATACATACTTTGCCTGAAGTTTGTTGATTCATCAGAAATTTATTGCTTTCAAAAAAGCAGCTATACAAATAAAGTGGATGTAAATGACCCATATTACATTATCTGACCAGTACTCTCTAAATGATGGAACACTTCTAACCATAACTGATTCTTTAAAATGTTTAACCTATTTTTAAACCTTATAATATATTTTTCCTTCATTTTTGTTCCATTCCTAATTCATCCATATAGCATAATGGACATGCTCAGGTACAATAAGAATGCAGCTAAGAATTCTTGAATTTATTATGAAGATTGGAATTCATGAATACTATGAATTTGTTCAAAGGACAAATGGGCCTAATTTACTATACATGTCTGCAACTGAGTTAATAAGCTTGGGCAGACAGCATTTTATGATTCTGTAGTAAGAACCGCTTCCTTCTCAGCTTAATTTTAATATTGCCTTATTGTAAGGCCCAAATACACAGTCTAATCATCATTCTAAATATACCTTCTCATTTATTTAGTTACAAAGGTGTATTGCCTTATACTAAAATTTTAGTTAGTTAAGATCTTCTTTCATTAATAACAGCATAGTTATAGAAAGACTTGTCTGAAATGTTAAGTATTTCCTTTTCCCATGGTCACCTTTAGCCACTGTCAGTAAGATCTTTCACTCTGTTGTTCATACTCACAATTCTTCTTTTTGAATAATTTCAGCAAACCTGCAGAGGCTGGTACTTTATTTAGTGCATTCTTACACTGTCATGTTTTGCTTCTGCACCATGTTCTTACATTCAAAAATATCTAAATTAAAGCATAAAAAAAAAAAATTCTAAAAGGAAAAAAGGGAGAGATATATAAAACAAACATCAACAACGAAAAAACCCACACAAACACCCTTAAAAAAAACAACCAACCAAACAAAAATAAAATGAACAAACAAACAAACCCTTAAATGTGAAAGATATCTTTATTATTTTTACTACTATTAGTATTATTATTCTCTGCCACACATGATGTTATAATGAAGAACACAATTTCCGATAGGGATCTAAGGTTATTGCAACAGTGAAAATACACTGTAAATTTTTTTTTTTAAAAATCCTATTTCAGTGGTCTAAAGGTATCTGTTGACCCAGGTTTTTGAAGAATGTTTCCAGGAAAGGATCATCTTTTTATTCACACACTTTTTTTTTCAGCTACCATGATCTTCACCATACATCAAAAAATTAATACTATTCTTGTATTTTGAGTAGACCCTGTTTGTAGATATTTTCTTACCATGCTGACTAAAAGAGAAACACTACCACAGCAACGACTTTTATAACCATATAACTTTTATAACCATACTAACCAATTTTGAAATATTTGCTTCCCAAACTCCAACAATGGGGAAAAATCGTCTGCTGTTTTTATGGTTCCATTCTTCCTATTTGTCCCCAAGCGAAGTCTAAGTTTTCTCTCTAAAAGTCCACGTTACTTGTGAAGTGCCCAGTATACAATACTGCCAGCTTTATTGTGCCATTTTTATCCTGGGCAACTGACTAGTAGTCTCTAGGGTCTAGCTACATATTCTACATCCTGCACTTAAATCTTTCCTACCATCTGTCTTCTCTTTAAAATATCTCATGTGAATAAGTTGTTACTGTGTGTTCATAATTTAATTATATTTTTTCTTTTTCAAACCCCCTGTGACAAACCACTTAACAGTTTTGCACTCTTTCCATAAATCAGACTTTTTTTTTTTTTTTTCCTGAAACACTTTCCACTGCATTTTCTCATCCATTTGTAGCATTTACCTTTCACTGTGATCAGCTTAATGACTTCAATAATGACTACAACTCTGGAGTATTGCATTCCTCATTTATATTTCAAGCTTGACCCAAGAAACAGTTATTTATTATAATGGTATCAGTAGTAACTGTCAGGATATTTTTGTTGTTTCTTTTTTGTTTCCTGAGCCCCATATTACTTTATGATGTTACTATTATAGTTATTATGTGCTATAGCAATTTCTTAAGGCATCAGCTTCAACAGGAGCCCCATCCAAAAGCAAACATTAGGATGCAATCCCCAAGTCACAGAGTTATCAATTTGAAAAGACAAAAATAAAATACAAATTAGGAAAACAGATGGGAAAAGTGTGTGGTATATACGTGATTTCTACTGAAAACCTCTGAAAATTAACAGTTGTTCTTTAAAAATTATCATGTCTCAGTTAACCATCTCTGATATAATAAAGAAGTTGATTTAATACTCACATGCATTTAATTATCTGCAGTGCAGGTGTATATAACTGAGTCCCTTGAGGGTTCAACTCCTCTGCTCATTCATAGATGTGCAGTGCCATTTGTGGTGTCTTTAAGTACCTCGCCTGGGCACCAGCTGACCGTATGCCCTACAAGCCTTGAGTCTTTTCTGTCAGCACCATGCAGACTGCGTAAACACCAAGATCATTCAAATTACTTACGTGAATCCAGCCATCAGGCTCCCAGTGTAGATCAAGAATTCAATTCAGTTGTTCCTACCTGGGTGTCTATTCCTATTTCAGATGCCCTAATGCATCCCATCTAGAGTCCAGCTGCCACTGCAGAAAAATGTGAGTGTGCCCTAGCCCTCATTTTGTATCTACAAGCCTCATGCGCACATCTCAGGTTCTCTGGGACTCTTCTTAGGACACTATTAACTTGTGCTAGGGATGCACATTGAAACCCATCGAACTAGGTGAGACAAATACCACTTACATTCCAGGTTAGATGGCAAACCAGAAAACGAGTCAAATTTTCCACCAGACCATACTGCTGCTTAATTTCTTCACAGTTGTTCTGCATTATACTTTCCACCGGTCTCCAAAGTTTTCATTTGGGCTTCCCAGCCTTTCTTCACTATTTGAGTTCTCATTTAAAGGAAAACAAACCATTATCTTCCCCGTCTTTTGTTTTCCTGGAGTCACAGTTTAATGTGCATTGTTTGCTAAACATCCCACTTGCAAGAGATGCAGTTGATTCATGAACAATAAAGTAACACAAACCAAACATGAGAATCCATGATTAGACATGGTTTGAGATCAAAGCTTGAGGGGTTTGTCTGAATAGTCATGATATCAGCCAAAATCATTAATAGCCAAGAGAATTTATTCCACTGGCTTAGTTGGACATTAGCTGAGGGGGATCAATCTGGCTACCTAATGGAAAGAGAAAAGGATAGAGAAGTTCTGCTAGTACCAGTATTTCTATGGAGCCAAAGCTTTCTGCCAAAAGGACTTTGTGCCACGGATACCACTAAAATAATGGCTGTTAAAGCACTTAAGAGTCAAAGCAGCATGTTGTACAATGGGCTTTTTTGCTCCATTCTTTGCTATGAATTTTCAATCTCAGCCTTCAAGTGTATAATGCAGGGAACTACTATTTCCTTCCAAGGGAGTTTCTGCTGACTTTATTCCTCTCTCACATTACTGGATGTATATAGGAAGTATACACAGAAAATGATTCAGAAACTTTAGCTAGTAGATGCAACCATTTAGCACCACAATGTGTCAATTGATCTGGTAATTAATCTTGGAGGAATAATACTGATGGATCTCATTTATGTTTCTTATCCAAAAAGATAAAATTATAGACGTTTCTGAAACTTACAGACATTTATGTTGAATATCGTCTTCTGTTACAAGTTAACCCACTATGGTACCATTGCTAAACATACTCATAATGAATGTAGTGTAATATAATACAATGTTTGCAACAATTTTAGTCCAGATTTTTTCCAGTGCTAATATCCCTCTGGCAAAAGCTGAGTAAAATAAAATTATTTTTGTGGTTGGTCCACACTCCTAATACAGTTTAAACAGATTATTAGTTTTAAACAGATTACACAGATATCTGTGTGATCTTAGAGCAACCATAGCTTATGAACACAGCCTAATAATTCTCCACTTCCTGACTTGTTCCCAAATTCCAGAAAGGTGTTTGTGCAGCAGCCAAATATTCAGAAGTCCAGCCCATTGCCTGGAAATTTCTATACCATTAATCACAAAGAAGTCACACAAATCTGAGCTGCACAAACACGTTGAATAATATTCAGCCACAGAAATTGTCTGACTTCATGTATACACTTATAGAAACTTTACTAAATATGGAAGGATCTACCTAATGAGGTCCTTTAACATCTAACAATGCTCATTTTTGATTACATGTGAATAAAAATGTGGCCTAACCCACTCCAACTGATCTACATAGTACAAACAGCTAGAGAGTCAGGTATACAATAAAACAGCTACCATACAGATTGAAACTCCAAATATAAGAAAAAACAAGGGTGTTAAAGATTTGCACATATCTTATGCACCGTTTTCCAAGAAAACCCCCAGATGTAGTTTTGGAGAAAGTTACACGGGAAAGAAAGAGCAATTTAAAGATCTTTCATTTCATCTCAAACAACTTCCTGCTTTGTTTCACAACTGACCAAGCCACTGACAAAAATACAAAGGAAAAGAGCTTGTCCATTTATTAAGAGCTACTAGTCTTTGGGACACTTTCATATATGGGAGCCCTGCAAAACTTCTCATGGGTAAAGGAAGGTAAAGATTATTCTGTTGGGAAGGAGGAGCATTTTGCAGTTTCCTGCTGTTCTAACTTTCACCCTAATGAGTTTTGCCACAAGCTTAAAAAAAGGTGTGAAATATTCACTTTGTGTAGTTAATGGCTGTTCTACCTGAGTAAAGGCTATTACACAAAGCCTTTTCTTCTCCATCAGATAACACCTGCCCCCACTCTTGCTAAAAACCAAACCAAACCAAACCAACCAACCAAACAAAAAAAACCAACAAAAATCCAAACCGAAACAAAACAAAAAAACAACTAAACAAAAAAGCTCCAACCCAAATCAAACAAAAAAAATCCCTCAAAGTATGCATCACATTAGTTTGCGAGCAGATCTGAAACAATGTAGTTTCAATGCAATTATACTGAAGTTATAAAGTAACCTGGCACAAGTAATATGTTTAGTAAAGAGACATAATAATGCATTCCTGTGCAGTTTCAACAGTACATTTCTGATTAAAATGATACACATCACCTATGGTTATTAATTTAAAACTTTTTCAGGTTCCTCCTAGAGTTCCATTTAGCCTTCTGCAATGGCATGCAAGAGGCTACGATGTATACAGGCATATTTCTATGGCAACAATTTAAATTCTAGACTATTCTTAAGGGAAGTGTTTGCAGGAAAAGAAAAAACTACCAAAAAAATTATTTTTTTTTACTAACTAAACAATACATCTGTTCCTTTTCTGTCTTTTCTGAAAGAGCAATCTCTTTGCTGTGATAATTTAGAAAGAATAAGAAGTAATTTTATATGATATAAGATATGGTTGAAGTTATGAGATTCTTAAGTCAGCAGGAAAAAAATGAACCTTTGGATGTTATATAGGTTTCCAGTGTTAGCAGTATTATGAGAGTCTTTATCATACAAATAAAACATTTACTTTTTTGCTACTGTTGTTAATGCAGGAGAGCTGAACATATTCAACATATTTACTCCTCTTTAATACATCCTCAATCATCCCTTTTCTTTCTCGTTTGTTTTTTTCTTTGATTGACTGTTTTGTTTTGATAAAAATAATAATGGAAGTGCTAAACATGCAAATAAGGTAAACATTTTAATTCAAGGTCTGGTAATTATATAATCTCAGAGAGTGTGATTTATGTGTCTTAAGGGCAAGTGTCTGCAAGATGGAAGAAAGAATCCTGCGAATGCTAAAATCAGAAAATAATGTAGAAAGGAAAAGATCCATTTTGTTATTTCCTCCCAGCCTAGAAACAGAGTAATAAATGCCTGTCTTCAACACTTCAATTGAATTGACATTTCTGTTTAGGTGTGCCAATGAACTAGCACTTCAAGGAAAGTAAATGAGCAAAGTTGCAAGTTTGTGCTGCTTCTCAATGATGACAAATTAAAATTACATATATTTAGCATTACATTCTCTGAAATGCATGCGTGTCTGATCTCAGTCAATAACTTGCCATAATTAATTAATTTTTAACTTCTGTAAGAGTACTTCTAACTTAATTATGATTTATTTTTTTAGCATGGGATGTATCCTTAATTTTCTCAGTTGCTCAGTTTTATCACCACAATATTGTGAAGGCAACAAGACTTAGGTAGGTATCTAGAGGTGCACTGGTTTAAACAGGTTATTTTGGACTATTTCTAAGCTAAAGTTGATAGCCTTCCAAGAAGGAAATACTGGCTTACATGTAAATGTATTTGCTTTTCCTTAACCACCTGCACAATGGTAGATTGCACTATGGCAAACTAATGCCTCTACTGCCATCACTTTGTCTTACACAGAATGTCCTGGCAGAACAATCAGTCTAATGAACCAGCAAGGTTGAATAAAGAAAGGGCCTTGAAACAGGAACAGTTTGTATAGTTAAGCAGGCCATGCCATTTTCAGAGCTACACAACTGAACTTCAAGGAGACTGCAGATTCTTCCACAGTGATAAAGGATTTTGGAGGAATGATATATTCCCCAGGTTTGGTACTTCATGAACACTTGTGATCAGGCTTCTGACTCATTTTCAAGAGCATACCTATTGCAATGTGTTCTGAATGCATGTCTGTTTTCTCATCACAGCTCCCAAAGGCGAGTATTTGCTATAAAGCAAACTGAATCAGTATTTGAAGTTTAGCAAGTCCCTTACGGTGTTTTACTCTTTAAAAGGATTCTCTGCCTGGAGAAAGCCAGGAGCAACGTGACTGAAATTCTCCATATCTCCACTGGGACTTGAGCTGAGAGTTACAAATGATTTGCAGGGACTTTCGCCTTTACAGGTTTGACTGAGTTTAGGGGCCCTTTCCCATACAAGAAAGGGGATCAAACGCGAGCTGCCTGAAGTTCAACTGCAGCACTGCGTCGTGCTCTTTTTCAGCATTTAATATCAAAAGGTGGAGATATACCCACTGCAGGAATGGGAAAATCCCTGCGCTGATTCGTTTTCCCACTGGCGGCAGCTGCAGGAGCCCGGCCGCTCGCAGCAGCCCCACTGGGCAAGCTGCTCCCGGGCTGGAATGCTGGCCCAGGAAATTCGACTCCAGCTTAATTAGACCGAGCTGGGCAGAGGCACTTAAAGCAAATTCCCACTAACATCCCTAATATATCTGCAGTGTGTGCAGCAGAGGTGGCGACAGCAGCGGCAGCAGCGAGAGATTCACA
This sequence comes from Anabacerthia variegaticeps, assembly GCA_035583185.1. NCBI lineage: Eukaryota > Metazoa > Chordata > Aves > Passeriformes > Furnariidae > Anabacerthia > Anabacerthia variegaticeps. The sequence continues at coordinate 71,056,564 of JAWWEW010000001.1, forward strand.
GTATTAATAAAGGGATTCACTGCCTCATCGTTAAAAAAAAAAAAAAAAGGAATAAAAAATTAGAAAACGGAGGCGAGGGAAGGAGGCAGGAAACTCTCTGCGTTATTTACATTGGGAAAGGGGGGAAGGAAGGGTGTTTGTGTCAATGAATGAGAAAGAGGACGGGAGGAAAGAAGGGAAAGAGAGAGAGGGAGGGAGGGAGTGAAACACACACAAAAAGCACTGAAAGGAGGCTCTGTCCCCTAAACTCAAATAACCCATTTGCAAGAATTGGATGCTGGAAAAATGGTAAGGACCCGGAGTTGAAAACATTTTCACTTTAATACTGAAAAAATATGCCATTATAAAATCCTCGAATAGAATTAGTAAGTTTCACTTGCTTCCTCAGTTCTGTTTTCCTCAAGTTATAGTAAGATTTACAACAGCACAGAATTTTCTACCATTAAACTTTGCAGCCTAAGCACTAGAGTGACATTAATTGGTCATGCTTAACTGCTTTGGATTTTTTTTTTTTTTTTATGTTTACACTGTTACCATAATAGAAATCAAGGGTATTAATTTTTTACATTCAGATGGAAAGGCAATACTAAATATGTATATTGAAAAAGAAGAGAGAGAAAAGAAAAAAAGCCTCCCCGTCCCGCCCCTGCCCCCGAAAAATGAAACACATCCCGCTATCAACAAAGCAAATCTCTCCCACCAAAGTAATTCCCACCTTAAAAAAAAAAAAAAAATCCAATGAGAATATTCATGCAACTATGTCTTAAATAAAACCTTTACATTTTTTTTCCACGGTAAAAGTACGATCTCTACTGCCTATTGATCACACAAAAAAAAAAAAAAACTGGCGAAATGGCACTTTTTATTATTATACTGTATTTCGTATATAGAAGGTTTGATACGAAGGGACTTATCAGGTAAGAGGGATGATGGTGTGAACTAGACGCTGTTTCCAGTCGGGGGCTGGAGCGTCCCTGGGGTGCGTTGTATCCATGCGAGCCATGCAGCACTTTTTTTTTTTTTTTTTCTGTCCATTTGTCTATTTGTTTCGGAGTCGGAGTCATTTATTTACATTACATTCATGCCTTCGTGCAACTTTCCACTCCTGCTTTGCCGTCAGGAGAAGGCCGACAGCAGCCTGTCCTCCGCCCCCCTCTTTTTTCCGGCCTCTCGGAAAGGGGTCAGTCCACAAAGGAAGAGGGCAAAAAAGCAAAACAAACTCCAATAGAACAAAAGCTCAACAAAACCAAGAGCCGTGTTTCGCCCTGCCGGAGCCGAAGGAAGCGGTTCCTCGCCTGCCTGACGCTGTCCCGGCCGCGCACGGTGGGGGCTGCGCCCACCGCACCGGGCTGCGCGGCGCTGCAGGGATGTGCCCCGGCGCCGGGCTCTGCCCCCGCCGCCCACTGGGCCTCGGCGCTTGCTGTGGGGGTTGTGAGGAAGGGCGTGCGTGTGTCTGTGTGTTTCGTTTCTCACAAAACGTAGCAGCGGAGGTGCAGAGCCGTCCCCGGCCGGAGAGTGAAGGGCCGGTCCCGGGTGGTGGCCGCCCCCGCCCCCCCGCCGCTTCAGTCCGACAGGGAGTGGGAGCCGCAGTCGTACACCCTGTGGGCCCCGTCGGCGTTGTAGGGCCCGTTGTGCCAGTAGGACGAGTCACAGACGGTCTGCAAGGAATTGATTTCGGATGCAGAGGAGTTGGCGTCCCTCCTCTTGGACCGTTTTCTGTTCCTCAGGATGAACACCAGCATGCCAACCACCGTGAAGGCAGAGGTCACAAAAACCAGCAGAAGCCCTGGCACTAGCACCGAAATAGAGACCCGACTGGTCTCCAAGTAGGAGTTGGAGTGAGTACCTGTCTCAGTCAGCCCAGTGCTGTTTTTGTTTGTAGAAGTTAATGTGGGCAAGATTTTTAACTGAGGGCAAATCACATCATTGGAGAGAGACTCGAAATCCTCCTTGAAGAAATCTTCAGGGGACTCGCACCTCAGGTCACTCATAATCACTTTGGGGCGCAGCATCTCTGCCCACTGTTTGAAAGGCACAATAGGGCAAGTACAGTCCCATGGGTTGCCGTGCAGGTCGATCTGGGTGATGGAGGTGAGCTGGTCCAGCACCCCTGCCACTGGGAGGTACATGAAGTAATTGTTGTGTATGCTCAGCTTGGAAAGCGAGACCCCAGCAAACACATCTACTGGGAGAGACCTCAGCAGATTGTTGTTGAGGATGAGGACTCTCAGTTTGGGCATTGCGTTGAAGGTGCCAGGCATGATCATCTGGATCCCATTAAACTCCACGTTCAAATACTCCAGGTTTTGCAGCCCAGCAAATTTCTCCCGGGACAGGGTGTCTAAGTAGTTGCTATCCATGTAGAGCCATCGGAGATCAAAGAGGTTCTTGAAGGTGTTGTTCTCCACAGTGGCAATGTTGTTGTTGCCCAGATCAAGTAAATTAAGTTTTCGGTAATCCAGAAAGTGGGATTTCCTGATGGTGTGTATTTTGTTGTCTCTCAGAAACAGCTCCTGCACATTGGATGGCTTGGGCTTCAAATCCACCAAGCTGCTCACATTCCTGTCATTGCAATTAACCTTTAAACCCGAGCCAGGGATCTGATCACAGCTGCAGATGTGCGGGCAGGACACGGTAGCTGGTATCTTGCTCTTCGCACTCACTGTCGACACAGCAGCAGTAGGTCTGGTCTTGATTTGCCAGTTGACAGGAATCTTTGTACCTCCGTTTGGAGCAGATCCTGGCGTGGCAGGGTCTTCTTTGCCGTGTATTTTAAAAGGGGTTGGAATGGGACCAGGATCGCAGGTTTCTTCTTCGGCAGGGGGAGCAGCTAGGCTAGAATCTACTCTGTTCTTTTTACACAGCTCTTGCTCTGTGGTCTCATTTAAATCTTTGCCCTGCAACCTAGTGGGAGCCTCACAAATCACTCTGCCGATCAAAGCATTTTTGGGTATGTTTTCCAGCCATTCTTTCAACGACAACAGATCGCAAGTGCAGTCCCAGGGGTTATCCTCTAGCAGGATTTCAGCAATGCCTGGGATCTGCTCCAGGACCTCCTCGTAAGGCAAGGTTTTAAGACGGTTTCCCCGGAGGTCGAGGTGGGTGATCGGGACGTACTGAAACACGTTGGGGGGCAAGGTGCTTATGAGATTGTCATTTAAAATCAGCACCTCTAGCTTGTTTAAGTCCCTAAATGCTCCCGGGTCAATATCCCGCAATAGATTAAAATCTGCCTGGAGGTATTCCAGATCGTCCAGCCCCAGGAAAGTCTGCTTCCTGAATGATTTGATCTTGTTGTTGTTTATGTGCAAGCGTTTCACCAGCTGCAGCCCAAGGAAAGCTCCAGGAACAATCTCATGCAAACCGTTGTTTTCCATGTGCAAACTGACCGCATTGTAAAAGTTAGCAAACTCATTAGGGAAAAGTCGAGTCAGGGAATTGCCATGCAGGAATAAATGGTAAAACTGGGAAGTTGGGGCGCTGAAATGTTGCAGGCTGGTAAATCCCTTTTTCTCACAGTCTACGTGCAAATCCCCTTCTATCTCGTTGCAGGCACAGATCTTCTCTTTGCAAACGTCCCCTGTAACGTTTCCAGCAGCAAAACAAAGAGACGTCTCCAGCAACAGAATCCAAAGCAGCATTTTTAAACCGAGCAATTCATTCCCGATCTCATCACAAAGTAACAGCAACCATCCTTCTCACGCGGAAAGCAATTCCAGTTCATTCAATACATTAAATGTCCGAATCACCACCAAAGGGGAAGAAAAAAATTAGGGGGGGTGGGGGGGGTGAGAGCATAGAGGGTCGGTGGAGGGGGGGATGCTTTCTTTTCTCCTCTCTCTCCCCCCACGTACAACTGCAACAGCCCAGATTCCAGTCAGTAATTATATCCACAAACTATCCAGGCACGTACTGCAAGGCAGGCAAAAAAAAAAAAAGTAGAAGAAAAAAAAAAATTCCCCTCCTCGCTCGCCCTCCCTGACGTCTCCCGGGCAGCTAAGTGGAGGTCTGCCGGCCGGGCTGGCTCACCGGCACGGTGCTGCTGGCCCCCGGCCGCCGCTGCATGTTAGGGAGGCGCGGGCGGGAGCGCGGCGGTGGCCGCGGAGGCTGCGCCGTGCGCGGCTCGGCGCGGACTGACCTTGCCGGGCGGCCGCGNNNCGCGGAGCCGCGCTCCTCACCCGCCGGGCGCTGTCCAGCGCCGCGGTGCTGAAAGCGCCCGCCCAGCCCCGGCGCTGCTCGCCCCAGCCTAGGCGCTGCCCGCCCCAGCCCGGGCGCTGCGCGGCGCCTGCCCCCGCTGCTGCGGTGCGCGGCTGCCCATGCCCGCCGGCGGCCGGAGCCTGCCGCGGGGCCGGGGCCGGGGCCGCCCGCCCGCCCGCCCGCGCCGCGCCGCGCCGCGCCTCGCCCTGCCGGCCGCGCTGCCTCCCCTCCTCGCTCGCTCCCTCGCTCGCTCTTCTTTCCTTTTTCTTCCGCTGCTGCCGAGCCGCACGCTCGCACACACTCACATGCACGCAGAGGGAGAGTTGCTAAGAGGCTCTGCTCGTTTCAACCTGGTGCACACTGAAAGATCTGACACCCTCTGCTGAGCTGCAGTGGCAAAAATCCATCTGCTGAGGGAATGCTGGAGAGGAAAAAAAAAATCAATCCACGTACAGGGCAAGCGTTAAAAACGCTGGCATTAAAAGCTGTCGATCTATTTAGATGCTTTCTCCTAAATGGATTATTTAATTTGTTTCTTTTCTTTTAAGATGGAAAGTTTAGCATTACGCTCCTCCCGACCAGCTCCCCACTCACACACACTCACACCTGCACAAGCAGGAGAGGAATGCGCGTTTGCCTGATTGTATTTCCCAATGGCTTGAACAAAATTAGTGTCAGGGTGTCAAGCGAGTAGCAATTTGAGGTAATTATTCTGCACGCCATTTTTATCGTTGCTTTAAATGTGTTTCGTCCTCCCCTGCAGTCTAGGGTGTTTCATGTTGGATTTTGTCTCTTGCTGGTGTTCTCTATGCAATGTTGAACTGTGTATTAATGCATTCTCTCTCTCTATTTTTCATAATTTAGATGATCACAGAGAAGAGGGTAGTTGAGGGGGGAGGAGATTGCTGCACTGTTAGCAGTTCACACTACCTGTTCCCACGGAGTATAGTGTCTTCCTTAAAGAGGGGAGGAGAGGGTAGAAATTGACAGCTATTCTTATCTCTGTATAAAAATCCGAAGATGCACGTATGTCCACGCATAGATATTTCTCTAGGGATGCTCCTCATATGCTCTCTGTGGCAATAAAATGACTGCTTTCCTCGACCCCCTTCCCCTTCCACCCCCCGCCTCCAGACGCACAGCTCCCCCCCTCCCCCCCCCGTCCCCTCCACCGCCCTTTCCAGCTCATACCCTTCTGACAAAAGAGATTACACAGCGGAAAAATCGGTGCCTGGCCTTAAAGACAGGAGCCAAGCATACAAAAGTTTCTGCATCATTTGGACGGGTTTCAGATGCCTACGATCGAAGAACCAGTTGCACCTCTGGTGGTGCAAGTGGAAATCAGCGTTTCCCCCCGCCTTGTCAAACCGCGCTGAGGAGGGGGAGGAGGGAGAGGAGGAGGAGGAAGGGGAGAAGGAAGAGGAGGAGGAGGAAGGGGAGAAGGAAGAGGAGGAGGAGGAGGCGCAGAGGCGGGAGGGGCAGCCCAGCCTCATGGTGCGTCCTGCAGCCCGGGGCTGTACCTCTCTCGTCCGGCGCCGCTGGTGAACTTTGCGGCATACTGGTGGGGGGCATGTAACCGAGGGAGTGGGCTGGAGGAGGGTTATTTATAGGAGAATCCAGAGAGCCATATGGAGCCTGCATCCCCTGGTCCCGGAGGCATGTTAATTTGGTCAAAGCTTTTCCCTGGTTACTGCTTACAAATAAATTAGACATCCTGCCTACGATGATCTTATCAAGTTAATGTAATTAGACCACAGACAAGTTACAACAGTTACCGTGACCATTTCGGGTCCCCAGGATGAAGATTTGGCCTTTTGGTTTGTTGCAGTGGGCAGAGACTGGGGAGGGAGGGAGGAACAGGGGAGGAAATGGGACAGGACTAGGAAACAAAACAGACTAAAAAGAGGCTAAAAGAGAGAAATCCTGGCCCTGTAAATGCCTGCCCAATAAATTACAAACGGGGCAGAAGAGATAAAATGCCACTGAGACAGAAAGCACCACAAGAAATATATTGGTGGTTTCATTAGGAGGAAAAAAAAAAAAAGGAGGGAAGGAAACTTGGCGCCACACTGAGGAACATTAATTCATGTCTCCTGATGGTTTCTTTGACTTTGCCTCTCAGTGATGTCAGCGTGGAAGGGTGGGGGTGCAAGGCTGTCTGGAAACCTTCCATGGATCAAAAATTGCAGCCTCAAAGTGCAAGGGGAACCAGAGGCAAGGAAGCCCCAGGAAACTTGGCAGAGGGAGGTAAGACAGTCGAGGAAAGGGACAAGGATGAGAGTGGGGGTCAAGGACACACTCACTGGGTGTCAACAGCAGAGACAAGATCACTGTGAATAAAGTCTTTGGTGAGGAAAGGCTGAAAATCTGGAGCCTTGTGAAGGCTCCCTGGGATGAGGAGCATGAGGACTAAAGAACTTGTTCTCCTCCTGCCTTAAAATATAACTTCTGAGCATCTTTACCTTCATGTTATTAAAATTGCTCAGACACCGTAAAAACAATCAAAATGCAACCAGAGGACCTGAACATTAAGAAGATATTAAATAAATAAGTATGAATTGAATAAGAGGAAGAAGACAATGACCTGTTGTTAAAGCGTGAAGGAGAAATTGCCTGCTTCTTTCAAGGGATCTGCTGAGAGGTGGGAACTGGTGGAAGCCATCTGGGGACCTACAATTTCAAAGCAGAAAAAACCCCAAATGATATAAAATCTGTCAGAAGTAAGAGTGCTTATGGATGCTATGAAACTTCCAAAGGAGTATTTATCTAAGGAAGCCGTTGTGTTTTCAGCTGTATACTTTGGAACGAGATATGTACAATATATGTATTGAGAGAACATCTGCCATGCAAAAGTTAACATCTAGAAGACAAATCAGAGAGGAAGAAAAGAGGCACTATCCATTTTAGATTTGGTATCTGAAGTTTTGGTTCTAAGAGTCAAGCTACAGAGAAAACCTGGGGAAATTAGCATTATTCAATGTCATAATTCTAAATTTCTAGTTTTCCTCATCTCCTTGAATTAACTTTGGAAACATGTATCTTATAATAAAAGAAGCCTGCCTCTAAGTGTTTTAAGGAAATACCTACTCCTGGATCAGGTTGATCGGGAGATGAAACGTTTTACTCTGTTACTTAGAGGGTGTGGTAAAGTGAGACATCATAGAGCACTGAAGTGCCAATTGATTTCAGTCTTTAAAATTCACCATATGCATCCCAGTTGACAATCCATACAGAGGCTGAATAAACAGAACTCACATAATCCCCTCTAAATTGTCCAGAAGATAAGAGAGTGGGAAAGAGAACACAAGTATATTGTCCTTGACTCCTTTACTTATCTGGTGTCTTTCACTTTGTGTTTACATCTACAAATTTTAGAAGCCTAAGACAATGAGCTTCCCACTTACACCTTTCCTCTGCGTGTAAAGTCCCATATTTAACCACATAGGAGTCAAATGAAGCCATTTTGAATGGAAATGGTTTTATTCATAATATGGAAATTTCCTTGAAATAAGAAAAGGTAGTGGGATACTTCGCCATTTTCCCAATTAGTAATCTCTCATCTCCCTGTTGCTATGACTATGTAAGTAACACTGGGTAAGGGTGTATTTGTGCTACATTGGAACATGTTAAAAAGCTACTTACTTCATTTAACATTGTAGAACTTACAGAGCAGAACTCAGACCATCTGTAAAGTTCTAGCGAAGACAAAATTATTACTGTAGATACCCTGATTTCAGTGTTTGTGTTATGTACTGTAAAATTGATTTCATTATTTATTTGAAGGTATAACACAATAGAGACATTAGGGACGTGATATTGTGTGTATTGTGTGTGGATACACACACACATACATATATATATATATATAAACCTGAATGCATGTGCACTACAAATTATGTTAGCATTTACTCAGCAAATAAAAGAGTTATAGGATCATAATTTAATTTGAAATTATGGCTTGATCATGCTTTTGACTATGGAATTTAACATAGATGGATAGTTAACATGAATGCCTGTATATGTTAATGCAACTCCTGCAAAAACTATGCTTCCCAGTGTATACAGTGACTTTAAACCAGTTCAGATTAGCCAATTTTAACTAAGAGTAGAAGGGACTAAGCTAATACCAGGATCTTTTCACAAAATTTTCTACCTCAGAAGATTTTTTACTGCAGGCCAGTCTTCACATAGCAAATGGACTTCTGTCTAAACTGAAATTAGACCTAGTAAGGTCTCCAAAACTAGATAATTTTCTTCTTCATTTTTCATTTTGCTAAGGGTAATGGCATGTGAGTGCGTTCCAAGTCTCCCTGTGATATGTTCACCAGACGGAGCTTTGCAAAATGATGCAGTGGTGGATGATGATGACTAAAAAGAAAAAGAAAAGAAAGTTAGAGAGGTGGGTTGCCTACTTCTATCTAGTGAGTAGGAGACTAACTCAGGATGAGAAAATAAAAAATTCTCTGTCTTTTGCAGTGTAAGAGCCAGCCCACATGTTCCTCTTTCTTGGCTCGTACCCTCAACCATCGGGCTACCAACCCTCTTGCTGCAGCTGTTCTACTTTGCAAGAAAAATAATTTTGAGATCCCTTAAACAAGAGAAAGACACTGGGGAAGCATGAGTTACAACACCCACCAGGACATGCAGAGCTCTGGAAGGACTTGATTGCCTTCTGCTTTTATGAGACTGAGCTTGACCTAATAGACTTCTCACATAAGATGTTCAGACTACAGAGCTAGTAGCAAACCCTATTATTAATCTTCTCCATTATACATAGTTATCAGACCTTGAGAAAATTTTTTGTTGGAAACATTGGTGGAATAGGTCACAGGGTTAATCTTAAAAGCTTTAAACACTAGGTGTCAGACAAAAGAATAGGAGGCAGAAAGGTGGACAGCTTTTGCATCCATCCTGTGTGTAGTCTGCCATAAAACCGATGTAGTCATTTCGTTTTGAAATTCTGGTGATTCAGAAGCAGTAGGTGTATTTAGTGAGTAGGCCAGGCCAAGGTCCTGACCAGAATTTCTTATTTACACTATATATATATATATTGATCTGAATTTCTGACCCAGTTTCCACTGTGATTGCTTGAATTAAAATCACTAAAGCACCTGAGCAGTTCATAGGACAGGACTGAGCCTCACAACTACTGTCCTTTGGTGAAGGAATAAATTCAGACAGACATTTATCTTCCTATCTCTGTTTCTTTAAATTTTTTTATTATCTTTTTCTCTTTATTTTCCTGCAACGTATAGTCATCTGGAACAGCCTTTTTTTCAAATGTAAGGGCTACTGTAGGGACAGAATTAAGCCACTTTTGACTTAGTAGTGAATTAATCCTGTGTCTTCACTGGGAAAGCATATTCTGCCCACCATGCTGTTGGTTAGAAGGAGAGAGATGGGGAATTGAGCTGAGTCACCCACCTCCTTTTATTCCTCTCATCCCAAAACTCACTCTCACACATACACACACACAGATTCATAAACACTTTAAAAAGTTTGACACAGCAGAAGTGGGCTGTCTGTTTTAATTGGAGAATTTCAAGTTGCAAAGCCCAGATGAAGAGAGATGGTTTTGCTGCAACCCTGACCCCAGAACATGAACTGAGATTTCAGTGCAGCATTTCCCTTGAAATGTCCTCCCAGCTGCATCTTCCATGCTCTCAGTCCTGATGTGAAGGCCTGATTTCTACCTTTCCCAGAGCAGTATGTGAGATGGTTGATTGCCTGACTTGGGGACCAGGATTTCACTCCAGGCTATGGCTTCCTAAGTTTGTCATTGCAGCATTCAGCACTGCAGCACTGAAGTACACAGAATATATATATATATATACATAGATATATATTTTACTTTGTGATTAAAGACATGCATTTAGGCTGGGGAAAAACATTACAATGAAATTAACTGGAGCTGTAAGAAATATTTGTTCTTTTGAGCAGCTCTAACAGGGAATGTACTAGTATAATGCTACAGCCTTTAATAAGAAGGGGTAACATTTGCACCATAACCTAACGTCAGCAAATTTTTTTAACACATTCCAGCATTATCATTTTAAGTAGTTGTTACAACAACTCTCAACATCCTGCAAAACATGACTCCCATGTAGTGTGATCAATACACAATATAGTACTGCACTTTTGCTAATGTGACCTTTTTGTAGTTTAGATGGCTTGTTTATTTCATTCTTTCCTGAAATGCGTCCCTTGTCTGACTGAAAACAAACAAGAGGTTGAAATGGCTGATCACTGTACAACAAATTCAGTTGATTGAGATAGTTTAGTAACATGTGTTCATACAATTTATAACAAGTTAAAAATTACTTTCATCCTCTTATGAAAACTTAATGAAGTGATAGGAAAAGCATGAGTTAACTTCTGCAACAAAAATCAGAGTGTTATTTAGATATATGCAACACTTTAAAAAATATCTTTCTCAACAACACCAAAAAACACCCAAAAAACCCTCAAGAAAAAAAAAAAAATCCCAAACTTTCAATCTATTTCTTACACAGGTAATCCCACTGACTCACATGAGCTTGAATAATAGATCTATAATGTGTTTTCAATAATTAATTTTTTTTTTTATCCATTTCCATGGTGCAGTCTCAGAGCAACATAAGGATCATTTAAATGGACAAAAGCAGATAAGAGTTTATGTCTCTGCTCTAACTTTAACTAATTTCCATTGTTTGATATTGAAGAGAGAAATTCTCAGAATGCAGAACTGAGGTGAAGACCTGCGTCCATAGTTTGATGACATGACTTTGGGAAACTCATTTCTCTTTCCCATGCCTCAGTTTCCTAGTCTGAGGAAGTGGAAGGTATTATACAGCCCAGAGGAGCTTTGAAATCTGTGATGAACAAACATGGTGACTGAAGTAATTATCATCCTTACTCAGGGGTACAACACAAAAAGTCAAATCTCTTTGTGTTGTGTAATACCCAGTTCTTTTTCTTTTTGTCAGCCCATCTCAAAGGCTTTTACAGGAGAATACAATATAATTTTATTTGCTCAACAGATTGGAAAACAGAGTTACTGACCTTGGGAAGGTCACATATCAAGCCGTTGATAGTGCTAGAAATAGACCCAAGTCTCAGAAGGCTCAGAGCTGCCTTCTACCCTGGTATTTCAGACATGCAGAATTACTGATTTATAGAAAAAGCCTCTAAGAAAATAAAAATAAAAATAATAATAAAAAAAAATCTAAAGGCTTCCTGATGACTTCTCCTTCTCTTTTAGCCTTGATTTTATGCATCAAACATTTCATATGCCAGTCATTTTCTTTCTGGAGGCCTAATATAGTTATGTGGTGTGACAGTAATACCAAGTTTTGGTTTTCTTATTATTTCACATCTTAATTCACTGTAATGTAATTATTTTAACTGGGGAAACAATGTTTTCATTCCTCAGACTTTTCTTGGCTAAGACTTTAGATTTCAAAACCAGGGATTTCAGAGACAAACAATAAACCATTTGAAACACAATATACCTTTCATCTGAAAAACATTACATAAAAAACAATATAATTGAAAATCCTGTTTAATCAGAGAACTGTGAAGAAGTGGTTTTATTTTTAGGAAGTCCATTATTTCCACTATTCTGCTATAAAACAAAATGAAAATAAAAGCAAAAAAACAGGTAAAGATTGAAACCAAATTAAAAATTTTCAGTGTCGTTCAAAATAGAAACTTGAATCAAACCTTTAAATTTATTAAATTATGAAAAGTTTTGTTCTGGTGAGATCTTTTTTTGTTGGGTATTTTTCTAATACAAAACAAAACAATTTTTGAACTAGAAAATCAGAATGGAATACCACTAATCAGAATTTGAAAACTTTCATTGCCTTCAATAATGTTGTGGGGTTTTTTTCCAAATAATATTTTGTGAAAATTATTTTTCCTTTCCTTTGATGAATTTAAATTGGAATTTTCTGATAGAAAGTTTCTAAAAATTTGTCTGAAACAATCCATTAGGACAGTATACAGTGCTGCCTGCATATTAAAAGGACACTTGCTGTGCATCAGCAGACTGGAGAAAGACTGAATAGATGAAACATTATTAATAATAAAATAGTACCTTCTTCGTATTTTTGCAGTGCCAAGAAACCACACCCTGGGACCAATCCTACATGGCATTTTAGTTTTAATTAAATAACATTTTAGAGACATAAGGGAGAAGAGGCTGGTGACCCGATTAATCATTGCACTGCTCGATTTTACATCACAGCATCCCAAATGATTTCAAATGTATTACTCTGATGTAAAGTTAGAATATTGCAGTCGTGTCTCAGGATGCAGCTCATTATTTTTTTTCTCCATTGGCAAAGTTGATCTGAGAAATCCCTTACTGCTTTCACTACCCTCCAGCCACTAATTTTAACTTCTCGAGACTTTTATTTAAGCAAGATCATTTTATTGATCCAGTTCATATTGAAGTCCACAAACAATTCTGTCCTTCCTAAGCTGATGAAAGAATCAAATCAGAATTGCTGCTGAGGTGGCTAAGGAATGATCCATGTACCTAGAGAGAATGAATTCATACTGGATTCCAGGATTTAGCACTTAGAAAATGCTAACTTGGATGAATCTGGACCTTGATATCTTTAAATTATTAATATCTTTAAACTCTAAACTATATACAGAATCTAAAAAGCATTTTTACGTCAGATTCTTGCAACTGATATTTGTGTGTGTGTATGTACATATAGACTGGAAAGCTGGATGTGATAGTGACAGGCGTATTTAAAGGACAGAAATAAGGCCAATATCAAAGTGGTGTTTTACTAGACTGGTATTCATTAACAATGCACATTTTCCATTAATAAGTTTTACACATTATTAGTTAAAATTACTGCACATTCAAATATTTCTTAATAAGTGTCTCCTACATTAGCTGTGAGTATTCCATACTACAGAGTATGGAATGCAGTCAGCAGGGATGGCTGCAGTCAGGTTTGAGGATCAGTTTTGAGATCTCGTTGAAGAGGTAAGCTGGGACAAACGTATAGAGTCTTTTTTTTTTGTTTGTTTTTGTTTTGTTTTTTTTTTTTCTCATCTGTCCATGATATTTTTTATGATCCTCATAGCCTCTGAAAAAGGAGGAGTAAATCTCATCTGTTCCCAATATAAACTATCTTATTTCCAGGACCAGAACTTATTAATTTCTCCTGGACATGTTTCCTGTCTGTTCTATATCCTCTGTTCATATTTTGCGGTTTATGTCTTGCACATGAATTTTATTATACCCTTTTTTTGTGCAGTTACATCACAGAAGTCTCCTTTTGTCTTTTGCAGTTACATATTAGCTTTAAATGTACAGTTAGCTGTACCCAAGTGTTCAGACATTGTTGATAGTTATGCCATTAGCAGCATTACAAAATGTACAATCTCACACATAGTTCTGCTTTTGTTTAGGTTCCAGGCAAACAAATACCAAATATGCCCCCTTCAACCTTTTTCAAGTTTATGGGTGCAATAGGACACTGCTTAGTCAGCATGACTTTTATTTAAGCAACATAAATACTCACTCCATAAGCTACACAGATATGTAATTTTTTTAAATTTGTCATTACTTCTGCACAAGTTACTTTAAAACCGCTTATTTCAGGTTTGCTTGCAATACTTGCAGTAATAATTAGACCACTGTTTATTACGTAAACTTGTACTCTCTCCTTTAAATGGAAGTTTCTTGCTTACTCTAATGTACAAGGGTTTCCCTGGGCTTCTCTGGTGTGTTCTTAGTTGGAGAGATTAAGGTAAATCAGGATATTTTACCATATGATTCAAATAATATTCACTTTTACTGTCTTACCTTCATTCACTTGAAGTTTCAGCATTTATAACTGGAAAAGAAATCATAAACTGTAGACTAGGTCTGCATTATATGGTCCTGTAGGATGCATGTGAGCTGAGATTCATGTGCTTAGCTCTCCAAGAGATAATCTTTTTGGTGCACAGGGTGCAGCATTTGCACTGCAAAAGCACATCAGTGAGCCATGGTCAAATCAGCAGACATCAGAAACCTGTTCTGCTGCACATGAGTGGTTCATGCCACCAGACATCTGATAAACCCTTACAAAGGTTTATTAATTCCAAGAGAAATGAAGTGGCCTAACCCTGTGTGAAGGCACCACAGACATAGCGCAGTCCAAATATACCCCTTCAGCAATAGAATCACTCCACTTTTTTATTTTTATAACACCTGGCTGTGAGTAGCATTAATAAAATGTATTAGCACTGCCCTGTCTATGGACATGGAAAAGATTGCTAAAGGATTTCAGGGCCACAATTGGGAAATACCTGTAGGAGGTCACATGGAGTCATGGCTGAAAGACCCATTTCACTTCCATCTGACACTTTTCTTCATTTTCCTTCCCCATAACATTTATCATGAAAGTTCAAGTTATTGAGAACTGACACAATAACTTGTGTACTTTCATTTTAACCGTGGAAGGTCAACTAAAGGTAAAGGAAACCCAAAATAAAGTGAAAAAGAGAACAGTTGAAAATATAAGGTTTTTTGTCTGAGGACGCTGAGTAACTGGTCCTTCTTTTAGTGGATTTCTCAAAATCTAAAGAGATTGAAGGGTAGAGACACACTTCTCTGAGCAACTGATGTACTTCTTTTTAGGTCCCTGCCAGGATATAAAAATAATTATGTTTGGATTAAGCTTTTTTTTTTTTTCTCCTCTTAAGTACTGACACCTTTTTTATTTCCCCCCCCCCCCAGAAGGAAAGTGTGAGGAATTGCAAAATATTTTTGTTTTAATTAAATATTTAAACAATTTAAATAATATATTTTGCTGTTTTTAAACTTAGCGCTTATAAATTAAACTGAAGTAAATCTATGATGGAACACTTCTGCAGTTTGGTGATAGCTTTAGCTTGTAGCATTTAGTCTGAGATACCCTCTTAGGCATCTTTACAGTCAGTAGAGAGAAATTAGCCACTCAGTTTGTTCTAAAGCACATACAAAACAAGTAGAATAAACTGGAAAAGCATTATTTGTGACACTTTATTTTAAAGACCCTTAACTGTTTACATCAATTTACACTAAAACTAGCCAACTTTTAGATTAATATATCTAGAGGAGGCTAATCTTATTCAAGAGATTAACTGACATCACGAGCATGTTTATAAAAAATAACATTTTGTTGAGAAAATATAGACACTTTTTTTTAAAGTCTTTTTTTTTTTCCCCCCATCATTTTTGAACAGAAAGAACAGTGGAAATGTTTTAATTCATTAGTGTATTTCAACAGTAGCTGAACAGAAAGTTGTCATCCAGGTGTAGTAAGTTATTTAATATAAAAAAAATAGGAAATTATGTTTTGAAGTAAAATAAACAGAAGTTATTACATTGTATCTTCAAAATTTCTTTTGAAAGAATATATATGCAAAATACATGCTATATTATTTCTTACCTTTTAGTATTGCAGAGGGCTGTTCACTTGTTTTCCCTTTTACATCTCTACCAAGATATCAGAGAGAAATGAGGGGTGAAACGAAAGAGTGCTATGCTGATGATTGTCATAAAACTAGATTTTATTGACTACATTATGTGTATCAGTAGCTTTATTGTTCTGAATCTTGACTCATAAAAATTATGCTTGGGAAGCAATTTTCCTAATTATTACAAAACTCATTACAGTTATGATTTTTTTTGTGACTCCTTTGGAGTTTTTTCTTCCATACTCTATTTATTGCAAACATTTAAAATAGTATCTGTTTTATAAGTTAGTGTAACCTTATTGACATCAAGGAAATCAAACTTTTTTTTTAAAAAATTCAAACAATGTAAAGAGTCGAGGGTATTTAAATTAGCAAAGATTAAAAAAAATAGGAAATTACTTCTAATGACATTGCTGTTGCTAGGAGATTTCAACTACTGTTTACAAGATTAATGCATTCTTTTTCTTAATTAAAATTTGATTAATAAACAGATAAACAACTAAAATGCCAACCTTTCAGTAAATTTCTGTTGAAATATCCAACATGTAATCTGATTAAGCAGCAACAGTGAAAAAACAGGGGACAAAATATAGGCCAGTCTTTCAATTGTTCCTATAACCTGTCAAACTAGACATTCCTGGTACTGAAAAAAACCATCTTAGTCACTGTGAAGAAAAGGATATTGGGTTAGATGGACAATTTATCCAGTAGAGTACAATGTCTATTATGGTCTTCTGTCCAGTCTACATACTACAGTATATATATACAGTCAAAACTATACTTTAGCTATCACCACCTAGCCCAGTAGATAACCAGTACTGATGTACTACTGATAAAAGTTTAAGCCTGGTAATCTTATCCATTCTTCATGTATCTATAAATACACATAATCACAGACTTTATATACCATATATACTTTTACAAATGCAGGTTCAGTAAGTGTTAAAAAAAGCCCGAAAACATTTTAGTTTCTTGCAACTGTTTACAAGTCTTTAAATGTGTCCTTGTTTGGTTTTTTGATATTTGTTTTGAAATTTGGTGTGAGGTTTTCTTTTGGATGGTGTGAGGTTGGTTTTGTAGCACTATTAATATGGAAGCTGATCACAAAAGACATAAGGTATTCACAATACCCAGAGAATTCTTGGTAAAATAAACATGTTCAGTACTCCGAAGAGTCAAACTAATACAGAGCTATATCAAATTTTGGGTTTGTTTGTTTGTTTTTTTCAGAATTTCTGCACAATGTGAAGAAAGGCCTGTAGGAGTTCTTTGGCTTGGTGATGCCATCTTCCGTTCAGGTAGGAGTTTGAAAATTCAAGTCAGAATAATTGCTAAAACCAGACATGACAGAAACACACAATATGGTTTGACCTTTATGTATTCATTTCATAAATTGTTAATTTGATATTTGTCTTCTTAACATCTGGTACTGTATTTAAGAACCTGCTCTTGGCCTACACTATTTTCTTTCTGAGTTTCAGATGCTAAGATAGCACATTGTAATATCATTTAGACATGTGCCCTCTCCTATGATCCAAAAATAAGCAAGTTGAATCCAAGATGCAAAATATTGCAAAAGAACTCCTTCTTCACTTCTGAAGCATTTGGCATAACTGATTGTTAAAATAATACTGATAGTATAAAAAATGATCCAAAAGTGCATATGAAAAATAAACTAAAAACTAAATCACAGGGGACAGACTTCAACTGGGTGGGAGTTTGGTTTGTCACTTTTCCTCTTGCTATGACCTTCTGTCTGTTAAGGAGGGAAAATGAGTAGGTGTGAGAGAAAGTGAGAGAGTGAGAGAGGATATAAGACAGGGAGGAGGGACATAGGGAAGAAAAATCACAACAACAGTAATATAAAAAATAATGTGCTTGGGACAGTAATATTAATCTAAAAAGATTTTAAGTACTTGAATCATTGTGTTGCTCACCCATATGTAAAGTAACTCAGATATAGCTTAGGTAGCAGTGTCTTTAGGTCAAAAATTACATTGCCTAGGGGAATAATTCTAGAAAAAACCTAGTAATTTGCCTTTACTAATGTTTGTTTTTTTTTTTGTTTGTTTGTTTGGTTTTTTTCTTTTTCTTTTTCTTTTTTTTTTTTTTTTCCAGACATAAATCCACTATCTTGGACAATTAATATAATTTTTTTTAAAAAAAGACTAAAATGTGTAAAAGAAAAGTATTTTCAAATGACTTATTAGTACTAATGTTGCCTGGGAATAATACACACATACAAACCATACTTACTAAGTGCATGAGAATCCTGTCTGTTTATCTGCACAGAAGGAAGCCTGTCTTCCTCTCAGTTTGATAACAGATATGAAGAAACTTTCATGTCTCTGGTTGAAATTAATATGCAAGCAACAAAGCTAAACAACATTATCCCATTAGCTGTAATCAAAATATTTTGGCAGTTATCAATAAACAAGTTAACAATGGTTTATCAGTTGAAAGGAACAGGCAGCGTACCACAACTCAATGGTATCAAGATAGAATTTAAAATTACTTGTAGTTTTGCTTAACATTTTACAGCCCAGTGATATCTGGGGTGCTTGATTCCTACTCTGAGGGCAACTTTGGTGTCAGGTGGTCCCATTCCTTTTAATGGCAATGAATGTCGCAGTACAAAGTAAGAGGCAGAAATTGGTCCAGATCAGAAGGCCAGAAAATCACTTTAAGACTCAGGGGGATGGATGTGTCTTGATAGTCATGACCTAACCCAAAGGCCCTAAAAAGAGAAACTTACTGAACTAGAACAGAAGAGGGGAAGAATGTATTCAGCCTGAAAAAAACATGCTGTGAAAGCAAATATTTGCACAAGCAGACCTGTTTAATATTCTGTTTAGAAAGGGACCTTGCTTTAAACTGCTGTGAAATTCATCTGTAGAAACCAGAGGTGTTTTACCATCTTTTATGTATATTGTACAAGGAGAATGTAGTTGTGGTTTTGGCCTATGAATTATTAAAGGTCCCATAGCAAAAGTATTAACTAATTTTGACACACCAAATACAGGATGTGCACTAAAGATGTTTAACGACCACTCAAGTGGGACAATTTAAAAAAAAAACCAACAAAATAAAAGGACATTCATCCATGAAGTCTGGTTTTATCCAAGAGAGCTGTGTCTTGATTTTCTTTTTTGTAGTTTAATTTTGTGGTCTGCATTATTTCCAGTACAATATTCTGTACATTCTGTTGGATAAAGGTGGATTAGTGAAGGAAGGAACTTGTCACCACAGAACAAAAATATTTGCTGGTATGCCACATAGCCACTCACTCTTTTGTATAAATGCATACATATAGCTGTATACATCTACATATATGTTTGCATTTATGTATTTATATATGCACATGTATATTCAAGCAGTTTATACATGCAGATTCATAATAACAAAAAATGTGATACAAATATATTAGGCTAATAAAATAGCATAAATAATAGTTCCTCAACTCTATCTTAGAGTAAATCCTAATTGTCAAAAATAATGCATTTTCTGTAAGGAGCTAAAAATGTACATCAACTCTTATCACCAACAAATTTTAGTGGAGGCAGATCTCTATTTCTTTACTAGAAGTAAATACATGAGGTTAATTCCTGGCAAATGAGTAGGGACCTAGGGCTATCTCATTTTTTTATCTGGCAGTTTGAATCACCTGCCAAGTATAGAAGACAGTACAAACAATCATATGCATGCCTGTCTAAGAGCTAAACCAGTCCAAAGCAAACATTTTTAAATGATTCCTTAACAGTCTCTACTTTTACTACTTCTAAGTCAAACAAACAGCAGCAACTTTTAAACTGTGCTAGTGAACAGAGAGATAGGACACATGGTGGTCATTCTTGATGTGCTAACTCCATGGCAACACATACTCATTCGATGCTCACACACTGGATGTCTTAGATCTTCATCTGCAAAATACTTTCTGTTGGGTATGAGCCATCTTAGCTAAAATAACACAACTCTGTCAAACACCTCACACCAAAATCAGAAAAAGCCAGGGCTGTTTCAGGTTAATGATGATACTTCTGCAGGTAAATCAGTTCATATGTAGACCATATATTTCCACACCTTCTGCCCTCTAGCATATAAAGGAAATTGTATAAAGGAAAGGATTTATTTTCTTTCAGATCCTATTATTTTCAGCACAAACCTCATCAGATTCTTTTGTGCAGGCTTCTGAGTCATGAGAGGGGAAAATGCCCCTATTTGTCTCTGTGTTATGTTAATATTCAAGAGATAGCTCCATGTCTTGTTAACATTCTAGTGCAAATAAAGATATTTCAAGTCAATGGACCTGATTCAACAATGGAGTGCTCTAGTTTTAGGTGACTCCAAGGAATGGAGCTGAATTGATTTCAGTGTACTGCAGTGGTTAGCCGAGATCAATATTGGTAACAGTAGTAGTAAGAAGGCAATATCCACAAAAGATTTTCTTCACTGGCTACGGCTGAACACAGCCTCATATACTCCCAACTTTTACCAACTACCTGCATAAAGAGTATTGATTTTTTTTTTTTTTCAGGACTGTGGCAAATGTTGCTCAGTAAGATTGTACAAAAAAGTTTGCCAGCTGATCTTTATGTGACACATTGAACAATTATTCATCATATTGTAAGAATTAACCACATTGCTTTAACTGAGCATAATATTAGGCTTCTTAATTTCCATAATAAACAGAGCTTATGCTCTTTTAAATGTCATAATTCCTGAGAATTAAATGTAATTTTCAATTATTTTTAATTAACAGTCCAATTTACATAGAAGTGTCCTTACAAAATATTTCAGAAGAAAATGGCCTTCTGAAAGGTCCTATCTTTCTAATGTAGTAACAATTTACCAAAGTCTTCAACTGAAAAAAATTAAAATATAGTAGAACAGTTGATGAAAATTTAGGCCTACTATGGTGATACAGTTACTCATAATAGTTGCCTTTTATTGTTGTCTTCGCTATATGCTGCTGTGGTTCTGAAGTGTATTTTCTTTAGGTTCTTCTCTATTTTCTGGATTATAGGAATTTTGATTGCTGTTGCTAAGCTGCTTCTTACAGTCCCTCATGGCTACCAATTAGTAGCACGCTACTACAGGAGGCATTTTTGCAGCTGTAATCCACAACACTTAAGAAAAAGGAAACAGACTACAGAGAACACTGTTAAAAAAAAAAAAAAATCAAAGGTAGCAAAGAAAACCTTTGATATACTAGGAAATAATGCATCATACCTTACATACTGTAGAACTGTTTTGTTTTGTTTTGCTTGTTTGTTTGTTTGTTTTTAATTTATACAAAAAAAATGCAAGATGACTCAATCCTTGGTGCTGCTAAACTACACTGCAGGAAAGAAGAACTAAAGCACTGTTTTTTGGCATAAGGTTTTTTTACTCATGAATTGCCCTGATTTCAGGCATTGGTGGAGCTGAAGAGATACAGGAAAGCAAGATCTGTTTCTCCTGATCGGAAAACCCATGTGTCAGAAAATGAGCAGCTACATCAATGCCCGACTCCCCAAAGTACCTCCAGAATACAGGACCTCCATGTCTCTTCAGAAGGTATTTGGAAGATTTACAGTGTGATCTCATTCTCCTCAATTTAATAGGCATTCAAAGGCATTCAGTACCTGGCAGAATTATCTTCCTTGTTTTTTGGACTGATGAAGGAGGTAAGATATTATAACAAGAAGTAAAGGAGTAGGGAAGGCATTACTGTTAAAAGATAGAGCATTGAAGGCCCGTGATGCCTTCAATAATAACCATTTTTAGTAGTTTTATTCAATTTTGGTTATTGTTGAGTACTTAGAGCTTGCACTCACAAAAATGCAGAAGCAATAAAAGTCAGATATCATTGCTTCCAGAATTTCCCTGGAAATGGTGTGCTACAGTCAGAAGCTCAATGTCTTATAACTAGATCCACTGGGGAAATAAAATTCCTAAGAGTTTTCCATAAGAAAATGCCAAATTAACAATAGAAATAATTAACTAATCCTTTTGAATCATGCAGTATTTAATTTAGAGGAAAAAGAAAGCTGTTTGAGGGTCAGACTCTTAAAATTTAAAATCTTAGTTTGAGATTTCACAATGAATTTCATTTTCATTTGAAATTTTCATTTCAAAATTATTTTACTTTGAATTGTAGATAACACAAATATTAAAAGACTACAAAAGATTAAAAATGCAGAAAAGCATGATGGCTTCTTTTGGAAAAGAAATATTCAAAATTTTTGCGTTTTAAACTGAATTGAAATTATTTAAATAAATATATACTTTGCTTTCATGAGGTAGGTAACCAGTTTTGGGTTATGGTCTGGTCAGTGCTTTTGCTGGTCTCGAGAATGTCAACACTTTTCTCTTAGTGCTCAGCATCATCTACCAATGGGAAAAATCTGTTCTCATCTCCTATTAAAGTTTCTGCAAAGCTCCTGATGCTAGTTTTTGTCTTCTCTCAGGGTTGAGTAGTGAATTATTCCTAAAGTAGTCCTCAAGTTCAGTGAGCTCCATGTTTTCTAAAGCACTTGAACCTCATCATGTATTTCCAGTTTCAGATTTGTTTCACTGCACTTCTTGTACACAAGATTCTAAAATACACCACTAACTACTGCAGTGCCTTTGAGAGGATTAAGGACCCTAAATAGTCCAGTGCAGCCATCAAATTTTAACCCCTGTGCTGATTAAACATACCTGAGTCAGGACCCAAAAAAGTGACATATATCAGTATATGGTTCTACATGGTATCTGAGGAACAGGGAGATCACCCTCTAGACTATTTTGTTCAGTGGTAGCAGCAAAACCAGAAGTCATGTGGATGACAGATCAGGCCCTAAACACACCCATATGCTCACAAAGTCATTGGAATTATGACACATTCTACAGTTAGTCAGAAGTCTTTGCCTGTGTAGAGTTTTCTAATTTGTGAAAGATTGTGGAGTGTTCAAGATTCTCTGAAAGCCCACAAAACCACATCAGTATCCTTGGGAGACACAAGAAAACAAGACTGATCCTCTTATTTTTAGCATGGAAAAACCCCTGATATCCAGAAAGTACCCACAGATACAGGCACATTTGAATGTATAAATCAGAATTTCCTGAAACTGTACACCAAGTCTGTCTTAGTCAACTAGCAGAAAAGGCTTTATTTGAAAATTTTTTAGATCATAACGTTTTTGTACTCTCTTTCTTACAGTTTAGTTATTGATCTTAAGGTAGAAATAAACTGTATGATATCAGAGCTATGGATAAAAATACAGAAGTATAACTGTATCTATGAAAGAAAAAGAAAATGTAGGCATATTTTTTTCCTGTTACGAGTTTCTGACAAGTTTCCTAACCTTTTTATGTAAAAAACCTTTCTCAGCTGGTAAATATTTAGGCACATTAATAGCTTTTCTTAGAAGTGTATTCCCTATGATACTAACTGTATGTAAAACTGAATAAAGGACACTATTGTACCATGCTGTCACTTCAGTAGAACCTTTCATAAATTACTGGCCTTAATTACAACAGTTGGAGTTGTAAGGTTTAAAACTATTTTTGTTTTGGCTTTTGTTTTCTTCCTCTTCTTTTTGTAAACTGTAAAGACTTTAACACGTTTCTGACCTCAGTGAAATATTAGCTAATAACAGGGAGAAGTTCTTGCCATGTGCAGGGAGATAATCCTTTCATAATATTTATCCAGAATGAAATATACAACTACACAGTTTCCATTTCTTTCTGGACCTACTGAACTAGACTGAGGTCTCAGTACACCTAATGTGTGCCAATATTCCCCCATGTACTATAGTAAGATCAGACAAATGGAGTAAATAACAGATTGGGCCCTAGGTTGCTAGGTAACATAACATCTGTGCATATATCTCTTTCCTGTAGGAATATGATCTAGCACTCTTCTCCCTTATGACCCTGTAAAAAAATTCACCCACAAAAATTTGGATACTGTGTATGTGATTTTCAGACGAGATATTGTTAAATCCAAAGGTATTCTGCATAGTACTCAATTCTAAGTGTTTAATTATGTTTTCTTTATTTTTTTACATGACAGTGTGTGTATGCATTTACTTCATGTTATATGCATAGCAATACATAGTTGTACAGTAAAATAAATTTTAAAAAGTTAAGAAAATGCAAGGAACGGATTATACACAAACACATCTGAAATTAAACCCCTTATCTTTCAGTGAAAATGATAGCAAAAAAGATACATAAAGCACTACTTATTAACACAAATATAGGAGGGCTGGAAGAAAGACAGACATTCCTTATTAGCAAGAAACCGAAGTGTAAAGTAGGCAATCCAATCAAAATTAAGCTGGGGATTTTTTATTAAAAAGTAGAGTGAGAAGGTAGGCAGAAAACAAGCAGAGATTAATCAGCTGAGTTGGAGGGATATTTACTTCCCCACAGATATTAATGAAAACCCAAATATAGATATCATACTACCAGGTGACTCTGAAGTAAAGAAATGTGAAAATTATTTCAATGAAAGGTCTTACCTCTGTTGAGCATCCTTATGTTTTCATTTCCTTGTGATGATGTTCATTTTCTGTTGGGTAGACTTCAAGAAGAGCATGTGTCACTGTTGTTAGCAAGGTTAGTTGACATCACAATGGCCACAGAACAGTAATTGTTCTGCTCTAGCTTTTAGCTCCAATTCTGTCTAGCCAAGCATGCTCAACTTAACTTTGGTGAGAGGAACATAGAGAGAAAGTAAAATCCCACCATGAATTATAGGGTTGGGACTTCTGACATCTATCACTCTACATATCACCCACAAATCCCACCCTGAGGCAGTTTCAGAAGTCTTGAAAAAAGGGTTTGCACTCTGGAAGAAGAAATAGGATAGCTATGCATGTAATTCTCATGGCTGTAAATATATTTAGTGGGCTTATCAGTGAAGATCTATGTACCAACATGACCCTAGCTTGGTTTGCCTGCAGTCCCTTCAGAATTATTAATGGTAAGAGATGTAGACCAGGCAGGCAGGCAGGGAGGCAGGAAGGCAGGAATCCGAAAGGGAGGGAGGCAGGAAGGCAGGCAGGCAGGCAGGCAGGCAGGCAGGAAGGAAGGCAGGAAGGCAGGCAGGCAGGAAGGCAGGCAGGCAGGAAGGAAGGCAGGAAGGAAGGCAGGAAGGAAGGCAGGAAGGAAGAAGGAATTTTGTTTCCCTTCAGGATTTTTGAGAGCTTTTTGTGGCTTTTTATACTTTTTACTCCCTCTTTTAGGTTGCATAAGAATAATCAAATTCTTTTTTCTCTTAGGTTCCACAATGACTAAAAAGCTAGCCTGTAGTCTTGACCACTGACCTTCATAGGGAAAAAAAGAAAAGAAAGGACCGAAAGGTAAAAGGAGATTTATTACTTCTCACAAATAGAAACTTTGATTTCATTCGCAGAATTTATCTTTCTTTCCAAAAGGGGGGAAAAAAAAAGGGCAAAAAATCAAAGAGCAAATAAGCCCTTTACAACAAAGTTTCTGCCCTTTCTTACCCTTTAGTGTCTTGATCCCTTTAGTATCTTGATCCTGTTAGTATCCTCACCTCTATGAAGACCTTCACTGAAGCACAAATAGCAGCACCACCTCAAAAAATCCTCTTCCAGGTGTTCATCTTCTTTTCCACAGAGAAGTTCTAAAGCATGTGTTATCCTGAAGTCCGTCTATTTGCTCTTCATTTTATGAGAAAGAAAAGAAAACTATGAGTAGTCATAGTCCGAACAGAAGGATGATTGAGACTCCCTGAGAGAATTTTACCCTTATGTGAAGTTATACAACTGTCGTCATGAAATCTCTTAATATTTTTTTTCATGTCTTTAAAAAAAAAAAATCTTTTAATATTAAAGATTAGTTAGATTTTTTTAAGTTATCTCCTTTTTTTCCCAAAAATTCCACAGGTTAGAGATAAACCATTAAGTGATTAGAAAAGCAATCAGAAAACTTTTTTTTTTTTTTTTAAATACGATGAGAAGCAACTAATCTGCAGCAGTTTACTTGCCACTCATTTTGATAGAGAGCAGATTGGTCCATATGAGTCAAATTCTTTTTTTTTTTTACATTAGGTTATTTATTAATTTACATATGTATACTGTTAATATCTTGATTTTTCAAATAATATGAATATCCTTTTTTAAGAAGTATATCATGCAGTAGTTCAAAAGTAACTTTCCAAGAACACAGAGCGTATCAGGATTTACACCTTTACACCTGCAGATATTTTAAAAATATATTTGGGTTATTCCTCTTCACCCTTACAAATAACCACCTCAGGCAAGTTATATAATGCTTATTTTTTATAATATTAGAGATACCAAAAAAAAACCCAAAACAAACCAGGAGAGAGAAGTAACCTTGCAATACGTATTCAGGCAATCCTTTACATAGTGACATTTTAAGAGCTGAATAATCATGTATCATTTTAAATTACTTACTATTTTGTTTATTCGTGGAACAAGAGTGTTTCATTTTTATTTAAAAAAACAAAACCAAAAGAAACAAACAAAAAAAACCCTACAAAACAACTCTTTAAAATCTGAACTGCTTTCCTCTCCTCCTAAGCAAAACACACATCTTAAGAAAAAATCAAAACATTTACAGAGCAACAGAGAGATTTGAAATATAAAGTGCAATTTATATTCAAGGTTAGTTTGAGACTGAATGTTGGAAATAATTCCAAGTATAAACTTAACAAACATCTTTAACAATAATTGCAGCCCATGTTTTCTTTAAAAATGTTCTCTGGTTATTGCTCAGCATGAAACAGAATATTATTTTTCCATTTCACAAAAGCACATCACATAAACCATTTTTTCCCCAT
Organism: Anabacerthia variegaticeps; assembly: GCA_035583185.1. Taxonomy (NCBI): domain Eukaryota; kingdom Metazoa; phylum Chordata; class Aves; order Passeriformes; family Furnariidae; genus Anabacerthia; species Anabacerthia variegaticeps. The sequence goes on from JAWWEW010000001.1 coordinate 71,083,013, forward strand.
CACATGTATCACAGATTCTGATAAATCAGGCAAAAAGGAAGAAAAATTTAGAACATATGAGCAAAATGCATAGATATTTACAAAGTCTGGGTATATAGATCCTTTTTGTTTTCCATTTCAAGAGAAAAAAAACCCAAAAACCAAAAAACAAAAAGGAGCAGTAATTCATTTTAGTGTTGCATATAAGTAAATATTTGTAATTTGGTAGTTGACTTTCATTTTGGATAGTTGTTTCTAGCAAAAATTAAAACTATGGTTTGAGGTTTAGGAAAGAATCACTTAAAAGGAGACTTTTCATCCTGGAGGGAAGATGAGTGAATTTCTCTTTACTTATTTGCAGATATTTAGCTTGTGAGGTTTACTTTTATTATGCTTCCTTATTTTATATTTTCCAGGAATATCAGGCAATCAGAATTACTTTTCAAAGAATCACTTTAACAGTTTAAATCAAGAGGATATAAGGTGGTTTTGCAGGACATAACGAAACATAGGTTCAAGTATTTTCTAATAGTGTATATCAAACCGTAAGAAGGGAAAAAAAATCAAGTTGTTTACACCTTTTTCACTGTCCTTTGAGATTAATATTGAATCTGTTTTCATCTGCAAACCCACTCTAATTTGGAATGCATGTCTGAAGGAACATTTATAATAATAAGGTTTATCATTAATATTATCAGACACAGAGAGTGATTGAAAAAAAAAAAAAAAAAGGAAAATGCACCTTCCTAGTTGATATTGCTAAATCAAAAAGCATACATTCCTCTCACTTGGACTCTCAGAATTAGTTTGCATAGAACAGCAACTGGCTTATTAAGAGCATGTATGTTGAATGTTTTGCTGCCCTCACCAGGACACCATATAATTTTGCATTTTATTTGGCAAACTCCTAGTTAAATGGACTGATGGTCATGTTCCCTGCAATAAATCAGCTATAATGAACTCCTATAATGAAATAGTGATTAATGCCATGTGATATATGTACAACTGCTATCATCTCAAGTTGCCTTTACAGAAATTAGGAGAGGTCCAATTGATCAAAGACCTACAAAAACTATGGAGTAAAGTAAACTTCCTAAGTCATATATTTTAAAAGCTATTGGTGCAGAATCAGACAAAAAACCAAAATCATTAATTCATTAAATATAAACATACTAGCAAGATTTCCTTGTGCAGATTCTGTTCTGTAGAAGAGATGGGATTCAAAACTTAAAACTTTTTTGAGTTCTCAGTGTTTACATCTCTGATCTCTCTAAGTAGAGGACAAAAACATCAGCTGGTTAGCAAAAAAATGTTTAGCTTGTGGCAGAAGCATGTCTCTAATCAAAGCAGGAACCGTTCATTGTCATTAAGCCAGTATGTTAGAGAATTTATAACTGCAGTTACAATTACATTCCCTGTGGCAATTAATTATATGGACATTGGTACATAAAATACTCTTTTTGGTTGATTTTAACCTGTGGCGTTTTGTTCAAGTTCACATATTTTACAAATTTCAGTGATTTGGAATACGTTGCTTCTATTTTAAGATGACTAGTGAAACTGTTGAGTATTCTTTGGTCATTGAATTATCTCATATTTAACATATTAAAAAAAAAATAACTAAGGCAATCAGAAATTATTATTAGTTATAGACTTATTTAAAAAAATCACTAAAATAGATTCTTTCTATAAATATCTGCTGTAATTTATGGAGGTTAAAAGGCAATAATCTTAAAAAGTCACTGTTTTAGGAATAATTTCTTTAACCTCAGTTTGAAATAGAAAGATAAAAGCAAACACGTTTCTCTATGCAGATCATGGTCATTAACAGATAACATGAAGTTCAATAGTGAACAATATCTCTGCCCTTGCTTTTTGATTTTTTTTTTTTGTCACTGAAATAAAATTCTTCCATAAGAATTGACAGATTATCTAATAAGTTCCTTTGTCTGAGAAACTGGGAAAAAGCCTTCAAGATTCATCAGGGATCATATTTGCCCCATGAAAAACAGAACCTAAAATACATGTTCTAGTATCAGATGGATCTGCCTACAAAACTTTTAGTCATATTTAGTCCCTATGGTATTACTAAAGCTAGAAGAAAAAGATTTTATAACAATTTTGTTGCAACTGTATAGCAAAAAAAAAAAAAAAGTGAAGACTAAATCCTTAGATATGTCTCACCTGCTAATTGTTTTAAGATATATTTTCCATCCATATCTATTTCCAAGAAGCTTCTAAAGCTGAAATTATAACTTTGGTATTCCTTTGGTATTGAAAAGTCATGCTACACCAATATTTCACCATCTAAGAAATCTGTTTCAAATCTAAGAAAACGAAATGAGTCAATGGCTTCAAAAGTTCTGCAAAGAGACTCCAGAATGGAGACCTCAGGGTTTTGTCAGTCTCTGTATCTAGTTCTGACTTTTAAAAAAGTCACAAGGCTTGTACACAGTAACTTCGAGCATGCTGCCTGAACAGAATAGCGGCAGTAAAAGTTACCACAGGAGAGCTCTAAACCGGCATAAATCTTTCCTTTGCTTTCTTCTTCCTACCCAGTGTAGAGGGATTGACACCTAGAAGAAAGAAGAACAGACAATGTGTGAAGAATACTGTGTAATCACTGAATGGCAAGGTTAGAATTCTCTTGTGGTTTTTTTTTTTTTTCTCCTTCATCATTCTAATTTGCATGAGGACTGGACCAAAAATTATGAGGGATGGTTTGCAGTTGTTTGCTTTTCTTTCTTCTAGTCTGTCTTTTGCTGTCTGTGGGGAAGAGGGACCAACATTTATTAGTACTTTCCCCAGACTGAGCTGTTGTTTCCACCCTCTGACATGTAAAGATATACTAGAATAACCAGAATCACTTTTTAGCTCTCTCTCTCCCCTCCCTGCCTTTCCCTTTAGCTTGTTAGCAATGCAGCAGTAAGAGAGAAGCTCATTACAGCATAGTTACTTATGCTTTCTACCTCTGACCTGGACTTTTCTCTTACTGATCATGTAGACATGAAAAATATATGTTACTTTTTAGTTACCATTGATAAACATCCCTGGAACATTTCTTATAGTTCATGAATAAATTATTGAGCTCGCATGATCCTGCTAAGCAACACAATAGAGGAATTTCTAAGCACGTAACAGCATAAAAAAGGCATTTGACTATAAAATATAAATGCACAACTTAGGACAATTTTCTCCCATATAATTATCATAACATTATAGGATATAGGCGGAGAAATCTAGTAATTTCTCCATAACCTGATTATGTTTCTCTTTGCCTTAGCACTTAGTATTTAAATAAAAAATACTAATAATAATATAGAAAAGGAACCAAACTGACCTGAGCATAATAAGTTACATTTATTATACTATATGGATTTTTGCTGCACTAGTATTGCACTTGTATATGTGTTAGAACATCTGGAAATTCCACCAGCAATCAAAGAACAAGTTATGCTTCTGAATGGGGTCCATTTCTTATTCATTGTATAGAAAGAGCTAATTAATATTTAGGTATCAAAATATAGGACTGCAACTTCTAACAGTTGTCACCAATATCCACATGTTTTGTAATGTATAGAGTTACTCAGAGAGGTGCCTTTCAGAAGGTATTTTAAACAGTGTAATATGTGGAAGTATTCCTGCAGCCTTAGTGTAAAGATGTAGAAGAACTCACTAAGAACGAATGTTGGAATATTTCCTTAAAATATCAGCATATCCCTGTAAGTTAGATTTATTGCATCCATTTATTCATTTATTTTTTCACTTGAATGGATGGATGGGATCTTGTAGGACGAAGTAGAAAAGGACTAGTATGGGCTAGGTCTTTATAAATCAGTCTTAGGACACTGAGGCAGGCAGTTGGTGACCCAGTGATGTGTTCTACATGGTGCAGAAAACAAAATAAACCAGCACGCCTCTGTCGCATTGAAAAGTTTACAGGCCTACAGTGAGCATCTGTTATATATTGCACAATGCTACGTGTGAGTTCTTTTCAGTGTTCTCAGAATGGTTTGCAAATTCTATTGTGAAATGGAGATGGGTTTAAAAATATGAAAGTTTTTAGTGAAATGAATGCCAGGACTTCTACTTTCAGAAGACTGAAACATGCTCTAGTTGTCTGTTTTCTGCTTATCCCAAGGACTATATGTGAAAATTAGGAAAATGTGAAACTGTGGGTTTATCAGATTGCAGTTTTGGATATAGGGTTTTTATGTTTCTGAAACCTGTGTTGTTTAAGTGTGGGTTTGTTTGTTTGTTTGTTGCATTGATTTAAGCTTTATATTTTGGAGGTTTTTCCTTTTTAATAATAAAGTACTGCCTTCAAGCCAAATCTGGTCTAACAATTCAACATTTTATTAGTTTTACAGGCACCTTTCTATTTTCTGTGAAGCTAAGTTATTTTTTGGGGGTGAATGTGAGAAAGAGAGGAAAAATAGGAAAAGGAGAATAAGATAAAATTATAGAAAATCTAACAGAAGACAAGATAATATAATGTAATAAAATATGAATGCAAGTTTTTCATGTGTGACAACCTGCCAAATAATCAAAAAAGCATCATGTGTTCTCAGCGTATTTCCAGCCCCCTAGACATGAGATAGTTCTGATGATCTTCCCACTCAAGCACATTAGTCAGTGTCCCTATTATCTGCTGCTAATCTTTTGTGCCTAAACAAGTGTCAGGATTTAATTGTCTCATTGTGGGTCATTTCATACACCCTTCTTCTGGATGAAGTTGGTAGTTTGGACACAATCTCTATGGAGGTCATGTTTTCTCTGAAAACATCGGGCAAAGAAAAGCAGGGAGGTCTGCAAGAACTTGTGTAGGGGCCACACTTGGCACTGTCCCACTCACACAAAACCTACATCACCAAAGGTATCACACACTGGAAAAGGCTATCTTGAGATCTTTAGCTATTTTCAGATATATTCAGTTCTTGCTTAATATAAATAGAAACATTTCTGTGGCATAAGGCAGTTCTTTGCCAAGACTGCATTTTGCTCTATTACTTTATTATCCTATGAGAAATTAAACCAGAATGATGCTATGCCAAAAGCCTAGATGGTGATAGGAGGTGCATGTATAAATAGCTAATAGAAGGTGCAGATGGTGAATTCAGGCCCTTATTCCAAACTATGACTCAGATGAAAGGGATTAGATTGCATTCTATGTCCCTACACATGGAAAGAGCAACTGAAATTTTGATAAAGAATTGGATTAAGTTATTTGATGCAGCTGGTTATGCTCAATATGAATAGTGCTTTTAAAAATAATGCTACATGGACCTCTAAGGGCTTATGTAGTATATAAAAGTAGTCTGTGAAAGACAAGTAGGAAAAACTGTCCACTAATTCAACTGTCATTTGTTTTAACTTTTTTATAAAAGATCCAGCTGAAATTATATCAGGATCTGTAGATTAAAGGAGGCTGAAAGTCACTGTCAGAGAGGAAAATAGATGCTGTAATTGTTGATATTAGTTGGGAGAAATGAACACAAAAGTAAAGGAAGAAAAAGAAACATTTTTAATGAATACGGAAATTAAAAAAGTCTTTTAGAGTCAAACACAATTACCATCACTTAAGGTTCTTTATTATACCTTTTGTACACTAAAGGAACTAAGCACCATTTTTTGACTTTCCATACACCTGAAGTGATGATACTGCTTTTATCTCAAAATGAGCAGCAGTTATTAACAACTTAACCAAGAAGCATAATCTAAGGCTAACAGATATTCATATTTTACAGTCCACTTACCCCTTTAAAACTTCTGAAAGTTTTAGCATGCGTCTTGAAGACTAACACTGAATCTTTGTTACCATAGCCAATGATGTCCATTACATTGAAATCATAAAACCCTTCACTCAAAGTATTGAAATCACAAATACTATTGGTACATACTTTTCTCCATCAAAAGGAAAGCTCAGTCCTTCAAAAGTAAGATATCAGTGATTTTTACCAAATGCTTTAGCAAACATAGCCAATCACATTGAGAAATCTGCATTCTATTAAAAACAATGAGAAGTAGGTGCCTAAAATCAACAACATATTTGAGTTGTAGATCTTGAAACTTCATGGAAATCTATTATTTTTATGAAGTAAAAAACAACTTAATGAAGTTAATAAAAAACAAGAGACTATTAAGTTAACAAAGAGTGACGGTATCTTTAACACTGGCCCCAAATGTCCATTCGTATAAAAGTTCCTTCTGAATGGAAGCCTGTAGCAAAAGGTTCTCTAACAGATTCTTCCATAGAACACTAAAGATAATTTTTCCAATCTGTTTGATAACTGAGGTTTTCTTACTGGGTACATTCTACTGGTAGCTTACTCCCTTTTAAATTAAGGCTTTACCAAGACACATGTAAGAAAATTTGCTGTGACTCAGAATGCATAGGAGGATATATTCCCAGTAGCAATGCCAGCCAAAGCTGTGAGAGCATCCCAGAGGGAAAGATATAACCACTTTGGTAGCAGTTGATGTTCATATCGAGAATTTAAAATATTCTCTGCAAAAGTGACCATAAATGCACAGCCAGTGAATAATTAAAAACTAAAACAGAAATATTCCCCACAAAATGAATAAAAATTTGAAATATACATTTAAACTACATTCTGAAATCAACACAGATCCTGGAGCAAAAGTGACTGAGATGTACCATTTAAGACACTATTCATTCTGAGCTGCAGTAAGTTTTCTCAGAAATGACTCCATGAAGTCAGGAAACAGAATGCCATATGTTGGTATACCAAAGAAAAATATTAAAAAGAGACATTTACAAATCTTCCTGTAGGTGTAGTGCCATTTAGATAAATAATAATAATTAAAAAAAATATTGATTCTTCAGTCAATGTATTGTAAGCCTGTGAATTCCTTGGAAAGAATTCCTTGTGGATGCAACAAGTGATGTACACTCAAAAAGACCATATTGGAGGGGGAAAAAAACAAAACAACAACACTTTGGAAGAAAAAATGTGAAAAATAAGATCCAGCTCAAGAAATCCTCTGAAGTGAAAATGAGAGGGAAAATGGAACAATATTAGGTAGAATACCACCTCTGTTTTTGTTATTCTTGCTTTTCCTCAAGCATTTGTCTATAGCTCCTGCTATGTCACCTGTATATTGGTGATCCTTGATTTGATCCTCTGCCTTGTTCTTATCATTGGTGTGGAAATGTAAACAAGTAATAACAGAAAATCAAACACAGACCTCTTAAAAAACTGCAACTTACAAATACTACACCTGTAGCCTCCCTCCAAATAGCCCTTTTCATAGTTTTCCAAATCTATCTGCTAATGCAAAATAATCATCAGATTCATCACATGAAGTGAATTGTAGACAGTAATACCTTGGCTGCACCCTGCTGTCACGAAGCAGCAGAATATTTTTTTGTAAACTTAATATGTTGACATTTATTTTCTAAATGGAAACATACCTTTTACAGTGCAAGATGACAATGCATTCATTCTATTGCTGCATGTGTCTCTCATTCTGAATTAATTTCTCACTTGTTCTGTGCACGAAAATCATGTGGTTCTCTTAATGCTGATGGTGTAACATAAAACAATGTAAGTAGCTATCAAAAATTAAAACAATTATAAAAGTCCTACTTATAAAAATCTGTTCTGCCACAGAAGAGAGGAGATAATAGAGGGAGAAAAAAAAAAACAAAAAACAACAACAAAAAAAAAAAAAAAAAAAAAAAAAAAAAAAAAAAAAAAAAA
>JAWWEW010000001.1:71100173-71132857 GCA_035583185.1 Anabacerthia variegaticeps
CTTTCCCCCCCCCCCCCCCCCATTTCCTGTAGTAATTTGGGAGTTTCTGCAAAGAGTGGAAGTCTCTTGAGATTATGGAAAAAAATGTTGATATCTTCTGGTATTCAGTTTTCATTCTTCTCTTTCTGGGTGTCACAACAGAGATGTGTGTATGAAGGATATAAATTACATAGAATGGATTTTGGGGAGTGAAAGAAATTATAATAAGTCATGGTCTATACTCTAGTAGGCAGAGATAATATGTGGCTAGTAAAAGTTAAAATATTTTAGCAGTCTCAAATGAGTTTCCAGAAGTTATGTTTCACCTTGCTAGTGTTTGAATAGAAGCAGGAAAAGATATTTCATTTCATCTTCCTTTATCATACAAGTAATTTATGAAGCTTTGCAGCTTGCTGTTTTGTCACTTTTGTTCTACATTCCTATTTTCTTTATTTTTTTTCTTCCTTTGACTTTCTGTCTAGTAGTACTTCTGACATACATCACTGTCACAGGCTACATGAGGATTAACCCTATAACATCAACTAGCTTCTTCATTTTATGTTTTGTTAAACCAGGAATCCAAAGATTGAAATTGTTCAAATTGCTAGAAATTATTTCACTCTTTGTTTATGGCTTGATTTGTATTCCTGTTTCTTTCCCTATTAACTAATTTCCACTGACGAGTATTCTAATCATCAGTACATCTTCTTTACTTTTTAGAGGAATTGAAATTACACTTCATGCAGGCAACATTTTTTCTATAGTTTTTCAACAGAACCAGAAAATCTGTCTTCTGGAATAGCTGGATAGGATGATGACTAGTGCCGTATGAAGTGCTAATGAACCGCCAACATAAAAAGGAAATTGACAGACAGTGGAAATGGCAAAAAAAAAAAAACAAACAAAAAACCTACTTAAGAAATATAGCAGTGGTGTTCTAAGATTTTTGGAAACTGTTGAAATTCTACAGCTTTATCTACATTATTACTCTCCTTTCTTTCTCTTCATTCACATTTTGCCTGAAAATTGGAATCCAATGTGCCTATGTAGTTCTCTTTCCACCTGTCACAGAAAGGAAATGATGCCTGAACGAGATGTATTCTTGGTCAAACAGACCACAGAAGTGTACACCATGCAACTGGGGTTTGTGTCCCAAAATATCCCATTGGGGTAGGACATCAGAAAGACCCATTGAACCTAGTCCATGAGTTTCAGAATGGATATTTGAGAACAAGTCTAGAAAATAGTTAACTTCAACATTCTAGATAGATAGGTAGATAGATAGATAGATAGATAGATAGATGCATAGATACACAGATTTAACAGAGTAATTTAAAGGTCAGACTGTGTATATCATATATAGTCACACGGGAGAAAATCCAGCAGAACATAGAATATGATAAAGAACATTTGGAAATGTGAATCTAACAGTGATATAAGAACTCAGCTGCAGCAGCAAGTTTAAAAATGTCACATAACCCACAAAATGAAGTGTAGCACTCTGATTTGACAAGTGCAAGTCTAGACAATTGAGTCAGAAAATAAAGCCAGTGAGATAAAAGCAGCATTTATATAGTACTTCTACATTATTTTGTTATTTTCTTTTTATATGACTTCATAATATTTTATTTTTAATTATGTATCATGATTTCATTATTTCAGGATAATTAGAGATAAACCAAATTTTAAAAAACCTACCTCCTCACCCCTCCCACCTTCCTAGGCTCTACAGCCTCTCTGCCCAAGTGGTGCAGGGAGATAAGGAAAGGGGGTTACAGTCAATTCATCCCAGCTTGTTTCTGCTGCTGCTCAGGGACAGGAGTCCTTCCCCTGTTCCAGAGTGGGGTCCCTCTCACAGGAGATAGTTCTCCATGAACTTCTTCATCATGAGTCCTTCCTACAGACTACAGTTCTTCATGAACTGCTCCGATATGTGTCCCTTTGATGCGATGAAGCCCTTCAAGAACAGGTTTTTTCCAACATGGTCTCCTACAAGGTCACAGGAAACTTGCTCTAGCATCGGTTCCTCTCTCCAAGGATCAGCAGGTGCCTTCCAGGAGCCTTCTCCAGTACAGGCTTTCCACGGGGTTATAGTCTTTCAGGCATCCACCTGCTATATAAAACAAGTCAAGATAATTTCACAATATCATTAATGTACTCTATATACCAGTGAATCTACATATACCTGTTTCTGTGTATTAACTGTTATAAGTTTCATGGTTTTGAAAGAGTATTCAGAAGACCAAATGTAAGGGTTCAACGTGCATAATGGACTAAATTGTTATCCTGAAAGATTGAACTTTTTAAAAGTATGGAGATTATTTTTGCCACTGAAATATTTTATCTTTATAAAAAAACTATTTCAATAGCAGAAAGATGATAAAAATCAAGGTCTATTTCCTTCACTTTTATTTATAATATAGAGGGAGAGAAGAACTAGAGGAAACTATTTCTTTCTCTTAGCAGATTTCATGATTAAAAATACTTACTTGGCCTTGCAAGGCAAATTGGCTTGTATCTTACAAGTCAAAGCTGTCTTTTAGCTCAAATGTAATGCTTTAAAAGATGGTACAGGTTCCATCTGCGGTTTTGATTTGCTCTCTTCTAAAAAAAATCTGTTGTCACTTCACTTTAGAATGTTGCCTTGCAATTTTATCACAAAATACTCACACAATGCAGTCCTCTATGTCAATTTATGCATACAGATGCTAGTGCACACACACACAGACAGAGGCAGGCTCACACAAAGGCACACAATTTGTACACTTCCTCACATCTACAAGATAGGAATAAGAATTAATTCTGGCAATTATTTATCCTAAAGTGCAGGTTCAGACTTGTCACATATGGGATATTGCATGTCTTCTTGACTAGTGCCACAACCAAAGCATTAATTTTCTATTCAACACTCACCAATCAACAGGTTAGGGAAAGATTACAGATAATGTTGTGAAAGGTGATTTTTAATCTTTTGTCTAAAAGCTAAACTAATTTTACTGAAATTTCCAATTATGAAAAAAGCATAGCACAAATTCAATGAATTCCATGTGTTGATGCATTTGGAATGCATTTAGTATACTATAAATTCCAAGAGAATTTGGATTGCTCCAGGATAGTAACTCTGATACCCTTTTTATGTATCATATGACCTGCAGAACTGACTTGAAGCTCTCCAGAATATTTTACAATTATAGCATATCCTCTGGTTTTGATTCACTGTTGAGGAAGTTGTGCAGCATATGCATTAATTACAGGGATACACATTTTCCATGGAGCTTTATAGACAAAAATATCAAAGCTTCATGTATGCATTCATGTGGTTCAGGTGCAATTACCCATAACCCTTTCCCACCTTGTGTCCTGTGATATTTTCTGCCCTTCATTTAACCTCTTATAAGATTAGATTCCATTTTTATCTTTCATACACTACACGTTCACTTCTTTTAATTAATATTATGACAACACAGCCATTCTTTTTCTTTTCATCAGTAATTGGTCTCAATTACATTATAATTTTTCACTGCCTAAATCCACCTGTTTTATTAGAGTACAGTGAACCAATTTAACATGCTTTCAGTGGAACAGATTTAATACCAAGAATAAAATATCTTCAGTGCTGGAAGCCCAAGTTTAAGATTTAGACATAAAATTACTACAGCTGGGTACCTCCCTCACCCACTAAATTGATAAAGCTGCATTTAAACTTAGGAAACTCTGCACATGACAGATTGTTGCTATGGTAGTAATGCTGTTTTTTCTCATCAAACCTTTCCCTTATGTGCTAGATTGCATTTTGTTTGCAGTTTATTCTATTTATTTGTCAGTTCTTGGCATTATGTCACAGTAAAAAAGAATTTTAATCAAGATTTCCCACGGAATGAAATAGGGAGCTATGGATATTATATTGCAATTCTATTAGTAATTCTATTGACAATGAGAATTCCTACCTATTTTTTTTCCTAGTCACAAAGAATTAAAATTTGTACAGAACAGTTCCTTCATACACTAAGTCACTGCTCAATTCTCCTACTGTATTTAATTCCCCTGAAGACCCAAAAGAAAAAGAAATATTTTTTCTAGTTTGTGAATCAATCCCAAACTGGCAGCACTGTCAAACCACAAAGCATGTCACAAATACAGATGAGGAGAGCTACTTCAGAATGGTGTAATCACAGTTATCGCCTTCCCATCTCTTTTCCTTTTTCTTTTAGTACAGAAGCCTATTCCTAAAGCAATGCCCACGTACTGTTAAAGTGTTTTTAGAGGTAGGTACACACCTCACTGAGTGCTTTCTAGATGTTCATGATGAGCAATCACACAGGTGCAATAGACCCCAACTGCCTTGCACAGGTGTGTGCCTTTGAGGCACAAGATAGGATTACAGTCCAACCATTGCAGGACATGATTTTTCCCTTTCTAAGAGTTGATCTTTAGTGATCAAAATCAGAGAATCCAAGGGATGTAAATTTTGTTTTTGTTTTGGGTGACCAGCATGGAATCACATGTGAACCCTCACATTACCTAACAACTACTTCTTAATTACTCTGGAGAGTATCTTAAAGGTGCATTCTCTCAAATTACTTTCATAAAATAAACAGGTTTTAAATAAAAAAGAAAAAAAAAACACTTTAAAAATAGATCCCTTTAAAAATGCAATGACATTTTTGACAGGTTGACTAACAAAAGTGTCAGGTTATGTGTACATAATCATTTACAGCTCTTTTTCAAACTGATTAGGCATAAGCCATCAACTGAAAAGCCTGACCTTATCAAAGGTGTGTATGAATGTCTCTTTCTTTCAAGTTTCATTCAAAGTATGTGAAGTATCTTTATGTTTTCAAACAGGAAACATGGAACATTATGGTGATGCTCTCAGTTAACTGAAAACCTCTAATATATCTAAATCAGCACATTTTGCTAGAATTGTTGCTTTTGAATTTCTTTTCTTGCTGATGTTTCTGGATTTGGGGATTTAAACTGCTTTCTAAATCTTCTTTATTCAGATTTCCAGATTTCATGAAGAATGAAGTTGTTTCTTTCTTTTGTACCTTTCATTTTCTTCATGTTCAGTAGACATCAGAGCTAAGGAAATCTGACAGGAGCCAAGGAAATCCAAACAGAGTCGGGGAAGTCTGAAAATTGTCATCTTCTTTCACTTTTCAGGATTTAGGCCAAGATCAAACCACTTAGGAATACTAATTTATTGTTTTCCTGTTGGTGCAAAGAGTAATAACAGTTCATAAATTATTTACTCAATCAAATAATTGGCTGCCCACAGGTCTGGAAGTGTTGCATTATGTAATTTGTGCACTGCATGCCTTTAATTGACCTCTTCTCTAAAGTTATTTTAGGAAAACCATCCCCCTACTTAGCTGACAAAAAAATGTTATCCTACTGAAACAGCATAACACTTAAAACATGAACAAATGTTTCTATGTAGATTAGTAGACTTTTTGTAGTGATTTTTGGGGTTTTATAGGTGCCATGTGAGTCCACAACATTTTTTAACTTAGTACATTTGCTGTAGCTTTTCTACAAGCACAAAAACTGATCAACTCATGACTGTAGTTGAACACAATAATTCCTCTCATCTTTTCCTGATAAAAAATGTAGAATATACAAAAAAGTTCCCTTCATTCATACATTATACTTTTGGTTTGTTTCCATTCATTTTTCACACAACATATTCATTTTATTTAAAGAAATTTCATTAGATAGCTGTCTGCTACTTCTAACTTAAGGAAATGTCAAAAATTCTTTCAGTTCATTGTTCTCTAACAATGGTAGCACATCTTTTTTATGAATTAATTATTACCTAAAGAACTTAGAGTGGGTACCACTTATATTGTTCTATCTTATTTACACAGTCTTCTTGCATACTTGAGTCATACTATATTATTCAGACAACAGAAGAGGCAATTTTGCCAATTCTCCCTTTTAAATTTTTGTTTTTCTACATAAGTACTTTAAACATTTTAGAATGTTAGCCCTGTTGGGTATATTCTAACTGTTTCTTTCATGGAAAGCACCAGACTTTTTTTGTACCTCTGTCATTGCTGTGAAATCATTAGTGTAACCAAGACAGCAGGTTGAATTATCGATTTATAGTTCGATGAACATCATCAATTATAAAACTAAGCTCACATTTGAACAGGCAGTGAAGAGCTATTATATTTAAAACAACATTGCTGTGAGTTTATGTCATTTTAGTGAAACTAGTACATTGTCCCCTAGAAACAAAACTCAAAACACTGAAATATCTTGCAAACTATTTGTTGATTTCAGTAACAATATAAACTGGCAACAACCGTAACTTCCATGTGAATATTTTTTTGCTTTCTGCTCCTTAGCATTTTGAAACAATCTTTTAAAAGTAAAAGGATTGTTCCTGAAGTGTTTTGGTTTTGACATTTGTACTTCTACTCAAACTAGTTTTTTTTGAAAATGCTGAATGCTTCAACATCGTGACAGAATGCATATGCATTTACAGAGCCTTTATTAATTCCTCTGGGCAATGACTCACTCTTTCTTATAGCTCATCTACAAAGATCTTTAAGACTTCTACTGCCTTTAGTCAGGCAATGGAATATATTAAAAAAATGAAATAACTGCTTTGTATTTTTTTAAACTAAATGCTACATAAGAATTGTAAGCTTCCTCCTGTTGAAGTAAATACTAAAGCATCTTCTGAATTTCTGAAGTGCTTCTTCTAATACACCTCATAATGTGTGCTTCATAATACACCTTAATATGAAGGGTTGATTCGGAGACATTTCATGTTGCATAACAAAATGTACTCACTTCCTACATAATTCTATACAGTCACTTACTCTTCCCATTGTAAATATTGTATTTTAATATATCCTTAGTCTTCAGACTTTTATGTGTCTGCTACAGTGCTTCATAGTAATTAATTTATTTTTTGTAGTTTTTGAGCAGTTTCTCTTTGTTCAAGTAATAAATTGAGATTAAACGAATTTCAGAAAGCAGAAGGAATGGAATTTTAAGAAGGACTCCAAGGATCCCCTACTTTAAACTTTCATTGTATAGACTGAGTATCACATACCCATTTCTTTATCAAACATGTACCTCTAACAGCAGTTCTCAGGTTTGGTTGTGTGGGTTTTTTTCTTCGTTTGATTTTTGGTTTTTTTGTTTGTTTTTGTTTGTTTGTTTGTTTGTTTTTCACTCAGATATGCACCACTCTCACAAAGTAGAAACTATATCGTACAAGCGGCAATAAATTTACGTCACAAATATGAACAAAATAAAACATACCTTGAGTACCACATTTGCCTTCAAATTAGGCAGTAGCAGCCCCATCTCCTGGTTATTTGGTGAAGTAGGATTGGGGAGCAGCAGATCCCTTTTTCATGACATCTTTTCATTCTTCTGTTATAGAAAGAGTAAGGAATCCATTTTTTATGAACATACTTTGGATTATAACCAAGTCACTTTTTACTCTGGGTAAATTACACAGGCTGAATTACATCTGCTTTTCTGTAGACAGCCTGTTTTCTAAATTTCATATCAGGCATACTTATTCTCTATTGATATATTTTTGAATGGTCTTTGCGGTTAGTGGTCTGGATTTATTCTTTACTTTCAGAATGTTTGCATTCTTCCAATTAAACATAAATATAAAATAATTTTTACCAAGATGACTTTTTTTTCTTTGCCACAGAATAAATGTACTATCTACATATGTCTAGAGTGTCTGAATTATTAATACCTTTCTTATTCCTTTTTATCTAGTATCTGTACCAACATTACTACCTCACTTCCTCTGAACATGTATTAAGAAATTTATGATTATTGACCTTATTTCTGCAGCCCACAGATTTATTCCCCCATTGCTACTTTTTTACTGCCCTTATCTATAATTTAAGTTAAACCTACTGAAAAAATATCGAATTATGAAATCACAGAAAAGAAACTGTCTGAAGGATTCTACTGAAAGTAGCTATCTTTTTGAACCTCCTGCTCAAAACCCAGCTAGGCTTATGGTTAGATCAGATTACCTAGAGTATTATCTAATGCTGAACACCTCCAAAGGTGGAGATTTCACAGTCTCTCTAGACAAAATGTTCTACTGCTTAACCTTTCTTATTGTGGTTTTTTGCTTTGTTGCCTCCACTCTTATATTTTATCAGAATTTCCCTTTCTACACCTTGTGTCCACTGTCCCTTGTTCTTTCACTGTGCACCCATGAAAGGAATCCAACGCCCATTTTTTGTACTCTTTAGGCAGTACAAGACTGTGATTAAATTGCCATTTAACTATTTGTTCCTCAAGCTGTTCAGTGTTCAGCCACCCCTCATGTCATGTGCTCTTTAGTGGCTCTTCACTGTACTCTCTCCAGTTTGTCAGTATCTTTGAGGGCTTAAACATGATACAAAGCAGAAATGCATAAGCACACATTTCTTCCCTGCTTTGCTTGGTTTTCTATATGATTTGTAGTTCAAATTCAGACATCACACATTTAATTCATTTTTTCTTAAAAATCTTTCCATGTTTCTCAGTCTTTCCTGTCACTACTTTTACAGAATAACACTGTCATAAATGTACAAGCTTGACCAGCTGTATCATAGAATCATAGAATCATGGTTTGTGTAGGAAAGGACCTTTAAAGATCATCGAGTCCAGCTGTCTCTACCATGGACAGGGACACCTTCCCCTAATTAGACCAGGTTGCTTAAAGCTCTGTCCATCCTGACCTTGAACACCTCTAATGATGGGGAATCCACAACTACTCTGGGAAACCTGTGTCAGCATCTCACCACCCTCATTGTGAAAAATTTCTTCCATATAACCAACCTAAATTTAGTCTCTTTCCATACAAATCACTTTGTCCTGTCACTATGGGCCTTGGTAAATATATTTTTTTTTTTCCCCAGTCTTTCTCATAAACCCCCTTCCAGTATTGAAAGACCACAATGAGGTCTCCCTTCTCCAGGCTAAGCCACCCAAACTCTCTCAACCATTCTTCCTAGGAGAGGTGCTCCAGCCTTCTTAACCTGTTCTAACAGGCCCATGTATTCATTGTACTGGGGGCCCCTGAGCTGAATGCAGTCCTGTAGGTGGTGTCTCATCAGGTTGGAGCAGAGGAGGGGAATCATCTCCCCTTGAACTGCCGGCCACACTTTTGATGCAGCCCTATATATAATTGGCTTTCTGGGATGCATGAGCACTTTTTCAACTGATGTAAAATTTTTCATCCACCAGTATCCCAAAATCCTTCTCCTGAGGGCTGCTTTCAATCCTTTCGTTGCCCAGCCTGTACTGATTCTGTTAATTGCCCTGACCCAAGTGCGGGACTTTGTAGTTGGCCTTGTTGAACTTCATGAGGTTCACTGGGGCCCACTCCTCAAGCATGTCAGGGTGGCTCTGATTGGCATCCCTTTCCTCAGGCATACCACCTGCACCATTCAGCTTGAAGACATCACTTGTTACCATTTGGAGTCTGAGCCCCTGACTGTAAGTCTTTGAACATGGAAATCTAGCCAACTCCTTATACATCAAATAGTCCATCTCTCAGACACATATCTTTCAAATTTGGCAGCAAAGATGTTGTGGGGGACTGTGTCAAAGACCTTACAGAAGTCCAGGTAGGTGATTTCAGTTGCATTTCTGTTGTCCAGTGATGCAGTCACTCCATCATAGAAGACCAAGAGAATAATCTGTCACAATTTGCCCTGTGTTAAACAGTGTTGGCTGTCTCTAATCATATCTCTGTCATCCATATGCCTTGACATAACTTCTAGAATCAGATTGGTTATGAAAGAGAGGACTTAAATAAATAAATAAATTTATTATTATTATTATTATTATTGTTATATAAAGCTGTAAGAATAGTGCCCCTGTAAGAAGAGCAAACATTTGTATGAACATTTGAATTTAGGAGAATCTAATGCCTCTCAGAACAGAAAGGTGCTGTGTAGCAGTTGTTATTTAAAAAAAAAAAAACAACAAAACAAACAACAACAACCAAAAAGAAAAAAAAAAACACAAAAGGGGGTAGGGAACTTATATATCAGAGAAAAAGAATCTTTAATGGCAGACCATCATTTAAAATTAAATATGATATGCTGACCAGATAGTTTAAAGCAAAAATTCTTGGAGGGGGAAAAATGAAAAGCGGGGGGGGCGGGGGGGGAGGGAAGGGAATTAACATCAATCCATGTGGACTCAAATCTGAAAACTGCTTTCTGTTTATTCAAGTTCTGCTTTCTTAGATCCTAACCTTTAACAGCGAGGTCTTCCTAACTAGGAATTATGGCAATATATGGAATTATGGCAGAAAATTGAGGTTTTACAATTATTTTGTTAGAAAATGTCTGGCATTTTGGTCTTCCTTTTTAGTTTATCTGGAACATGGTCTAATCTCTCAGCAGGAGATATCAGGTAATAGATAAGCAGCAGAATCACAAGAGTCTTTCTAATTTCTTCTCTGACAACTGCATTTCAGAAGGCAAATAGCAAGCCCATGTAAGTCTTGAAAGAGCTCTTCTCTCCACTTTTTTTTGTAATGAGGTTCTGGACGGACGTAGTTGTACTGTTGCCTTACCTGAAATAGTCTGTGAGCAGTCTCTGGGAAAGTGTCTGCCTGCTGTCTTTTGGTTTCTGACTCTGCAGTTATCTCAGAACAGTTTTGCTTGTATTTATACTTTAGCCTCAGCCACTGATCTTAAGAAATCTAATAAACTATAAAATCATATTCTAAGAGGTATGAAAAAAATGGTGGCTTTTAACATCATTGCATGAGTCTTCATACAAGGTTTTTATTGTTCCATCATCCTCACTGATTCTTCTACCCCTTCTGCTTCCAGACAGAAGCCCTCACTGGCACAAGTCTTCTCTGGTGGCACGAGTCCCTGACTAGTGCTAACCTTCTTCAAAGTTACATCTCTCACCCACTCACCTGTTATCTGCCCCTAGGGACTCCACAGGAGGGGTGGAAATTTCTCCACCAGTCCTGTGACACAGAGTTGTTGCTTCCCCCACCCCAAATGTCTCTCAAGATGTTGTCTCTGAGCAAGCAGCAGCTCCTTCTGGGTGGGCAATAGTCACATGAAGGCTGGGGGGACCAGCTCCCCACGTCTCCAAACAGCTCCAGCTGGCCAAGGCCACCTCAGACCATCAAGAGAGAGTTGTTTTGCCCCTGTCAGGGCTGTTCTGGTGCTAGGGACCACCAGGGACAGGGAGCAGTATAAAATAAGTCCACACATAGCTGTATTCATGCAATATGCACCAAGGTAGAAGAAAAAATAAAAAAAATAAAAAAGGCGAATTTAATGCCATAGTGTCTTAATTAGGAGCCACACAAAGAGTGAACAGCTGAAGTTGGGATCAGCTCTAGGACTTGCCAGTTTAAGAATTTTAAGTGCCTCTAGCAGAAGAACAGTAATACTGTTATTTTGGAGAGTATTATGTGCAGCACACTGTAATCCCACTTGAGACCTACCAAAAGCTTGTCACTTTTTCTATTAATAAATTTCAGGTATAACATCTTCCTCATGTAAAGTGCCTAGGCACAGCATTGAGGCCACGAAAATGAGTTATACCATTTTAATTAAAGTACACTATTTCAGCATGTAAAACAGCACAAGAGCTTGTAGCTTGCTTGATTTTGTGGAGCAAAAGAAGGGAGCAAAGGAGGTGTGTTTTTATTTTTGAAATAATCATCCTGAGTTTTCCAAGATGCGGGGAGTGTATAGTCAGTTTCTTATCAAACCATGAAGATATTTTCCTTTAGTTCTGCCTTTTAAGAAATCAAAGGCCTGTAGGCCTACACGACATTCAGAAAACAACTGTAGTTGTAGAAAATGACGTTGTTAGTCTACATTCATCAGCGTACTATTTGGCAATGAAATAACTACTTTTATGTGAAGGTTCTAAGTAATGTTATTGACTTAATTATGTCAAAACATCCTTGTGAGTAGTACTTTAGAAAATAAAGTAAATCACTTTTCCAAAAAGCTGTGTTTTAATGACATCAGAAAATGAGCTTTGAATGTAACATCTGAGGCTTAAGAGCTGCAATTTGCATCAATATTAATAGCTCTAGTGCAGGTAGAAAGGCACCAACAGAACACTAAATATTGAAAAGTGTTGCTATGTTTTTGAGAGGAAAGAAGACTTGCTCTGTTTGTTTTTTGTTTGTGGATCTTGAACAATTCAGTATACTTGCTTATTTTCCCTTTATTTTTGTTTCATTGTATTTTTTTTTTTTTGTATGGAAAAAGAAATATCTCAAAATGGACATTCTATGGCTGATTTCTTAACAGTTATAGGGCATGTCAGCATATGCATTTTTATCCCTTTGTGCTCTACTAAAGTGAAAGGTCAAAATGTTTTCATTTAAGATAAGTAAAAGGTATTATTATTATTATTATGTTGTTATTATGTTATTTTTTTTATTTCTAAATATCTTTTTGGATATTTTTACTCAAGGAAGATAGTAGACTAAGTGGCAGCCCCCTGTAGTTGGTCTTTCTCTTGAACTTCCTCTTCAGAAGACCTTTGTAGGTGCTTGTAGTGATATATATAGTACAGTCTTAAAACACAATGACAGAAAAGGGTAATGAAGACAGAAGTTTACTGACATTACACTGCTAACAATCTACTAAAGAAATATCTTGACTGAAAAATAGAATACTGTAGTTCCTTTTGCTGCTCTTGTTGCAAAAGAAAAATCTCCAAAATAAAATAAAATAAAATAGCCATACTATGGTTAGTTTGGAAGGGAAAAGGACCCCAGTGGAAGTTCTACATGCTTTCTACTGAAAATAAATTGCTGTACAACAAAATCCAGAGACTTATAAGGAATAGATAAAAGTCATGATCTGATTGTTATGTTATTCCATTGCGGCAAGAGAGGGAAGACAGACTGGCTTCTCCACCAAATTTCCTTGGGTTATTTTGCTGGGTTTTATTCTTTAATTTTTATCTTAATCTGGTTATTGAATTATGTAAAATGCATTAATAGTCTGAACAATTTGATATTAACATCCAAACCCAGTTTTTGTTGCTTGTTACAATATAATGAACCCAGTGCTTACAAGCTCAAGAATCCTCCCAATACTTAAAAACTGTGAAGTTTAATATCCTTCTGTTTCAATAATGACACCAAATATCTCAGTGAAACAGAGAACAGAATTTTCACATAAATATTTTTTTCTTTATTGAATGGATTGACAGTTCACCTACTGGTGGAACAACTATGCAGTTATTTACAAAATTAAACTCCAGAAAACTCCCACCAACTGGTGACACAGAGGAACTAATACTGATGTTTCAAGGAATATTATCAACAAAATATTTTGTTTTTTTAAAAATTCAAAGACAAAAATGAAACTAACCAAAACCGGAACAGAATATCTTGTCTCTTTCCCTACTGCCAAGTACTTCAACAGTGAAATCTGCTGACAAGCAAATGACTTTAAAAATTTAAATTACATGTAGATAAATTATGTGCGTAAGGTCATAATTTATGGGATTTTCATTAGTATTATTTTTCTATTCAGAGAATGTGATATGATATATTATATGATATGATATATGATATGTTATGAGAAATGAAATAAAATGTTACCTAAATGTTCCATAAATGGTGTAGAAATTCAACACTGAACTAACTAATAACAAGTATTTGAAATCTGTTTCAATGTTCACTATTTTGTATGAAACTAAAGACAGTAATTATTATTAAATATTCATGCATGTAAAGAGATTTCAGCTGCATGGTTCATCTAAAAAAGAAAAGAAAAACAAAACACAAACCAAACCAAAACCACAAAAAAACCCAACAAAAACCCACCAAAATCCCCAGTCTAAACATGGCCAGAAATCAGGGTTTTTTTCTTCACAAAATCTTCAAAAAGTATTAGGGTTTCAAAAGATAAAAAAAAAAAAAAACAAAAAAAACAAACAAACCCAAAAAAAAGAAAAGCACCCACCAAAAAACAAACCAACCATTACTTTTGTCAAAAGGTTTACAAGTATGGGAGAAGTGTTAGAGGTTGTTGAAGTAGGATCTTAAGCCAGAAAAATGAAAATTTGTTCTAAAGTGAATTTTATTCTGCTCTACAATATCATTTTGCATGTATAGTAAACTTTTAATAACAGGTGCTGCAAAGGTGGCCTATGTGTGAAGGTGTGGTGGACTCCCCTATGTCAGGGACAACTAGTTCCAGCTGGCTGAGCAACAGACACATTGCAGGATACTGGTGGCACCTCTTAAACAAAACATGTTTAAGAAAGAACAGAAAATGCTGGACAGACAGAAAAGAAAGGAAGAGGAAACACCAAGGTCAGAAGGTAAGGCAGAGGAGGAGAAGAAAATGGAGGGAGGAAGGAGGAAGAAAGGACCCAGGCTGGAGCAGATGGATATTTCCTAAAAGAACTATAGTCTTCAGGAGAACACACTCCAGAGCAGATTTCCCCCCCCCCCCCCCAGAAGTACTCACCACAGCTCATGGGAAAACAGGCACCAGGGTAAGGGAAATCTGTAAGAAGGAAAGAGCAGCCAATACCTATTTCCTTCTATATCCTACCCTGCTGCTCAGGGAGGGAATAAGAAAGCCTGGAATAAGAAAGCCTGGAGTGAAAGTGTGAAATTAAGTTTGGGAGAGTAGGGAAGAAATGTGTTGCTTTAATATGTCTTGCTTTGTCCCTACCCAAGTGTATTTTGAATGACAATAAATTAAATTATTTTCCCCCAGGATTTCATAAAGAGTCTCCTAGCCTTTATCTCAGCCCACAAGCTTTTTCATCCTATTTTCTGGCCCAGTCTCACTAAGAGAGGGGAATGAACAAGTGGCTGGGTTGGTGTTTGGCTGTTAGCCAAGGCTAACCAGCAAAGCAACAAAAATATTCTACTGAATAATCTTATAAAACCAGCTTAAACTTCTGCAGAGTCAGTCACCGTGAATAAGTACTATTTAAACAAAAGTTGGAAGTATTTGTCTCAGAATTCCTAAGAATAATACAGTGTTTTACATTTTCTCTTGTGATGACGCTGACTTTGATATATAATCCAAATTCTGCAAACAGCTGAGTTGAAAATACTTGCAATGAATTATCATCAGTGACTGGCTTATTCCCAAAGAATGCATTACCACTGAAAAGATTTACCAATGTCTTTTACTACAGTAGTGGATTGACCCTGGCTGGACACCAGATACCCACTGAAGATGGTCTATCACTTCCCTGTGCAACTGAACAGAGAAGAGAAAATATAACAAAGGGTTCACAAGTTTAGATAAGGACCATGAGAAATCACTCACTGATTACCATCATGGGCTAAACAGACTCAAATTTGGGATACTAATCAAATTTATTACTAACAGAATCAGAGCAGGAGAATGAGAAGTAAAATAAATCTTAAAATCACCCTCCCCGCCATCCCTTCCTCCTCCTCAAGTTCTACCTCCTCCCTCACAGCAGCACAGGGAGATGGGGAATGGGGGTTACCATCAGTTTATCACAGGTTGTTTCTTGCCACTGCTCAGAGAGAGGAGTCCTTCTCCTGCTCCAGCATGGGCTCTGTACTGGAGACGGTCCTCCATGAATTTCTCCATAGTGTAGTCCATACCACAGCAATAGTTCTTTACAAACTGCCGCAGTACGGGCTGCCTTTCCAAGGGGTGCAGTCCTTCAGGCACAGGTTGCTCCAGTGTGGATCCCCCACAGGATCAAAAGTCTTACCTGGAAAGTGTAGGCTTCTCTTTTCATGGGTCGGCAGGTTCGTGCCAGGACCCTGCTCTAATATGAGTGTCCCAGTGGGTCAAAACCTCCTTTAGGCATCCGATTGCTCCAGCATGATGCTCCTCTACAGGCTGCAGATGGATCTCTGCAGCCCCATGGCCCTCCATGGGCTGCAAGGGGACAGTTTGACTCACTATGGGCTGCAGCATGGGCTGCAGAGGAACCTCAGCTCTGGCTTGCACCTCTGGCTACATGAAGCACCTCCTTCCCCCCCTTCTCCACTGACCTTGGTGTCTTCAGGGTTGTTCACATGTGCTCACTTTGCTCTTTTCTGGCTGCAATTTTTTCTTCCAAATGACGTTTTTTGTTTGTTTGGGTTTTTGGTTGGTTGTTGGTTGGGTTTTTTTGTTCATTTTTGTTTGGTTGTTCTTTTTTGCCTTCTTAAATATATTATCACAGATGTGTTACTATCATTCCTGATTGGCTTGGCCTTGGCCAGTGGTGGGTCCATCCTGGAACCTCCTGGCATTGGCTCTACCAGACACTGGGGAAGCGTCTTGCAGCTTCTCACAGAAGCCACACCTGTATTTGCTCCACTACCAGAACCGGCCAAACAAACCTAATCCAACTACATATTACAACTACCTATCATCCACTTTTGCATTTGCAGGTGAAGAAACTTGTCACTGTCTCCTTCATATAGATGAAAACACATTCACAAACTCATGTTATTGTAGCCTCCTTCTCTTGTTTCTTGACTGCATTATTTTATTTCCCCTCTTTTATATTACTGGATTTGTAGTAAGATCAAACTTTAGCAGTTAAAGGAGTTTTGAATTCCACACCATCACCACAACCCACACTCCCCACTACACTCTCTAAATGGAAGAGAGGAGAACTAGTTCTTGGAAAATGTTCTCTTTTTGGTGAAGTCACAAAAAAAAAAAAAATAAATAAATACTGAAGACCTGTATTTCCACCTCACATAAAGCCATCCTTGTATTTCCAACAGAACTCCAAAAAGAGACACGTGCAAAAGAAAGCCAGGGGAGGCTGAGGAATTCTTAGAACATTTAATATTTTCAATCTTGGTATCTGGAGGTGAGGAGTACTATGATAAAGCAACTCCCACTCCAAGTTTATTGTTCAGGATCTGGTATTCCAATACTCAGCTAAATCCTTAGGTTTCACTTTGGTAAAGGGAGGGATGGGAGTGATGATTTCCTATGAATTCACTCTTCAAAATTGTTTCACACCACAAAGAGAAAATCTGCAGTATTTAAAATTTTGGGATTGAGGTAATGACTTTAGTTCACACTATACACACACCAAGAGGAACAGTTTGAATTTTCAGTGAGTAAATATTGACTTTTACTAGCATTATGTTAATGACTTCAATTAATGTGAAAGTAGTCATAATTCAGAAACATTTTAGATATGTCAATTCTTCATTTCTGTAGCATCAAAACAGATTAAATTCATTAAATTCTATGTTAGCTGTTTCTTTAATAAAAAGACCGACAGATTGGGCCAAAAGGCAAATTATACACTGAACTTACAAATAAACCAAAATTTGTGATTCAATTTGAAAGTTTCTGGTGTATTAGCCTGTGGAACTTGAACAAGCTACAGAGGAGGCAAACATTGCTATTCATTAAGTCCTACTGATGGGTTCACAGCATCATTTACATATCTAGGTGTACTCTTTTTCATGCTGATAGCTCACACTAGCTTTTCTTAGGAGACAAAACACACATAAATAGTTAAATAACAGAAAACTGATAGAAAATACCTTAGAAATAAGTATTTACCTGGAAATGCCAATGCATTTACACATCTGTCACACAGTTTTAAAAGTAATAAAATAACCTTATTTGAAGCTTAAATAGTGTCAGCTATATTCAGGAACAACTCTGTGAGAGAAGTAATGAGAAACAGGTATCTGAGGATAGTGGAGAACTGTATTTGAAGCTAAAACTGTCAAGTCTAAGTGCTTATAAATTCATATTTAGACATCAGATATGAAGAACCACATCTTTATACTGTTCGTCAACTAGAAGCTTCCATGCAGATAAGGAAAGGAAAAAGCCAGACTTTCAAAAATTACCATACAGAGCAGTTCTTCTTGAGATCTCATAGGAATTTGTAGAGACAGTTGATTTTTATTTTTTTTTTTTTTTGTAAGTAGGTGCTCTTCTATTTTGCCTTTTACTGAACACTACTGAGTTGAACAAATGAGAGAGGCACAACCTTGTATATGATGATGATTTAAGAGGTGTGTCTCATCTTTGTGTGACCAAAGAACTGCCAGAAACAACACCACACAAAGTCCTGCTTTCTTTCTGGCACAAGAGATAGGCAAAGGCAACCTGGCCCAGACTCAGTAAGAGAGGAAATGGTTATGTCTGAAAAGAGCAGTGTAGTTTCATATTTGAGATCTGTGAGAAACCTAATGTGTCAATGAAGCATGATGCATGTTGTTGACTAGGATTCAAAACATAAGTGGCCTTGAGAGAGTGGCATGAGGGTGAGACTCATCACACTTGCCCCTAACTAGTAAGTTCAGATACAATGTAACAGTCCTATAGATATGCTGCATTTAATTGGGAAGTTAGTTCTGTCAGCATTACTAAGAAATCTTTGTAAGAGGCTGTAAATTTTAACATAATCTTAATCTCTGATAATTTAATTAACTTGGTTCTGGAAAAAAATAATATTTCAAATCTCTGTTACGTGTATCGGAAGAGAATTTGAATATACAAGTTTCATACTTGCAATATCTATCAGATTCAAATACTTGTTGGGAAGGAAACTGAGTGTTGTGGCTTAGGAGTGATACCTCCCAATTTAGTGCCCCCTCGGAGACTCTCCAAGTGACGCTACGGCTTCCTTTCTGCCCCTCCCTGTCCACCCTTCCCTGTGCAACAGGATGGAGAGGAGAATTGGAAGCACAAAAGGTAAAGATCACAAGCTGAGATTAGAACAATTTACTGGAAACAGCAATGAAATAAGAAAACAAACAGTAACAGCAAAAATATTAATCCAAAAAAAAAAAAAATGTACAAAATAGAGAGAGTGATTCACATGCAAAATGCTCACTGCAGAGCCCAACCCAGTTGTGGCCACACTACCCCGACCATTCTCTCTGGCTTGGAACTGGCATTACCCAACCAGTTCCTCAGGCTCAGAACCACCATTACCCCACCACTTGCTCCACCATGCTTACTTGACCAGAAAGAAACCTTTCTCCCAGGAAGAGACTCCCCGCCAGCCCTCAGCAGTGGTGTGAGGTGGTATAGAATAACCTGAGTCTAGCCATGTCTCCTTCTGGCTAGTGAAAAAATTGTCCTGGCCTGAGCTTTCCCTTGTCCACAGCTAATTACTTGTGTGTGATTATTTTCAGGGCTGGAAAACATTCCAGGTTTTATTAAAACAGATTTAACAATTGAAGTTGTATAGGTCAGGTATGTATTTATCTAATACTACAAGTAATACTTTCACATTTCAAGAAAGTGAGAATCACAGAACCACAGAATCATGTAGGTTGGAAAAGACTTCTGAGATCATGGAGTCCAACCTCTGACTGAACACCACCTGGTAAATTAGACCACTGTACTGTCACATCCAGTCATTTCTTGAACAGCACCAGGGATGGTGACTCCACCACCACCCTGGGCAGTCCATTCCCATGCTTAACAATCCCTTCTATGAAGAAATTCATCCTGATGTGCAACCCAGGCATCTAGTTTCATTTTAGTGCCGTCCTTGGGCATATCTTCCAGTTCAGTGTGGATGTCTCAGATGTCTTATGCGTCTGTGATGGATGCACTTAACCCCTTAACCCATCCAGAAGTGGTTCAGTACAGGTTCCAAAGGAGGTAAAGGCACAATCCACAGCCAGTCCAAGAAGTTCTCCAGTTCCATTCTTTTCTTTGAAAACCCACAAAGGAGCAGAATGACAGTGAGCATCAATGCATATGTGATTGAGGAAGGAGTAGCAGAGACAAGGTGTCATAATCTGACTGTAACCTGCAGTCCCCATACCCTTGCACTACTACAGAAGAAGTGGTAGAGAACTCAGCAGAAAAGAGGAGCCTGGGAAGAAAGAAGGAGTGGGGAGAAGGTGTTTTAAGATTTGGGTTTAATTTCTTGTTATCCTTGTCTGATGTCATTGGTAATAAACTAATCTAATTTCCCCAAACTGAGTCTGTTTTGCCCCTGATGGTAACTGGTGAGTGATCATTCCCTGTCTTCATCTCAAGCCTTGAGCCTTTTGTTACATTTTCTTGTCCCTGTCCAGTTGAGGAGGAGAGTGACAGAGTGACTTCGGTGGACACCGGGCATCGATCCAGGGTCAACACACCACAATACAGAAGTCCTAGTAAACATGTGTGTGTTAAGATAATATTCTATCAGCTTCCCTTAAGCTTTACACACTTAACAAATAGCACAATTGCTTAACATTGTTTTCAAGGTTTTTCCTAACTGGTGCTATAACAGCCACAGATACAGATTATTTAGATCTGCTCAAAATTAATTGATAACTACCTTTTTCTAGTTAGTTAAAGCAAAGCTTAAAAATAAAATTATAAACAAAACATTATCTTTATGCTTCAATTCCTAACGCCCATACAGATACATAACAAGAAACCCTCAGATAATAGTTCTTTTCATCCCACAATGGCAAATCCATTTCCTTAGGGAAACAGGAACCAAGGTGCTGTAATGAACTGTCCAAAATCATGCTTGAAAGTGTTATGTGCTTTCAGATGTATTTTCTTTCAGTTGATTTCTGAGAAAATGCAATAATATCTAATATATATATATAATTTAAGATGTATGAAAAATAGTGAAGTATTTTTTTAAAACAAAAAAGAAAAAATTCAAAAAGCTTCCAAGTATTTTAAGCATTTTAGAACAGCAGTAGGATTTTATAGAACAAAAGACTCTTTTCTCTTATATCTCTAGAGGGATCATCACCACAGTATAAATTTATTATATATTTGCATACATCTATATTGTCAGCATCTTACTACATGTCAACTTGTTATGAAAACATACCTAATTTGATAAACTGAAGCATTTGATACAGAAGCTTAGCTGTAGATGACTGTATTAAACCATGTTCATCTAACACCAGTTAGATCCTCAAAGTGGTATGAGATTCACTGGCTGCTGGTGGGAAGAATATTATGCAGCATCTCAAACAGTATTCCATTGCGTAGGCAACAGAATCAAACCCCTGCTATGTAACTTTGGATGAGCTAAATTGTTCTCTAGGTATCACTGACTGTCTTGATTAGATTTCCATTGACTATAGTCTACACTCAGACACCTGGCTGACATGGAGACATTTAGGCATAGATACATAAAGATCTTTGAGTACAGATAGATAAATATAGTTACTGCTGAGCTGAGTCCTACCCCTGAAGCTCATAAGAATTCAAATAGAAATGTGGCAAAATAACGTTTTTACTGTTAAATAAATGCTTTATTTTTAAATTAATATTTTTGAACCCATGTTGGATGCATATTTTATTTTTACACTGTCTTGCTTGAAGATAATAATTTACAAAGTATGATCAGTGTTACATATTTTAATACATAGAACAATTTCTGTTGTTTATCTAGAACTTGTACCACTTCATGGCCTATTTCCAGTTAGCATTTCCTAGAAAGAAGGCATTCAGCTGCCATTACTGCCTTTGAAAATTACTTCTCAACCCTTTTTTGCAGGGAGAGAAATTGCAATAAGTTTGATCTGTAATAAAACGTGACAATTAAAACTGATTTTTTTTTTCTTTTTCATGAAAGCTAAGTTTATAAACACCATGCAGTACAAATTCAGAGTATATAATGATTTGAACTGTGTACAATCTCATTCTAGTCATCTATTATGGTTTTAAGGATAAAGTAATTGTGGATTTTAGCAGAAGTGTCATAAACATTTCAGAAGATTGCACTTTCTGTGTGATCTGACAACTGAAAACAATCAGTTCTAATCAAGTCACAGGTTTTACATAAGAAAAGCCTATAACCATCAAACTTCAAGATGTTTCTGAGATGTAAAGGTTGAGGTGTACTAATTTTAATAGCTGAAGTCAACAGGGGTATGTCTTTCAAAGTGTATATTTTAGACAATATACCTTCATTTTTCGGTAGCTTGTCATACAACTCAGAATCAGAATCTTTGACATGACAATAGCAAAAAAATCCCAAAACAAAACAGCAACAACAACAAAACAACCAACAAAACAAAAGAGGAGAAAACATTAAAACGGGACGAAAGGAGGACTGAGCTGTAAGTCTTGAAGATGTATAATAGGGCAAGATCTAACACCAGAACTATTCAGGGAATGCTCAGATAACTTTAGATCGTCTTTGCCCTGTCATAAAAGGATGTTACAGTTCTACAGGTGGTTCACAGAATCATAAAATCATGAAGTTCAGAAGTGACCTTCAGAGGTGCTCTAGTTCCATCTTCTGTGCAGAGCAGCTTGCTCAGACCTGCATGCAGTCAGATTTTGAGTATTTCCGCAGAAAAAAACATACTTCAATTTCTCTGGGCAGCCTGTTCTAGCATTTGAGCACTGTCACATTAAGTACTCTTCATTTTTTTCTTGAAAAGCTCCACAACTTTTTCCATTTTCAGGCCCAGGAAATGATTGCTTCTTCCTCAGCTGAGATGTGTACAAGCATTGAAAAACAAGGTCACTGAAAATTACTGATTTAATTGTGTCTTCATTCCCTGCTATTAAAATCAGAATTACATCAGGGGCGTGGGGTGCGTCTTCATGGAAAGAAGGAGGACTATTATCATACTAAATTGATCCCCTAGAACATGAATTTCTTAAATTTTTACACATGGCTGTCATTTTCTGCTGTCTTCTCTCTAAGTGCTCTGGGTTCAGGTCTGGATAAATGCAAGATTGGGAGACCTGTGACAGAGAAATGAAAGGATCAAAGGTGTGAAAATGATCAGCAGATGTGCTTATGTCTGATACCATCTAAGGGTTCACAGCTTCATTATACAAAAGAAAAAAGGGAACAAGGGATTGAACTCTTAGCCTACCTTTTCCCCCTATTTTTACCTTCAACTATTTCTTTCTTTCTCTTCATTTTCCTTTCTCTTCTGATTAAATATATATATATTATATATTTGTGTACAAAATATATTAAAAAAATAAAACTAAACCAAACTTCTATTATTAATCTTCAATGTTATATTTTCATGCTTTCATCAAGCTCAAGAGTAGATGTGGGTAATGCAAGGCAAAGGTTAACATCTATTCTATTCTATTCTATTCTATTCTATTCTATTCTATTCTATTCTATTCTATTCTATTCTGTTCTATTCTATTCTAGTCATTTGAGACAAAGAAAGTCTCTTCATTTTCCTTTTTTTTTTTTTTTTCGGCATACTGTGGTCCTTTTACTTGTCTTTCAATAAGAAACTTGTTCAAACTCTGTAGGTTCTCTGAAGATTTCTAAATGCAATATATACTTCAAATACTGATACTCACTGGTTAAACTGTGTCACATATAGTTGTAAGGTAAATGGTTGGTTCTAGTCTTCCAAATATTGTTTGAGTTAAAAAATCTTTATTCATTTTCTAATATTTTTCACACTCTGAAGGTGCTTCAGTTGTGTTTAAATATTATCTCAGAACAAATACCTGCCAATTCCACAGTAAAACTACTGATCCCCATGATCGAGGTGCCAAGGAAATCCATTCTAGCTGGTAAAGGGTCTAGAGGGTAAGTCCTATGAGGAGTGGAAGAAGGAACTGGGATTTTTTAGCCTGGAGAAAACAAGAGGTGACCTTACCTCTCTCTACAACTACCTGAAAGGACATTATAACCAGATGGGGATCAGTCTCCTCTCTCAGGCAGCTAGCAACAAGATGAGAAAACTCAGTGCCAAGCTGTGCCAGGCATCTGAATCACATTTTTTGGGATGCTTGTCTTACACAAACAGCATTTTACAAAGGTCTCTATTCTTCTGCTTGAAAATATTCAGATTTTATTTTTACTATCTACACTTTTACCATCTTCTATTTATGTCAGAGCAACAGCTGTATTAAATGAGCACCCAGAATAACCTCAAGGACCTCTAGAACTGAGCTGAAAAAGCAGAAGAAAGAGGCAACATGAATTTTGGATTAATTCTGAGGGGTTGCCATAGAGAACAGATAGCTAGGGACTAGTAGAAGATTATACATTTTAGGAAAATAATCAGATTCTGGACATGGATATATTCTCCCTAAAATCTAACAACTGTCTGTTGTTCAACCAGTTCTTTTCACAAGTGATTCTATGTGATGTTTTGTTATTAGCAGCTGTGGTTAGAGAGGATTTTTGTGTTTGTTTCCTTTGCCAAAATATGTCCCTGCTGTTATCTTACCATAACTTTCCTACTATTACCAACAGTTTATGTCCACACTGTCATAGATAAGGCAAATTTTATTATCTTCTTAGCATACGCCTTACTTTTCTCTCTAATCAATCTCATTTATTTCCATGTCCAGTCACTTCTAAACAGTGTCTTTCCTATTCTACATCTTTGCATTAAGTTATAGTTTTCTCTAGATAATCTGAGAGACACTGCTAATGAAAATTCTTTTTTCTCATTCAGGCCTATTATAGTTTATGGGTGATATTCATCTTATCATATGTAGACTCTTGAGAACTAGATTAATTCTTTTAGTCACAGCATTAATGTACAAGTTCATGCTGACCTAAAGAGAGAGAGAGAGATTGCAGTTGCTGAAATTACCAGTCTGTTTGCTAGAATGGATTCATCAGTTACTCACCAGTTAGTGAATTGAACACATCTGTACAAATAACTTCCTGCAACACAAAGAAGAATACATTAGCCAAAACTGACATTGAAATTCAAAATAACTGATTTTATTTTATAGAACAGAAGAGCATACACTATCTAAAGAAGTTGCTTCCTACTTTGCTTGCAGATTCTTCAACAGCTCTATTCTGATGACTTTTAATGATTTAATCAGGACATGTGTGGAATGAATCTTCATTATCTCTAGGATTATGATGTCTTTTGCCTTTGCAAAACTGTTAAAATTCCTTAAGATACTCCTGATCCATATGCAAAATCATTACTTTCACAATGAAACATTACTGTTTCTTTTGCCTTTCATCACATGTTTAATATCAATATTTTCTTCTGATTTTTAGAACCTCAATCATTTTGTAGTTCTACTAATTTTATCTTTTCTTATCTGACCTGTAGTTTTCCCTGTGGTGCTATATCAAGTGCTCTGTTGCAGTCCAGAGATGCATGCTTTGTACTTCATTCCTCTGATAGATTCAAGCACATACACCCTATGTAAAATACATGTGATATACATATATATATATACATATATAAATATATATGTTATCAAGTAATCAGAAAACTCTTTATTTGAAACCCTTTTCATATTTTTCAATTTTTCTTGTATTCCAATTTGTCCTAGTCTTGCATACTGCAATGACCAGATCTATATTCCTGCAGTAGGACATTTATTTAGTATAAATAAAAAATCAAATATTTGTCACTTCCATAGAAGAAACTATTATTCTTTGTTTATTTGAATTAAGATGCCTTATAATTAACCCTTTGAAAACTATCTAAATACATAAATGTTCCCTTTATATTTTTTGCCTAAACCAACATTTTTTTAGATTCCCTGTTAAGAAAATAATTGTCTGAAATATATTATGTTGCTATCCTTTAACTTATTTCAAACAGATCCTGAATTTTACTAATTTTTCTAGTATGGCTGTAGACAGACATTGAAAGACAGAGTTACATTTCCAAGTAAATTAGGGTGCTAAGAAAAAGTAAGCAATCATTTTGGCTTTCAATTTCACAACTGGTTCTGAGTAAAGGACAGTATAGAAGTTTCACAGAAGAGGCTGATTCCGTACATACCAGATACTTCTCTCTCCACATTTGAAATGCCTGAAAGCTGCCCTATCACTTTTCGTTAAGATATTGCTTACAGAGTTCCAGGTAAGACACAATAAAATAAAGATGTGCCAAAAAAAAAAATTAAAAAAAAAAATCTATAAGTTCTTTTGAAGCCTTGAAAGCTTTTGGCATTTAAAGAAAATTCTTTCAAAGAGTACTGTGGCGACTCTTTAAAAGTCATTTATTAGGACAAGATAGTTTAATTGCTTTAAATGAAGTAGCTATTGGATGAAAAAGGGAAAACATATTTTTAGAAAATTTCTCTTTGTTCTAAGACTGATATTAGAACAGACATTTTGAAAATAACTTGGCAAGCTTTGAGTGAAGGGATCTGTATGGTTCTGGATGAAGTAGTTTGACAGATAAGGGTTGAAAGATTTTTATGAGATCTAGAAAGATTCTCAAACTGAAATTGATGAATAGATAAGAGCTGCGTATTCAGTGTGTCAAGCCTGTTTCTATTAAGTGAAACATCTATGTTTTTGTTTATGATTGTGTCTGTTCAAAATACACATAGCTTATGCGTACTCACATGTATACAGTGACCATGCCACCAATCTCGGAAGATAAGATGAATTGACTATAATCATGGGGTGGAGTGTAATGATGTGCTTCACTCCCCTTGCTTAAGCCAGAGTTACCAGTGGGGTTGTGATGGCCACATCCATATTTAGAGGCAATCTGGGGGATGGATAGCAATGTGGCACCTAAGGGATGTCTGGAACAGTAACCCAGACATTTTACTAGTATACAATTATAACTAAAAGTCAGTCATCTTATTTTAGAAATAGTGGTCTGCCCAGATCCAACTGAATTCTGCTTCACAGTAGGACCTCACTTTAAGTGCTACTAATGGTTGCTCCTCAAAGCTGAGAAATTTCTTGCCAAAACAGATCCTTGGTAATTAAGAATGTGCTAGAATTGGAAATCTTAGTTAAGTGATATATAGGTTTGACTGTGCAGATATAATCCTTTAGGCAGAAACCAATGACAAAGTCTGGAACTACATCTCAATCCAGCTGCAGCTAGACTACTCTCTGAGGAGTTCAGAAAGCAGGGGAGTTCTGTCTGAACCCCATGACTCAACAGAAGGGTCTCCCTTGACACCTTTATCTGACCCTGTCCTCTGCAGCAAATGACCAAGTATACCTTGCCATCCAATGTTGTTAGACCATTGTTGCATTTGCCACTCAAGTTTTTTTAATTAACTCAATACTTTTGTTGTTTCTATCTTAGGAGTGAAGAATATCACTCCATTTGCAACAGTTTATTAGGAGTGTCACACAGTACATTTTAAGTAAGCTTTTCTATAAGAGTTATAAAAATTAAAAGCACAGTAGATTACTCAATATTTTGCACTCAACACTTTGAACTTCTTCAGTGATAGCAGTGAATTGTGCTATAAGGTCCACAGAGGAAAGACTGAGTAATATTTACTCTGAAAAGACTGATGCTTGGAACATAGAGGAGACTAAATACAGTATGCTAAAGCAATAGACTATTAAAAATTGCAGAGTTTGAGAAGATTGCATTTGCAAGGAAAACTATTCCTCACCACTTTAACTATTAATGGCAATCATTCATAAAACCACGTGCATATTAATTTTGACTCTAAGAAAACAAAGAAGTATTTTCTACTAGTTTGTTAATTTTACTGTATCACATAGTATAGTGAGTGTCCAGAATAACAACATGTTTTGATGTAAATTG
Source organism: Anabacerthia variegaticeps (assembly GCA_035583185.1). Classification (NCBI taxonomy): domain Eukaryota; kingdom Metazoa; phylum Chordata; class Aves; order Passeriformes; family Furnariidae; genus Anabacerthia; species Anabacerthia variegaticeps. Next base: position 71,127,550 of record JAWWEW010000001.1, read on the forward strand.
CCAGAATATTTTACACTATGTCAAGATATGTAAAACTTGTCACATACACAGATAATAGAAAAATCATACCAAATCCTAAAAGATTCACATTAATGCATAAGAGAATCTTCTGTGATTTTTTCTTTTTTTTTTTTTGGTCAGAATGTGTACATAGACTAAAAAGGTGAAAGGTTTCTGTAAGCAAACTCTACCTTTTCTCTGTGAATAAAATTCTAAATATGGAAATGTTTTTACAAAGATATCAATATATTATGACTTTTTTTACAATTATTTCTACAGATGGATTTTATTTCCTCAAGTATTTTACAATCAACTTGTTGTAGTCCAGAGACATGATAATAGAAGATGTATAATACAATGACAACAAAATCTAAAAAAAAAAATAAACTTGCTGTTTTAATCCTTTGGCAAGTCTTATAAATAGTAATGCCTAAATTTCATTTCTTGTGTTTTTGAGTAACCATAATTTCTTACATAGATCATATAACTTATGAAAATTTTGAAATACATGGAAATATAACTGCATTTACATACATAGCCCAGTACAGCTGTTATCCGTGACCATGAATTACAGACACTTGAGTCTGAAAAACAGACACTTAAGATGTCCCCTTAAGAAACAATTTTAATGGCATCCTATTCCAATCAGTCTAGAAATTGCTTTATGTTTTTATGGTATCAAAAAATGATACATATTTTTTTCATTTTTCACCTCTTGATAAGTAATTGGAAATGTCCTTTGTCTCTAGACCTACACATTACCATCTGTTACTTTATTTTACATAAAAACAGTCATGTCAAGTAATTAAATAATTTGTCTTCATATAAGCATGTTTAAAGGCTTTCTGTTCTGTCTTAGCAAAAGGCAACTCTGCATGAATAAAAAAAGGAAAAAAAGATCTCAAAAACAGCATTTGTCAGATGCTGGGTTCCACTCCATTCAGCAACATTCCAGCCTTCACATACCACTCTTCTCATAAACTTACTAATCTCCACTACTCAAATCTTCGTTCTTCTAACATTGGTCACATTCTGCTGAATCAGCAGTGCCCTGACAGCATGAAGGACCAACCGTGTCCTGGGGTGCATCAGACACAGCATTTCCAGCTGGTGATTGTCCTGCTCTGCTCTGCTCTGCACTGGTGCAGCCTCACCTTGAGTGTGGTTTTCAGTGCACAAACTGAGTATGGTGGCACCAGTTTTGGGTGCCACAATATAAGAAATTAAGCCATTACAGAACATTCAAAGAGGGTCACGAGGATGGTGAAGGGCATTGAGGAGAAGCTGCAGAAGGAGCAACTGAAATCATTTGGTATGTTCAGCCTGAAGAAGAGGATGCTGAGAGGAGACTTCATTATCATCTGCAGCTTCCTCAGGAGGGGAAGGCACTGATCTCTGGTCTCTGGTGGCAAGTGACAGGACCGAAATGAATGGCATGAACGTATGTCAGGGAGGGGGAAGTTTAGGTTAGATATTAGGGAAAGGTTCTTCACCCAGAGGGTGATTGGACATTGGAACAGGCTCTCCAGGGAAATGGTCACAGCACAAAGCCTGACAGAGTTCAAGAAGAATTTGCACAATACTCTCAGGCACATGCTGTTACTCTTGGGACTATCCTGTTCTCCTGGTTCTGGCCAGGACAGAATTAATTTTTGCCATAGCCAGGAGAGGGCATGGCTAGGACACAGAGGTCATTATATACCACTTCATGTCATTGCCAGGTGTGGGGGGAAGGGAGTCTGTTCCTTGGAGAAGGGGCTTCTTCTGGTATAGTAAGCTTGGTGGAGCGAACAGCGGGCTAACATTGGTTCTGAAAAATCACCTGTGAATTGTTTGACCATCTTGTACAATTTGTTATTGATATTGCAGCTGTTACTGTTCACTTTATCTCATTGCTGTTTCCAGTAAATTAATTTTATCTCAATCTGTGATCTTTACTTTTTGTGCCTCCAATTCTCCTCTCCAGCCTGCTACAGGGGAAGGGAAGGGGGGACCCAATAAGTGGCATGTGGGTTTCAGTGGGAGTACTAAACTGAGGAATATAATGTATAAACCATGACACTTGTGCAGGACCAGGAGTTGGACTTTGTTGATCCTTCCAACTCAGGATATTCTATATTCTATGTTCTCTTTTTTCATTTGTTTTTTTTAAGTTTATCAGCTCTGCTGATATGGAAACGTTGATGAAAACTTAGGGAGAATAAGTAGGAGCTATTTAAATGGGGAATTGGTGAAAAATGTGGGAACAAGGAAGAAAAGAACAGTATCTTCTCCGTTGTCTTAACTGAAGTCTACCTGTCTTAATGTCTTTATCTAATAAACTAAACCTGAACAGTTAGAAGGGATTAATCTGGAAAACCAGATACTTCAACATTAAGCCATAATATTGTGGGAACCATCCCACAGATGGAACTGTCCTCTGATAGCAATGCTAAGATATGTATAAAGACTCAGAGGACACACAACTCTGTAATGAGGACTTTGGAAGGGTGCTTTCACTCACTCACAAATTTGAAAATAGAGAATTTTAGGATATTCAGTAATGAAGAATAATGACAACTGATGTACAGCCATACCAGCTATGTGTAGTACCATTATGGAATCATTCTAATTATTCTTTTAGTCTACATCAGAGTATGAATACAACAAAATAAATAGTTATCATTTATGTCTGAGTTGCAAAGTATGTTTGTTGAATGTGACTGAAGCATTTCAAACAGCTTCAACATTGTATTTGGAATTATCTATATTCCATGGTTTAAACCATCCATTCACAAAAAAAAAAAAAACAAAACAAAAACAAAACAAAACAGAGTTTTGGAGCTATATAATTCATGAGGATTCTATTTTATATTAACTGTATGATTTGTTGCACTTGAAAATATCCAGAAAAACATAATTCCCAGTCAATACATTAATGTTTCAACTCTAAAGGGAATCCACTATCTTTTTCATATAAGCATATTTTTTCATTTAGTTAGCTTTGATGAAGTAATAATCATAGTATTACTTCCATAATATGGAACTAGTTACATATATATTCCTCTTCTCTAAGTCCACATACGACTTAAAATTAAAAATTGTTAATGTTTAAAACCCTGACAAAATTTGAAATGAGTGGGATGTAGAAATCTCCAAAAGTATTAAACCATTAGAGTCAAATTTTGTAAATACTTCAGAGTATGAATAATCAAGGCATTTATGATGAAAAATTTGCATTTAACCTTAGAGGGACACTAGAATAATGTAGTTTTTCATTACAAATAGCAGGACTATGATAATTGTTTCCATACCATTGCTGAAAAAAAAAAAAAAAGACAATATCTTTTCATGCCTTTTCTTGCAAATACACAAAATCTAGGCCTCCAAGTTTCAGACCAGCCAATTATCTCAGGTTTTGACTTTCTGTCCATTGAAATCCTTGCCCCATCTACTTAGAATTGTTCCCCATTTGAATAAAATAGCAATCCAGTTGACAGGTAGTTAATTGTTCAGGCATAAGCGAGCTTTTGCACAAATATTTCATAGGTTTGTGGTTTTGTTTTTTTTTTTTGTTTTGTTTTGTTTTTTTAGTAAATGAAAATCCAACAAAAGCAAAACCAACTAAACAAAAGCAAAGATAATTTAACATCAGGAATGCATTAGAATAGTGTAATAAATTTTTTAACTTTTTGAAAGAATTAAATCATACCTATCATAAAGAAGCCCCACTGCTGCAGTCATCAAAAACTAAGCTATCATAGAAATGACAGTGAAAAATATATATTAACAGTGAACTGTACCAATTATTCTTTTTCATCCAAGATACTGAGATTTCAAAATACTCTGAAAGGATACAATAAAATAGAAATTGTATTGATTTTGCTAAAATCTGTGATACATTTACATATCAAAGATGCTCCACAGGTGGTGTCAACAATATCACTTCATTCTGAAATCAGAAGGCTCACCTGCACACTCCTGTGCAAACTAAAACAGATTCTTCAGGACTGTCTTCCCTAAAATAACTTGTAATGCTTACCCTCCACCCACATTTCTACAATGCTCAATTATTTTGTAACATAGCCCTGTGTTTTTTAATTGTTTTTCCCATCAGTTCAGAAACTGAATCCTACAACAATTTTGTTTTTATTTTTAGCCTAATCAAATTTCCCAAAATTACAAGAAAACAAAACAAATAGCAAACAAGTATAAACCTATAGGCCATCTATTTTTCAAAGGGACTTAGTTCATTATTGACAACTACACCCTCTCAAACAAACCTGAAAAGTATCTAGAATATATACTTCTAACCTGATTTACTTTATCTTTGGAGATCGGAACAATTAAGTTTGTCTGAATAGCTTTTTTTCCCCCATGCCTTAATGCCTAGAAACATAAAGACCACTAGGAGGTCTCGTACAGACCCTGTGCTTTACATAAATCAGCAGAGAAATTTGATCTTACCAGAGAACTCAGAAAAATGTTCACACTGAAATACGATTTCAGATAGTTGGACAAGCTACCTGAGAACTGTCAGAAGAGTAGATAGTCTACCACACTGCCATATAGGTATTGAACTTTTCAAACAACAAGGTTGTAGTTTACTCTCCTCTTTGCAGAGAGGGAGCGGAACATAGAGCCTTGTGGGCATGCTTAGGTTGTTATTCCATAGCATCCACGTCAACTCTGGTGGGGGTGGTTTCAGGGGGAATTAAAATGTGAACATGCACCAAAAGTGCATCATTTTGTTCTGTTTCTTTCTAGAGGAAGTTGCTGGGACCAGTACTCTGGACTCTGTCCCTCTCCTGCTGTCTCCTGTCTCTCCCTTCCTGTCCCTCTGGAGAACTCAGCCAAGTCATGGGCATGGCTCTGAAGTGGCAAACACAGCCCAAATGCTGGCACTGGCACTAGAAGCATCCGCGAGGAACAGAGCAGCAGCAAAGTGAGTCAAGATGAGTCCAGCCAAGCCCAGCCGAGGCTGAGTTGAGCCAAAAGGAGCCAAGCGTAGCAGAGCAGAGCAGAGCAGAGCAGGGTGGTCCAAAGTGGGAGGCACAACACAGACAATCCAGCTTTTGTAGGGTTTGTCCTTCATTTGTCTTTTATTGTCTCGTGTTTAGGGACAGGGAAGCTGGTTGCAAAGTGTCTGCCACCTTGTCTGTCTTGGGAGGCTATGAGTGACTGAGTTAAGGTAGTTGTCCTAGTTCAGCAGGTGGGACCGGTTATCACTGTGTGTGGGGTGATCAAAGCTGTGTATTCTACCCCCTCTATTCATTTCCCAAGAACAATAGGACCATTTGCAACACATTACTGGGGAGTCGTTAGCACC
>JAWWEW010000001.1:71132957-71162258 GCA_035583185.1 Anabacerthia variegaticeps
TCTAAATTTAAGAAGAGCGATTATTTTATTTCTTGGCCAATAAAATATCTTAGTTTCCCTTCAAACTAAGACACCAATAAATGATAAACATTTGTACAGCTGAACCTGTCCTTTTCCCCCATCATGGTTTCAGAATGGTATTCTATTTAGTGTTCCCACTGAAACCACACAAGACTTGCTCCCTTCTCCCTTTCCACCCTCCTCTGCCAAAGGCTGGAGGGGAGAATTGGAGGCACAAAAGGCAAAGATCGTGGGTTGAGATAAGAACAATTGACTGGAAACAGCAGTGAATGAGGATATTAACAGTAACAATACTAATAACAAGATCATAACTAATAACAAAAGAGTGATTCACATGCAATATGCTCACCATGGAGCCTTGGACCCAACTGCAGCCCCACTTTCCTGACCAGACCAGAAGGGAGGTTTTTCTTCTTGGAAGAGACTCCCTTCCCCCTGCTCCCATTAATGTCATAAGGTGGTATGGAATAACCTTCATGTTCTAGCCATGTGCTCTCTTGGGTACTGCAAAAACTAATCCTATCCTTGTCAGAAACAGAACACCCCCACACTGCCCTGAAATTAGGTTACTTATATTAAATCTGAAATTATGAGTTCTATTCAATTTCCATTTCTCTGACCTCTGTTTCCATTCCCAAAGTTCCTCAGAGGCCTACCATTTAGATTTTCCTTCACTTTAGAAGGAGTTCAGCCTTGAAAAAGATGAGCAGTTAGGTGCCTAGAGATATACAATCAGAGATAACATTGGTCCATTGCAAGATAAGGTCGGTCACCTCACTAATAGGAACACAGGCAAAGCAGCGATATTTAAGGTCTTCTTTACCTCTGTCTTCAACACTGATGATGGGTCCTGGGACCCTTGCAGCCCTGTATTGGAAGGTGTCACTGGAAGCGATGACTCCCATATGACCCTGAATTTGTTCAGCTGGTTGTCCAACAGGATTCACCCCAGTGAACAGAAGGACCTGGCTGATATCTTTGCAAGACCTCTCTCCATTATTTTTAAAGGGTCCTGGGAGTCTGGAGAGGTCCCAGTTCAGTGTAAAACTTTGTCCCAGTTTTCAAGAAGGGAAGAAAACTCTTGCAATTACACGCCTGTTGGTCTCACTTCACTGCCTTTTAAAACTATAGAGACACTTATTTTGGGAGTTATTGAAAAACACTTGAGAGACAGCTCAGTCATTGGCCACAGCCAGCACATATTCACAAGGGGAATGTCCTGCTTAATGAACGTAATTTCCTTTTATCACAAGGGTCATTCATCTAGTTGATCAAGGGAAGACAGTTGATGTGATCTTTTTGGATTTCAGTAGAGCTTTCAATACTGTCTCTTTCAGTATCTTTCTGGACAAAATGTCCATCACAGAGATAGATAAGTCTATAGTACACTGGCTGAGCAATTGGCTCATGGGTTGGACTCAAAGAATTATAGTAAGTGGTGTTAGATCAGGCTGGTGACCAGTTGCTGGCAAGGTTCCCTAGAGCTCAATTATAAAGCCAGTTCTCTTCAGTGTTTTTATAAATGACTTGGATGCAGGAATAAAATGTGTTAGGTAACTTTGCAGACAATCCTAAACTAGAAGGAGCTGTGGACTCCCTCAAGGGTAGAAAAATCATACACAGAGATCTGGATAGACTAGAGAGCTAGGCTCCAACAATCATATGAAAATTAGTGAGAACAAGTGCTGGATTCTCTGCCTGAGATGGGACAATCGTGGTTATACACACAAACTAGGGGATGAGAGGCTGTACAGCAGCCCCACTGAAAAGGATTATGGGGGTTTCAGTTACTGGCAAGTCGAGTATGAGTCAACAGTGTGCCTTGGCAGCCAAAAGAGCTAGCCATGTCCGGTGGTGCCTCAGGCACTGCATAACCAACCAACTGAGGGAGGTGATTGTTGTTAAAATCTGCTTAAATATTGCAGAAAGAACTTCAGATTCGAATATTTTCTCCAATAAAATTAAAACTCAAACCAAGTTATCAGTTTATTTCAAAAACTGGTTTTTTATTAATTAATTGCTAGGAGATGCAGAGAGAGAGAGAGAGAGAGAAGAAAGAAAGATTGGAAAAAATGCCAAGATTAATTTTTAGAAGCAGAGAGAGAGAATACCACCACAAAACTAACCTTTTTGCCAGTATATCAGTGTACGCATCTCTGTTGTTTTCTCTGATGTTATCTCTTAGCAGCAGGGGGTCGTAGCTCGCTGGAGTGCAGCTGGGGTGCTTGGGCTCTGCTGTCCGAGCCGAGCCAGGCTGCCGGGATGCTGTAGCGCTCTGTGCAGAGCTGGGCCTTCTTGGCCTTTTGGCCCTCAGGAATATGGAAAGTTAGAGGGATAAGGCAGACTCACGTCTCGGTTCTCTCCAGGCTGGCACCGTCTCAGTCTCCACTGGCGGTCAGGCAGCATGCAGTGGCGAAGAGAAGAGGTGAGGAGGGGAGAGGTTGGGGAGCGATTCCCAGCTGAAGTAGCTGGTCTCTTGTCTCCCTTCCTTGCTCCTAATTCCCCAAATTTTGTCTTCAGTTTTTATAGCATTCAAAGAGTATTGTGCGTGGTTCTTTGGCATGTAGCCTTGTTCAGATGTTCAAAACTATAAGATATCCTATACAATGACAGGATTTTCTGGCAGGATGTTTGTTTGTAGGACTGAGAAGTTTTGTTTTGTAAGAATCTTCAGAAGCAGGATGTTTTTCTGTAGGGCTTTGCTGACACAGTTCATTACAGCAGGATGTTTTTTAACAGAGACCTTGTGGCAGATGATGGAGGAATATTTATTTCCTTTTGTGTGTGTTATCTGTATACAACAATTGTCCCACTCTATTCTGCACTGATACGGCCTCACCTTGGGTACCATGTCCAGTTTTGAGTGCCTCAGTATAAAAAAGACATCAAAATATAAAAGTGTGTCCAGAGACAAGCAACATAGATGGTGAAAGGTCTGAAGGGCAAGACTTACGAAGAGTGTCAGAGGTTGCTTGGTGTGTTCAGCTTGGAGAAGAGAAGGTTCCAGAATTGCCTCAATGTAGTCTACAGCTTCATCAAGGAAGCCAGTAGAGGGGAAGGTCCTCATCTCCTCTCTCTGGTCACCAGCAATAGGACATGAGGAAATGTAATGAAGCTGCATCAGGTGAAGTTCAAATTGTTCACTGGAAAAAAGGTTCTTCACTGAGAGAAATGAAATAATGAAAGAAAAGGAATATTCTTCACATTTTATTAGGAAAACAGTTGTGGTAGGTTGGACACCAGGTACCCATCAAAGCTGCTGTGTCACTTGTCCTCCTCAGTGGGACAAGGGAAGGAAAATATAATGACAGGCTTGTGGGTTGAGACAAAGACAGGGAGAGATCACTCAATGAGTTACCACTATGGGCAAAACAGACTTGACTGGGTGAAATTGATCTAATTTATTACCAATCAAATCAGAATAGGACAAAGAGACATAAAATCAAATCTTAAAAAAACCCACCTTCCTGCCTATTCTTCTCTTCTTCCCAGGCTTAACTTTAGTCCCTAATTCTCTACCTCCTCCCCACCAGTTTCACAGGGAATTGAAGTTGTCAGTTCATCACTTCTCCCTGGCACTCCTTCCTCCTCAGAAGGGGGAACTACTCACACTCTTCCTCTGCTCCAGTGTGAGGTCCTATCCACAACTGGAGGTTCCTATACACAGGAGACAGTCCTGCACAAACTTCTCCAAGGTGGTTTTCTTCCATGGGGTGTAGTCCTTCAGGAACAAACTTCTCCAGCATGGTCCACTGTGGGGTCAAGTCCTGCTAGCAAACCTGCTTCAACCTGGGTTCCTCTCTTAACAGGTTCACAGGTCACACCAGGAGCTTGCTCCAGTGTGGGTTTCCCACAGGGTCACAGCCTCCTTAGGGCATCCACCTGCTCTGCTGTGTCCTCCATGGTTTGCAGGTGGATCTCTGCTCCACCATGGAGCTCCACGAGCTGGAGGGGCACAGCCTGCCTCACCATGGTCTTCACCACAGGCTACACGGGAATGGAACACCATCTCCCCCTCCTTCTTCACTGACTTTGGTGCCTGCAGAGTTGTTTCTCTCACATATTCTCTTTCCTTTTTCTGGCAGCTCTTGTGCAGCAACTTTCCTCCCTTCTTAAATCTGTTATCCCAGAGGTGGCATCACCTCTTATGGGTTTGGCCTTGACCAGTGGTGGGTCCTACTTTGGAGCCATCCATCAGTGGCTCCATTGGGTATAGGAAAAGCTTCTGACAGCTTCTCACAGCAGGTACCCCTGCAGCTTCCTTGCTACTAAAATCTTGTCATGCTAGCTGAATACAAGAGTAGCTAACTGCCCAACGGGAAAAAGAGATCTTTGTCCATAAGAACTTACATTTGCATTGTGCAAAGCAAAACTAGAAAATTATATTATATGTAGTCTCAAACCGAGAGTTTCATTTCTACTATTTTTAGTATACTTGTGCCTTCGGAACATTTCTTTCTCTGGTAGTAGCCCGTAAAGGATATGCAACTTTTTGCATAATGATTTTGAAGAAGTATCCTCTTGTATATGTTGATTATTAAACTCATTTAAAGGTATTAATGGAAATATCTAAAGTGTTGCCTAAGAAGTACTGCCATTCTATTGTGTCAACATGTTACTGATTTGTACAACATATTACTAATTTGTACTTAAATGAAATGGACACCCTAACAACTGTGACAGAACTGTAAATCAGGAACCCAAGCTTATGGCAGCTATTTACTATGGTGTCTCTATTAGATATGTAAAGTAGCTCTTCATTTGACTTCAGGCTGATCTGTGATTACACAAAGCTGAAAACTCAGTGTGAAACTCCTTTTCTCTCTTCCAAACCCTGCCTGAACACTTATCTTATAGCATTTGCTCCTGTGCAAGATGTCATATAATCTTTTTCTTCAAAGTAAAGGAAAATCTTGCAAAAAATGGTAGTCAGTTTTCATCAACTAAATCCTGAGATGTATTTGTGGCCACATGAGAGGAAGATATCACACAGACAGAGGAAGCTAGTAGTCAGGATTGGCCTCAGCAGCAGTCAGAGGGACAAAATATTTGAGCCAGTTATTGATGAAGTATGAAGTTATAAATTAATTTTGAAAATCTTGCCTAATGCTATAAATTCATCCTTTGCATGTTGTGTTAGACTTTGAGGAATGGTAAATTTTTCTTAAAAAAAAGATAAATCATCCTAAAACTAGTCTTTTCAGAAAGGTTAAGATGAAAATAATTTCTACCAAAGATGTTTATGTGTGTGTGTGTTTATGAGTATCTTGATGTGTGCACCCAATAGACATATATTTGTATACACCATCATCTTCTGTTTTGTGGTGTTATTCCAAGTTGTTTGGCAAAGTAATTGTCATAAATAGTGTAGATAAAGGCTCTCAGTATTTAAAACTGATACAACTTTGAAAATCAGTTGCAAATAAATGTCTGTGTGTTCTCTTTCAAAGGAAACAGTTAAAATATGACGTGTTCTTGACATTATAGTAGATATCACCAATAAATATTGTTCCCTGTCCAAACCTATCTGCAAAGGAGCAAGATCTTGGTAAACCCTGGAACAGCTAAGGATGACACTTTCGGAGACTTTTGTGATTGTTTTTTGTAGGAGTGGTTTTAGTCATTAATGAAATAACTTCAGTTTGTTCTTTCTCTCATTTCCCTTTTCAGGGTAAAAGCCTGTTATATTACACCTTGATGAGAGAGCAAAACCATTGTCTGCCGAATGACTAAATAAGTGCCAATTCTATTCAGGCTATCTAACATCTCCTTCAGTTGAAGTCACTGAAAAAGTTTCCTTTGTACCTGTATGGTCTTTTGGATTCTGATGACGGAAACTATTTGCCAAAGCATATAAATGCTTCTTTAAGTCCGAATTGTTTCAAATACTAAATGAAAAGAAACTAAAATTCTGAACAGTTAAAAACATATTTCTTCATAATAAAAGCACATTACTCACATGGCTAGAATATAAATCACAAAAATAGTCTGTCACTGTTTCCCAGAAAAGATGGAACAGAGCCAGTCTGTCTGACTTAAGTACTTAAACTTAGTTTCACAGGTGTGTCTCTAGAGGACTTGAAGACAACCATATTAATTTATTTTTGGATGAAGAAAACCGCATTGAATTTAAAAAAAAAACAACAAAAACCAAAACCAAACAAAAAAAAAAAAACCACAAAAACAAATCAAAACCAACCCTACATATCTAAATGCAAAAATCCATTTAAACATCCAAAGCTTAAGCACAAGTTAGCTGTCTAATTAGTTTGATCCATATTTTAACGTCTTATGTGGCGTAATGATATGGAATTTCTGAATAGAGCTAACTGGTTTATGATGTAAAAAATAAGATTGTATTTGGAATTAAGGGAAAACAAAGAACACCCTCACATCACCAGAATTTACTCCAGAGTTATTGAATGAATAATATAGGGAATTTTGTATTTATAGCTAACTATACTTATGCCTGAAATTTCAATATTTTTATTTTGAATCTACATTGTTATTTGAAGAAGTTCAGTCACTCTGAAAATCAGGCCAGTTACTCACTAAATGTGATTTACTATGGGTTTAACAGCCTACAGGTATGTCCAGTCTAGTGTTGTGTATTGTGCAGAAATGTCTCAGCTGGTTACCATGGAGCTAGTTATGAAGTTGGAAATGTATCAGCTCTGGGCTAAATATGGCCCTGTTGACCTGACTATACTGTTTATATGACATGAGTTAGTGTCCTTAAATAGTTCTGTAGTAACTCATGCAAACCTACCAACTAATTTAAGCTCTTAAGTTATCACTAGTCAGTGCTCTATTTTGTGATAGCAAAAATATACAGAACTTTAACATCTCTAAAAACAAGCTTTATAAAAACTTCTGCACTAAATGGTTTCAATTTTTCTACAGATTAAATTGAACATATTTATTGTTAGATATACTGTGGGTATGTCCTCATTTGTCTAAGCACTGCACAGGTGAAAAACAGGGAGAGAATTTTTTGCCCTGGATTGGTTTTGAACTAAATGCAAAATAAAAGGAACCTAATAGTGATTATTAGATTAGGAATATTGAGGGTCTCATCTATAGCCACTGGAGAGGCGTAGCCACTTCCATGAAATTCCATAGGCTGTGCAGCGATTCTAGTATCAATATACAGGACAACTACATCATGTAAGCTCTTACGTAAACATGGTGTCAACCCACAAATGGGAGTTCAAATATTAATAAGGAATAGGACAAATAAGACCGAGCTGTGAGATCACAACTTTTTTTGTTCACAAATAAATAATATAACTGTAATCTATATATTGTCTTACTTTCCAAGGATTTTAATATATTTTAAGTTCATAATTTTCAACTCAAAGTTCTATTTATTTATATTTGTTTGTAACAATGCATTTTTTCAACTAAAAAGGAAGTTCTGCTTAAGAAGATGATGTTTCAGTTCTTGATGGAACTGTATGCACAAAAAACTCACCTGCAAACTATTTCTCAATTATGAAACATGGTGAACAATAGAAAAATCTCAAAGGATCATTTTCTAGTTGTAGAAATGGATTGAGATTTTTTTTTCATAAATGCCATATAATCATATCTATTTTTTAGAATATATCAATGCATACATTCAATAATGCAGTTGTTCTATACTGTTAGGATTTTTCACTATCTTGGGGTTTTTCTCAGTTATGGGTGTTTTTTTAATTGTTTCCCCTTCACTCTAGTGTTGTTTAAATGACAGGAATAAATTTTGTCTTAGATTATCCTGAAAGAACTTAGAGTATCAGGGGAAAACAGAAAGGAAAATCTAGTTCATTAAAATTGATGGCCCTGATTGTTGAACAACACCCTGAACAAGAGAGTCAGAACTGTATGTGCTACTGTTAACAGAAAAGTGATAGCTGACAGTTTTTATTTTGAGTTGGCTTTGGAATTTTGCTTGTTGACAAAATGTATAAAAATATTTTATCAAATATTCTTTGACATTGGAGGTCATCCAAGTCCTGGCAAATATAAACAGTATTAGCAATGATATATTATTCTGTGTCTTAATTTTCAGTAGTCTTGAGAAAAAACAAATACAATAAACAAAATACAACAGAGCTCTTATTCCTAAATATATGTCAGAGGCTTATTAGAGATACAAGACTCCAAAATAAGTATTGCTAAACACAGATGAAGATTTCACTAATATTTTGTTCAAACAAGCATAGGTGTTAGTTTCCATTTTGTTTTTTTTTCTTTTATAAGAGACTGTATTAAAAATCTCCACAGCAAAATGTGTCAAAATAGATGATTAGAAGCAAAGAGAAATTGAGGTTCCTGCACACAAAGAATTTGCTTACAAAGACATTTTTTTCCCATGAATGTCACGGTTCGACGGGGTAACAGGGACCGGTTCCCACTCGAGACAGGGATTGCGGAGCGAAAACATTTATTAAGGGTTTGCATGAGACATTCATAGGTTCGGTTAGGAGGCTACTAGAAAAAGGGGCAGAACCGCGACAAATAAGGATAATTAGGGGTGGAATATTACTATACAGGGAGGTACATTATTATGCAGGAATTTGGGAGTAGGGGTAACCTTGGGGGGAAAACTGACCACTAATTACAAAGTAGCCAGGGAAAGTCAGAGGGAACAGCGAATAAAGACAACTACTATACAAATATAAAGCTCTATTGTCTGTCTAATACAATTATATTCTATCTATTAAACCATGGGAACTAATTGATAATCTTCTTCCCAGCAGCATTATCCTGACAGCTTCATCCACTCCAGGAAGATCTCTTCTCCGTCGTCCTGCTGTTCTCCTACATCTCCCCCGTTTTTGTTTTTTAAGGACACGGCGACGTCCACTGAAACAGTCTTAGACATTTTTTAACAGCATGCTAAGCAATTATGACTTTACATATGATTTGGTTCTGAAGCAATTCCTGAAATGTCCATTTTCTTTTCTCTAGTATAACTAGTTTATTTGTGTCTGGGATAACTGCCATCTTTTCAAACATCACAATAGCTGTCTAATAGTTGTCCATTGAAAAATAAGACATCAAGCCCTAAGGCCTTAGTATTAAGGTCTCTGAATAAATAAAGGAAGGAGATTCATCCAAAATGCAGCTTTCCTTTAAGTAAGATAGGCCTTTAATGAAAAAGGTTCCATTTCAAATTTTCTAATCTTTCTCTTTTCTGAGTAAAAGAAGTTTCCTAGATGCCTAGCTTTACTTTCCATCATCAATTTAATTTAATTTAATTAACCCATTATCTGGAATTTTTTATCCATCTTTGACTAGAAGGAATCTAATATTTTAGTTATGTGAAATAAGTCTCTCCATAAATCAAGTAGCTGCTTCATTTAAGGAGCATTGTTTTAAGTGCTACTGGTTGCTGGTTTTAGGATTATGATGTTCTTTGATATTTTTTAGTTTTAATTTTTTGACCTTTCCTTTAAATGTAAATGAAAATTCTACTGATAATATTGTGTTTGGTAGGGTTTTTTGAGGTTGGGGATTTGGGGTTTTGTTTGTTAACTTTTTAAAATTTAGGTGTAATAAGCATATGGAAAAAAAATGCTTACAGGCTTACTTAGGAGATCCTGAAGGGATATGGCTCTGTGTTTCTGCATTACAATCTCTTAACCTCACAAGAAGGGAAGAATCATCAGGAATTATGCATATTTAATTTCTAGAATTCAAGTTGGTAAAAAATAAATATCTCTTAATCTAGATATTTTAATTTACTGCATATATTGAAATGTACAATATATTATTAAATTGGACATGTTAATAATTAGTCTGTCAATATTTGTCTTACTAAGCTTACTAGACTTAGCTTATTACACTGTTACCTAGCCTTATCTTTGTCTTACTAGATGAATGTTAGTACAGCAAAAAAAAAAAAAAAACACCAAAACCAAAAATCTCAAAAAACAACAGCAGCAACAAAAAAAAAACCACATAGAAAAAAAACAACCAACCAAAAAAAAAAAAACATAGAAAAAAAGTTTTTACTCTTTGTTTAAAGACTTCCAGGTGAAGCTGCAAATCACATAGAGATGACCTAGATGATTTTTTTTTTTTTTTTGCATTCTGTTTCTGATGAAAAATTATCCATGAATAAAAGCAAATATTTTCTTTCTGAAATGCAGGAGCTTGATGACCTTGCTGAATAATGCCTGTGCCATAGCCATACACTGTCTAGTAATATCGACCCAATCATGGATAGTCCTGTTGTATGTACATAATATATTCTGTGAATTCCCTAGAAACAGAATTGAAGTGCTTCACCTGTGACTTCTCAGTACAGAAACGGTCACTGGCATAGTTTAGAAATGTGAAGATTACATAGTAGTATTAGTTTCAGTTTACAATTAAGACATACTTTAACAGAGAACTAAAACTCTAAGGTAAGTATGTAAATTTGTACTATCGTCACTAGAGATTAGTAGCTTCGTTCACCAAATGTGGATTTCTAAGGTCTTTTGAGATGGCTTCTGGTATATGAGCAACATGCATGAGCTTAGAAGTTACGATAAAGATGCATAGTAGGTCTATGTCCTCCCTGAGAAGCAGCTGCAATTTAGGATAGTCAGCTTTGTGCATAATAAATGGCTCCTGATGTCTGTGTTAAGGCTACTGAATTGTACCTTAAGTTGTATCGACTGTATTTTTTAGATTACTCTTAATTTAAAAAAAAAAAAAAAAAAAAGAAAAAGATTTAATCACCTAGACTACATGTATTTATCTAACCTCTAATATTTTCTCTTGAATTGAATCTCAACCTCACAACTCAATTCAGTTACCAGAACACAAAGAACGAGAACTATATGAGATGCCCCAAGGAGATTTCTCAAAGCAGGGCAGGAAAGGCGACACACTTTGGCAAAGATCTTTTTGTTTCCTTGCAAGGATTTTAGTAGAAGGTCAGTTCTAATCATAACATATATAAGCCTACATATTGTAAGTACCTGATATGGCTTTATTTCACAGTAAGTGCCCCAGAGGCCAAGAACCAAGCTGATTCTTTCAGACGTTGTAACTGCACTGACTGTGGAATTGATGATAGGATCCTCTATGTCTGTTTGACCCAGAGGGCTGGTTTTGCTGTCTTTAAACTTCTTTTAGCATACCACTGCCTCTGTATCTTCATTAATCAGAAAGAAAGCCTTATGTGACTTGGTCAGACTAGTCATCTGCACTATAAATATCTGCATCTAGTCAAATTTTTTTTTTCATCCTTCAATTCCCTTTACAGTCTATATTGTCTTCAATGAATTGTTTATTTCTTCCTAAAATAGATGCCTTACATAGGTCACATGAATTGTACAAGAGTATTCTTTTTGTCTTGGTTAATAATAAAGTCTACCCAGACAAGTAGCTCAAACAAAGATTACTTCTATAACATAAGATTCTAAAGCTGGTTGAGATGAACACTTTCATTGTTCTGATCTTTAAAATAATCAATCTGTCATAATAGAAGAAATGCTTAAAGTTTAAAAGATTGAGTTTGCAATTTTGATATTACTGTACAGACAGATTTGTATGGTGAAGAAGGTTATATAAAAGGAGGGAAGCTGAACATTCTGAAAAACAAGAACCACTTGATCTACTCAGTAAAGTTTAAAAAACAAGGTTTTTCTTATGTGTTTCAAAAGTTCTTTTCAAACAAGGATCACTATATATCTAAGACTGGTGAAAGAATCATTCATAGGCTTCATCTTACAGCCAATGATGAAATAAGTGCTATTCACAAAATCAAATTTCTGTACAACTAATAGTTTACAACACATTTTAAATGGTTTAACTTGAAGATAACACATTGACAAGGGAAGATCTATGAATGCCTTTATACGTAAATGCAAAAAAGAAAAACCAACAAAAACAACAAAACAAGGATAAGGAGTTATTTAACACCAATATTTTCAAATTTTATACAAAGTAAGGCTTCTAAATCCATCTAAAAACTTATTTTTAAGAGTCTTGGACCTCCAACTCTTGGTGCATCCAAGGAGATCTGTAATTTCTTTTCTGGATTCAAATTATATCCAAAAGTTTAAATAAATCTGGGTGGTGGATAGTATAAATTGTCATAGCTCTGTAGACATAGATGCCAGTTTATACTAATTAAAGTACTTAGAAGAGGAATTTATAGTAGGCTAGTTCATGGATTAAGACCAAACTGCAGAATAGTGGAGGAATAGGGTGCACAGCTAAAATATCTAGAGAGAACATGGTAGGTGAGGCTCTCACACCTCCCCTCAGCAAGTGGCACAGCTAGAATCCATCTCAAGTGCCAGTACATGGATGCACATGACTTAATAAACATGATGGGAGCTCTGGATGGAATTGGCAAGGAAAACTAAGGTGGGAAGATGTAGCAATAAGCCTCAGAAGAAAATCCAGAAAGCTCACTATAATGTTTTAAAGTCATGTTTTTATTCCATTGTAAAATAGTTTCTTCCCCTGGCTGTCTGTCTGCTCCCAAAGTACTGGTAGCACCTTCATTAGTATGTGAGAAAATTGGTCAAACTGGCTCCTGTGAGAAAGCCTCCCCTGTCCCCTGCCTGTCCATTGTAAACCCTCCCCCCCCCCCCCATCTGTTCCCTGCCTGTAACCCTGCCCTCTGCACCCCCGGTGCCTTGTCCAGGATGTCACATGACATCCCTCCAGAGACCCCTATAAAACCCATGTCCCTGGGAATAAAATCCTCTTTGCTTCCTGCCTCTCCGGCGTGTGTGTGGTCCTTTCTGCAACATCTCGGGACCCCGGCGGGCCGCGTGAGGGGGGGACAAGGGGCGGAGAGCATTCCCCCTCAGCTGCCGCAGGAAGATGGCGCTGTATGCAAAGGAGCAGCACGAATGCACAGAGCTTTCCTATTGAGTGAATTATGTCTATTTGAGAATTTATGGGCCAGAATCTTAGGGGAGATCAGAAAGGAAAGTGAGCAGGGTGGGGTTGCATAACAAGTTGGGAGGGGACACAGCTGGGGCAGCTGAACCCAACTGACCAGAAGGCTACTTCATACCAGATGGTGTCATGCTCAGCAATAGCTACAGGGATCAAAAGGAAGAAGTGATGTTTGACGTGATGGCATTTGTTTCCCAAGGAACATACATGTGATGGAGCCCTGATTTTCTGAAGATGGCTGAACATCTGCCTGCCGATGGGAAGCAGTGAATGAATTCTTTGTTTTGCTTTACCTATTGAACTGTCTTTATCTCAACCCATGGGCTTTTGCATTTTTACCTTTTTAATTCTCTCCCCCATCCCAATGTGGGGTAATGAAAGAACAGCTCTGTGGGGTTTAGGTGCCTACTAGGGCTAATCCACAGCAGCTGACAACATTGTGATGCTGGTCTCAAAATGGAAAAATGGAAATTTCACATCTATTTTCAAGAAAAAAAGGAAAGAAGATCTGGGAAATGAAATTATAATCAGCTTTACCTCATTATGCTGGAAGATTTTGAAGCAAATCCTGCTGTAAGTCATTTACACCTACATGAAGAAGGAGATTGAGAACAGCCAGCATGTATTTACCAAAGCTTTTTTAGCAGCCTGATGGTCCTCACTGGTAAGATGTCTGGCTGTGTGGGTGGGGGGAGAGCCGTGTATGTAAATTACTTTGATTTTAGCAATATTCTCACAGCCAGCCATAATATATTTGCAGCCAAATCTCCTGAAGTTCAACAAAATTCACAAAGTTATGTACTTGGGATGGAATATTCCCATACTCCTGTACAGTTTTGACATTGCCAAGTGGCTAGAGAGCAGATTTCCGGGTAATAATATGAGAATCCCTGTGGCAGGAAGGAAAACATGCACCAGCAGAGTAATCCCCATGGCAAAGAAGGCCAACTATATGTTGTACTGCATTAGCAAGCATGTAGGCAGCTGGTCAAAACATGCTTTTTCTGCTTGGTATTGTGCTTGAAATTGCACCTGAAGTACTGTGTCCAGTTTTAGATTTCCCTTTACAAGGAAGACACTGAGAAATTGCAACAATTTTGTTTGTAAGAGAATCAAGAAAATGATATGGGGACAAGAGTACAATGTATAGAAGAAGCTTTGTTGAGATCTTGAAAATGCACGGTGAAAGCTGAAGAGGTAACATACACACCAGTATAGTGGTGTTCCTTAGGGGCTAGTATTGGGTCCGGACAGTGTTTAACATCTTTGTTGGCACTATAAACAGTAGGATTGAGTGCACTACCAGCAGGTTTGCAGACAACACCAAGCTGTGTGGTGTGGTCCACATGCTGGAGGGTAAGGGATGCCATCCAGAGGGAAGACAGGCTTGAAAGGTGGGCCTGTGCAAATGAATTTCATTTTACAAAGTTCAACAAGGCCAACCACAAGGTTCTGCACCTAGATCTGAGCAATCCCAATAACAAATACATTCTGGGTGGAGAATGGATTGAGAGCAGTGTTAAGAAGATCTTGGGAATGCTGGTGATATGAAGCTTGAAATAAACCTGCAATGCTCGCTTGCAGCCCAGAAATACAATTGTATACTGGGCTGCATCAAAGGAAAAACTGCTCAGCAGGTCAAGGGAGGTCATTCTGTCCCTCTACAGCTCTCTGGTGGGACCTCGTCTGAATCACTGTATCCAGCTCTGTGGGCCCCATTATAAGAATGATGCAGACCTGCTGGACCAAGTCCAGAGAAGGACACAAAGATGACTAGAGGGCTGAGGCAACTCTCTTATGAGGATAGGCTGGGAGACATGGGGTTATTCAGCCTAGAGAAGACTTTGGAGGGACCTTATGGCAGCCTTCCAGTACCTAAATGGGTCCTAAAAGAAATATGGAGGACTTTTTGCAAGGGCATGTAGTAATAGGACAAGAGGAATGGCTTTAAACTAGAAAAGAGTAGGTTTAGATTAGATATTAGGAAGAAATTCTTTACTGTGAGGCTGGCAAGACACTGGAACAAGTTGCCCAGAAAAGTTGTGTATGTCTTATCCCTGGAAATGTTCATGGACAGGTTGGAAGGGGCTTTGAGCAACCTGCTCTCGTGAGTGGCAGCACAGTCCATGGCCGGAGGTTTGGAACTAGTTGAACTTTAAGGTCCCTTCCAAACCATTCTATGATTCTATGATTCAATTAACTAATTTTAAGTGAACATATGTGTTAGTATATTGTAGGTTTCCCTATAACAATAAAATTATATTACAATTTTAAACTGTTTGAAGTGAGATCTAGATCACTTAAAAAAACTGGGAGACAGTGAGAAATTAAAGTAAAAAAAAGTGATAGACATTAACTAGAAAATGATTCAACAGTCTGGCTAAGTTTGCCAGATCAGAATTAGTTTCTGTGCTCTTTAAGCTTATAGTAAAAAACAGAGCAAATGACTAGACTTGATAACCAGTGTAATAATGTGTCACAACAAGGTTTACAGAAATAGGAACTGTAAGGCAGAAGGCAATCACAATGAGACATGTGGTGACTATTGTGGTTTTAAGACTAAAGAGTGAGAAGAAGGAAACTCTTAAGCATATAGTTTTTTGAATAATTAATTCATTTTTCCCATTAAAGTGAAGAAACTAAGAAGTATTTCTTATTTCTTATGTATCCTAAAGGTTTGTTAACTAATATTGGACAGTTGCATCTATTATCAATATTTTGGGAAAACCTAAGCAAATATGGTTTACGGTAATAACTAATAACTTGAAAAATACTAAAGGCAGAAATTAATTGACAATAAAGTTCAGAAATAATAAGTGATTGTATATGGTGTCTAATTTATTTTTTCTTAATATTTCATATGAACATTACAATGATAACTATAATCTTTAAATAACATCGACATTCCCTAAGGATCTCAAACTTTGTCTATCTAATATAGGCAAAAAATCATAATTAAAGAAAATGCTATCTTTTTCATCGTAGCTGCTGTTTATATGTCACCAAAAAAGAAAGATTAATGAGCCAATGTGCTTTTATCCAAGAAGCATAATTAGTCTGCTTCACTGACATGAATAATTAGGAGGGACATTTTAAAAGAAAACAATATGTTAAAGGCTAATTAAAGTTTTGGAACTTATACGACAAGCCATGTTTTATGTGTTACTGGAAAATATTTTTAGGTGTCAGGGTCACAGTTTTTGGAAGGCCTTGTTCTTTGGAGTTGGTACAATCTACAGTGTTTTTTTTAAAACCAATATTTTTATGAGGGTTTTAAATGTTCTACGTTTCTAAGTAAAAATGGAAATTCATTTCTACTTGGTTTTAACATTTTTATGCCACATTTATGAATTATAATTTCTTGTGAACTATAGAAGCCTGGATCTAAATTGTATTTTAAGCAAGTATGAATGAGAACTTAACAAGCCAATAGCATTTTAATACTGGCAATTATGTGAATCTTATTCATATTGTAGCATCTATGGATAACAAAAATTAAAACAATTTATTCACATGCAAATTATTCAGATCTATTTGTTACAATTTTTATAATTTATAAGTGAATGGAGACGTACAAAAAAAAATCTGTGCAAATACTACCTTTCTTCTTCTGTTTCCTTTATACCAAACAAGTAGAACTATTTCTTCATCTATTTATAATAGAAATACCATTATATTTTCCTCTTGTAAGTTTTAACCTGGTGAACTGTGAGAATATATTAATAGTTATGCAATTGCAGGAAAGGTAGAAGTGTCTTAGCAAGAGCAACTGACAGTAGAATATGCAAACTGTAGGCCTGTTCTGTTGGCAGTGAGAGTTTAAACAGGTACAAAACATGAAAATAATTCTTTGGAAAGAACTTTGACTTAGAGATAACTATTTCTGGTTTTTACTGACTATAAAGTTTAGTTGACTTAGAGGGACTGCCTAATTTTTATGCAACTAAATGCAGATGCTATGAACCTCATATTTTGTGTGAATGATGTATTCTTGTAATGAAAATTAAAAATATAAACTGCTAAAATTGAAGCATGAGAATTACTATATCCTGAGGTGATTTAACCACAAGATATCTAACTGATGTAACTGAGAAGAAGAGATTGCCCCACTGTACTCAACATTGGTGTGTTCTCACCTTGAGTCCTGTGTGCAGTTATGAGCTCCACAATACAAGGAGGGTATAAAGTTATAAGAATGTGTTCAAAGGAAGGCAGTAAACACGTTGAAGAAACTAGAGGGAGTAATGTATGAGGGGTGGCTGAGATTACTGTGTTTGATCAGCATAGAGAAGAGGAGACTGAGGGAAGACAATGTCTGCAATTTCCTCATGAGTGGAAGTGTAGATCCCCATGTGGGAGTGGAGATGGAGGTGCTGATCTTCTCTTTCTGGTGTCCAGGGAGAGGGTGCAAAGGAATGTCTTAGACTAATATGAGGAAAAGTTCAGATTGGATATCAGAAAACAGTTCTTCACTGAGATGGTGTTCAAGTACTGGAACAGCCTCCCCAGGGAGGTGGTCATGGCTGCAAGTTTGTTGATGTTCAGGAAACATTTGGGCAATGCTTTTAGATATAGAGTTTAACCCTTAGGTTGCTCTGTGAGGAGTCAGGAGTTGACTCAATGATCCTTGATGGTCCCTTCCAAATCAGGATATTCTATGATTTTATGAATTTTGTGACATATGTAGATAGACAGCATTAATAGTTCATAGTAGGAATCTATCATGCCATGAAATACTGCTGAATTAAGCAACCAATAGAAGAAAAAATGTTGCCTTTCTAGAACAAAAAAATTGCAAATTTGCTGATGTGTAAAAGAACCCTTCTTTCATGGAACATGAACTGAAAAAATACTTATTTGATTTGGAACAAGAACAAATTTTGAAATGCCAGTTTTCAGCTAAATAAGAAGTAACATCTTGCACAGCACCAGAGATATCTCTGTGTGAAATAAAGGCTAAGTGTAGACATTTAAAAATGTGGGTTTTGGCAGTAGAGCAAACAGCATTTGAAACTATTCCAGTCTTTAGAGGCTTTTTCATGACTACTGGCTACTAGAACATTTCTTAAGATATTTGAGAACTCACTTACATAAACTGAGTATTTAAAGATAATTCTTTATAGGTATACAATTATTGTAGTAAATATAGAGAATTTGTCTAGTTAATATACATAGGGAGAAGGTTGATTGTGCTATCATTACCGAAAAAGGAAAACTCATGAGAGAGGCTCCTGCCTAGAAGAAACACTGGTGTGAGACAACTGAACTATTTTGAGGATATTCTGAATTTTCAATTTGTCAGCTTTAGAAGCTGACAGCTTTCACAGCTGTGGGAGATAAAGGTGAAGTAGAATCATATTTGCCTCCCAGATGAGCTCTCTGCATTTTAGGCCTTATGGAGACACAGTGAATTCTTCTAAGAGGCTAACACACAAAAGCCCGACAGTGCTACCATGGTGAATGCGTTTTGTACTGATTGAAAAACTAAACCATGTTGAAGTGACTGTGAGACCAGATGTTTTATTTCAAGGTAGAGTAATTCATTTAAAAAAAAAAAAAAAAATCTCAAAATTGTGCTTCTGAGGAACTAAAAAGCATCCACTGACAGGTTTCATCAACCTCCGCTAAAACTTAAAATTAAGAAAGCAAAACAAAATAAATGAAAAAACCTCCTGTGATTTAGTCCTAGTAGATGCTCTTGTCAACTTTCATTTATATCATTTAATGCACAAATATAATTGATTAGTGTCTTGGACTCTTCTCAGACCTCTTTCATTAAACTGAGCTTTGCTCTCATGTTTTCATTTCTCCTTCATATTATTATGCAAGTGTACAGTTACACAAATAAATAATTTGGTAAAATAAATCAGATTTATTACTGTGTCCTTCAGTTACTTTCCCAGTGGTACAGAATGCTCTCTTGGCAGTGTAACTATGCTGTCATTTCTCTCCATAACAAGTTGGAGCAGAGAGCTCTATCATTGTAGAGAACTAGTAAAGACTAGGAGTCTCACAGGAAGTCTGATTTTTGCTTCACTGCCAAAATACATTATATTTAAACAATGTCTTTCAGAAAGAGACAGATAAAATTTCATCCTTTGCCTTGGAAGGTGACATAAAATTTCTGAAAAGGATTTCCAAACAACTGCTCTAGCCCCTCTGCCAGTGTTGTTTGACTGCTCTGGCAGAAAGCCTTTCTCAAATGATTTCACCAGGTTTTTCATTATACAGAGACAGCTTCCAGAGCTGTCGAAGTTTCTCATCCCTTAACTGGTCTTGCATACTAGAGGCATGACAGCCCAGTAATGTGTTTTGAAATGAAAATTTGTGTTTCAGCATGAGTAACAAATCAAGTCTAGACAGTATTTTATCGTATTTGAAATGTGTGTGTTGAAATTGAGCTCTCATTTGCAATTCACAGTTAAGGCTACCCTGAGTGTTTTATGTTATTTAGAAGGCCTCATTGCAAAAACTGAAATGAAGCAATAATAATTTATGCCTCCTGAGGACCTAAAAACTATTGTAAGCTGCTCTGACTTTTTTTAAGGTTTTTGTTTGTTTGGTTGGTTGGTGTTGGGTTTTTGGTGTTTTTTTTTTTTTTTTTTTTTTTTTTTTGTTTTTTTTTGTTTTTTTTTTTTGCGGCTATTTTTACATGCTTTGACCACTTTCAGCATCTATTGCAATAGATGGTTCTTCTATTACTTTTGTCAATTTGTCTTGCATAGTGTTTTTTTTTTGCTGTGCTTGATTCTTCTTTCTATTTTCTACTGAGCAACCTATAAAAAAGCCACTGAAATATTCTTAACAAAATGGTTAAGTTTTATGTCAAGGGAAAAAACGATCCACAAATATTACCAAGAAATGAACACTTCAAAATACATACATTATTTATTGAAGCATTTTAAAAACTTTTGAGTCTCTGATCTTAAATAGAACAATGTACCTGAAAATAAGATTAATTCACTCGTGAAAGGTCAGTACAAGAACTTCAAGAACCTGATCATTGAAAGCATGAAAACATGCCTCAAGGAAACAGTTTGTGAGTTGTTACAAAAGAGGAAACAATGAATTACAATTCTCTTTAACTGAAAACTGCTAAAAGCAGAGAATTAAAACTCAATTTATGAAAATTGAATTTTTATTTTCAGAGGACAGTCTTGAAATCTCCTCTCTATCTACAGCAATACTAAAATGTATTATTATCAGAATCAAGATGAAATGAGTTTACAAAAATGGAGATGATGGATGGCACTAATCTGAGAAATATTTTTATGTAAAATTATGTAATATTTTGATGTAATTACCTGTTAAAGAAATGTCCTTTCTTCTCATTTCTGTTAATTTTAAAATTATGGTCATAAAATATCAAGATATTTCATTCCAAGTTAAAAGTCTTCATGAATTTTAGGTATTTCAGAACTGAATATTCGCACCATAATGTTCTGTTGAGTTCTAAATTGTGGAGGGTTTTTATCCAAAAGAAAAATTGAAATAAAACTGTTCCTATTCTCTAGCTGATAGGAAAATGGAAAAAACTGGTAAGCGACTAAGAGATTCAGAAATGCTGAGTTCTTCTAAAGTGCAAAATGGGCAGTGTGAGTACTGAGCAACAATGTTAAATGCATATCACCAGATGAAGTTTGGTCATAATTCAGTTTAATAGCAAGGTAGAACTACTGATTTTTTTCATCTGTGATTCTTCTCTTATATTCCCACATGCATACAAATCATGTATAAGCATGTTGGAAAAATAGCTGTCTTTTATTTTTCCCTCTCATTTCTGTACCTACTGGACTTTTCCAGTGTAAAGTGCCCAAAATTCTACATTTAGTCATTCTGGGTTTTTGGCTTTTTTTTCCATGAAGCTTGTATTGATCCTGATCTGAGAATTTGTCCTGTATTAACTTCCCCCAAATCTGATAGAGTTCCTTCTTGGTCCTTAATTTGAGTTTAAGTCGTTCTTTCATTTCCTTTGCCCTTTCCTTACTTACACAGTTAGTTTATACTGATTGCCTTGTCCTTTAACCAGATTCTTTCTTTTAGAGGCAGTTCTGTACAAATTCCGCTTGTATTGTGTTTGTCACAATGACTGGCATTGCTTGTGCAGTAGACCATCACTTCATTCAGAACAGGGCATTTGACCTGAATGAAAGGCCCAAGTGAAAAAGTAAGTTTGGATAGTCATATGTATGTGAATTGCCAGCTTTAACACATTCAAACTCACTTAAAAGATGGCTGCACTTTGTTAGAAAGTTCATGTTCCTTGGCATGTTCTCCTGTACCATTTGCCGCCTTAGCAGGGTCTTGGATCAGAACTTTTTGAAGAACCTGCTGATGCTGCAGGTTCTTTTTACTCAGAAAAGTGGTCTGACCTTCTCAGTAAATATCAGATGTAAAGAATTATGAGCATCCCTGAAAAAAAATTAAAATATTTCTGAGATATAGAATTAGATAAAGGTGTGAT
Organism: Anabacerthia variegaticeps; assembly: GCA_035583185.1. Taxonomy (NCBI): domain Eukaryota; kingdom Metazoa; phylum Chordata; class Aves; order Passeriformes; family Furnariidae; genus Anabacerthia; species Anabacerthia variegaticeps. The sequence continues at coordinate 71,154,340 of JAWWEW010000001.1, forward strand.
TTTTGCATGATTTTTTTTTAATGACAGTATAACCAAAAAAATGTCAGTGGTTATTTTCATTTCAAATGCATTCAAATTAAAAAAATCCAAAGCACATAGTTTATTTTACTACAAATCCTACACTGACATGGCTGACACATTAAGCTGTCACTGTACCTTGGGGCCAAATTAACTGCCTTTGAGTTAACTAAAGCCTGTTCATTCCTTTAGAACTCCAGCAGCTGCAGGAAAGATTCAAACAAGTTTGTCAGGCTCTAAACTTTCTATCAAAGCGCATCTGGCTTGGTTGGTAAAATAAACTGTTGATTGCACAGTATTTGAAGTACTTGGCTTGAAGTATCTTCCCAGACTTTAAATATCAGTCTGCCTGAAACACTACTGCGATGATCTCAACTGCAGCCTTTTCCCTCAGCAATATGCTTATTTCTCAGCAATATGTTTCTATTTTATCCTTGCCACATTCAAAATCATTGTTACACTGCCACAGCTCCTCCCTTCTGGTTTTGAAGTCATCTCTGTCACTCATCTCAGTTCTCCACTTTGAGCTGTAGTTCAGTTTGTTTTGTAGAGAACTGCTTTTGCACTCTCTTATTAGATTTTAATGGTGATATGCTTCACCGGTCATCTTCACTCATCATTTTTTTTTCTTAAAACAGGCAGCTTCACTTTGAGAAAACAAAGATTGTAAAGAACAGTGTTAGTCTCCTGAGGTAACTCAAATATCTGCTCTTCCTCCACTCCAATGTCTGATCCTGCCTACAGAAACAGACAACTGCAAACTGTTGCTGCTATGAATGTCCGAGCCCTACCAGACTCACATCTTCTTCATACCCCTCTAGAAAATAAAGCAAAAGCTTTATTCCAAGAATCTGCATAATGATTGTGCACACAAGGAACTACTGAGGATGAAAGACCACAGTGTATATAAGGAGATATTTCATGATGAGGCAAAAAAAAATGTGAGGCTTTTTCACCACAATAAAAATTAAGAGAACAATGGAATCAAAGGCTTAATTTAAAAATTTAAAAATCTAGATAGATTCAAATGGAATAATCAGTGTCGAGAAAGTCTTTGCTAGAATTTGAACTTGAAACACATCATTTTATCTGCTTTGGGAATACTCTTTTCGAGTAGTAAGTCTAATGTATATTACATTCCTAAAAAGAGAAGCTGGTTGGAATAACAGGAGAGAGTGCATTACCTCATATTGTCTAGATTTAGTAGAAAAAAATTTGGTGAACCTTGACATTTATACTTTATCCTGAAAGAGGATGAAGAAGACAGTGCTTTGTCCAAGACCAACATCACAGCTTGTACCTGGAGCACTCATGGAAGCAAGGATAATGCACATAAAATACAGGGTAATATCTACCCCTCATGTATTCTAAACATAAAAAAGTTATTCCAATAAAAATAAGACTATTGTCCCCTAGATTTCAGTCATTGAGACTTCAGTGACAGTAGCAGGCTATTATCTAACGGTTAACGTCTGATTTATGCTATTCTGCTCTTTTGTTTCATCTAGAAAGATTCAAGGTAAATTAATAAAGGTCCTCTATGGAAAAGTTAACATACATCCTTTTCAGGTTTTGGAGTTGTCATTCAATCATTTCAGCATATCATTACATAAAGCAGACTGACAGTGTAACACCCTGAAAGGCTGAAATTTTGCTTCAGCCTAAAATTCTTTGAGATAATACACATTTTTTGCAGCTGCTAGCACTTGAAAATGTTTTTTACTTACTTCCTCCTTTTTTTTTCTGCTTTTAATAACAAGCTAGAGACAGACCAATTTCTACACAATACATAACTCAGAACACAGTGTGACTACCAATGAGCTTTTTTCCTAAGAATATGTTTTTCCACCCTGATTGGAACATCAGTAGAATTTCTTATGAAACTGATTTTCTTTGCTGTTTAAGTAACTTTGAAAGCATCAGAACTTCATCTTCTTCAAGAAAAGAGACCCCATTACTTTCTGATGGCTTGTATTATAAAATACCCTATTACACAGTGTTCAGTAGTGAAGGAGAGAATATCTGTTTTCTTGTAATTAGCGTTCTGGAATATTTAAGCTACAAAGAGAAAATATATTATGTTATCAATCTTCTAAGTAATGCAGGCCAATAAAATTCAGAACGTTATGCCTATATTAAATTGAACTTCTTGTGCTTGTTTCAAGCATTCATTACATATATGTTGATCCACTGATCCTATTTGTACTGGCTTCAAATTTACCAACTTTATTGCTGCAGCCCACATAGTTCAATGCTAGGTATCACTATCAAGAAACAGAGATGTTTTGCTGTTGTGGCAGTTATTTACCTGTAGTTATATGCAGTTGTGTATTTATAGTTTTGTAAAAGCATATTCTGTGCCCACAGAGGTGTTCTTCAGACACATAATTTCAACTTATTTCAGCAAATTTAAAAGCATATTAATTGCACGTGCCTAAAACTCATGTAAGAGAAATGAATAGTCTAAAATTTACTATGGAAAAATGCAAGGATGATTTCCAAGATATCATTTTAGCTAAACAAAAGCCTTGTAATATCTTAAATTATGAATTTCTAGGTTTGCCTGAGAGAAGGAATGTGAATCAAGATTTTCAGCTCTCATTTCTAAAAGTGGAAGTATCTTAAAGTTTTGAAGATCCCTAGGTCTCAGGCAGCTCTTCAAGCAAGAAATTTTCTACTGTCATCCATTCTGTTTCATTTTATATATATATATATATATATATATACACACATGTATGTATGCATGTATATATATATGTATACACACACACACACACAGAGATATTTATATATGCACATACATATTTAAACTCCTAAGTAGGTGTAACAATAATTTGTGTTCTAGGCACTTTTATGCTAAATGCCCTACTCTGCATTCACACAGGGCTACCATACAAAATCAGATTTTCCAGCCCAGACATTTTAGTATTTTACCTCATATTATCAAAAATAAAAATATCATGACTGATAATGACTGAATATCCTAATATTCAGTAATAGGATTCAAATTTCTCTAAGATAGCCCTCAGTTAAGCATGGAGTGTAATTTAGAGGACTACTCTGATACACTCAGTGTGTTGTATTTAGAGGTTTTTTGGAAAGAAGGACTGAAAGATTACATTTTAATGCAACATTATAGGATTGTGCAAAAAGGTTCTACAGAGGGAGACTTTTTCAATACTGTGGACAATCGTGTCGCTGCTATTTTCAGAATTTTGTTTTGGAGATATTTTAAAGGAGTGGTCTTCTGGTCTTTTCCTTCTTTATAGGATTGAAATAGCATAGAAAATATAAAATTTCTTAAAAAATGGAAATCCTTATTCAGCTGTTGTGTGTTCACTATAAGCACTCTTAAAAATTTCTTCCAGGGAACAGGATGTTAATTTCTTAAAACTTTATCCTGCCAAGTTTTTCAGAACAATCTGTGACAAGCTGAATCGCGACATAATAGAAAAATTTAGATTGGAAGTAGCTCCTGTAGGTCATCTGATGCAATCTCATGTTGAAAGCAGGCTGGCTTCAAAGTTAAAATGGGTTATTCAGAGTCTCCACTGGCTTGGTTTTGACCATCTCCAGGGTGGCAATTCCACAGCCTTTCTGGGTAACCATTTCGAATGCTTTTACCATCCTTTAACTGTGATAAGATGGGGTAGTGGTATTTAGAGCAGAGGTTTTGTGCTACCCTTCTCCTTGCACAAAAGTACCTTTAGGTAGTCTATTCATAGCTTTTTCTCCTCCTAATACCTTGATTTTCTGACTCAAATTATTTTTCTTGAACCTTCATAACTTTGACACTGTATCCTCATATTACATGCCTCCCAAAATCATACTGACATTCTAATGGCCACTGTAACCCTAAATCCATTTTTCTTCAATTATCTTCTGAGCTTTTTGCATTCAGAAGTATCTCTTGAAAAAACTCTCTTATGTAACTGTTTTATAATTCTTGTTAATGCACCTTTTTGTTATTCCTTTTCTGAAGCAGTAGCATCTGTGCCACAATTAAAAATGTTGAGACCTTTATTCACTTTGCTGAACACAACCACTTCATGTGTTCATATGGCAGAGGTGTTCCACCATATTTCTTTACTTGAATTGTCACACAGAAGAGTCATTAGTACGCAAGAGAAGGATGAATTGCATACATAAACAAGAGTTTGGTCTTTGAGACCTTGAAGATAAAAGCAACAATACGAAAATACTGTAATTCTTAATCTTTTCTATGCTTCTATCTCTGATGAGCAGTAGCACAAAACTAATAGCTGGAAATGAAATAGCTGTTTACCTCTCCCAGTGCTTGAAACTCTTGTTGGCAATAGAGTTTTAAAGTAAAATAAAGAACACTTTGTACTAAGCTAAGATCTTTAGTAGCAACTTCACATAATCATTCCTGCTTCCAGCAGGAACGCAGCTAGACATGAACAACGAGGTAGGAATATCTGAATAACTGAATTTTGATTGATGACTTGACTGGAAAATTTTTGCCATAGAAGTGAATTTTTCCCCCCAAATTCTTCTTTCCAAAATGAACCACCCTCCCTGCCATCTTGATTTGTTTCACATGAAACATTCTCCTTCACACAAAATAAAACAGTAACTTCAGAAGACTCATAAAGAAGGGGATGTTAATGCATAAAATAATGTATGTTATCATGGAATACTTTTCATGTCTCCTTATATCAAAACATCCAACAATTCTCTCCAGTTTTACTCTCATAAGGTTATTTGTCAGAAGCAAATATGTTTAAGTACATTAAAATGAAGATGCACATGTAAAAATTGGCCAGCATAAGAAAGTTCCATATTATTGTCTATTCCTGATAGAATGTAAGAACTGTCACTTTGACTTGATGGCATTCTTAAATTTCATGCTGCCTATGACAGGACAAGGCTTCAAGTCTACAAAATTCCCTAATTTGTGTTTTCTAAGTGCTTTTATGTCTTCTGATTTAATTTTTATGACTAATATTGTGCTATAATATTTAGGTAAGCAAAAGTTTGTTTTCTTTTGATTTTCTTTCCAGAGTGAAGCAATGTAGTATGTCCCTGGAGAAGCATAGGAACCATTCCTTGAAAAGGAGAACATTGCAAATGAAAGAAAAGTTCATAATATTCCTACAAAAATGTCAAAATGATCACAACTCCATTGTTGCTGGCTGTGGTTAAACCATGCCCCTCCCCTAAAAGAAGTAATTTATAAAATGAGTCTGCTACTAGAGGCATATAGACACAGTGATCAAAATGCCCAAAGATGAAAAGCCCATGGAAACACTTAAAAAAAATATGAATATTCAGAAACTGTTGATTATTTACTTCTCAAAAGATCCTTTAAGTCATCTCAGGCCAACGTACGCAAGGAATTACTCACTTCTGATAGTATTGACTAGAATTTTTCTGTTATTATATCTGTTACTGAAGTTTTGATGTACAACCACCCACTTTAGCTTACTGTATCTTAGATTTCACACTTAATAATGTTTTCAAATGAGGCAAGATGCATTATTTTATTTTTCTTTCCTCTGAAAATGACATGTTAAAAAAAGCCAAACAACCAAACATAATGGAAAAAAACCACAGCAAAACCACATGGGTTTCACAGGACACTTATACAAAAGAATTTTGTTTTCCGATGGATCTTTTTGCTGTGATGATTTTACAGTACTTACCCTAACAGATTTCCTGATCTGAACAAAACTCTCTTATTCATCATCAAAAATCAGCTCTCCCTCCCACCCAGCTGAATGATGTAGAATTGTCACTTACAGACATGAAAAAGAGAAGTGCAAGCAGAATATATGATTTGTTTATTCTGGTTTCTCTTGTCTTACTGCAGCTGTTATGGTCTGAAATATTAGATACTTGCTTGAGCTGTGTTTCAGATTAATATTTACTTGCTCGTAATTTAGCAGCAATGACAAAGGAGTTTAAAAAAATGTTTGTTAATGATATATGCCTTCAGGGTTGAATATGCTGGGATAATTAACAAAAAAGCAAGATAGTTTCAAGAATTAGCCAGAAGACTCACAAACAAATATTGTGTTTCAATACATGCTACAAAATATTAACTGGAATATTATAACTCTAATAGACTAGACAAAACAGAAATAAGTTAAAGATGATCAGATCTTTCTTGATATCAGAGTAGTAAGCAATTTAAAGACAGTATAAAGCATTACTTGAGAAGCAAAGCCTAAGATTTTAGAAACTTTCAGTATGAAAGCTATTCTTCAGTTATGAACAGCTGACTATTTAGCATCATTAAAAAGAGAGAATAATTAAATTATTGAGAGCTTTTAGCAAGTTTCATCTATCAAGATTGCCGTTCCTATGAGGAAATACTGAGGCAGTTTCTGGTTCAGTCATTGGTACATAACATGAAAATCAACTTGAAAGTGTTAACCCTACGGACTGAGGGCTACCCAGTACCTTTCTGTCAGTTGTTTTAATTTAAATCTAGACATAGTAAGAAGATTGTGATTACAGTTTACCTTTCCTTATGCTGTAACTCCTAACATTAGAGGACTTGACTAATAGTGATTCTGCACTGTTATTTTACATTACCAGTTACACATTAAATATGAAATATTTTATAAGCATTTGGTAAGAGTGTTTCTGTGGTATCTCCACTGTCTTCAAAGCTTTGCAAAAAAAGCCATGGTTTGGATGGAGTATGATTTAAAAAGATTTAACACGACTGAACATTAAAGGCAGGCAAGGGGTACACTCCAGCTCTTTGAATTAGGTACATGAGATATGGTTTCTTTGGACATTCTTCTATTTTATTGACTACTTTTGACCACATATATGTAATGGTGAAAGAGAAAATCAGTTTTATTTAGTGAAACTTCTAGTGTGATATCCATATCACATTAATTTTATCTATAAGCAGTTGTACTGAATTTGGTTGTGATACAGTCAGTTTTCTTTATAGTAGCTAGTAAGGGGCTGTGTTTGTATTTTCTGCTGAAAACATGTTGATAATATGGAGATAACTTTGTTATTGCTGGGCAGTGCTTACACAGAGCCAAAGTGTTTTCTGCTTCACACTCCACCCTACCCCACCAGACTACAGGCTAGGTCTGCACAAGAAGTTGGGAGAGGACGCAGCCAGGACTACTAGCCACAACTGACCAAAGCTGGGAGAAAAAGAGGGGTACATTTAGGATGATGGCATTTGTCTTCCCAAGTAACCCTTATGTGTGACTGAGCTCTGCTTTCCTAGAGATGGATGAACAGCTGCCTGCCCATGGGAAGCTGAGAATTCCTTTTTTTTACTTTGCCTGAGCATACAACTTTTGTTTTACCTATTGAGCTGCCTTTATCGCAACTCATAAATTTTCTTACTTTTATCCATTTCTCTCTCCCATCCCACCGTAGGGGGAGTGAGTGAGTGGCTGTGTGGAGATGAGTTGCTGGCTGGGGTTAAACCATGATAAGTTTAGATTTCTATAATTACCCTCACTGCTATTCTCCAGAGAAACAGACATTTCTAGTGAAGAGATCCTCTGACCTAATTTGGACTGTTAGAGTAGGATGAGTTAAATTTGCTGCAAGTTATTTTCATTTTATTGATTGTAAAGTGATGCTGGAAATATCAGCTCATCTATAAACTGTATAGAAAACAGTTAAGGGTGAAGTAAATTAATCCTACTGTTAGTTACAAATTTAGGAAACATAAATTGAGCATAAACCATATCTAAATAATAATTCCACTTAAAATTTCACTTCCAGACACTGCTGTCTTTGCTCTACATAATTTGTCTGAGTTGTATTGCCAGTCTTAGATTTAGAGACTTGGGGTACAAATAATTCTATTTTGCTCTGAATGCCCTTCACCTCTCTCTACTCCCCTCCACAATCATTAAAAAAAAAAAAAAAAAAAAAAAAAAAACAAAAATAAA
>JAWWEW010000001.1:71163028-71240673 GCA_035583185.1 Anabacerthia variegaticeps
GCAAGAAATCCCTTACTTCTACAGCTCTAAAATCCATAAAATACACACCAAAAATACATAAAATTCTTAGGCATCAACTTGGTGCAAATTTTGTCACTGAGCACTGGCACCAGTTGCTCAGAGAGGTTCTGCAGTCTCCATCCTTGGAGATTTTCAAAACCTGTCTGGACACAGTCTGAGGCCACTGGCTCTAAGTGGCCTTATTGAGTGGAGGATTTAGACAAGATGAACTCAAAAGGTCTCTTCCAACCTCAAGCATTCTGTAATTTTCTGTTTTGTTTTGTTGTGGTTTTTTTTTTTGTTTGTTTGTTTGTTTTTTATTTTTTTTTTATTATTTATTTAGCCTTTATGAGGAAAAAGAACACAACTCTTATACAGTCAGAGTCTGTTGATTCATACAGAAATTAGTTTTTCCAGGCATGGATCATGGGAAGTTGAAGGTTCAAGGTATGGAGAAGCAAAGTGAAAAAATGCAACTGAAGTAGAAAAGCATTATCTGCAAGCTAAATACTGAGATTGGAAGGACCCAAACAGAGAAAGCAATTATTACTTACTCCACCCTCTTACTTTATTCATCATAGCTCTAGGGTTGTCATGGAGTTATTAGTGATTATATTGCAAAGACACATTGCTGCAAGTTGATGAATAGCTGTAATACAATCCAAAGGACCAAATAACTAATCAGAACATAGCTTTTAAGTGTCAATCATCTCCTAATGTGGATTACTGCAGCACAATTATGATTCACTAATTTTGAATTTAAAGATGTAGATGTGAATAGTTTAATAGTGTTTGTGCATACCTCCTTCTGCTGTGGAAGATAAAACAAACAAAAAAAAAGATAAGGGAAAAGTTGAAAATTGAATTTCTACATTATTTTGAATAAAATATTCTTCCTCCTCATTCTTTTTTTGTGCCTTTTGGTTCAATCCTCTAATGTTCTGTGGTTTCTTATGAATCTGTATGTTCAGTGAGAGATAAGAAACTCCAGCAGCTCACAGAATGCTCACATATTGTGTAATCGAGCTCTCTTTTACTTGCTCAGGACTGACTTCTTTCTTTCCAAATCATGAACTTTAATGTGCTCCCAAAGAAGGGACTTCTTTGGGATTCTTTTTTTTTTTCCTATTTGCAATAAAAAAAAATAAAGTTAATAGTAGCTCTTTTAAAAAGTGAATTTAAAGTTCAAAAAAATCTGTAAAATGCTCCAGAAATGCTAACTTCATTCTTGATTAGTAAAAGATACTTTGATGATTTACCTTTCATTCCTTTTGTCCATCTCTACAGTCCTCCTAAATGTCTCTTTACAGTTCTTCGTCTTCTTGAAAAGGAAAACTAAAAGGCCTATTTTTCTATTGATATGGATACAATTCAGCAGCAGTTGTTTTGAAACTATCCTAGATACTCTCAAATGTCTCAGAAGAGGATCTGTCTGTAAAGGCTAATGTGATTCCAACCAGTGGGAAAAAGTATAACCAAAATCTGCAATGTCTTCTTGTCAGGAAAGTCAAAACCTAACAGAATGGCAGACTTTTCTGATACACTCACCATGTAAACAGAACAGCAAAGTTTTTATTTCTTTACCTATTTTAATACAACTGGTTTTAGACATACTATTATTTTGGAGGTTATCAATAAGGGCTTCAGTTTATCTTTTAGTTTTACCCTAATCTGGTGTGATGTGAATGCGACTTCAGGGTGCTGGATGACTCCAAGACATTCTTATGCAAGATATTTAACCACACTGCCGCAAACTGAGGCTCTGGGAAAGCGTCCTAATTCTCCCAGCAGACCCACAGCTCTATACAAAATGCTACAGACTGGCTTGCTATTGAGCCACACAAGCTAGAAAGTGAACTAGCACTACATGGGTTTAAGGTGCAGAGCTTTCTGCTACAGACATTGAAAACTCTCTCGTGCTGTTTGGACACATGAAGGTTGCAGGGTAACAGGGAGTGTATTGCATTCATTCTCCTTTACACAGTGTATTTGTTGATGAATGCCTATATTGCTTACTGACTCATTCGTTATTTCCTAAATAGCCATTTCAGAATGACTATTCAGAGAGGATCTGATTCAAAGTCTAACGAAATCAATGGAAAACAGGCAACTGTTCTCTGGAATTGACTGAAAAACAGGACTGAAAAAAGGTAATGTCAAAGGCTTGTAAGAAGAGATGCCTAGATTCTGAATACTAGAGGCAGATATATAGAGATCATAGTTCAAGAAGAGACAGGGGGAAACACAGAAATTGTTCTAAGATTAGAAAGTAGCAGAAAGTATTGTAATTCTATTTATACAATAAAATATCAGTTCCTTAGGATATTCTTAACATGAATTGCTTGACATTCTTCTATTTCTCTCACTCTTTCACTTTGTTACCATTGAGACATGACCATCTTCATTAATCTAATGTAAATGTAGCCCCAGGAATTCCACTTTAGGTTAAAAATATGGCAAAATATTCACAAGTAATTGATTTAACCTACAGAGGCTGTTCATGACTTCTGTGGATAAACTCTGCTTTTATATCTCACACACAGAGACTCATTTGAAACAGATAGACTGGATGAAACATTTTTATCCATGTGAATGAATTTACCCACAGATATAACGGCAAATTTTGTTCTGGTCAGAGCTTTTTTTTTTTTCCGTCTTTTTTTTTTGTTTGTTTGTTTGTTTTGTGGGTGGATTTTATGTTTGTTTGTGTTTTTTTGGGGGGGAGGCAAGTTTTTTTTTTCAAGTAAGTAACATTTGAGCTTAATTTTTCAAATAAAACCTCTTTTATATATATTTTATTTTCTGTTTGATGTTGCCTTGAATGTAGGCATAAAGAAAAATATAATTCTGTTCTTGTATTACAGTGCAAAAACTGCAGTGATATTAGCCTTTATAACATGAAATTATATTTTTCTTGGTGGAACAGCATGTTTTTGTACATTCTGTGTTTATTCTGGTAAGTAAAAACTGAATGCATAGTTTATTTATGATTTTACTAAATAATTTACTAATCTAATCAATTCTGTATGAGTAAAAGAATATTGATTTATTTTGCATGATAATGTTCAGCTTAGAAAGGTCTTTTAATGACTATCCAACATGTTTAAATGTAAATAAATTGATTGGCAAACTATCATAAGGAGACATCAGGATTTTTATCCCTTGTTACTGCATTTTATTTGACTTGAAGAATGACCCATGTTATTTTACAATTTGAATGTACCTCATGCATGGCACTGTGTTTGTGTTAAAAAGTGATGCATTAAATGGAATTAATTAAATCCAATTGTGAATTTCTGCTATCTGAACATATACATCTGAGTTAATCCCCTTTAAATTTATTCACAGGCAGTAAAAAGGTGCCACTTATGTCTGAAAATAGATTCCCACAGTGTCTATTTGACTCTATTGTCCTTTTTTTAAAGAAGGTAAATCAAAAGTTAGTATTATCTGCATTTTAGATGAGGAAGTGTGGCTTGCTGAAATCGTTCATATAAATGCATAATAATCTGATTTTTTTTAGTTATATTTGTTGAGCTGATTCTTAAAAAGAAAACCTTGGAGCATTAACAATATTTATTTTTTCCCCCCTTCACTGATGGATTCACACCTTTTCTGCCATTACATGTTCTTGAGGTTGAAGGATACTTTTGAAGATTTTCTTTTTCCTATCACTTGCTTAAAGAAAAAATTCTTGAGGATTAGCGCAGGTCGTTGTGTCCACTGTCCAGTCCCAATTATATAGAAGAATACTTGTGTTTTAACATTAATATCCAATAGGGAACACAAAAGTATATCCTTGTTCTGTTGATATATATTGAGTTTATCTGATTTCTTGATATGTTACTCCTTTTCTTGGCAAAACTTCTAGAAGTTTTTGTTTCTTTATTTTCATTTTTCTTTTTGAATCCTTCCACAACATATCTTTTCTGAAAACAGATGTTTTCAAGAAGGAGTGTGTTTGTTGAAACTCTTAGATTTTGGTAACATATATTTGTTGTTTTAGGTGAAAGTGGTTGAACATATTAATGTAGATATCTCCTTTATCTGAAAGCTTTCTGCTGCTTAGGACTTTATTGGCATATTTGCATATTTCAATTACATATACAATAATATATAAATAGTTTTATAGAAGAGACAAGGATCTAATATCTAATGGTTATAGAAGTAAACAAATTATCCTGTTCCTTTTACCAGAATAATTAACCCCTTCATTAAATTTTGTGCATTATAGTTAATTATGTATTTCTGAAAATGTCACTACGCAATGGAGAAATTAGATTAAAGACAGCAACTTGGAGAACTTGGACATAGGAGTGTACAGTCTGACAACACAGTAAGTGAATGTTAAGGAAGCAGAACAAATAAGATGGTAGCAAAACAGATCACGTTCTAAAGACACTGGACTGTAAGACCAAAAGTATTTGTACAAAAATAAAACGATAACAGGTGTAGTGAATGAAAATATAGACAATGTAAACAGACCAGTGAATACAGGTGATAGTTGCAATAGCTGCTTTTCTTTTCTATTGTTCATAATGAAAGTCATGAAAATTCCAAGATCGAGTGATTACAGCTATCAAAAGTGAAGAGAAGATAAAGTGGTCTAAGTAACATCATTTAGCTATAGAAAGTATTTCTTATCTGGAATGAATTTGAAAAAAATTTTGGGACTGTGCATGTGTGCATTATCTCAATAACTAATTCTAGCAATATAAATTTTAAATATTTAGCAGTACAACCTAATTCAATTACATAAAATGGCCAAAGTCTTTCTCTGGAGCAACAAAAAAAAAATATCTCCTAGAAATCAATGTATTGCTGTTTGCAAGGATTCCTTCAGCCTACCAATTGATGCTGTTCAAGTATATTAGTAAACAGTTCATAGGGATCTCATACAACACATTCATGCATGAAAGATTCACATAGGTAATGAGATTCATTTTGCCTCATTTTAAGTATACGAAAATTAAACACCTTTGCTATTCATCTAAATTTCCACCACAGACATTATAGAGACAAGCATCTCCAGAGATATATTTATCAAGGTTCAAATAGATACCAATTTAAAAATAAATTAATCACACTCTGGATGTTTGATTCCTTCTTTCTTTCCATTGATTATATGGAAAGTAGAAACATCTAACTTGGACTACATGCCCAACTTGTAAATGACTTAAGTGAGATGAAATGAATGCCATTCACTTGTCCCATAGTGAGCTGAATTTCTCCAAGAATAGTTCAAATTTACATTGTAGTACTCAAGCTTTTACTGTTACGTAAAGAGACCGTTTTGAAAATTCCTTTTGGAAACTTTAATCTTTTATTTCTATTACTGTGAAAATGTTATTTATTCTTTCTTTAATTAGATATTGTTACTAACAGGGAAATATTTTGACCTTTGAATACTCTTTGTTTTAAACATAAAACCAGCCAAAATTATATAGATTGGGCAGAAGAAGCAGATAAATACATTGGCTAATTAGCAGAGAGAGTTTTCCTTTTTAACAAATTCTTCAGGCACTTCAGTTCAGAAGTAAATACTTGTGACTAGTATATATATTAATATATACAATTTATACCACAAACAAAATAACAAAATTACTTTAAATTTCACAAATACACATGAATACAGATTAGAAAATCTTCCTCCTACTCCTCACTTTATAGTTTTCATTCAAAATTATAGTAGCAAAATAAACAACTTCAATTTCAGAAGTGCAGATTTCAAATCCTAGAAGAGATTTTGCTCAGGGAGTTGTTAAGAGTCCTGTGGGAGTCTGTCTTGGTGGGCAAAGGCGCTCAGAACTGCTCAGACATTTTCAGAGGCAGCCTGCTCAAGGCAGGCCTAGAAATAGAAATAAACCAGACTTGTAGTTAAACAGATAGCTCTCAAAGTGATAGATGGGAAAGGGGCTACCTGCTTAAAGAGGAATACAAAGTGCATCATTTGAGCTTGCAGTGGTTGATTTAGGAAGGCAAAAGTTCAGCTGAAGCTCAAACTAGCAAAAGAGGCTTCTACAGGCTGGTTAGTACTGAGCGGAAGTACAAGGAAGACACAGACTGCCTCTGAAGGGAGCTGGCAAGTTAGAAAGGACACCGAAAAGAAGTACTCGGTCTTGTTTTCACCTCAGTCTTTAACGTTGATGTCAGCTCTCAAATCTCTATTCCAAAATGAAATGGAAAAGCAAATTCTGAGTCACCGACAGCAAAGAAAGATTGAGTCAGGGACCATCTGCACCAGTTATACATAAAGAGGTTTTTGGGACCTGATGGGATAAATCTGAAGACATTGCAAGATACTATTGCAAATCCCCTTTGTCATTTTTAGAGGGTTATGGAGACTGAGGAAGATCACAGATAATAAAAAAATAGTCAAATATGTCCATCAAAAATAGCAACCAAAAAAAAACCTAGAAAATAATTGACCAGGTAGCCTCACCTCAGCTCTTGGGAAAATAATAGTACTAATCCATGTGGAAAATTTGTTCACACACATGAAGGACAAGAAGGAGATTGGAAAAAGCCAACACACGTTTACCAAGATTAAACTGTGTGGAGCTAGTCTGACTGCCTTCTATGATGAAATGGCTTCCTCAGTTAATGGAGGAGAGGATTGGATATCCATGTACCTCAACCTCTGCAAGATGTCTGACATGATCTCTCACATACTTGTTGAAGCTGACTAGACATAGTCTGGACAAATCAGTCTGAAGATGGATGGAAAACTGTCTTAAAGTGTTGAACTCAAAAGGTTGTTAATATTTCAGAATCAAACTGACAGCTGCTCATGAGTGGGATTATTCATGGTCTTTATAAACTACCTGGGTGATGGCATTGACTAACATAACACTGGGAGAAGAGATAGCTAGCACTGGATGGAAGAGGTAAAATGCGGAGTCTTCAACAGTCTAGCAATGAGGCCAAAAGGAACTGCATAAGATTTTATGAAGTAAAATGTGAAGTCCTGCAACATAGACTGAATAATTCAATCAGTAGTACAGACTGGAGACTGACTGGTTGGGGAGCAGCTTTGATAGAAAGGATCTGGGGGTCCTGATGAAGAGTGAGCTGAACATGACTTAGCACTGTACCTCTGCAGCAGTGAAAACAAACCATTTCAGAGATTGCACCAGCAGGAAAAGCTTAAGTAGTATAATGTAAACTGCAACCATTCATAGAGAAATTCAGCTCACTATGGGACAAGTGAATGACATTGCACTGCACCACAAGGGATGTGATTATTTCACTCCATTTGGCTCTTGTTAGGCTACACCAAGCATATTGTGTCCAGTTTTGGTACCTCCCAAAGAAAAGACAGACTGAACAGAGAGGGATCAGAGGGGGAGCCTCAAGAAGATTAGAGTGCTGGAGAGTTTGATGTATGAAGAAAAGTTAAAGGAATTGTTTTTGGTTTTTTTTTTCAGATGAGAGAAGAGAAGATTCAGCGGGGATCTAATCACAGTTTCACATTACTGAATGGCAGTTATAGAGGAGATGGAGGTATTCTTTTCAAAAGGCTGCAAAGTGAATAGACAAGAGACAACAGGCATGAGACCAGTAATGGAATCTCCCCTTCTGGAAACACTGAAGACATCTTAACAAGGCCATGGTTAGTCTAGACAAAGGCCCTGCTTTCCACAAAGGGTATCCAGAGGTCATTTCTAGTCTAGACTCTTCTGTCATTTTATAATTAAATCTTTCATCCCACCCCAAAATGTATTTGATTCATGGAGGACCACCAGTCAAATTAATCTGAATTTTTTTGAGAAATAAATTTAAAGTGGACTAGTTTAACCACATCACTCCTCCATGGATGCTTTCTTTCACCATTTAAGGGGTCTTAAGTTGTTTTGTTGTAATTCAATTTCCTTACAGTCAGTTGAAAAGCTAATATATTCTCAAAAGTGTAGATATGCTCCATTTTTTATAGTTGATATTTGAATTTCTAGTATAAGCTCAGAATGTTGTTCAATCACATTTAAATAAATAAACACATGTTCAGAAAATTGCAGCTCTCTCTAGTCAGAACATTAAGATACCTCTAATACTCATACTATCATCAGTGCATAATAAAGGCTAATATGAGTATTGTACCAGTCTGGTCACTTGATGAAAAATCTCATTCAGTACATCCTCATTCAGACAGTTATGTTGTACTGGTACAGATGCCAGGTTAGTTGACTAATAGTCCATCTGCAAGAGACACATTATGATTTGGAAATACTGGTGTATTTGGAACCACACACACAGGCATTAATCATTACAGAAAAATGCACTTTGCCACCTTCCACTGAATAGCAGCATAAGGTTAAAAGTATCTAGCATCATCCATTAATCATGTCTCGGTCTGTTGAAACTCAGAAGCAGGATGGATATTCATATGATTGGTTCTTTATCAGAATTTTGTAAAACATGGACATTCAAGAAGGAGTCCTGGGAATGCAATGTGAATGCTGATTTTGACTGATACATAGCCACAAGGAGGGGAACAGTGGACAACCCATGAATCTATGTTTTCTGCAGTAACTTTTAATCTCATAGAAATATCATGTGTTGGCCCACTTAATCTATGCAACAGAATACTTGTCCTGCAGAGGTCCAAATTGTATCATGTCATATTCCTTCATCTTAACTGCTCCTGTATTTTCTGCATGGAAATGAACACTGGAACCTGTAGGGTGACCTCTTGAACTAATCTGCAGGCCTATATGGAATATGTACCTCACTACACTTTATGTGATATGACAAAATGACCCTAAAAAGAAATGAAAAGCGGATTGTGTCAATGCCATGAGGAAAAAAAAAAAAATGGTTAGGATAGAGGTAGCAGGTTTTTCCCCATTTAATTTAATTTCTTGGAATTTTGTTTTGGATTCCAATCCCTCTAAAGAATGTTTGCTGAAGAAATAGGTGTATTTCAAAGTAGGGTAATAATGATGCATAAATTGCCTGCTTTGAAGCTTTGTTAAAAGCTCTTTGAAGGTTGGGGCTAATCTGGATATAGGCTCTACAGAGACAGGCAGAGTTGATTGGATGGAATAAAAAAAAGCTTTCAAGTTCTTCTGCTCGTTCCTATGCACCAGTGCACCTAATTCACATTTCTTAAGCAGTCTGTAACCTATGTCAGCCTCCAAGAACAATGATGCTTCTGTAAGAGCTGATTCAGCAGAACAAGAACTAGCAAGAACAGCCCTGCAATATTTAAAGACATGAATACAAAAAGCAAAGGAGAGCTTGAACTAAACTCCCTGCTCTGAACTGCTCCAGCTCAGAAATCCCTTTGTTTTGCCTATGCTCTTAACTATGAGTTGTATGTAAATGGTACCAAATTTAAAACTTTATAAATGTTACAAATATCTCCAGCACTTCATTTTTATACACAGCTGCTGTGAAGGTTCACCTTAAATGAAAATATAATCTCAAAGAGTACATTCTAATGAAAGTAGGAGGGCTTGTCTTTATTTTGTTATTCTTAAAATGTATTTCTACTTTATATATTATGAAAGACTGGTGAAGTGATCTCATTTACACTAGGCACTTGTCAATAACAGATCTTCTCTTTGACAGATGCAGAGCTCCTTTTGATTAGACCACTGGCTCATTTAGAACAAATTTTCTGCACCTGGGCTTATGTTTCTAATGTTGCAGCTGCAAGAAGACTCATCTTAGAGGGCAATCCCATAAGCTAGGTATTCTGCAGAAAGGTTTTTAATGCCGTGTACATATAATTATTATTTTTGTGGTGCATAAAGGCCTAACCTTAAAGCAGAGTCCTTTTCTACTAAGAAATGTGAAGAACTGTGGGGGGGGGGAAAAAAAAAAAGGCGTGAAAAGAAGTTAAATGTGCTAAATGTGCAGCAGTTTGTGTTCAGGCAGGAAAAGTGACAACAGTGAGATAGTAAATGTACAACTGAAGTGTCCTGGCTCACACTCAAGTGTTGTCTTTATTGGGCCTCATCACTTCCCTGCAGCTATCGATGTCTGAGAGAAAAATATAAAATCCACATAATAGACAATTATGCACTGGCATGTGCACATGGGAGAGTTCTTTTTGCCTTCACAAAATTAGTGGGTTGCCCGTGTCCTAAACATGGGATTGTCTCTTGCACTTTTCTTCTGCCAAACAGATCCGTTAACAGTCTTGTAAGTATAATAAATTTCAAAGAAAAGCAATAAAAATAAGAATATAGAGATTCTTTAAAATCCATTTAAAACATTAGAGATGCAGACAAATCTGTAAACAAAATCATGTTACAGCTGTCCTGGCCAAGCTCCCTCCTTGCCACTGCAAAATTTAAGTCTCTCCTGGCTGGAACAAGGACACCAGATTATTTTACCAAAGCTAGCAAGATTTTCTCATCTATGCTTTACTTCAATAGTTTTACTGTCATTGTCTGCATTTAAACTGGCAATAAATTTTTATACATACTACAGTAAAAAAGTTGAAATCACAAGAAAAATCAGCCCTATGAAAAATAACTGATTATACTTTGGAGTTAAGTAATTATATGCCCAAATTTTATTATTTTTTTCTTGTAGGAGGAGACATTGCTATATTTAGAGCAATGCTATGAGAAGAACAATGCTTGTGTTCATAAGAGATTAAGACCTGAATCACTCATTGAGTTATGTCACAAAAATGTACTAATGGCACTCTCAGGGAAATTGACTATATATAATTTCCCAGGCAGTTTGGAAGAAATTTCCTTACTATAAGAAATAGCAATGGAACATACATGTAAGTTCATTGAGTTTACCTCCAGCATGCATCACAGACTGGTGCTTTCTTACAAATATGTCCTTTACTAAAGCTCTCCTGGGGAAGATGGGTGTGGCAGGGAAACTACACAGTCATGAAATCATAAGATGTGATGGGGAGGGGTACCTTCTGCATGATCTCGTGGAGGCCTGAGGTGTCTTCACTTGCTGTATGCTACAGCTTCTCTTCTGCTGTGCAAATTCAGTCTCCATGAAATACGGGTCAACATGCCAATGAGCTGTGTCTAACCTGAAAAGGAGAGAAAGCAGGGAAATAAGAACACTTTGGGGAGAGACAATTGTTGACGCCCCTTTACTGCTATTGTAAACCCACAGCACTGTGTGAGGGTGTTTTATCATAGTTTCTTCATTCATAAAATGTTTTGACCTCAGACCTTGTGCTTCAGAGATGTTTTTTGCCAAAAGGAGAGAACAAATCTCAATTATCACTGCTGTCTTAACCTGCTAGACTCAATGCTGAAACACAACACCTTGAGAGAACAAACCAACAATAAAATGGGAAAAAGAATTATATTTTTGTTCATTCCATACCTGTAGTGAGCAATGAGAAACTTTGTAAACATTCTTATAGCACCAACTCATTACTTTATAGATTGTTAAGTGGCCAAGCAAAGTTAAAATGGTGTAGACTTTCAACATATGTTAGGAGTGCAAATAGGGTATGTTACCTAAAACTAATTCTGAGCAGTTCACAATATAAAGATACTTGGAAAGGTTTTTAAAGGGTTTATTTTCAGTGCACTCAATTTAATTTTCAACCTTTTTATGCTTAGATTAACTTTCCTTAGCTTTAAAAGAAAACTTTCAGTGTCTGGGGTGCCAAAGGAGGACTTTGATGGTGGTGAAAGTGCCTTGAGGAGAAGCTGTATGAGAATCAGGCAAGGTCATTTAGCTTGCTCAGCTTGGAGAAGAGAAGATTGAAGGGAGATATCATTGCAGTCTACAACTTTCTCACAAAGGGAAACAGAGGAGCAGGCACCAATCTCTTCTCTGTGGTGACCAGTGACAGGACCTGAGGGAATAGCCTGAAGTTGTGTCAGGTGAGGTTGAATATTAGGAAAAGGTTCTTCACCCAGAGGGTGGTTGGGCACTGGAACAGGCTCCCCAGGGAAGTGATCACAGCACCAAGCCTGCCACAGTTCAAGAATCATATAAGCAATGCTCTTAGGCACATGATGTAATTCCTAGGTCTGCCCTGTGTAGGGTCAGGAGTTGGACTTTGATGATCCCTGTGAAACCCTTCCTATTCCTACTGTGACTCTGATTATGAGAACTAGCTACAAGTGAATTTTTCTTCATTTTAGATGCTCAGTTACTTCAAATTTATATCAATTTATGTAACTATTTTTATGAATATATATTAAATGTATTGGATTTATCAATTTTGATGCTCTAGACTATTAAGATGGAACTGGCAGATATGATGTTGGACTTAAAAGACACCTCACCCCACTGGAGCAGGCAGGTAAGAACCACTGAATGACATCATTTGTCCAAAGAGGTCTATATGCCACAGGCTCTAAAATAGCTCTTGAGTGTCCATTAAAGATACATTTTTATCAGAACAAGTTGAACTAGGCTGTCTTTATAGTAAATGGAGAAAAACATTTTTCCTTTTCAGGATATGACTAATATAGCTTAATTAAAATACTTAAATTAACCTTCTATCTAGAGGCCTCTGTAAAGAAGGATCTAGACAATTAAGGCAGATGGAATGATCTACATTTAGTCATACAGATTTTCAACCTTCTTTCTGTACCCACATATAGCATATGCAAGGTGTCTTCTCCGGAGATCCCTGAGCTAGTGATCACCAAACTAGCTGCTGATAGGTTAAATATTAAATGCATCTCCCTCTTAATTTAACTAGCCTTGGATATTTTTTTCCTTTGGTGAATTGAAACTCTTGTGATCAAGGAGTTACTATTTTTATGTAAAGTGCATAGAGGTACAGTGTTTGATCCAGTGAAAAAGGTTAGGTTTTTAAGTTGGAAATTAGATCTTTTGCATGATTGGTATTTTTTATCAGCTGGGTTATACATGCTGGTTTGCACTAATATGACTATTATGGATTTAATTTGTAGTTGCTCAACTTTCTCCCAGTGGGTTGTGAATTTAGATATCTGAGATATATAATTTACCATTTAATATTTAATTACACTTACAACCTAAAACACACATCACGCACATGCTGCATATTTAAGCCACACAAAGCTTAAGTCCCTACAAGGATTTATCCATTTCTCCCTAGATGTAATAACAGTTACTATTTAAATATGATATTTTGTGAAACAGCAAGTCGGATGGCTTTTCAGTTTACAGAGTAAAGATAAACTTCTTTATGTAAGTGATTTACGCAAGTATGTGTTTTATGTTCATGGAAATAAAAAATGCCTTTCTCTTCATTTGAATGTATATATTCCATTGGCCAAATCAGACCTTTTACCCTTAGAAACTTCCTGTTATGTAGACAGTGATTACATTTTGACAATTCTTCATGTGAGTAACAACAAACTGTAGAGACAGAACAATCCACAAAACACAAAAATTACTATAAGTTTAGGCTTTTAAAGCATGGGAAAGTACACAGCAGACATGAGATATGTTGAGATAATCTCATGTGTAATAACTGTGACAAGAGACTTGCAAAGTTTGAGTCTCAGGAAATCTTACTTGGAAAATTATAAAACTCATAAACATTTCAATGACTACTTAACAGAAATGGCATGCTAGAATTGTCTGATTCAAAGAGACCAGTTATCATTTCAAGGTATTTTTAAATTCTGCCAGTATCTGTACCAGAATGAGAATCATTATTTTCAGAGCATAAACACCGTAGTTGACTCATGACAGTTTGTAAATCCAGTAATTTAATTTTCCAGTTCTATTCCTAAATATTAAGTAAATAATAAATAAACTCTAAACCAAGAAACATTATAAATCTCAAACTACATGGAAATAAAAGTCAATTTCAGGGTATAGATAGGTTTTTTTCCAGTTTATGCATGAACACTTTGATTTGCACAATCCAAAGAATTTCATTTAGCATCGATTTTATGTCTGTAAAAGGGGGATTATGTATTTGACTCTCTTGGTTTATTTTTCTCTTTTGTCTCTTTAGGGTAACAAATTGATAACATTTGTGTATATGATCAGCTTCATGAATTGTGTAGGAGTGGCAAATTGTTTTTCAATTAATATAATTTATAAGCATTTCTAGGATTGGGGACTTAAATTATTGAGCCTTGAGGGATAATTGCTGCTTTCTGTGCTTTTGGGGAACCTTGATCTTGAAAAAGGTTTAAAGGCAATGTTTAATATGGATCAAAATCATTATGTTGATATGTATATGAAGCAGCAGTGACTTACTAGGAAAAGTTCCTGGGTTTAAGCCTGACATTATCACCAATTGGACAAGCACCAGTTATTTTTACCTAGATATCTACTGATTCAAGTATTAATAGTTGCTTGCCTTGGGATTTGTTGAGGATGACTTTATAATCTTTGTTCAGTGAGGACATAGACTTAAATACGTATCTGAAGCCTTAGCAACTCAAAACCCTAAAAATATTGTGGACTTAAATGCTGTGAACTATTTAAGAGACTTAAGATAAAAGTGTAGTCACTGAAGATAACATAATTCCACAAAAGCCAAGTTTATTAGCCAAAGTAGTCACTATAGAAATCAGCTTTTGAGGACATAGTGTTCCAACAGAAGAACAGACTGGAGGATAACATGGTCTTTGCAAAATGAAGACTTATTCATAGCTTCACAGTGGGGGGACATTATCTGTGAACCTTTACCTGCATCAGTGCATCTTGATATTCATAATTTCTCTAAGAGGAGATATATATACTGAGGAAAAAAATTTACAGATATTAATTGGTACAGTGAAACCTATGAAGATCACATGGATGTGTAGATCATCTCTCAGCATTACATATTAAAATGATTTACCAAATTGAAGTGCTCAGTAAGGAATTAAACAAAAAAGCATCATCCTGAATCAGTTATTAATACTTGGGGGGTGGGGGGGGGGGGAAGAGAGAGAAAAAATAAAAAAACCCCTCATGAGTCTTGAAGGATCAACACCTATCCTCGCTGAAAAGATGTGAAAACAATATTGGCAATTGTTAGGAAAAGCAGTGGAAAGCAAACCAGAAAGTATCATAATGTGCTTTCATCAATCAGTACAGACCCACATCTTGAATATGGAATAAGTTTATTATCACTTTATTTTAAATATAATACAATGAAAATATACAAAAAAGGGGAAAACAGACTCAGAGGTGTGAAAAATCTTCCATGACCAGGAGAAACACAGCGGTTTAGAGATGTTCAGCTTGAATATACACTACAGAAAGGCTTGAACAGAGAATATTAAATCATGAAGTGCATCAATAAACTACAAAGCAAATATTTTTTTTCCTATGTTCGATTTACTAAATTCAGGAAGCCCTAATGATGAAATTTCTATGCAAAAACAACATGTTCCAAGAAGTACTTTTAACATTAAAAACATACAACAGAAACTAATTTTGCCAAAAGATAAAAAGATAAATGTTCAAAAACGCATTAGACAAATCAATGAAATATACCTTAGTAGGACAGTTAAAAGAAAAAAAAAAAAAAATTACATTCTTATGCTTAAAGTCTTTAAGCAGTGATGAAATCACCAGTGATGGTGATATGAGACAGAATGCAAGACTTTCTGGCTTTTGAACTGATTTTTTTTTATGGCTGTTACCTATATCATGTGAAAACTCACAAATATCTTGAGAGTAAGTACTCTTGCATTATATCTATAGCACACTGAATAAAAAGATTATAGCTTCATATTTTTTAGTATTACATGACTATTTCTGTCAAACACCAGTTTGTCTTAAGGTGTTCCTAACATTAACAGACATATACTAAAAAAAAGATCATAGATTTTAACTGCATGACTCCTGTTAAAGTCAATTCATCTCCCCACAGGATGATGCAGAAACTTGTTGTAGAAATAAAAGAAATAAATCAGAGGTAACAGCCTATAAAGAATTTTTGCTACATTTGTCTTTCACCAAAAATTTTTTTGGGGCTTCAAGAGTCTTCTTCTTTTCTCAAGAAAGCTGTATCTTATGGCTCTGGAGACATAGCAGAGTATAGAATTAAAAAAAATAATTTAGTAGCCAAGATGCTGCCCATCTAATTAATTGTGATAAGAACTGGGATACTCAAACAAGCACTTTACAGAGATAAGATGTTAATCAGAAGACATACTTGAACCCCTAAGAAAAAAAGTCATGGCACATTAAGCACATCAGGGTCTTGCTTTTTTAAAACAAAGGCAGTTTTCCAAGTCATTGAATTGTTATATTTTGGTTTTCCCATAAATTCAACTCAGTTGAAATATCTATGGTTTCTAATATGTTAATTCTAAAGAAGTCCCCATTTCATGGGAAAAAAAAAAAAAAAGGAAAAAAGGCATCTCATATTTTATTTGTCTGTTTTCTAGTGTGCAGAATGGATTTTAGAAGGAAAGAGTGGGAGAAATCACTGCTCTGGAAGGTATATTACATGTTTAACACAAGAAATGAAGCTGCCAGCAGTGGAATAATAGTGGCAACATTCAGATTTTCAAATGCCAGAGCATTTTTGCCTCTGGTAGATAGATGTGAAAAATAAACATATTTTGTAAAAAAAAATAATATTACTTTGATTTGTTTTAGTTACTTTTCCTTCAATCACTTTAACAAATTTCAAATGTATTGTTTACTAAAATATTTTTAAAAAGCATGGCAATACAACACAATTTAAAAAGGTGATTTTGTGTTTTTTTTAATACTTTAACAAGACTATTTAATTCACGACACCTGAGCCCAGGCATTTTTTTAAACATCAATACCTTCTATTTTGTTTGCTTTTCTTTAGCTCAAAAGCAGAATAATAAAATCCTGGTTGGGCAGCACATCTCAGTTTTTCTGGTATTGGATGTTCTTGTAAGATGTTATTGAGCTTGTCACCTATCGTGATCCTTGAGAGGAAGAGAAGGTCAGCACACATCCCACAGTGTGAAGTAGGAACAGCAGTTTATTCGTGAGGCGGGGGGGCATCAGACTTATATAGGGATCCGAGGGAAGTTTCTAGAAGGGAGCTGAAACTTGGGTGGAGACTAACAATACATGAGAATGGAGGGAAGGAACAAGACCAAATAGGGAAGATCAGAGGAGGAGATAACCTTATATGGCTGGGTTGCAATACATCAAATATAAACCAATCAACTACAGGGTTACATTGGACCAACCAAGAACAAGGGTACATAAAAGGAATTACAAAACTGTAATAATTAACATTTTAACTTATTCTAATAAACTATAAAATATGAAGAAACAGGATCTTCTTTCATTTCTTGCCGGGAGATTGGTTCTTCTTCTGGAACAGATACTTTACTAATTCCAATCTTTCTCCAACCTCAGGATGACAACAATCTCATTCTGTACTTTTGTCTTTTGGTGGTAATTCCTTAACGCCACAGTGACCTGTCCAAACAACTTTATTTTTAATCTCCATTTCACCCATCAGATTCCCCAAATTACCAATAAGATGATATCAAGAATAAAAAAAAAAACAAAAAACAAACAAAAAAACAAAAACAAAACAAACAGACAAAAACAAACAAACAAAAAAAAAACCACAACAACAATTAGTGCTTTAAAACAGCTGTTGAAAAAACAGACTATCTCTAAGGGAAGTAGTGAAGACCTGACGTAGTGAAGCAATGAAACTGAGGGAAGACATTTTGGGCTATTTCTTTCCGCAAGAGCTAGTTGGTATTAAAGCTGCACTTCCATTTGTGTTTACTGATTTAGTGCCATTTATTACACAGCAAAAATCATGGCAGTGAAGAATACAATCTTCCTATTAACTGTACGCCAAATTAGGCTGTCATAAAAATCATGGGTGGGGGGGAAAGCAACAAACCTCAAATAGAAACAACTGTTACCTTAAACAAACAAACGCCCCCCACCCCCTACCATTATTTCAACTTGTTTGACTGCTCTACATCAGAATGCATCAGTTTATCTGGTAACTATAATTACCTTTAGTAAGAACTTTTTAATTTTTTCTTTTTTTTTTTTTTTTCTAAATTTTTAAAGAAATGGGGAATGTTCAGGAAGCAAGAAACATAGCTCGTGCTTTGCTTCTAGCATTAACATTCTCCTCAGTTCTAGTTACTTATTCATTTTAAGATGCCACAAATCTCCTTTCCATAAAAATCTACTGATAAAACAAGGTGATATCTGTGTCTTAGGGAACGCTCATTTTCAAGCTTGACTTCTATGGGTGATTGTACTGTAATTCATATCTTCAAAATCACTGTGATGATAGTGTTTGTTCTGGAAAGAAATGAAATGTTTACTCTGTTAGGAGAAACTTTAGTTGGACAGTGCTGTTCCTTTTTTCCTGGCTTGGAGAATGAACTGAACTGAATCTAAAAATGGTTATTCCTGGCTTAACCCAGAACAACTATGCCATTTTCTTGCAGTCACAATATCTTAGAATTGTGTTTCAAGCTAGGAAAGATTTCCCTCTAGGGTCTTTTGGAAGGTATTGCTGCAGGAGTAATCAGTGGGAAAAACAGAAAGAAATGTTGGAAGTTAAGACCATGTTTTAGAAATTCAACCAGTCAATAACTTAAATATCTATCTAAGATCTTTATCTTGTTCCTTGTGCTTAAGTCGTCCTTTAATAGAGCAAGGACTACTTTGACATCAACATTGTTCAAAATGGTATCTTGCCCAAAGAAGAAAATTACCAAGTAAAAAATATCACTTTATTGAGTCTACTTTGCCTTTCTTAAAATTAACACATACTTACGAAAATTACTACTAAATTTAATCTTTCCATAAATGAATTTTAAAACAGGAACTCTACAAGAACATTCTTGAGAAAATGAATTAATTAGAATGTTTTAGAAATTGCTATCAGTTATAGAAAATCATTTCTGTAACAACAAAAATAAATAAAAATTGCTCGCATTAACTTTAAAAATGAATTTTATGTCACATATTGTACTCATATATAAGCATAAATTTATAACATTGAGAAAACTCAGCTGTTTTGTTTTGGTTTGTGGGTTTTTCTCCTTATTTTTTAGCTTCTGAGCATATATCACTATAGAAGAACTCAATCAAAATAACGGCACTTCCCCCCCTACCCCCCACCTCAATAAAGCTGTTTTTTTTCATTATCTGTACTTGAACTTTGTTCATGAAAGAAACATTGCTTTGTTTTGCTTCTTCTTAGGCTTATTCATAATTCAGAGATAACTTTCAGAAGTATAAGAAATCTTCTAGAAGGAATGCATCAGCCAACCTGAACCTTGGATTCCAAAACAACAGAAGTCACCGTTGAAGCTTGCAGTTCAGGCTCAAGTTGCCCTTATTATACTTGAAGCACTGAAGAAGAAAGAATTTCAGCACCTTTTCTATTCTCTTTGGACTGTAACAAAGAATTCAAGGAGAAAGAAAGAGAAGGCAAGACAAGCAAGGGAAATGAGAAGGGTTCCATGCCAAAACTTTGTATGTTTTTAAAAATGATCAGTTCAATTTTAAATATTCCATTTCTGAAATTAAAAGATAAACACACTCCTGCTGGGCGAGGGTGAAGGGAACTCTCACACTCTGTTTCCTAGAGGTTTGCTCCCTATGAGCTGTGGTGCATTCTAAGCAAGCCAGGTTGCAAAAGAAGACATATCTACTTACAGTAAGATCATTCAAAAAAATTAAAAGAAATTTTGAAACCTGGTACAAAATTCCCAGACAGCAATTTTTCTTAAAGATCTGAAAGAAGGATAAGACAATTATTAATATGGCTTATGATCTGAACCTCTATAGCCAAAATTGAATATCTTCTTTACTAAAAGACATTCAAGCAATTTTTGTGATTCCCTGCTAAAACTGAATACTTTTTTGCAGAAATATGCAGTTGTACAAAGTTATTTTATGTGAACTAATGTTACAACCCAACTGTGTAGTCACTGATAGTTTTCCAGATGAATGATTCTCAGCCACTCAAAACTGGTGATCTATTAGTTGAAGAGAACAACGACCACATTATATTTCCTATGAAGACAAGAGTATATTGTTAATAAGCTTATTTTTTTATATATATTTTCAGAAGCTGGCAAAGACTAGTTGTACTAGAAGAATAAGATGGAATGAAAATGTAAGGTTTGGGGTTGACTTTACTTGCATTTGTCTTAGTTAGCTAAGTAATTTTGAAAACAAATTAACTTTTTTTGATCCACTACTCTTGTGTTTTTTATGCAAGAGCTGAGAAATACTGCTCTAGAAGTAGATTTTTTGTTACCAGTTTAGGGTTTTCCCTTCCAAATCTGCAGATAGTAGGAAACCTGTCCATAAAAAAAAAAACATAGAGATCCATTTATGCAGTGTAAAAAAAGAATGTTCAAAGTTAATTTCAGTAAAATAAAGATATTCCATGTCTCCAGACAAGGAATAACACTACATGATATTCATAAAATTTGTATTAGAGATAATAGAGAGAAAGAAAGTAAAAAGTAAGATGAAGATGTAAGAAATAAAATTTGTAGGTAGTAGTTTCTCCCTGATCTCATAGTTTATTTTATTCCAGTGAAAAGCACACAGCAACAAATACTTTTCAGAGAGGAATTTCATTAAAAGCTTTGAGGTACACCACCCTCAAAACAAAATATCGAACCCTGACACTGCAGAATCTAACAGTTCCTGCATTAACTAGTATCCCACAGGAAATGCATTGCTTCTGTCATTTGCTTTTCCCACTATCTACTGCCTGATTGCAGTTAAAAGTTTTAGTTATTAAAGCACTAAATGGTTTCCTGCATTTATTTAAACAACCAGCAGAGCATCAATCTAGGTTTACATTTCTGAGTGGTCATTTTCCATGACAGTTCTAGCTGAATCATTATTGAATTGATGAATAAGGTTTTTCTGAGTTTGTTTTGTTTGGTGTTTCTTTTCTCCTGCCCCAAGCTGCTTCTTTCTCACAGCAATTAAATCATCTATGACACTTGAGCTAATGGCTCAGTAGATTAAATGAAGGGCAGTATTTACACAGCCCAGTCTGAGGCATAATCAGCTCTGGAAATTGGCTTGATTAAAGTCTGATTGTGTTCAGACCATGAAGTGACACTACAACTTGGAACAGAAATATCTAGCATATATGAAAATGTGCCAATATTTCCAATGGAAATTGATTTTATAAAATATATTGGTTTTCCATTACAGACCTGATCTTATTTAGATCATCACTGTATCTAAATATGAATGATGGGATTGTATTTAGGTTTAGTATGAAGTTACTGCAGTCTCACAGAGGATACAGCATGGAGCAGAGTGTCTGAAAGAGTGATTTGGTATAGATCAGAGAGTTTGATTTTGTGTGGCATTTCTGTGGGGTAATGTGTACAGATACCTTTTCATACCTTCATATGATCTATAACATAAACATTCTCTGGCTGTACAAGATCCTTGATCATATTTCAGTCTTGCTCTCAATAGAAGCGCATCATCAAACGAGATAGTTAATATCATCTAAGTTCAGACTTTCACTTGGCAGTTTAGCTTTCCTTTAGAGCTGACGGAGAAAGACAGGCTGTTTCAACAGATTCTACTGAACAAATAAAGTAGGACATTTGCTCTGAATAAGATAAGGATCTGAGGCTGCTAAGCTTGAGAAAGTTAGTAGTTTATTATAAATAACCTCTAAAATCTTTACAAGAAAGTGTCACCCTTTATATTGACATAATGTCTAGTTCAGATGTGATTTTTGATGGAACCCACAAATAGTACTGCAACACCAGTAGAGATACTGTTTTCAGTAGAGATAACTAATCAGTAAACCTTCTGGAAAGCTATTCATCTCTTTCAAACACCAATTTTTAAAACAGATTTTTATTTTTTTTTTAAACCCAAGGGGACTGTGTCAGCAGACAGTACAAAGAATGACAATACGACACTTTTTCTACATGTCTTTATAACTCTTCCTTTTTAAAGTGTTGTTTCTACTTAAGTATTCTATTTATCTACATCCATTTATTAAGTATTTCAGTTACATACAGCACAGAGTAGATTGTAACTTCAGGTCTCCAGTTATGACTTAGGTCAACTGCCTGCTGTAATTTAATTGTGTTTTCAGCAAATTAGTTTCATCCACAAATCATAACAATTGTATCAGCTCTGCTGTTGCAGACGTGTTGCAGTGCTTGCAGAAAATCTGAATGTTCTATACTGCTAATAAGAAGGGACATTTAAGTCACTTATTTATAAGTTTTATAAATGTACAGTGTTGTGAACATTCTAATATGTGTAAAAACTGGTTTGGATCTTATAATACAGAAGATATGCAGACTTAACAAATGCAACTTGCATCAAACATTTTAAAAAATGTATAAGTATTGAGGTAAGAAGAGACGAGAATGAGCACAAATCTGAGAAAGCTACTGTTTCCTGGTAAAATATACATCATCTAGTGTCAGTTGTACACATGCTTAGAAACCCTAGAAAATGCATTTGGAATCTTGCTGACCACATGCTGTCATAAAAGAAGAAATAACAAAACATTATAGGAAAAATTAAATAAAACATAACAAAAGTACAGGAAATAAAAGAAAAAATAAAAAAAGAAAAATAGACCCAATATAATAAAAAAAAAAAACGGTGAAAAAATAAAACTTAAGGGAACGAATAAAAAATTTCTACAGGAACACAGCATGACAGACTGCCAGTAGGATAGAGAAAAGATAACAGTAACTAGTCTTGAAAAGTCATGTCAGTCTAGAAATACAATGGTAGTACAGAAAAAACACCTACTGGAAAGATGAATAGGCTCCCTTCAACCATGACTAGAACATGAACTGCAAAAGAGAGAATTGGAAGAGGTACTGTATCCACCCAGCAGTGAAATCATCACAGTTTCCCCTTTGCTCTTTCAGATATGAAAAGATAATGGCATTATGCACCTTTGAAAAGGAAGGTTTAGAACAGGTCTACACTGTGTGGTCATGGTATTCATTTATGTATTAACTGCCATTACGTGAAATCTAAAACTTCCATTTCTTTCTCCTGCACATCTCTGCTTCTCCAGCTCTCAGAACACGTTTGTTTCATTCTTTCTAGGTGCTCTGCTTTTCATTCAAAGTGAACTGTGTGCAAAAGGGAAAAGTAATGGAGTGCTAATATTTGGAAGCAAGATATATAGTACACTGTAGTGGACATAAAAAAAAAAAAAAGAACTTTGACAAGATAAAAAGAATGACATTATTGTAAATTGCATCTAATTTTTAGAAACATGAGTAAACAGAGCCTTGGGCTTGATCTGGAACTGGAATAATTCATATTGACTTAATTTAGTAGGACTGTAGGAACTTTATTACATAATACAGAGATGCTCTCGCGTCTTTAGGACCAAAAATTCCTATTGAAGCATGACAAAAGCTTGTAGGGAAAATGTTAAAAATATTCATAGGTGACCCTGAAAATGTACATATTTGCTATTTAATTTCCAAGATTCAGATTTCTTTTTTAAATAGTCTCCAAGAAAAAATAAGTGCCTTTATAAATTGAGGAATTACCAATGATTCTAAAAGATGTTTACTCATTGTCTTTTCAATGGGCTGCTTCTGTCCACTCTGTGACAATAGATATGCTTTTCTGAAGTATCTCTAAGATTCATATTTAAAAAAAAATTATTTTTAGTCAAGAACCTAATTTTCCGGAATGTTCATAAGGATCAAAGTGCAGCTAGGATTGTTTAAATGTAATTAATAATAATGTACCTAATTATAGGGTCTAAACATATTGAGCTTTTGTTTGCAGAGAAGGACATGTCCTTCAGAAAGAGGTACTTGAATTTCATCATAGCAGAAATGAAGTGACAGAAGGGTCATAACAGAAAAAACTCATACATAGAGGGGCAAGAGAAAGAGAGGAGCAAACTCTAAATTGGTATGCTATGGCAGTTTATACCAGGCCAGAATTAAACTGACAGCCTCAGGGCACATATTCCATTCCTGAAAATAAAAATGGTTTAGAAGAAATACATTTGAGGCAAAGGAAAAATAAAAATGTTGACAATGCCACACCTGATCTCTAGAGACAGGGGATGGGATCTAGAAAGAATAATCAGTGGAAGAGATGCAGTTTTGTTCATATCAGTTTACATCAGAGTCTATCTTATTTCTAGGACAAATTACAGCCTGAAGCTGATGTACACAGGGCTCCTAACTAGCTTATTTAATTGGTTGTTTTACATGGAGTCAAATAATATTGTTAAGCAACAGAATGTTATAATGAACTGAGGACTGCACTTGAAAATTAAGCTATGCTAT
The DNA here is from genome assembly GCA_035583185.1 of Anabacerthia variegaticeps. Classification (NCBI taxonomy): domain Eukaryota; kingdom Metazoa; phylum Chordata; class Aves; order Passeriformes; family Furnariidae; genus Anabacerthia; species Anabacerthia variegaticeps. Next base: position 71,187,187 of record JAWWEW010000001.1, read on the forward strand.
TTTTTCAGGCTGGTGAAACACAGATTGCTTTCAGTTATTTTTCTTGGCAGGACTGTTGTTTCTGTCCATAGCCTGTCAAGCTAGCCTAGTACCCAGATGGTTATAAGGCTCCAGGGCACCTGCATAACTCACATCAGAGTTTAACAGAAAAGTAGTGAGTAATATTTATATAGTTACATTTCAGATCCTCCTCCATTCAAAGCAAAACACAGCTGTTATATTTTCACCCTGACCATTACCTTGTGATATCCCACTCAGCCAATATTTCAACTCATTGCCAATTTGGAGTAATGTTCCTGCATTTCTCTTCTTTCTAGCCCTTGTGTAAGGCCACATCTGAATTAACACGTATCTTATAGCCCAAACAAGAATGCACCCTACCAGGAGATAGTTTTGCTATGTATAAAATACTAGTACAATGATTTTTAAGGTATTTTTTAAGGTCACTCAGACTTACTGATGAGGTGTTATTTCTCTTATCTTCAAACCTGCTTTCTGCCTGCCTTCCTGTTTGCTGTATGTGTCATCTGCACCATCTGGAGTGACCTTTCTACAATGACTGAGAAAACATCACTAAATTGCCTGAATTCCCTGATTTAAAATTGACAATGTTACTTTCCATACCAGAGTAGTTAAACTTTTTTTTTTTTTTAATCATTTTGTAGACTTATCAATGTTATCTGATGAGCCTAATATATATATAAGGAGAAGATTTTTTTTTAATAACTCCTCATATAGAGGATTTTTCAGTAAGTTAAGTAACCATACTCTTGGTTGTGAAATCATCCCCCTTAAGTACTGTTTCATCTATCGTTATCTTTAACTGAGCATTACAGAGTCTATACATAACTTTAATAATAATTTTTAGGAGTCCTAAACTTTATTATCTTCAGTGACACTATTTATAATAATAACATGATTGAAGGACAGACTAATATGCCCAAGTATTTATACAAATTACTGAGAATCTTTTCTGAGGGGAAGGGGCGGGGAGGAGGGGAAAGGCAGTTTCATGTGTTTAGGAAACATACATTTAGCTTTAGGTGGAAGGTGATTGAGGAAATATTCTATGGTGACATGTAAAATGCATATTATTCTCTAGACATGTTCTGAAAAGTGGTCACACAATGTGAGTTATAAACTGGACAAACCCCCCTAAAATTGAGGCAACAATATACAGAAATAATTAGTTAATTCCAGGTAAATTACACTTAATTGGACCACTTTTCAGTATTCAGTTAAATTTTGAAGGTGGTTTTGTATACAGAAAACATAACAAAAATGTTACTCTTACATGTTCTTGTTTACTGTATTGTATTACTCTGATAAATTATGTTCTTTTTTGAGATTAGATCAGTCTGCTTGGGATTGGCTTGTGGTAGGTAGAAAATACAGAAATTGAATGGAGGATTTGTACATATAAGCATATTTCTTTAAATATGTTAGAATATGTGCACTTATCCCTTCTTGTCCAAATCTGTTCTATTGAATAGACTTGGATGAGTCTGAGAACTGCACTGTGCATTTATCTGCCAGTTACTATTAATAAACAAAGTACCTGAGGGACTTTTATTTAGGACTTTTTAAAATTGCTTTGCTAGAATGACAATAACTTTTCCAGTCAGTATTTGAGATATGCTTTTTGTTTTCCTCCCATTCAAATGTTCCAGTGCCACAAGACATGAACATGAAAGCAATGGAAATTAATCCAGAAAGTACAGCATTAAAAGTGACTAAAGACAAGTCTAAGGTTATTGAATATCAATCTATTGTATTTGGAGCAGGCTTGTCATAGGTGTGGAACACAATGACTCAGAGTGTAACACTCATATCTCGTTGACTCCCTGAATATCTTTCCAGAACTTTCCCAGGTGTCTAACCACTTCTCTCATTAATTAATGACAATACAGAAGAAAATAGGAGATGAGTCTGTAATGTTAGAGTAAAGTAAACCTTGGACCCTTCTGTTGTAACAGTCAGTGATAGAACACTTCTTCTATGAGGAACTGAGATTGTTCAGCTTGGTAAAGAGAAGGTTTAAGGGTGACCTGACTGTGGTCAGGCTTAAGGGTGACCTAATTCCAGTACCTGAGGAGGGTATATCAGAAAAATGGAGAGATAATATTTACAAGGGCTTGTAGTGACCCAAAAAGGGGGGATGGCATCAAACTGAGAGTAGATGTAGATGAGATATTAGGAATAAATGCTTTACTGTGAGGATAGCTAGGCACTGGAACAGGCTGCCCAGAGAAGCTGTAGGTTCCCCATCCCTGGAAGTGTTCAAGGTCAGGTTGAATGGAACTCCGAGCAAAGTGGTCTAGCGGAATGTGCCACTGCCCATGGCAAAGGGGTTGTAACAAGATGATCTTTAAGGTGCCTTCCAACCCTAACCATTCTATGATTCCATGACATTATGATTTTAAATAAGTCATAATTATAAAATTAGAAGCAGCTCTGATCTTTAGGGAACAGTTGTGACCACACACATGCCCACACACAAGCACACCAGAAGCGCTAAAATTACTAGTGTGGCAGGCTAAACACCTGGAATCAAGCTGAGAAGATAAATTTCAACAACCAATACATTTAGTGCCGGATTAAAATGTTTAAAAATACGAGTAATTCTTATTTTATTTCCAGTCATCATGCTAAAAATAAAGTTTTTAACAATAGAAGCCTTGCAGGAAGAGACTTGCCATGCAAGACAGAATATTTTTTTTTTTTTTATTCTGCAGAAGAAAAATTCCTCTCGTAAAGACTGTGCATATAAAATAATACAGTCAAAATGATTCTTGTATATACACATTTTTCAGAATGTGTACATGTAAGTACATGTACAAAATATATTTGAAGTTTAAATTGGGTTACTGCAATCAGTCCCACCTTTATGATCAACTTTTTTTCAATTGGGTATGACACAGGATATGAGAGTTTGCATATTTTTTCTTTCCTTGATACTGTTATTTAGAACTAAACGCTATCTGGCTTTTTTTCTTTCTTTTGAGTCGATCAAATTGCTAAACAAGAAATACTTTAGAAACTTCTCAGCTGTCTCTGTGCATAGAAATTCTGGAAAGAGATTTTTTTCTTTCATAAATACAAAGAAATTCTGATTCTATTAGATGGATATAGGTGGGAAAAATAGACCAGCTGCCAAGACAAAAGTTCTTCTCCCAATCTGAAACAGAAGCAGCAATTCAAACTGATTACAGATTAGAAGTGTTTCAAGTTAAAATTATTCTACAAATTCAACTATTTAAACAAAAATTGTATGATACTTAGAACAAAAATTATGTTACCAAAGGGAGTAGTGTTAAGTCATTATTTATTCTCTGGGCTTGTGACAAAATTGGAAAGTGGAATAACAAGATGTTAGAGGGAAATGCAGGTAAAAGCGAATACAACTGTATTGATGGTACAGCTTCACATGAAGTGCTTTGACGGTAATAATAATTCTAGTTTTCTACAGGTTGTTTGTTCTTGCCCTTCTAAAGCATCTACCACTCTTGCAGCAGAAGCTGTTTATGCAGACACATACTGAACTAGATTAGGAAACTTATCAAAGCTGTAAAAATCTGAAGGTGTAGCATTTTTGTGATTTTGTGGTTGCTTGGAGTGTTTTGTTTTTTCCTTGTTTGTTTAGGGTTTTTTTCCTTTTGGCTGGTTCAGTTCCCCAATCCTGTTCAGGTATGAGTAAAGAAATAGACTGGTCAGCTGATGTAGGGTCCGTATCTCACAGGCAGATAAAAGGAACAAAGGCAAAGCTAAAACCAAGCCCAAAGACAGAAAAATTAGCTGGAGACCCCAGCTTTAACAAAGATATTCTTTCTTAATAGCTCATGGCAGTTTTTCTCGCATTGTGCCTTTTTTCATTTAGGGTGTAGTTGTAGCACTGGTCATGGTGCATCTCTACATCTCTACTAGAGATGAACATTTTAACTCAATAGAAACAAAATAATTTAATATAAATTATAACTTTTATGGATGAGTATGTATGTAAATAGAAAAACCTTGTACTCTTCATAGGAGAAAATGCTTCAGATGCTCATGAGTTTTGCAGATTTTTACTTTTGTCTTTGTTTTTACATAGAGAGAAAATCGTTAATCACACAAAAAAAACCCTGTTTCTTTTTGTTTCACTTCTGCATGGTAAGGTTTTGCTAAATTTCCTCAGTCATTTAAGTGACAGAAAACTGCAATATTTTTAAATTAAGAGAGGCAATAATCTATTCATGGTAGTAAAAATTGTGTTTTGACAAAATAAGATCCCAAGAGAACTTTTCTCAATTGTATAATTAAAATACAATTTTGGATTCTTTGAAAAGTTACAAAGTTATTTGGATTAGAGTCCTACTCCTTGTAATATATTGTGTTCCTCTGACAGTATAATAAAACCTATTATTTTCTATCCTTTTAAACACACAAAAGGCCTTGAAATTGCATGCAATTATCTACCCTGAACTTTTAAACCATTTAACTAGTTAATGCAACTCACGATATCATTGAGAATACATCTTCAGGGGAAATTTTTATTATCTTTTGACTAAGAACTGTCATAAACCTGATTTTTTTCTCCTTAGATAGACTAAGACCATATGACTCTGGCATCTAAAATTGTCTGCTTTCTTGCATTTAAGACACTTTTGGTAAGATAACATAAATCATAGTAAACAAATTCTATTTCATTTAAGTGACTAAAATTCTACAACAATCCACTGCAATAGATAAAGTCTCCAAATACAGAACTAATAAAGAAGAAAAGACAGGAGAGGTAGTGTTTATGTTTAAATACCATTCCTCAACTACTAGTAAAGATTCTGACAAAGTTAAAAAGGAAGCCTTTTTTTTTCCTGTCTTCTTTATTCTCTGGTTTTGTCTTTCTCTTGTAGCTCTTTTTTCCACCTGACTAACACATAGCCAAGCAAATTGAATTCCCTAAAGAATGAGCTGAAATGAGGTCTGCTAGTATTATGCCTAACAGAAGAAAAGAAAAATAACCCTAGACTAAATGTAGGTATGCTATTTTCCTTGTCAAAGATATTTTTACATTCAGATTATTTGACTGTTACTAATTAAAACAGTAGTCTTCATCAGAATGCTCTGCTGCTGGGTAAAATTTTGTCATTTCACTACTTTTTATTCTTGGAGTTCAAAGCTGTAGAATGTCAGCTTTTTGTCTTGTGTAGCTAGAGTTGTTCCTTTCATGACTTTGTTCTTTTAAAATGCCTCAGAAAAATGCATGTACATCAGTGTCCCAGTGCCACTATAAGACCAGAACAAGAAGGATTGTAGGTCAACAGGAGAACACCTGAAAAGCAGTACAAAGGATTTCCATCTTCTTTAGCCACAAAGTCAGGTTCATCTGGGACCCAAATTACATGTCTCTATATTCCACACACATAGCATGGGGATTAATAAGAGGCTGGAGACATACTCACACCTGCAGGATTACCGCTTTACTGGGATCATGGAAACATGGTGAGATGGCTCCTATGACTGGAGTGTTAGAATGGAAGAATATAGGCTTTTTATGAAGGACAGGCAGGAGAGATGGGCAGAGGGTATTCCCTCTATGTCAATGACCAGTTGGAGTGTATGGGACTTTGTCTGCCAACAGATGAGGAGCCAACCAAGAGTCTGTGGATCAAGATAAAGAGGACAGGGTCAGGTGACATTATATTGGGGGTCTGCTACAGGCTGTCTGACCAGGGAGACACAGTGAGTGAAGCCCTCTATATACAGATAGGAGTGGTCCTAGGTTCATAAACCCTTGTCCTGATGGAGGACTTCAACCACCCTGATACCTGTCGGAGGGACCCAAGAGAGGAAGAAAATTCTGTCTGTTTATCAAAACCCATGTAGTTTTTCATTCCTGCATTTGTCCTCTACTCTCACTTGTCCCATTGAGGGAGGGCAGCGATTGACCAGCTAGGTGTGTTTGGTTGTTAGCCAAGACTAAACCATCACAGAGTAGAAAAGAATAAGAGAGCGTTTTAAAAATCTCTTCAGAAACACCTGATGCAGTTAAAATTCATTTCTCACATGGACATAAAATGATAATTGTAAAAAAACTACTGTTAGACAAATCTACAAAATGTCTATAGGCCATATCATTTTCCTATCAAACACTCATGGAAGACAAGATTTTGTCATTTCACTTTGCTTTCAAATTCATCAGAAGTCTAGAAATTAATTAAGACACAATAAAAGCTTAGCCATGAAATTAAGAAAACAGGTCTCTGTCAGATAAAATTTAAACTAATTTTCTTCACAGAAACTAAGCAATATTTCAGGAGAATTAAATAACAAAAATCAATAATGAAAAAGGCAATCACACACATACCACAAGTTGTTTTGTCTTTCACTGTTGAGATCTAGATATTGCTCAAAACCTTAAAAGGAATGAAAGAATTCTTCTGTCTTGAGATTCTCTGAATCACAACATTCAGCAAAAAAAGCACCCTATGAAAGACATGCCAAGGATGGAAGACAATTGCCTACCCCACCAGACCCTACATGCCAAGAGAAAATGTCAAATAATGAAATTCTTTGCTCAAACTTTTCAGTGTTGATTTTGGACAGAAACATCACTGACCAATATCTGGAGGCTATTGGCAAATTTACAGATTTCTAATCATGAAGATCAAGGTTAAAATTGAAGCAACATCATGAGTAAGAGATGACATATCATTCCAACACCTCATTGGGCAAGTAAGAGAAACACAGAAAGAAAGAAAGAAACAAGAACTCACAGTTGCCATGCCTAATATTGTGCCAATGTTTTTCTCACCTAAGCCTGAAGTAGCTCTCTTCCCAAAATATGGTGTATCAGCTGAGATTTATAAGTGAAGGGAATTCTCATTTCTGCTTCTGGCATGCCCTTGAATATGACAATGCAAGGACAGAGTGAAGGGTTGCATATCTGCTTAAATTTCCCCACACACGGAATTCTTAATCTATCAGATGTAGACAAGAAGATAGAGAACAAAATCAAAGCAGGTTACTGGGAAATGTCCTTTATACATGAAAGTTAGCATGATCCATTTTTATTTAAACTAATTTCAGAATTATTCTCCTGTGTTTCAAGTGATGAGTGCCATTTGAAACATAATTCTATTTAAAATTAAAATATTGATGGTGTTCTATTATATCACTGTCAGACAATTATTCCTTCATATTACCTCAAGAATAATGCATAACATAATTTATTCTTAAGTTTAAATAATTAAAGAGGACCTGAAATTCAGTAGTATTATTAATTTTGTAACAGAAAAAGCTATACTTCAATTATTGAATATGAGCAATATTATCCATTCTATATGAAAGAGAATGTTTTAAACCTGGAAAATAATAGTTTAATAAATTAGCAAGCCAGATAATGATTTTTCTCAATATTCATGATGTGACTTTTTAAAGTCACTGAAACATACTTGATTGTAGACAGAGAAATAAATATAGCTGGTATAGGAAAGACCTCTGTCTTTATCCCAGAGATCAAGAGAAGGTATCTCTTCTGATACTGTAAGAAATGGCTATAGTATGTACAGCTGTTTGATCAATTTATTTCTTGCAAGAATAAAGTGATTACTGTGGCAAATCTCATAACAAACCTCAAGATATTTGGAACATGTTTTATTTGCTAGTTTTAATGCCTCTTCCCTTGTTGTCACGGCTGCTACATTTGCATGCTTTTAGAGATAATTTTCAGGTTACAGTGTTGCTACTTTAAAGAATAGTACTGCTATTTCTGGCTGCATCTCCAAAGTACCTTCAGTTCACCAAAGGCTCACAAGCTAGAAAACAAAGAGATTTTAGTTTGTGTATGTGTGTATTTTTGTTTGTTTGTTTGTTTGTTTTGTTTTGTTATCACAATTCATTGCAATTAAGTTTGCTTTTTTGTCTTAAGATTTTGGATGCCTAACATCACCACAAGAAATTCTGGAAATAGTGCTCGACAAAGCATTTCTAATGCCATCTGTCCTGGTCTCAAGTGCAGTATTTTAGTACTGTTCCTGTGCTGCCAGTTACTTAATAATAATAATTTTAAGAAAAATTAATGTATGTATAAATATTTTTTGAAAATAGAAATTTTAAGAAAAAAGTATTGTTCATACCAGAGAGAGAAAGGGAAAAACAAAAAATAAAATCAAAGATATCTTTGTGCCTGCTGCTTTTGTTTTAAAATTGTTTACATTCATGACAAAACTGCTTTCCTTGAAAACTTCACTGTTCTCCAGGATGTTACTCACATTGTGGAATTCATATAAAATTCATCTTACCTAAGCTTTAGTCATTAAGAGGTAGGGATGTAATCTAAGCCATTTGTCTAGGTTACCTTGTGCTAAATGGGAAAGATAGGCATGATTTGTTCCTTGGAGGCAACTCATTCTATCTCAAATATATGAGATGGATTTTCATCTCCAAGTGACTTTTTTATTTCAACCAAATATAATAGGTGTATAAACACACTGTGTGGGTAGAATGAATGCCATTTACTTTAGGCCTCAAAAATATTGCAGATTATTTTTCTAGTCCCAGTTTAGTACATTTGAGCAACAACTAGCTTTAAGTTAGCAGTTTTCTAATCACTCCCCATCCTTTTTCATTTTGTTCTGTTTGCCAGGTCTTTTAGAGCTCTAAGTTGCTTCAGCCACATGGTGACTGGTAAATAGAAAGAACTCTTTACCATTGGAGTTGTTGCCAGTGTGGAAATAACTTGTTGGGATAACTGCCAGCTGACAACTTTTTTTAATCCTGAAGTGAACAATTTTGAAAAGGTAATACCTCCTTAGAGAAAAGAAGAAAAAAAAAAAAAAAAAGAATTGAGATATTTGATCAATTGTCTTTTTGTATTCAGGAGATGGAACAAGTAACCCAAAAGACAAAGTGACACCTTAAATTACTTCAAAATAGATTTATTTTTTTTTTTTTTAGGTTTTTTTTTTTTTTATCTCTTAGGGCATACTTTCTAAAAGCTGTGTTTCTATTTCATTAGAAGTGAAGTGATTCAGCTCTCACTGTCATGCTGAGAAATAGTGAACTATCAGTTAAAAGAAAGAAGTGTTTGAAATGTAGGAAAGAACAGGAAATCAGTAAAAGAGACTTGAGAGACAGAATTAGCACTTGTATAGAAACAATACATATGGCACCTGAGAACACTGCCAGACCGAGAGGGAAAGCAGGGAACACAATGCTTACTGCCAAGGCCAATATCTGTAGAATTCTAGAATGCTTTGGGTTTGAGGTGACCTTATAGATCACTTAGTTACACCTGTGTGCCATGGGCCGGGACACCTTCCAATAGATCATTTTACTCCTATGAACATAGACTGAGAGAACTGGGCTGCTCATTCTGGTGAAGAGAAGGCTTGGGGGAGACCTTCTGGCAGCCTTCCAGAGTCTAAAAGGGGCCTACAGGAAATCGAAGAGGGACCTTTTGCAAGGGCATGTAGTGACAAGACAAGGAGTAATGGCTTTAAACTGAAAAAGAGTAGGTTTAGATTAGATATTAGGAAAAAAATTGTTTACTGTGAGGGTAATGAGACACTGGAAGAGTTTGCCCAGAGAAGTTGTGTATATCTCCTCCCTGGAAGTGTTCAAGATCAGGATGGAAAATGCCAAAGGAGGTTGGACTCGATGACCTTTAAAGTCCATTCCAACCCAAACTATTCTATGACTATATAAAGACTAAGCATTTCAAGTTGTAATTGGGAGCAACCTGAAAAAAAGAAATTGCTATAAAGTGATCTTTGATAAAAACCTTTTTTTTTTCCCCCCTCTCATAAGGAATAATGATTATCTTATAAGGTATAGCAGAAATCTGATGAACCAATACTGGCATATAGCACTCCAGCCATACTATGGAATGAATAATAATGGCAAATTAAAGCAAAAAATAAAAACATATAATCAAAAAAACCTGGAAGTGGAAGGAGAAAAAAAAAATAGGATAAACATTATGATCACAAAGTAAGACAAAAATGGTAGGTGCATGTGGGATGATGTAAAATATCTGAGATGATCAGTGTGATAGACATGTAAGGATGCCATGAAGTTTTGCACTCTTTGAGACTGAATCACAGCTTGAGCAAAATCAGAGAATGCAATTCATGAAAGTTGCAAGAGTTATCTAACAGAAATTTCAGAAAGTGAAGCAGTAAGTAAAGGGTTTGATATACAAAAAGCATGATAGGCATCTTGCAATCAGATAGAAGACACTTTAGTGATGAATAGAAGTATGCATTTCTGGATATTTTGGGTGTTTTGTATCTGTCCTCATGAACCAGTGGCTCATTTGCTACCAGAAATGAACTTTGTTTCTCAATCTGAATTTTGATCTTGTCCATGTCTTTGAATGTTTTGAATGAAGATGGCTACAATCTGATGCATTACCTGAATGGGAATAAATTTCTAATATATATAATATAATAGTAATCTATATATTATAATAATATATATATTACTATAATATATATATAATAGTAATATAATATATTACTATTATTTTTGTGGTGCAATAAGCAGTTTCACTATCAGTTCCAGTCCTCACAAACTCATAATTACAAATATCTTGAATGTAGACCCACATTTTCATTCATTCTTCAAAAACCTCAGATGAAAGAGGGAAACAGGTTTTGGGAGGAGGGATTGCCATATGGAAAGCAAGTACAAGAAAAGAGCAAACATAGAATAAAACATATGGAAAAATGTCTGTATGGAATAAATTAAGTTAGCCTTATGGAAGTTATCTTTGGCCTCTCTTGACTTGTATTTATGTCTCTGACTAGCAACTGCCTACATCTTATCTTTTACCAATGCTGAGGAAAGAGGAAAAAGGGAAATAAAGCAAAATTACAGGAAAATAAACAAAATGGGCCCGAATGGAGAAATTTCAAGTTTTTGATGAGATAACCTTCAGATAGAACAGCATAAAATCTGTTTCAGGATATGACTATGCTGCCCTTTAAAATGAATGAAGTTCCTGAAAACTCTTTAAAATTTATTACATGCTGCAGAATCATATTCCTTCCACCAGTAGCAAGTTAATTCTTCATTATGTTTTATTACTTCAAATAAAAGTATTGAAAAGATAAGAACGTTTCATATTGGGTGCTAAATTGCATGGTCTGGGGTTTTCTTGTTTGGTTGGCTGGTTGTGGTGGTTTGTTTTTTTTTTTTTGTTTGTTTGGTTTTTTTTGTTTTTTGGGTTTTTTTGTGTTTTTTTTTTTTGTTTGTTTGTTTTTCTTTTTTTTTTCTTTTTTTTTAAATAGAATTCCAAGATCAGCTTTTATATCCGTGACTTGTTGGTAAAATAATGAGAAAACCAGGTAGTTTATTGAAAATGTTTTAATGCAACACCTCATTTCTTATGTTATTTTATAAAATTATATAACTGGACATACAAATCAATCTAGCATATTTTGTAGTTACAGTATGGTAGGTAAGAAAGCAATACATTATATTTTAGATATTGTGGGGTCTGAATAATCTGAAAGATTACACAGCTATTACTACTTAATGTTGAGAGAATATTATCTATTGCTACTGCAATACAAAAAAGAAATTTAAGAAAAATAAGCACCATTTATATAACTGAAATTTTATAGCAAATAAAATTTTACATGTCAACACAAACATGAAAAATTCTTTCATTTTCTTCTCTTCTATTTTCAAATAAAGAATAGAAGGAAAATGTACATGGTTAGAATGGATTCATAATGATACCGCTAACAATGAGCTGTGTTTCAAACACCTTTTCTGTGTGTGGATAAACCCAGGAAGTTTCAAAATGTGACATGAAAGACTGCATGTCTATCAAGACAGGCATGTTAAAAATCACATCTAGCTCTAGGTGTTTAAATATAAGGTCTTTGCACAAGTATATGTTTAAGCTTGTATAATAGAGCAAATTTGTCTAGGGTTCACCTGAGCAGATGAGCACTGAACATACATGGAGCAGAAAATGCTATTCACTTTATTTCAAGGTAGAAATTTATGTGTGATTGTTATTTAACATAGTTTTACAGCTTCATGTGGAATATCAAGAATATCAGCCAAGCTTCCACTTACATTCTATAAATGCACAAGACCATCACTTGTATCACTGTCATATTTGCCCACCTTATGAGGATTTCTTGGGTATCTTAAGACATTTCAGACTGCTACTAGCTATCTATTCCTAGCAAATTCAGTCAAATATCTAGTTGGATGCTGTCATATTAATTTAGAAATCTCCATCTAAATGTCTTAATATATGAGCTCATTTCCATCCCAGTGGACCTGGGATGACATTATTTGCTTGGAAACAGGTTGTAATAGCTTGAAACAGGTTCTTGGAATAGAAATAGAATTGTCTGATTGCAGACCCAAGTCTGGCTCTGCCATACTGCAAAGAAATTTTCTAATCCCCGCATTGTTTAAGTTTGGCAAAAGCTGATAAATTTCATACTAGCCAAATGTAGAATATACTTTCTCATGATGATTTTTTAACTGTACAGTTCTAGCATAACCATTATAATATTATAGCTACCATTGTACTGGAAATCTGTAACATCTATTTACCTCAGGGTGAACATGCAAGTTGTTGCAATACTAGCTGACAGTGTTCTGATTTAGTTAGAGTATAAAGAGAAGTCATCTAAGTGTAAAGAAAACAAGTAAAAAACAAGTAAGTGTAAAGAAAACCTACAGAGATGAGTTTTTCAAGAAAATATTTCCTAAGAAATATTTTCAGAAATGTGGGTTGAAAATAATTTAGCCCTAGTGGCTCACAAATGCTAACTATCTTGCAGAACAGTACAATAGGTAGATACTTGAATGTCAGGTTATCTAATTCAGTATTGTAGGCATTATTCTGTATACCAAGACACCTGGGTTGGGTGAAATCACCTTTTAGATCTGAAGCCAAAGGAAAGCAAGGCATACAAGAAGTATTTACAACTGGTTTATAGTAAATTTAATACTTGGTGCTGGTTTTTTTTAAGGATATGTTTCATAAAAATGGATAAGTTTCATAAGTGAATAGGGAAACAGAAAAAATAGGAAGAATTTGAACTAAAAGAGGCACACATCTAAAATTCTGACTGTCATGGAGACTCTGTTAACACAACACAACATCAAAAAAGCATCTTTGAGTGATTAGGTACCTCCAGGCTTCCTACTTTTACATGATTAAGTTATATCTATAGCAACAGATGACTAGCCCTATCTATTATTTCAAGAAAGGCAGCAGAAGATCTTCATTTTCCTGACTGTATTCTTTAGGTTGATGGGTTGATGCTAAAGACTAATTCCCAACCCCACCCCCCACACCCCTTCAGTTTGGAAAGAATCCTGGCTTCACATTTTTTCTGGCTAAGTTCTCTTAAGTAATTCTAAGTAAATACCTCTACGTGAGATTTCAAATAATCTTAGCAATGCCAAAACTAATCTTTGAAATGAACCTCAGTACTGCTTATGATATACACATTCTGAAAATACCTCCAGATATAGAACACTTGGGGCATAAGTATGTACAGTATCACATAATTTGAGATTTTACCAACATAGACAACTGCATATATACTAAAGCTCATATCCTTTATCAGGGATAAAATTTTAAGGATAAAAATTTGGATACAACTAATCTGATTTAATCAAAATTCTATTTTTAATTAACTAAATCATTTCCAGAAATGTCATTTTGTTTTTCTCTCATAGACTATGGTAAAAGCCAAGGAATCAATTAATTGTCTTAAAAAACCAGTTGTTGTGGGTGACTGACACTGGAACCCACTGAGACCAATCTCTTAGAGATGACACATCTCAATGCAAGCTTGTACAAATAGTTATCTGAGCTGTTTGAGACAACCCGAACATCGGTTACAACCCTCATGCTTACGATAACGCTGACTTTCTGGAGAGGAGAGAGACCAAGTTAGATAGCCAAAAAAAACCCAAAAAATAAAACACAACAAACAAACAAAAAACCAACCAACCAACCAAACAAAAACCAAAACCCAAAAGCAATCTCAAGTAACACCCCATTGGGGGAAGAGAAGCTTTCTGATGACAAGTCACATGAAAGACCCCTTCCTTCATATGTGTCCAGTCTGCTCCTATGGTTAGAATCCCAAATGTCACTGAAAAAGAGAGTCATTCTTACAAGTTTTGTACCATATGCAAGAGTCTCATGTGAAAAAATAGTGGTGATTTTTCTAGTGAACATTACCTAAATTTTAAAGGAAATATTATGACTGTTCTGTTAATTATGCATATAAATTCTACTTATATTATTTAAGTCTGTTTCATATCTCAAATGAATTTAATTTATTCTGTGTTTCTCCAAATGTGGAAATATGAAAATTTTATACAATACACAGCAGTATTGTAGGTAGAATGAAGTTATCATACAATAGGGCAGATTCTATTGTTTATACATGCATGCAATAGGAACTATTTTTTGGAACTAAAGTTATATTTCGTATTATGTAGGTTGAATTCTGAGGGACTGGTTTTGTATAATCCTTCTATTGGTACAGGTACATGTACTTGACAAAAAATATACAAGGAATTGGCGAGCTAAGAAATAGCATCTATTTAATGTTCTGTTAGGCATTTCAGGTATTTCTTTATGGAGAAATAAATATATATGTAACTTCTTAAAGGACCATGTCCATTATATACTGGTATGTATACCAAGGCCTATTATTATAACATAAATCATATATCAGTCCTACAAATCATATATTCTTGCCCTTTATCTGATAGTTATTCTGAATTTCCTTAAATTTATGTTACTTCATAGATTTGCAAGACTAAAAGGCACCACTGTGATAATCTTCTTCAGTAGGACTTGGAAACTGATCTTTGTATTATAACAAATTAATTCTCATTTAGCCTGACTTTTATTTGTTGGCAATTGTTCCCCTACTTCCAGGAACAACAAAATTAAAGAAAGCACAGTCAGAACTGTAAAGTAAAAGTTTATCATATTAGTTTTGCATAGTAAGTTTTTTGACTGGAATTGATGTAATTATTAAGAATACTGAGCATGATGTACATTGCCCCTTAAACTTCCAGGACTTTCTTAGACTTCTAGTTTGGATACGACATATTCAAGAGTTGGGTAATTTTAAAGAGGTCCAAAGGATTATTCTGTCTATTTTATCTGAGTGCCTAAACTTCTAGATGAGTGAAGCCCTCTGCAAAGGCTTTTAATAACCCTACTTTTGTTCTACTAAGTAGCTATGAAATATGAACGCTTGGGGTTTTACTTATAAAGTTCTAGGTCAAGCCAGGCACATAAGCTAGACTGAGAGAAACTTTGTCTAAGGTTTATTTCTTATTGCTTCTCTTTTAGTATCAATTGCACATTCAAGACCTCTGTCATGTATTTCAGTGTAGCCCAACTTCAGTTTCATAGTGACATGAATTCCCTGACACTGTCATTTTAACTTATTGATTTTAAGTGTCAAATGTCATGGTTTATCTCTTGTATTCTTGATACTGATCTTGATGATATAGGTCACTGACTTTCAATTAATTGCACATCATTAATAAATCCATATATTGCTTTGATCCTTATTAAACAACTTGAGTTGAAGAGCATTTACCTGCAACTATACCAATATTAGTTTACCAAGTATTGTCCACACGAAAAACTGCTGAGTACACAATCTAACACAGAACCAGCATATTCAAATATTTCTATGGCAAATGAAGTTGCCTTGGATTCTTCCTCTGCCTGAGAAAATGTATTAACTGCATTACATGATTTCTTGAGTTTTAAAGATATTCAGGACTAACACTAGTGTGTTTACTGTTCAGTTTTTCTGTTACAGATATCCAAATCATTAATTTCATCTAAACACAGTGCCACCTGAACTAGGTCTGTTTCGCCTCTTTTTTAATCATATTTTTCCAGGCCGTGACAAAGCAATAACTCAGTGCAAAGTAAATTATCTCAAAGAGTCTTGTTCTACCATTCATGTAGCACAATGAAAGTTAATTTTCCTGTCTCTTCCCCAAAACCTCTCTAAGATATCAAAAGCTGCTCCTGAATCACAGTAGAGTTTTTCTGAGATGCTTCTGTACTTGAATATAGCACTATATTGATTATGTCAATATTGCCAATGTGAAATCTGAAATACCCATTGCAGAGTTTTCAAGAAGTTTACTTTATAACAACTTCTGGGAATGACTGGGGTTTCTGGTAGTTCGATTGTATCTAGAATACTTCTAAAAACTCATTGAAATTTTTTTCAAAACAGAATTTTAGTCTTTATATATTTTCTATTGAGAACAGATAGCACTGAAATGCTATGAATTTGTCAATGATCTTAAGAAGTAAACAAGTAGGATTCATGAGACTGAGAAATAAATCCTACAAAACTTCATGATAAGACAGGCTCCACAGGCTTGGTTTTATTTTTTATTTGGTTTGTTAAATTCAGTCTCTTCTCTCTTTGTAAATCTTTAGGCCATTTCTGGACTTGATCCTATGGTTTTAATACAAAGATATAGTTCTGAACCAGTTATGTCAGTGTAACCAGCCCTCAAGTTTCCCCATGACTCTAGACATCAACAGCCTGAATTCAGACTCCTGAACTGAATTGCATTGGTTTTCAAAAAGTTCAAATATATGCTGTTTCCATAACCAAAAAACAGGAACTGTAGATCCTCAACACTGTCTTTTAGAACCAATCTTCTGTATACATTTACTATATCAATTTTCAATTCCTACTGTTCAACCCCGTCCTAATTCATGTTAATATAATTTCTTTTCGTTTCCTCTGTAAACAAAAATAGAAACAGTTTATATTCACTTTATATTAAGTCTTATCTTGATGTGTTTCATTTAGTTTTCTGTTAAGATATATCAGGAAGCTGTTGGTTTTGGGACAACTCGATGTATAGAATTCAAATTAGGACAAGACACCAGAAACATAATGTTAGGATTTTTCTGTTCCAAACTTTTGCATTATGGTTTCTGTACATTTGGCATATATAAGAGAATAGATAAAGAGTTCCCTGGGGAATCTGATGAATTATTTCCTAGCTAGCCTTGAAGACACACTATTCGATATCCAGAAATAGCTTTAATGACAGGAAATGTAAGGAAAGTCTGGCTCATTTAATCAGTTAAAATCTGTTGTAATGCCAGAATGCAATGCTTTGTTAAAGCATCAGAAAGACAAATAAAATAAACTATGTCTTCTGCCCTTATTTTCTACAGTAGCAGAGGAATGGAAAGAAAATACTTGATATTTAAAGTCAAGGATAGCTACTAAGCAACAATATAAGCAGTGTTTTAATTGGCATTTGTAGTCAGCTTCCTGATTATTAAGCCACTTCATTATTTTATCAAACTTGTACTTGAAGGGAGGTGAGGATGCAGAATGCTTTTTATGATCTCATAAATATGAATTCTTTGTTGTACCTCTATTAAACTCTATATTGATTTGTCCATGAGGCTAAGCAATTTCTTGCAGTTGTTCTACTAAACATGAAAATATTTTAAAATAAAATTAACACACGTGTCCGCAAAAAAAAGCCACCCATAAAGCAAACAACCCCCAACCAAACTGCTCCCCTCCCAAAAAATTGAAATCTGTGACTCAGTTTAGGTATAGGAATTTCTTTAATTCTTTATGATACTTTGTTACTTGTTATGTCCACAGTAGTTTAGCTTGTACAGAAAGCAGAGAAATTTAATTTGTGTAACAGGACCATCTTTTGAGGTTATGGTGTTTACTAGCTCCTAGTTATCCATTTTTGATAATGGCAATCCAAAAATATTCAGTCTTTTTGGACATATGCTTCCATTCTCTAGATACTAATTTTCAAGTCATAATGGGTTTGGTCCCCTATTTCATTTTTTTAACACTTTAACGGAAAGACTTTGTCTTTATTCTGCTGCTACTAACCTGCATTACTTGGATGACATAACCTGTAGATACATCTTGACATCAGCCAACTGTCACTTTCAATCTATACCTAAATTCACATGCAGCTTAAAATAGAAAAATTCATATCCACTGCTGTTTTCCTGCTTCCTTTTCTCTACCAGTTGATTCTCATCCCACTCCAACAGTTCCCCTATTCCAACTATGCTTATAACACTATGTGTTTATTTCTTTAATTGGTATTTATTGATTTCAAAAATAACAAAGAGAAAAGCTACAGGCTTGGTGAACATGAAACTACCTATCAACTCTCTCTGTTTTGGAAATTGTTAAGACAGAACCAGAAAACAATCTATATGTAATTGTCAATTTTTAGAAGTGGATATTTCTCAAGTGGCTTCACTTCACAAAACTAACAGCAAACGCTCAGAAAACCATGTACCACATGACCCTGCTTTTTGCTCCAACATGTTTTAGCAGTGGCTTTATGTATTTTAGATTTGGAATACCTGTACTATAGAAACACAGAAATTTTGTAACTGGATGTCAAATTCCAGTAATTCAATTCACTCTGATAAGTGACTTTCTTTCCAGAACTTTGCAATTAATTTATATCAGTTTTGCTTTAGTCTACACAGTGAAAAAATATAAGTGCATTCTGGTTTAGAAAATTGTATTTCATGAAACAGACTATTTTTAGGCTCTCTAGTATGGCAATTGCGAGTTCTCATGAAGTATAGGGTTGGTTTCAGAGCTTTGGATTTTTAGAATCTTATCAATGTTTTTAGCAAATAAAGAGATGTCCATAGTTTTGTCCTCAATCCTGTAGTAATAGTATCTGAACTTAGTGTAATTAATATAATATGATATAATGCAGTGTGTATACATACATGTGTCTGTGTTCCTGTTTCTGAGAATGTTGCAATACCCAATGTCCAATACAGAACTATGTTATAACACCTTTTTACAAAGTGCTCAGCATTGTCAACTGTTTAAGAGAACTGCTGCCAACACCACTTAAGATTCTGGATTATAAATAATTTTGCGTTTTGTGTTGAAAGTTCTTTGTAGAATAAAAATCTTTCTTTGTATATTTCAGTATAATTTATTCTGGGAAAATATGCAGATATTGTCGTCACATTTTTAACCTTGAAACATGGAGAATATATAAGCCATACTTTATGAACCCCCAAAAACACCTCAAAAGAGTTGGGGTTTTTTTAGAAAAGTTGGGAGCACTTTATAGGACACAACTTTATGAGGCATACTACTCAAAAAAAAAAAAAAAAGCTTCAAGATATTAGGAGTAATCTATACTTCTATCCTCAGGACAGTAGAGCAAAACAGTCACTCTTTTACATTATTACCTTACTTAATATTCAGTGTATCACTGCCTTATTAATGGTCAAACATTTCTTGCTAACAATGTTCTCAAACATTTCCTGAATATATATTCTTTTTCAGACTAAATCTTATAGAAAACCATAGCAAAGTGATCAAACACAGCAAGAAGAACCTTTCCAAAAACCTTTCTCACCACTGGTCCCTAATGTATTACAAAAAAATGTTAACCCAGTGGTTCATTATTTCTAATAATAACTTTTGCAGTATTTTTATTTTATACTAGGTGTATTTTGTATTTATCTTTTTCTATAGCTGGTAATGAAGTTTTTCATGATCAACCTGTGGTATCAGAGAGGTTTCAGAAAAGTCTCATAAAAAACACGGTAACATTTGTCTGCAGGATTATTAATGAAAAGTTAAATAAGAATAGAAGGAGGGAAAAAAGACAATTCTGTCATTAACTTCCTGTAATAGATGACAGTTTCTTTATGTTAAGAAAGTTTGGCAAAGAAGGTACAGCAGCAACAGACTGACAACTATATCAGTTACGCTTCACAGAAAAGCTCAATCTTTTTGTACCTTGAAGAGAGCTATGGGGATGAGAGAGGATGGAGTGAGTTCAACAGTGTAAATCACATGGTGATTTACAATGTGACTGCAACCTATTATGAATTTGATTTTTATTTTGTTTTTATTTTAGTCATCTCAAAATATAAGAACATCTTTAAAGCTCACATAAGGACAAAGAGATTTCACCATTATGAGTGAATGAAGTGAATAGGTTTCACTAATTCACTAATCACTTGTTCTCTGTTCATTGCAAACACTATATATCTACTGCAATGCAGCATGAATTTATTAGAGCTGCAATAAAAAAAAACACACTAGACATGACATGAGAATTTCATGGACATGACAAATGACAGCATTAGGAGCTGAGAAATTGCACAGGTGGTTAAAGGAGAAGCATATGAGAAACAGCCAAACATCACAGGCAGCAGAAGGTGAACACTGGGACCTTTTGGAAAGAAGTCCTGTGAGGCCAGCATTGCATTGGTAATTCCATCTGTGACATCTAAGATCCACAGATGATATGGGTTATGATATCAGCAAGGCTGGGTACAAATGCAGCAAAATTGAGACTAATAAGGAAAATATGATTAAGGACAGGTTGTTTATTTGGAGGAGGCTTGAAAGGAAAAAGAGACACAAAACGGCAGCAAGTAGGATGGTCAAGAAAAAGGATAAAAGGATGTGATATACAAGTTGTGAGTCTGGGGCTTTTTGGGACTCCCTGCTCGGCAGCCCTGCGCTTGATCACTGCAAGCTGCAGTCTAAATAAGTGATAGAGTAAATCTCTTATTCTTAGCATATTCTAGCTTCCAGCATATTCTTTGCTCTTCCAAAAGCAAAAGAGGGATTAATGGTGTGATTTGTGTAGCTAAAGGTGGATACTTATATGACTTGATCCAAGGATCAAATCACTTACTAGTATTGTGATGATAACTTCTGTTACAGGTCTGAGAGTATCAGCAGCTACTTGCCACTTCCTAATAGAATTTGCTTATTGAAGTGGTAGGAGGAAAAATACAATAAATGCTGTTTGTTATTTAGCACACTTTCCAACATTCAGATGCCTGAATCATATGGAACTATTCAGCGTATTTCCAAGATAAATTTTACCTTTTCAAAAATTACAAAAGAGAACAAAAAGCTCCATCAAATGCTCATGGTGTGGTCCGGTGCTTATGAAACAGGTGAATGCTATTTTTTTGTGTGTGTAATTTTAAGCTGAAAAATACAAAATCAACAGTGTTAAATAGTTATGTAAAACAAGACTAATTGCCACTCTTTTGGTAGAGCAAAAATATATGGTGCTTATTTGCAGAGTAGATGGGAATTAAGAAAAGCTGGAAGCATTTTGTGTCTCTTGCGCGCACTGCCAAAAAACAGCTACGGCTGATACACTGAAGAAAAGAGTTATTTTCTTCTTGTTTCTTTGTTTTGTTTTTTTTTGTTTGTTTGTTTGTTTGTTTGTTTGCTTTTTTCCCAGAGGAAGTTAATAAAAGTATTATTTCCATCCCCAGCATAATTCCACAACTAATATTAAATAATTATCCAGTATTCATTAGTTTATCATGATTTACTAGTCCTTATATGCCACACTGATTGTAAGTGGACAGCAAATTATATTTGCCATTTTAATAGATTAAAATTTATATGCCACTGCCTCTCAAAATCCACCAATTCATTTCAACAAATCAGTTTTAATCTGTTATGTATTAAGCCAGTAGCAATATCAAACATTTAGATCAAGATCTCACCTCAATGACATCATCTTCTAGCAATGTTTTCAAACAATGTCCTGATGACTGATTTGAAATCTCTATTCATATTTGTATACATCAAACACTAGAATTACTCATTCAAAATTAAAAAAAAAAACAAACAAAAAACAAACCACAAAAAAAACCCACAAGTTGGAGTACCATCGAGCACTAGGCTATTTACTGTGTGTGTGAGTTTGCTTTGGTATTCTATGATTTGGCTAGATGTTACAGCCTGCTTAAATGTTGCAGGAAGAATTTCAAATTTGAGTACTTTACTTGAGTGAAATTAAAACCCATGCAAGTTATCTGTTGATGCAGAAAGCTAATTTTATTAATTGCTAAGAGAAGCAAAGAGAATAAATAAGAAGAGGTTGGAAAAAAGCCGAGATTACTTTTAGAAGCAGAGAAAAGTTACCACCAAAACTACCTTATGCCAGGTTGGTGGTGGGAGGGGAGAGAAAGTGTTTCTGCCTTTTTTTTTCTCTCCTCTGTCTCTGCTGCTTTTGATGTTAACTTCTTTAACTGTGATGGTCTTAGCCGCTTTAGTTCTCTGGAATACAGTTAGGACATGTAGTTTTGTCACTCACGAGGAGTGTCGCAGTCCATCTTGGGCTGAGCGGGTCCAGGTCAGCACATTTTTGGACCTCAAAATATGGTAAGGATAGACGGATAAGATATAATTCATGCATGTGGCATTGTGGGTCTCAGTTCTTTCCAGGCTGACAGAGTTTCAGTTTCCAGTGGCAGGCAATTGGTGAAGAAAAAGTGAGGGTGAGGTAGGGAGAGATTTTTGATTACAGTGACCAGTTCTCTCTCTCTTTTCTCACTCCTTGATTTTCTAAAGTTTTAGTTTAACTTTTATAGTGTTCAGAGGAGGTTTGTACCTGATTTTTGGCACTAGCCCTATTTAGATGTTTTGAAAAGATCACAATAGAATGACCTTCTGGCAGGAATACTCAAGCAGGAAGCTCTTGTGAGAACCTCTGGCAGGAAAGCTGACAGAGAATTTTTTGGTAGGAAGTTTTGACAGGCAGAAACGATAGAGAAGCGTTATTTATTGCATTTCTATATTATCTGTGTGCCACAATAGAACATACTGCAAAAGACCATTTTCTTCAAGATTAAGTGTTATCTCTTTCTCCTCATCTTGCCTCCACTAGAAACTCTATCAAAGTGTTTCATAGATGGTATATGATCTTTTAGGACTGTGATGCATTTGGTCATTAGACACAAGTATCTATAGACTTCAGAAAGCTTAAATCTTCAGGAATCATGATGTGACAGTTTTAATATTGCTTCTCATATTTTGTAGGTTTCCCATGACATCCATTTCTAACTTTCTTGTTAAGTCCTCAAGGATACTTTCAGTGACAAAAAACTTGAGCAAATAAGAAGAAACTCTGTTAAAATGTATGTGTCATCAACTTCCAGTGATAACATCATTTTGATTATTTCCCCCCGTGTTTAACCATAGGAGGAGAAATCTATTTCAGTATATGTGACCAGGAATGAATGTATGAAATTGGAAAAAAAATAACTAGTTCCTAAATATATTTAAAGCTTCAGGTAAGATGTGCGATAACAATAAAGACAATACTGATGTGCCCATTGGCATATGAAGATAACCTAAACATTAGCATAATCATCAAAATAATAATGAAGTGGCCTGAAAAGCTGATTAGGGCTTCTGGTTGCTTGCTGGTGGTGACAAAAATAGACCTGGGAGTCTCCACTGAGCCTTGAAGTCAGAAAAGGACAGCACAAGAAAGCCCAAAATGTGTTAACTTGCCTGTTCGGAACATGAAGGTGTCCACTAAATTTTTAAAGTGACTAAGAGATCATAGCAGATCCTAAAGTAGTTCATACTTGATGTGATGGAAGAGAAGGGACTGGCAAAAAAACAGAGAGAGGCAGGATAATGATATATGTTCTGATATTTATAAAACTTCAGTCATGCTTATCACAGACCTTAAGTGCTAGTCTGAACTCTGGATTTCACTCAAAGTTTACACTATGTTTAGACCATAAAAAAACTCAGCCACAGGTTACTATACTCATTTAAACCATATCCTGAAATACTAGAAATAGACAGAAGAAATACCATTTCTGGAGTAATCTGGCTGACCTGCATGATCCAGGAGATCTTATGCTTCTAGAGTCTTTAATTTCTGATGCGTTCTCAGAAAGAATTCTCTCCCACCCTTTTCCAGTGCCTACTCCTTCAACTCACCCACAACAGAAACAGAACAAAATCCACAGATCCCCCACACACAACGCCTTATTTCACACTTAATTCCATGTGTCAAATGCCTTCATGGAATCTCTGATGTTGAAATTGAGAAAATCAAACAGTAGAGAGGAATTTCAAACAATTGCTGTTAGGAGACCTCACCCTCTGCCCTGCAAATGCTGATTTGAAGGTGATGTACACAGTAGTCTCAAAAGACAAGCCTGTGAACTGAGTTATAGATCTACTAATTGCTAAAAATTGCAGAATCAGTAGAAATACTCCTTTTTCCCAGCCTTCATCCTACTATTAGTACACCAAAAAAAAAAAAAAAATTAACTGCCTTTCTCTTTCTTGTAGGAGCTGGGGGTCTCACCCACATCTCCCTCAGCTCAACCAGTGCAAGATGTCTTTTCTTCAATTTGTCTGAATGATTAGAATAATGAACTTAAATTAGATAATGAAGTTAAAACCAGAGCAATTTCTCTCACCCTGTATTTAGCTTGAAGGCTACTGTTTCTATTTTAAAGTTGATGATGGGCTTGCATGCCCAATGACAAGCTTGTCGTCATTTTACCCATCTATAGCCTTAAAAAAAATCCCAAAACACAACATACCAACCAACCAAAAAAAAAAAAAAAAAAAAAAAAAAAACCAAACAAAAACAACCAAACAACAACAACAAAAAAACACCAAAAAACCCACACAACAAACTCCTACAACCAAAAAAACCAACCCCCAAAATCAAATGTTATCTATCTCTAAAAATCCTTCCTCACTAACTGGTAGGAACTATTAGTCCTATTTTAGAACGAACCACAATTTAAAAAAACAATGCAAAACCTCAAAATGAATAGCTAAGCCCATCTGTTCTTTTTTTTTGCTTAAATACACACCAGTAGCTATTGAATGCACAGTGGACATAAAAAAATCAAACCAAAACCCAACAATTTTCAATCTAATATTTCTCTGTATCTCTAGTACAACATTAGAGATGTTGATGATATTTTATTCCATTGCCACAGCTGAGAGTATGCTCTGGTTTTGCTTTCACAGGTTCAGACCTCATTCTGGCATCTTAATATTACCTGTGTTCTTAAGAGAGAAGTGTCTCTAGAGAGTATGAGTTCAAGGTTAGATCTATGAATTAATACTGTAAAATTTACATAGCCAACAGGAAACTAAAATGTAATCTATTATTTCATTGCCTAATACAGCAATAAGTATTTCACAATAACTATGATGAATACAGAACAGGACCAAACAAGAGACACTTATGATATTCTGTGTGTGTTTGTGCATGCTTAATAGCTATATGAACTTCAGAATCTTTACTATGTATGACTTTGAAAATGAAAAATATGAAATAATTTTCTGAAATTATTAAAGTAACAGCAAGCATTAGAAAATATTTGGAAACAAATACCAAAATGTGGGATCCTGAAAATAATCTGGATAAGCAAATAAATTAAACTTTAAGGGAAAGCTATAATTATTCTCTGTTAGAAGTGGGAATTAGTTTGAAATGAAACCTAAAACTGAAACTTTAAATTTTTCTGTTATTGTGTTGGCACAAACTCAGTTACTTAAATGGCAAACCTATTGCCATTGTTGCCTTAAGGAGGGGGGGAAAAAGCCTTCCAAGACAACTTTATGTGGGTAAAGTAGAGAAGAGTTCTTTTACTTATAAGGTTTTGGGGTACAGAATATAAAGGAGTATAAAAGAATCTAAAAGAGTAAAACACGTGTGACAAGTAACAGATAGAAAAGACTGGTGCTAGGTTGAACTAATGGCCTCAGGAATATCATGAGAGCTCTTTTCCAAGCACCACTGTTTCAAAGATGCAGAGAAAATTAATCTGAAAGGCATCCCTTTCATTTCATTTCCAGCTGGACACATACCCAGCCAACCCCTGAGTTGGTGCAGAGGGTGCCTAGGAGTCTGGTACCCTGATTTTTCAAATCCATTGTCTAAGACTTTACTAAATTCCAGGTAGACAATATCCACAGCCTTTCCCTCATCCACTGAATGGGTCAACTTGTCATAGAAGGAGTGTCAAACAAGACCTGCCTTTGCTGCCATGCTGGCTTGTCCTGGTCCCCTGGGTGTCCTATACGTGCCACATAATGGCGTTTAAAGTGCTCCATGACCTTGCCCCTCACCAAGGTCAGACTGACAGGCCTTTAGTTCCTTAGGTCCTTCTTCCTGCCCTTCTTGGAGATGGCCATGATGTTTGCTAACTTCCAGCCAGTGAGGACCTACATGTTTATCCAGGCCTGCTGGTAAATGATGGAAAGAGGCCTGATGAACACTTCTGCAAGATCTCTCAATAACTTAGGATGGATCCCTTTGAGCATCATAAAGCTGTGTGTCTCTAAGTGGTGTAGCAGGTTGAAGAGCATTTTCCCTTGGCTTATGTTCATTCTGTTCCTTGTCCCTGTCTTCCAGCTCAGAGGGCTGGGCATTCAGAGAACAATTGGTCTTACAATTAAAGACTAAGGCAAAGAAGGCATTAAGTACCTCAGCCTTTTCCTGATCCTTTGCCACTATGTTTTGACTGCATCCAATAAAGGATGAAGATTTTCCTTAGCCCTTCTTTCTGGTGCTTATCTATTTATAGAAACATTTTTTATTGTCTTCCTTTAATGACTTGTTCACTCTTTAACAGCACCTGTAGGATGGATAGAATATCCCAGGGCAGCTTCAACTATTCTGGTGACCTATGTGTTATCTACTGAACTGAGCTGCTGTGCCTAGAAGTGGAATTAACATCTAACATGGGGATTTTAGGTTAGCTTAAATTGTGGAGCCCATATCATCTGCATGACCAAGAATAGGATCTATCACCGGCCTCTACAGACAAGATCTTCAGGAACTAAACCAGAAAACTAAAAACTGCCCTGCTTGTAGACACCTATACTTAAACATATGAATGAAGATACCACAGACTGAAATGGAAGCTTTCCCTGCCAAAATCATCTAGTAAAACCTGAGAAGAACTTTGATGAGGTCTTGGTTCAGTGAACTGCTTAACACGTATCCATGAGGACTACTCTGTAACATCTAATGTCCTTTCACCCTCTGCTACAGATTTCAGGAGAAGACTTGAAATTTTAAGCAGTTCATGAAAAAGTGTTTGTTTTCTATGGGTGACACCAAACTTCAGAGAATCCAGTGAATAATGTTACATCTAGTGGGGATGTATTGCAGTTACTGTGTTAGCTAGAAGAAAACAGCATAGTCTGTGGTTTGTATGGTTTTAATTCTTATTTATATCAGATCAAAACTGTAGCAGCCCTATTTCTAAACTCAGACTTTGCTAGAAAAGAATCATGCTAAATGACAACATGCAAAATAACACCATATGAAACAACTACGAGTCCAACATTTTCTCCAGCTAAAGAGATTTGAAAACAGGTTTCATAAAAATATCTCTTTTTAGAGAGAGGGAATAATTTGCAGTCATTATAAACACAAACACTTTTCTGAGGTAAAGGGACATCATGATGGTGAAGTTCACTTTGCATTTAAGCATTAGTAGTGTCCTGGGGCATATTTATTTAGCAGAAAGCAGGTTAAGATCAGACTTACATGATCTTCAGCCAATATTAAAAATGGTATAGACATATTCTGTTCTGGAAATAAGACCTAAATCAATTTTATCTGTGGGAAAACTTTTCCATAAGAGCTCCCTGTGTTATTTTTTTGAGAAATTTTGTATCAAAGAAGCTAATTGTATTTTACATATATATATTGGTCTGCAAGTCACCAATAAGTGTTATGTTTAAAAAAAAAAAAAACAACTACAAAACAACGCTTTGATGTGAGAGAACGCAATAGCTATGAGATGTGGAAAAGAAACTTTCCAAAATGGACTTACGAGGACGGAGAGGCCGAGGACCAAGGAGAAACTGTGGAGCTTTGGGCATTCATGGCAGAGGCTTGAAGAAAGGACTGAACTTTTATTGCTTACAGACGTTTCTGGATCCTACATACAATTGCTCGTAAAGGGATCAACTCACAAATATAAGATTATTCGTAGAAAGTGGAACCTCCCCTGTTTATGGTTTTCCCTATGGTTATTCCACTCTGTGCACCCTCAGGTTGATCCCCAACATGGCGGATCCCCTGTTGTTCTATCCCCGGTTCCCCTCCATGTTGTCTCCTTCCCCCTCACAGTTTCCCGCCTTTGCCCTGGACCTGCTGCCCTATTGGTCCATTTTCCCGCCTTTGGCGAGTTGCCCCGATTGGCTGTTCGGTTGCCTGGTTACACACTCCGCCCCCTGTTCCATCCAATCACGTCCCAGTTCCAGAACCTTCCCTGGGAGCCCTATAAAAGCCGAGCCCCGGGTGAATAAACACCCTTTGTGCCTTCAGCCCCAACCCGTGTGGAGTGGGGTGCTGTGCGGGAGGGCATTTGGTCAGTGGCTCATCACTTGGAAATCACTTGCTTAATTTATATTGTACATTTATGTATATACACATACTTTTTTGTCTAAAAAAGTGAAATAACAAATTGCATTTTGGGACATTCTTATTTTAATATGTAGCTAGAAGGGGATAGCACAGTTTAATTCATGGTATTAGTAGAAATTAGCCTTGCATGTAAAAGAGAGAATTATAATGAGATATTTATGTGCATTAATCTTAGTTGTTTTGATGACTTGAGTAGCCCTGTGAAAAGAACATCTGCTTTTTTACGAAATTCCTAATTTGAGTTGTTTCTTACCAGCAAACACAAATCTCACAATATTAGAGGACAACTCTCACAATATGGTTAAAAGGAAGAAATTCCATCAATGCTTTAAGCATTTTGTCCATTTCAGTGATTTAGAAGGTAGTCCCTATTAGCTTCAACTAGGATGTAACAAAACCTGCAGGCAAAAATATTTATTCTAGATTTATAATTAGATTAGGCCGTTCAACTTTAAACACGCAGTTTATTCTGTGTGCTCATTCATTCTCACCTATAACACAATAAAAGAATACATTTTCTCTTCCTAATTGAAGCCACACAGTATCTCCTACAAGATATGTGGAAACTTCTTTAGGGGGGGGCTAAGAACTGAACAATTAACTGACCTAATTGCAATGAAATACCATTATACACAGTCAATGTAACTGCCACTCAGATTTATACAGAGACATTCTCCTATATAAGTTATATTTTGGGAAGGAAATAGCTGTAAGTGGTGTATAAGTTAAAAAGCAGAAGGTGAAATCAGAATCACAGAATAATTTGGGTTGGAAGGGGCATCTCAAGGTCATGGGTTCTAATGCCCTTTTCAAATCTGATCCAGTAAGGCTAAGGTCTTCTGGGCCTTGTCCAACTCAGAGCTTTAAATATCTCTAATATTGTAATTTCCACAGCTTGTCTAGGCAGATTGTGAGTTTTATTACACACAGGATGAAAGGAGTGTTTTCTTAAATGTAGTGAGATTAAGTGTTTCAGCTTGCATCCTATTACTCAACCTTTGAGAGGAGTACTCCTTTGTTTTCTTTACATCCTCACATTAGGTAGCTGTAGATAGCAATAAGACCCCGCATCACCTTTTTCTTCTTCAGCCTGCCCGTCTTAGCATCTCCTTATATGGCTCCTGACTATTCAGGTGGTCTCTGCTGGATTCAGTCCAGCATGCCCATGTCTTTTTGGTACAAGGAAACCCAGCACTGAATGTGGTACTCCAGTGCTGGACAAAGAATAGAGTAATTTTCCTCGACCTGCTGGCTACACTATTGCTAGTTTATCCCAGGATGTTGCTGACCTTTGTTGCAAGGACACATCATGAACAGCAAGAGCTAATAGCCTCAGGACTGGAAAAGCCTCAGCAATCTCTCATTATCCCACATCTGAGCACCCACCAAGCAGCAAAACTCCTAGGACATCAAGTCAGGATGGCAGATGTTTGGACCCATCCCTTTCAGGACGTAGTGTCTGGGCACTATCATTTGTCATGATGTTAGATGCAGACACTTGTTTCAGCCTTAGCTGATACAGGTGATTCCATTCTGAGAGCTGTTCCTACTCACCTGTTGCTAGGGCAATATACCTGTTCTAAAGCTGCAGATAGGCAGGTAGAGAATGCCAGAAGGCATTGTCTCCTGCCTTCCTTGCCATTGTCCTTAGTGCTTCCTTCAGTGTGGTCTCTACCTGCAGTTTATTTCTTGCAGCTCAAGACTCAGGCTTTTGTCCCTGCAGGGTCTATGCACAGACATCATTGATTTATGTGTATTGTGATTTAAATCTGGTAGTCAGCTAAGTCCCACAGGGTCACTTGGTCACTCCCCCAACAAGGGACTAAGAAGTTAACAGTAGAGGCAAATGCAACAAAAACACATGAGTTGAGACCAAAACAGTTCAACAGATAAAGCAAAATCTGAATGCTCAAGCAAAGCAGAATAAGGAATTTATTCACTACATTCCCTTGGCAGACAGGTGTTCAGCCATCTCCAGCACAAGACCATGTAACAGTTACTTGGGAAGACAAATGCCATAGCCTGGAACATTGACTCCTCCTTCCTTCTTACATCAGCTTTACATGCTGAGCAAAACCCCATATGGTATGGAATATCACTTTAATCAGTTTGGGTCACCTCTCCTAGCTGTGTCCCCTCCCAAATTTTTGTGCACCTCCAGCCTCTTCACTGATGGGGTAGTGTGAGAAGGAAAAAGGTAGTGACTCTGTGTAAGCATTGCTCAGCAATAGCTAAAACACTGCAGTATTATCAACACTGCTCTTGAGGTCACAAATCCTAAATAAAGCTCTGTATTAGCTGCTATGAAGAAAATTAACTCTATCCCAAACAAAACCAGCACAATGTGATTCCATGAGTCTGTCATCACGAGTTTCCCCTTCACTGATGTTGCAAGGGAGAAGAGCTAACAAAAGAGTTATTCATTGGTTGTGATACTATTGATATTATTACCCTTGCAATAAAAAGAGAGGATATAGAAGATAATGAATATTCTAGAAATCTAAACCTGCATTTCCCTATAGCAAATGGAGGTTATTAAGTTAACTCTTAGAAAAAATAGGAGATCATTTAAGGCACTGCCAAGGCCCTAGAAACGGCAGACAGTCAAGAATGGTCTTACTGGCCATAAATTAGAACAGTACTAATCCCAGAGGGAACAAAAAGAGGAGATACAAAAAATCTTAATTGTGAAGAGCTCTCCCTATTTCAATAAGATTAAGAGCTTCTCTAATTAATACAATTGGCAAAGGAAGTATTTAGCAATGTATAGTACCACTTAACACATATTAAGCATTTGCATTTCCTTATGACTAGTCCTCTGGGATAATTTGAAGGACAACTTGTCTCTTGTGGCAGGGTGGGAAGAATGTTTCCTTTTTTTTTTTTTTTCTTTATGGATGTGTCAGAAATAGAGAAATTGTCCTATGCAGATGATTTATCAGTTGTTAGAGAAAAAGTTTACAACTTGTAAAACCAGTCTGTCTTTGGAAGACAGATTGGTACAGAAGAAGGACATTGAAATGTCTAAATTCCACATTAGAGAGCGAACACAAACAGAATCTGGTGGCTTCATTATTTATCTACAGTTATGTAATACATTTTTGTCCTGTACCTCTCTGCAGTTTTTGCTGTTCCACAATGGTTGACTTCAATTTTAACAATTTCATTACTGAAATTTGAGACTTGGGGATTTTCAAACACCTTCTGGTGCGAAAGCAAGTTATTATCATATTGTACTGCCCACTGTCACTAGAGTACTTAAAAAGCCATTTTTCTTTCTGTTGTAAGTGCAAGTAAGACTCCTACAGTGAATAATTCCTAATGGGAGAGGAGGGCATGCTGTCACCGTAGTTTGCACAAACTTTCTGGATTTTAGGTCAGGATCACCACTTCTACTTCATTGTCACCACACTGCCTTACCCCAACCCACACTAAAGAGTGATGAATAGATTGCAGGCTAGGCACCCTCAAGAGAAGTGAGTCTATTTTTTATCGGAATAGGCATTTTTCTTATCAGTGAATTCACACGCATCTACAGCGGTGCAAATTATTAAAAAATAAAAAAATACCACTGTCTCTTGCCTCTTCCTTAAAAACTAGGACAGAGAATGTCATAAGCTGTCAAAAAAGATGTAGTAACTTTTCTTTATAAAGCATCTAGTCCTACTGAAAGAGAGAGATAGTTCATCAAAACTCTAGGCCCTAGAAAATTCACCTGATAGTTAAAAAAACCTGTTCTCATTGTTCCATGTCTGATGTTTAAATACCCTCCTTTTTATTTTTTTTTCCCCCACCAGCATTATGTATTATTAAGTCCTGCATACAGGGTTGTAAAAACTTACTTAGATGACTTAATGGAATGGCCATGGGACCACCTGAAGAAGGGGTTGGAGTGGAAGTAGAAAGATTTTCAAGGGAATCTAAAGGACATAAAAACTCCTGACAGATTTAAAATCTAGTCACATTTTTGCCAATAAATTTAACTCACAGTAGTTCCTTAAGACACAAGGTTCATCTTTGAATGTCTGAGTACAAATGCGCAGAAATACCGGGTTCTGAGATTATGACATTGGAAAAACACATGAATAACTATAGACAACTGCTAATAGATTATATGTAACTCTTGCAAATAAAATTGTCAAATGAAATCTCCATTTTGTTTTGTTTTCTTTTGCTTTAACTTAATGGAGATTTTATTTAATCTATTTATTTATTTATATATCACATTATTGATGTGGTCAGCTCTAATGCTGTCAAAGGGCTTGTACAGCAAGGTCTTTTGGATACATTGAACATACAGTCCTGAGATATTTACAAGGGAGATATTGTCGCTCCCTTTATATGTTAGCATGATGAGCTACTAAACTGCCACAATTTTGTGTTTAATTAACTTGTTACTTCTGCAAATTTTAAAATATATTTCTTTTATTTATAGTCTTAATTAAAAAAAAAGGGGGATTTTGTGTGGTTTTTTGTTGTTGTTTTTTTGGTTTTTTTTTTTGTTTTTTGTTTTTGTTTTTTTTTTCTCATTGTGTCTTTAATATTTTTCCAGGTATAACTTTTGTGCTCAGAGTCTGGAAAGACTCCATGTTATTGCTGAACTTGCAAGTGTAATCCTTTCTCAAGTGAGGAAACTTCTGCTATATTTCATCCAAGAGTGGCCTTGAACCTCTTGCCATGTTTACCGTACATGTCAGTCAGGTTCACTAGACACTCACCCAAAATACTTCCTATTCTTACTTGCACAAAGTTCTGACAATACTGTGAGAAGGTGATCTAACCACAGAGAGCTGCCAAAATGAAGTTTGGCTTCCAGTCAAGCACGCATTTAAAAAAGAAATATGACTGCAAAGTCCCCAAAACATTTTTTTAAAAAAGTGATTTCAAATTAAAATCTCTCAAGCAGATGGAAACGTGGGACCACCTGGCAATAGGCCAGAAATCATTTTTGGTTTGCATTTAAGTTTTTTTGGATGCATGCCAGCAAACCAAATCCAGCATCTGTTTCTGCAGCTGCTGCACAGGGAAACAATAATACCTCAGGCTAAAAGTTGCACAACAACAAATATCAAAGTAACTCAACTGATGAGTGATCAGTAAGGGTCAGGAGGCTTTCTAATTCTCACCCTTATGATCTATGAATTAAAATACAGGTGGTGAATTTAAAGAGATCTGATCTAAAGCAAATCTCAATACTGATAGAAGCTAATTTTACATTCTTAAAAAGTATTTTCCCATTTTAATTCAGACAGACATAGATGTATATCTGCAGAGTACTTGGTATATGAATAAAAAAAAAAAAAAAAGCTGTGTTTCATAAATCATTCAATGTCCCATAGAATGCCTTTTGACTTTGGTCTTAGCATAGAGTTCAGCACCCTAGAAATCAAAAGTCTGTCTGTGAGATGTTTAATTTGATCTTCTCTATTGCTTTGATAAGGATCATAAGCTGTTGTTTTCTGTAAACTGATTCAAGAAACCTTTAACTATATACTATAGAGAAGATCAGTGTGAAGATGACAGTGAGACAGTATCCTTATTATATAGATAGGACAAGTTAGTGATAAATGGGATAAATAGGCAACTAGTAGCTCCTGCATCTCCATTAGTAAATTTGTCCATCCTTCCTTGTTACACTCAAAATCTTGCAAAGAGTGAAAAACACTTTGCCTTTCTTGACTAAAATCGAGGGAAAAACTTTTCAAGACAATGTAGGTATGGACCCTCCTCAGTCATCACCTCTATTTCCCGGTAGAGCAGATGGGCAGTTCTTTAATGAAAGCTTTGAGGTTCATGGACTATGTAGGTGCACACCCAGTATAGGGGTCTCACAAATTTATAACACTACTTAATTATCATATCTAATGGTTACATCCAGCCTGAAAACCTTTTGCCCCTGGTATCACCCTCAGCACTTCCCTGTTGGAACACTTCCAAGGGTTCTGGACCTATCTTGTTTTGACTACAATATGTCTTATTATCCGGGTCCAGGTGCATGAGTCCTAAACAAGATGTCCTTGCTGAAGTCTCTTCTTTGAAAAGACCATTAAACAGAAATTCAGGAACGTGGCACAAACCATGAGAAACTGTTAGAAACTGTTAGCTGCTACTCAAGTGTGAGAAACTATACAGCTAATATAAATATCAACAGATATATATAAAATATTAAAAAATTACAAATATATAAAAATCCTAAAACATCAACTTCTATGTGGAACCAATAATTTTTTATTAGTCTAATTAAGGCCTCAGGAGTCTAATAAAAATGAATCAAGAAGTTATTATTACTACAATTATGCTGAAGCTAGCACATTCAGTAATACAATGCAAGTACATACATATTATATCCACTGGAGTCTTTGTCTAGTGTTATACTTCCAAAGGTCCTCTGAGTCTTAATGTCTACAGCTTTTGTCTGCAAGAAAAATTGGGCCAGGGGTTATGACAAGTCACCAGAATCCTGAGGTTCTTGCTGAGAAGAATATTATATTGATGGTGCAAATTTATTTCTTCTTAGTCTTGGACCCTCTTTTTAAATTACTATTCTTTTAATCCATAACAGCTTTTAGGGGAACTGAAACTTCCAGAATAAAAATCAAATGCAGTATATTGTGTGAAATATATGTGGGGTCATTAGTCAATGCACTCTAAATATAGTTATCCTCACTTTCATTAATCCAATTAGCTGTCCTCTCACATTTTAGAGTTCTGCTGGCATGTTCTGTTTTGTGTGTCATTTTGTAGTCACACACCTTATTTTCTGGTTTTATTTTGATGTCTTTCAAAGCCTACTTATAAATATTAAAAACCTTTTCAGATCTGTTTAGTATAAAATGGTAGTCATTGAGAATTTTTGATCCTTTTCTTTCCAGTTTTCTGCAGCTAGTTTTGCAAGCTTGGCATCACTGTTGCTATCAGTGAGCGAGACACAAGTGGGAAGTAAACACAGTTCAGCACTATCTTGGCTTGGGGATGGAATGCAGCCAGCCTTCTGTTCTTGCCTTAGTTCACTGAACAGTAACTCAGTCACAATTCATGTTTATAAACAGACTACACAGACATTGTCCTTAGACTAAGTCAGCATAAATTGATACACCAACTTCAGCAAATGAAGATTGAGAAAAAAACCCAACATCTTGGTTAAAGAAATTGATGTCTATTATTTCCCCCATACCTCACAAAATAAGAATCGTACTGTCAAAGAATAACTTTGCATTTTAGCAACCAAAGTATTTTCTCTGTCTGCATTCCTAAATGGACATGAACAGTTGGTCTACTGTCACAGGTGGACTGAGAAGTAAACAAAGCTGTCAAACTGAAAACGCCATTACCTTGAGGGGAAGACTTATGAGGAGCAGCTTAGGTCACATATTTTGTTCACCTTGAAAAACGAGGCTGAGGGATGACTTCATCACAGACTAGAACTTCCTCAAAGGGAACAGTGGAGGGGGAGTTTCTGAACTCCCCTCTCTGATGACCTATGATAGGACGGAAGGAAATTTAATGAAACCGCATCAAAGGAAGTTCAGATAGGACATTACGTAAAGGTTCTTAACCCAGAGGGCAGTTGGTCACTGGAACAGGCTCCCCAGGGAAGTGGTCATGAAACCAAGACTTTTAGAGTCCAAGGAGAACCTAGATGATATTTTTAGTCATTTGACTTAGTTTTAAGTAGTCCTGTGAAAAGTAGGGTGTTGGACTTAATGATCTTTATGAGTCCCTTCTGTGAGGTATTCTGTTTTTTTCCTCCCCCAGAGAGAAAAAATTATAGTGTATAAGAACTGTAATATGATGAGTTGCTAGATCTCAGCTGGGGTCTGAAGCATGTTCTTATTGAATTTTGTTTGGATCCAAATGCCATCTTTCCACTGGTAGCTATCTTAGGTCAGGTCTGTAGAAAAGTAAAGAAAAAAATCTTTCTGTCAGGTTCCTTCTTTCCCAATATTCTAAAAATAACCTGTAGATTATGGAATTATATGGCAAATCTGAGACAAAAAGCAAGGGCTTAAATTTTTAGGACTTTCAGTTTACAGTCTTGTATATTAAAACACCCTCAAAACCATATTAAGGAACCATCAAAGAGTCATCCTTCTAAAACATTAGTTGAAACTGTTGTTTTTCCACATGCATATAAATTCATATTCCAGCAATTCAGCTTCAGATAAGAGCTCCCCAATGAACTAGAATTAATTCCACCGTAAGAATCTTCTACTGCTGACATCCTAAAATTGCAACATCGTTCAACCTTTTTCATCCAGAGACACACTGTATGGATCGTGCGGCTATTAAATAAATCAGATCATTACTTTTTTTCTGTGAAGGTATATACTATGGACATCATATTTCTTGTAGTATTCTCAGGGAAATACTAAATTTGATATATGAACATGGCCTTGAAAACTGAGTTCACTGCTTTAAAAAAAATTCAAAATATTTTTAATGTTTTTTATTTTTCTCACATTTTATCTCTTCTAAACATTATTATTTTTTTAAATAACTATTAGCATAGAGAATACTCTTTCTGAAAATCTTTAAAATAATCAGTGATATTTTCTGTATAAAAACGTTTTCATGGGTTTTTTTTCTTATGTAGGTAGTGTTCTTACCCATACACAACCAGGAAACACATTCTTGGCAGTTTTAGAAAGATGACAATATTCTAGAAATAAGTGGATTAACTGGTAATTTCTTCATAAAATAATTAAAATGCTTTTGATTTCCTAAGAATGAATCCCAAAATAAAACTTAATTTTAAGATTAAACTTTATTAAATATCCATATTTTACTTATTTTATTTCCTAGAATTTAAAGCAATGAGGTTGTCAATTTGACATTAATAAGAACTAGGTTGTAATTACTGCTTTTATAGGAACATTATGAAACAAAACAAATGAAAGAGCTGGTTAAATTCAAATAAAAATTTCAATTGCAGTGTAGCCTAATTAACACTTTATTTTTGTAAGTCTTAATGAATTAACTATTAAAAAACTAAGTATTGTATAAATTAGTGCAGTTTCAAGTATTGGAAAAAAACTTTAGTTCAGGCATTAAAGCTGAAAAGAAAATATTATTTTCACATCATCAACAACTTCATCTGAATAAATAGCAAAATACTGGCTTTTGCTTGCTATACTCCTACAACCAGCACTATTCGGCTTGGTTGTAGACACAAAGAGCAGATGTTTGATTTAAAACAAGGATGTAATGTCATGCCATAGCAAAAATAAGGCAGCTTAAGAAAATGACAGCACTAACATTCAGCTACCTTACGCTAATGAGAGTTGGCAACATAACAGTGTATGTCATTATAAACTGTCATCATGAAAAATTATAAGAGACACCAACTTCCCAGAGCTGTTACATTTACTGAGGCCCTTTCTATTTAAGTTGTTCTTCTGCTTGCAGAAGGGAACAAAAAATAAAAAGGCAGATCAGAAGAGTTTTCTGAAAGCACTTTAAAAGGAAGATCTTTTTCCTAGGATTTTTCTGCTTCTTGTATATCCCTGCATGCCTCACAGTTTATACACTAGACAATAACAATAGGTTTATTGGCATATCATGGACAAGATAACCATATAAGTTTTCATGTGACAAAAATTCCTATGAAAAAAATGCAGAATCTAATGGAATATATGGTGTCCTGAACAGTATACAAGGGAGCATTGTTCACAATTACACAAGTTAGGTTCTAGATTTGTTAATTGTTGAACTGGAAGAAAACCAGAAATGCCAAAACACAAATCCACCAGAGCTAATTAATCCTGTTGCAAAAGGCTCATGAGACAAAACTATTTTCTTCGTCATGGCATTATGCCATCTAAACATACTTGTTCGCTTGGTGATTATGTGGATATTTCTAGAGCAGTATTATAAATTTATCCCCATTCTAAGATATTCAGATGAAACAGAGAGAAATTCATGTTTTCTACTTCCAAATGACCATTGTCTCTCAGGGATCCCTACTGGGACTGACATTGTACCTTTATTAATAACATAGACAGTCATAGATAGTGAGTGTACCCTCAGCAAGTTTGCACATTACACCAGGCTTAGTGGTGTAGGTCATATGTTTGAGGAAAAGGATGCTATATAGAAGGACCTTGACAGGCTTGAGGAGTGGGCAGCAAGGTCAAGTGTAAGGTCCTGCACCTTGATCAGGACAATCCTCTGTATCAACAAAGGATAAATAGATTGAGAGCAACCCTGCAGAGAAGGACTTGAGGATACTGGTGGATAAAATATTGGACTTCAGCTGACAATGTGCACTTGGAGACCAGAAGACCAATGGTATCCTGGGCTGTGTGAAAAGAAATGTGGCCAGCATGTTGAGGGAGGTGATTCTTTCTCTCTACTCTACTCTCATGAGATCCTTATCTGGAATACTGCAACCAGTTCTGGGGCCCCCAATATTAGAAATACATGGACCTGTTAGAGCAGATCCAGAGAAAGTCCACAGAAATAACCAGAGGCCTGGAACATATCTCATATGAAAAAGAGGCTGGGAGAGTTGAGCTGTTCATCATGAAGAAGGCCCAGGAGAGACCTGATTGTGGGTTTTCAATATGAAAAGTGTTGCAAGAATGACAGGAAAAAAAAAAAAAGACTTTTTAATGGGGCCTGTAGTGAGAGGACAAAGGGCAATGGTGTTAAACTGAAAGAGATTCAGATCAGATATAAGGAAGACATTTTTTTACTGTGAAGCTGGTGAGATGCTGGAACAGGTTGCCCAGAGAAGCTGTGGATTTGTCATCCTTTCAAGTGTTCAAAGCCAGGTTGGATGGAGACCTGAGCAACCTGGTCTAATGGAATATGTCCCTGCCCATGGCAGGGGTATTTGACCAAGGTGATCTTTAAAGTCCTTTCCTATGATTCTGTGATCCATGCTTATTTCTTGTGTGTCAACTATCACACTTAAGTACACAGAAAAGGAGAATGGTTCCATGTGTGATTTGTCCCATTAAGTCTTTATATTTTAAAGTCTACAACATATGTCAGAAGAAAAAGGAGTCTTAGGTCTTAATGCTGCGGTAATCTCAGTGCTGAACACTTTTTAAGGTGTACTTGCCCAGATGGAAAATTAAAGCTTGCTTATGTATTACTGTCAGGAAAAAAACACACCAGAAATTAAAAAACGAAAACAAAAACAAACAAACAAACAAAAACCAAACTGAAAATATGACAAGATATAATGTGATGTGAAGGACTTACCTGTCAAGTAGTATTCAGTGTTCAGTGTACTGCCACTTAAACAGCCACATCTCCCTTGATATTTTATATGGCAATGAGAAAGCCCCAAAATCTGTGCAAACACAGTACCAATCAAAGTACTATATCTAACTGACCTCTTCTTAACTTTGTTAATCCTGGATCCATGAAGCTGAGCACTTGCAGCTCATTATTAGACAAAGATGATAGTAATCAATCATTCTCATCGCTTGCTGATTTATGAATGACCCATATAACAAAGCCTACACATCACTTTAATTTTAACAAAAGACAGAAATTAGGAACTGAAATTGTCAGTTTTATTGCCTAAACACCCTAAGCTTGATGCTGAACAGTTTCTGTGACTTTTGTAAAAAATTCAATTGGGATTAATTTTGTCCAACTTTAGATAGCCACAGCATCGATGTGTCCATGTCTGAGACAGAAACCTAGCATTTTCAGTCAGAGGAGAAAAATAAGAGATTTATCTGAGGTCTTGCTAATGTTGGTAAGAAATTACTTGTGCTCTGAAAATGACTGTTTTAGGCTTTTGATATTGACAGTGAAGACACCTAACTCATATAGAAAATGAATAAAGAAAACACTTGAAGAGAAGTAGCAATGCATTATCTAAATTTGTCTGAGTGCTCTACTAAAGACGTCATTGAAGTACTTGTTTATTACATATATTTACTCTATGTACGATGTCCAGTGGGGAAAACACTAAAACCACAGAAGATAAAAAGGAAGACATCCTCAATGCTCTAACCCTTTACAAGTGTGCTTACCATCACAAACTAGAGTCCCACCGAAATCTTAAATATATTACATGCAAACATGCATGCAAAAATGTTGATAAAACAGTCGTTCTTCACAAACACATCAAATCCAGGAGTTTTACATCACTTAAGTCCCCTGTCATCCAGTGGAAAACCCTGAAAATAATTTTCTTTCTGTAAAAAGCTACAATGTATCATTAAATTAAGCTATTTAATTTGGATTTGGAGAAGACCAACAGTATATCTCCCTTAAAACTTCTTATAAAATGTGTATAATGTAGTAAAAGGCAGAAAAAGTATGTTCTATTTCATGCAAGTTACCTTGAAAATTAATTACATAATATGCTTATATATTAAAGCATTTTCATAATGCTTAATTATCTCAGTGAAGAAACTGTGTGTCTGTCTGTGTATTTAAATTACATAGATCAATTAATGTCTTCTCTGTAGGTACAGGAATATATTGATAAATATCTATATACATATTTTTCAATTCTTAAAATTCATGTTTAATTGAAGAAAAGCATTCCATGCTGGTGGCATAATAGAAACAAAATTATAGTTTTTAAGCTTAACTGAACACACTGTTTAATGCTTGAATCAATAGTTATAAGAAGAAGCAGGTTTGTTTAAGTATATAGCAACTTTGTTGTCTTAGTTATTGATGTATCAGAAAGATAAAACTAAAAGTAGCAAAGTTAGACATGTACTCTTCTTAAAATAATTTCTTTTTTTTCCCCCAGCAAATGAGATAAAAAAGTTGTGAAAATTAGCTTAGTTTTAATTTCTCATATAATGGTCATTGGTTTTTTTTTTTCTTTTTCCTTTTTCCACTCGATTGTTCCTTTAACTTCTTTCTTAACCGAAAGATATACCACTTGATCATCCTAAGAGGATCAGCAAGCTGAGTTTCCAATGAAATAGAAATGCAACATCTGGACTCTAAATAGCACTTTTCTTAACTGTCTGAAGACACCAAGCACTTCTGAGACTTCAACAGGACTCAAAAACATATCAAGAAGACAGGACAGATGGAAAGGAGTAACAGCTACAGGCACTGCTCCTCTGCTAGTGTCCTATAGATTGAACAAAACATATTTTGGCCTTCTGTAGCCTAAGGCATCAGCCATAACTTATCTCTCTGTGACAGAAGACAGTTTCAGAATAAGCAGAGCTCAGATAACCAAAGAGGATTATTGACATATTTGCCTAAAAAAGAAAAAGAGCAACATAGTTGACCTCTGAGACTAAGTAGCATCGTTCTCAAATCAACAAAATACCATGCAAAATATTAGATTACTTGGCTGCAGAGGAAAAATCCCTTTGTTCTGTCTTCTGGACTTGGAAGAGCTGAGCTCCTTTTGATTCCTGACCTACTTGTACTCATAGCAAATGAATGCAAACAATCATCCATCTGGAAAATACAAAACTAGAGTTAGAAGAAAGTTAACTGGAATCCTCTGGAGTTTCAAAATTCTCATCACAGGATGGGACAGCACTTATTGAGGATGAGACTGTCCCAGTTACTTCTGTAAATTTTTGGCCAACATCAGCATCTGAAGATTTTAGGGTCTTTGGTTAGACACTCATTTCTCTGTGTTATTTACTATAAGCGTTTCCATCAACACTTCATTTATTGTTATTTTTTATTTTTTTTTTTTGTCTTCTTCTCTTATACTGACTGGTGATATTGGTAATTTGCTTTCTTAGAGCATTAGACAAAATATTCTCAGTGACCTGACACTTTTTTTAGTCTGTGTATCAGACGCAAAAGTGTCTCCTTGGTCATGAACTCTCAGCTTTACAAATTGGTTCATTATGCATTTTGTATATGATCTAAGTATATATTATATAGGTCTATAGTTGGGACAAACTTAAGCAATCTATTTAACCCATTTACTCTCCATGATTCACTATTTTTATTTCAATGCTACTATAAACATCATGAAAAAGACAAACTTGTGCACATTTGTACAATAGTAAAAAAAACCAAAAAAAACCAAAAAAACCACCACCACCACCAACAAAAAAATAACATTCCTGATTTTATTCAGAATAATAAACCATTTATCTTCTGATGCAATGATCATTATTGCATGGAAAATTCCGTGGAGCTTCCTCCTTTTTCAGAGTTTTTACATTATTTTTTATTGTTCGTTCCCTATTTCTAGACTGGAAATAGGTCATTGTCCTATTCTGTGTATCAAAATTACTATACTTACACTAGCAGATAAAACAAGCCAGAGACCATTTGATAGCCCTTCAGGTCAATAGAATGGTGTAACTCATATCTGAACAGCTGCATTGTATGGCAGCATCTGGTTGTCAATCAGAAATAAAACCACATATGGGAGACTGCTGGTTTGTCATGGACCATAACAGTACCAATGTCCATGCTAATGATTTGATAAAACAGTTACGTGCCAGTGCTTAGATTGTGGCCTGGTTTTTTTGTTTGTTTGTTTTGTTGTTTGTTCTTTTTTAATTCACAGATTCAATTGAAATGTATCAGCATATGTGCTCTTGTGTGAACACAGTGTATCTTGCTCCCTTAATACTTTTGATGCTTTAAAGCCCTAAAATGGCTAATGCACAATGTTCAGGGTAGTCAAACCTCATTCACAAAGATTTTCTCAAGGACTAGTTTTCTAAATGACTATTAATTAATCTCAAATTTATTTAAGACCCTTTCAATTTTGACTTTTTCGCCTCAGCCTGAAAACTTTATTCTTTTTCTTTTCCTAAATTTAAACCCTCTCTTGTTTTGCATTCCTTGCATATTATGGATTTATAGTTCAACTCCTCTGCCAGAATTAGGCAAAACCACTAAAAACATCAACTTGTTTTCCAGTGAATGGATGCTTGTCAGAAACTATGTAACCTTCCAGCTGTCTTCCTTCCTAATGACACCCACTCTCTACTTAGTGAAGTGGGTTTTTTTCATATATTTCAGATTACCCCTGAATTAATTAAAAAAAAAAAAATGTTTTTGAGGTTTTGTACTCCTCCTTTACGCTTCTTTGTGTCTTGTGTTTGTCTGTTGGAGGTTTTGCTTGTTTGTCTGTTGTGGTTTTTCTTTTCTCTCATTCTATCTTTTCTGGTTCATTTTATTTCTGGCATTTGATTTTGTTTATTTACCAGTAAGGTTCCTGAAAACTGCTAAGTCTGTGTTCGTTCAGTGTCCAAGATCTGGCTAGTTGCAAGGACTGAAACAAAGAGTTCAAATAAAGCCTGAAGGTGGAAGAGGGTTTAAAACACCTGTGGGAACATACTTGAATGCAATGTGAAAGAAAGCAGTACTATTTTATACATAAAAATGCAAAGAGAAGGAAATTGAGCCAGAAAAAAACTAGTTTGTGTGTGTTTTAAACCTTTCTATATACAATACAGTCACTGACTCAAAATGAAGACATTTGGAGAAAACAAGAGCAGGAGTCAGGTTGCCGTAAAGATTTATGTTACGATAAAATTTGCTGAAAGAGGTGTCATTCCTATGATATTTCTCACTGAGGAGCAGAAGAGGAAGAGGACTGAGGCAAATATCTCTTGTGGATGTTTTGTGTTTGGGTTTTTTTCGTTTTCCCTGAACAATAATATGTTTCCTATTTTCTATGTAGTGATATTCCAGAAACCAGACTAGTAGATATCACCTACATACAGATGACATCCCTGACTTTTTTATATATGTTATGGTATACCATTGTACCTCATATACGCTTTTGGCAGCTGTAACTGTCCATTAGCTTAGCTTGATTTTTTTATAGTCAGGTGCCTTAACTTCAAACTTATTTATAGAACAGCAACCACATTATGAAAGGAACTTTAATTCTGTGCCAAAACACAATCCCTAACCTCTTGTCTTCCCACCATGCATGAACCT
This sequence comes from Anabacerthia variegaticeps, assembly GCA_035583185.1. Lineage (NCBI taxonomy): Eukaryota > Metazoa > Chordata > Aves > Passeriformes > Furnariidae > Anabacerthia > Anabacerthia variegaticeps. The sequence goes on from JAWWEW010000001.1 coordinate 71,231,314, forward strand.
GTTTCAAGCTTTGGATAAATAAAATTAATATCTATCTTTTTGTTACAGCTATCCCTCCCTTCTTTGCTGCTTTGTTTGGTTTTTTGAGGTAGAAGTTTTATGTCTTTTGGTTCTGTAAGGGCATAGTGAAACACTTTGTTCCACTGGGAAAAAGATTGTACCCTTGAGACTTGCGCTCACTTTTAGCCTGCAGAGCTATGAGATACTGGACTGTAAAGCCGTGACATTTTTATGAATAGAAATACTATTTTAGGTCCTTTAAAGACATTTCTGTGGCTCCCTTTGGGCACTATACAGTCAAACTAAGATACAAAAATAGGTCCAATTAAATTTTTAAACACTGAAACATTTGCAGTTTCTCAGCTTATGCTGAGAAAACACAATGTCAGGCTGTAAATTCAAGTGGGAAATGGGAATCTCACCTGAATCAAAAAAAAAAGAGAAATAAAGAAAATAATTTCTAAAAAGGTACTTACTCTAAAATCTATCCTGAATATCAGAGTAAATAGAGTTCTTAAATTGATTTATTAGAATAAATAAATATATATATATATTTTCTTCTTACTTTACAATACATGTAAAACTCTCCCCTCAAATCTGTTTTCCAAGTAAAAAGTTCCATTTGAGAAAAGAACTGAAAAGATATCCTGAAGGAGGCTATTTTTTAAATACCAGGGTGTTGAGATGACCTTGACTGGACACCAGGTGTTCACCAAAGCCAGTCTATCACTCACCCCCTCAGCTGGACAGTGGAGAGAGAATATAATGAAAGTCATGAGTCAAGATAAGAACAGGGAAAGATCACTCACCAGTTATTGTCACAGGCAAAACAGATTCAATTGTTTACCAGTCAAAATCAGAGTAGATAATAAGAAAATAAAAATTAAATCTTAAAATTATTTCCCCCCTACTCCTCTCTTACTGGTCTTAACTTTATTCCTGATTTTCTCTACCTTCTCCCCTGCCCAGTGGCACTGGCAGATGGGGAATGGGGATTCCCATTAGTTCATCCATAGCACATTTCTGCCACTCCTTCCTCTTTAGGAGGAGTACTCTTCACATTCTTTCCCTGCTTAAGTGTGGAGTCCCTACCAGAAGAGACAGTCCTTGAAAAACTTCTCCAGTGTGAGTCCTTCCCATGGTCTGCAGTTCTTCATGGACTGCTCCAGTGTGGATCCTTACCTAATTCTTTTGTAAAACTCAGTATTTTTCCCTACTCTTTGGTCTAAATTTGAGTAATGTAGCTATAACATCCACTCCTGTGCTAAGCATGGTACTGGCAAATTAGATTACATGCATTGATAGTGTATAGTTCAAAACAAGGTCCTCTCCTCTCCTCTCCTCTCCTCTCCTCTCCTCTCCTCTCCTCTCCTCTCCTCTACTCTCCTCTCCTCTCCTCTCCTCTCCTCTCCTCTCCTCTCCTCGCCTCTCCTTCTCCGTCTCCTTCTCCTTCTCCTTCTCCTTCTCCTTCTCTTCTCCTCCCCTCCCCTCCCCTCCCTTCCTTTTATGTTTATTGAATGGAGATAGAAATGAACTACAGGAAACATATGATCTGCACATAATGTCTACATTAACTCCTGCTTCTATTTACCTTAATGAAATAAAGCCAATATTTAAAGTTTTAGTTCTAACCTTGCACGTTTGCACACTGTTTGTTCTTCATGTCCTTTTATTCTTGCTCTGTATCACAGCTCCAGTCATCTTCCCTGTAATCGTTCTCTGTTAAACTAACAAATTTAATTTGCTTGTGGTCAAACTATTTTTAGCCTAATTTTAACATCTAAATTTTAACACTCCTTATTCTGAGTTATTTGCAAGAATTCCCTGTCATACCTGTGAGTAAAACAATTTCAAAGCAAAATCTTGAAAACCTGTCACTCACATTTACTAATACAGGCAGAAAAGCTACAGTCTGGTCTGCAATGATGGACATGCTTATGTTATTATGGAGCACATGTTAAACAGCAACTTAAATTCTCATAATAATTATTTACTCAGGATGACCCACGAATGTAAGTTGTGAAACACAAATGTTGTATGTATTAAATGTAAGAAATTATAAAACTACATATTATGTAGGTTCTAAGATTGGAGCTGATGGCCCCTAACAACTGTACTAGAATACATTCTGGAGCTATGACAGTGTCACACAGCTGGAACCGGAACAATAGCCAGAACACAAAAAAATTAACAAAGAAAATTCTTTTGATTACTATTTGTTACAGAGTACACTGGATGAAAAACAATTATATAATTTCTTCCTCTTTTTTTTTTTTTTCCCTTAATGTATCTCTTAGTGCTTCTAACAAGTTTTCAGCAGCAGATACTAAACATATAAAAGACCCATTACAATGCATTGTTTTTCCAATAACTGTTTTGTTTTATTATTCTCATACAGTCCATAAAAAGCTTGCTTTGCAATGCTGTTTCCCTCAGAGGAGAAGGAAGCGAAAACAATAAATTAAAAAGACTTTCATTTCTTAGCAACTCTTACAAAATAAAGTATAGTAAGTTACTATATCCATTTTTAGGTGCATAAAATCTAAGCCTGAATTTCTTTCACTTCATGAAGGATTATGTTATTTCCCTCTAGGCTTTAAAACCTTTTTGAAATCAATGGGAAACTTGGTAAGGTTTAGCTCAGGTCGTATTTATGAACATCATAACAATAAGACTTTGCAGCATTTGCACAAAAACTAATAAAAATTTTCAATTTATCTTCCAAAATGATTCACAAACCCATCATCTGATCCATGAGAAAGCAATGGTTAAATCTGCAGAAAACAATCTTACTATCTGCTTTTTATCCCAGACCACATCTGCCTATACAGTGAACCAGACATGTGCCTTGTGCAAATAATTGTAGTTCAAACAAATTCAGAGTAGCTAAGTCAATTATACCAGCAGAAAATCTGGCTCAATTCTTGCACTACTATTTAAGCGCAAGAGGAGCTTTACATATACTCACTTAAAATTATTCATACTTCTGGCTGAGTTGTTTTTACCCTATATAATAGAAGTAAACTAATTTTTAGTGGTTTTTTTAATTGGTTAAAAAAAAAAAAGTTGCCTTTTACAATAAATGTAGCTTTGAAAATTTACTGAGCTTGGTAATTTGCTCATCTATTTGATGTATTAGCTTAGTGGCACCTGACAGCAATGGGAACTGTAATGTCTCAATTGATATGATCTTTCCACACTCCTTTCAGACCCTTGCAGTTGGAAGCAGAATCCAATTCCTATACTGTTAACGGCAGTTTGTATTTTCTTTTGTCTCATACTAAAGGCCTTGACACTCTCAGGAGTAGGGCCATGAGTTCACTGATATTGTTACTCACTTCCCAGGGAATGTGTTCATCTTGTGCTGACCTCCATCAGAGTCACTCTGTTCTTAAGCTTATTCCCTTGTGAGATAAGAATTGGTCTTGCAAATACCAGCAAGATGCACTCCCATGACATGCATTTTTAACACTTCCCTCCTTGGGCAGTCTTTATATTTTCAGTGTCTCTCACTTTAATTCAAACTGTCTTTTCAAGAGCCAGAAGGGCTGGTTGACACTTCTGTTTGCACCTTCCGCTATTTTTGGAACTTAACCATGTTATGTGACTTTAAAATACATATTTAAACTAGTCTGCATCAAAGATTGTAGCATGTTCAGAAGGTAGAACAACTGAGAAATGGTTCCACTTTCTTTGAATTATTTGCAGATATATCCTTGTCTCTACTTTCACTCCTTAGCACTCACTGATAGAAAATTTTCTTAAAGTCAATGTATGACACCTGTGCAGAAAGACTCCAGAGTGAGATCTCAGGTGCTCCTTGAAAACTGCTTCAGAGGGGCATGCAGGGTCTAGACAAGAAGTAATTGGACATTTGCACAGAAGGTCTACATTAACACTTCATGCAACGAAAGCATGCTCAGCTACTGTATGGCACTGTACAGCTCTCCCTGCTACAGTGGCAGAAATGTTGTCTGTTTCTCAGGTACCATTAGCAGGCTTCCAGAGACATCCATCTCTGGAGAGAGATATCACTGCTTCTCAAGAAAGGCTACCACTGTACAGACAGATGAGGAAGAGGACCTCTCACATGTGGTTTTTCCCATTGAACACTTGTATTTTTTAATAATTTAACTTTTTTTTTTTTCCCCCTGAACAAGCTAACCTTAAGTCTATGCATTTTCTTCCTCCATAAGCATTCAAATATCTTTAATATTATTTATACTGTGAGTTGTTTTTTATTTGGTTGTTATGCAGATACAGATTTATCTGCAGTGGCACTATTTCTTGAAGTACATATCATCATGAGTCATTTACTAGGGTCATAAATTTCACCATGTTCTCCATTTAGACCAAACCAGAACCTATCCTTACAGGACACTGGGGTGTGTTTCTACCAGAGAAGAGGCCTTGTTCTTCTATTCAGGATTTTCAAGGGGGAAAAACCCCAAACAACAACAACAACAACAAACTAACAAAAAATAAAAAACGAAAATGAAACAAACAAAACACAGAGAAAAGAACCCTCAACAAACAAACAAAAAAAACAATACCCCAAATATAAAAGGCAAGTATTAACTAACATTGTGATCTGAAAATATGTGAAATAGGTTCTTTTTCTGCAGAAAGAAAACCAGATTCCTTGGAATTAGAACTGGTCAAGAAATATTAGTGAATCTAACACCTTTAAAATATTTAATGCTCTTATGCACAAGCCCATCTTAAAGCTTGGTATGTCTTCTGTTTATTTGCATTCAAATTTTATGAGAAGAGAAATTGTTGTCTGATTTTCTCATAAACTGTTCATAAATTGATCACTTGGACTTTATACAGTATTATTTGAACTGCATGATAGATCACTGAAATTTCTGCATTATAACATAAACTAAGTAGTGAACAGCAAACTTATGGAAAATGAAAATATGAAACTAGAGCAAGTTAGTAAGTTAAATATTTAGAAGTTCAAAGCACCTGATTATCATATGAATATTCATGACTGATCTGACCCAGCAAACACTTATTACACACTACTAACAGGCATAATTGCTTTTATTATTTGTTAGGTTTAACCTTCATGGGTACATCACAATATCTTTCTTTGTCTCCCCTATCACCTCATCTACAAATGGTATTTTAATTACACATATGGTACCTTTCAGAGTCACACAAAAATCTGCATGTATCAATAATTTTCTTCTGTCATATTTTCTTTCAAACTTTTCTTTGCCTAAGGACATTATTTTTTTCCTCTTCTTTTCTCTTCACTGTAAAACAGATAGAGGCTTTCCTTTCAGTTATTGCTTTCCAAGTATTGAGATTCACTGTTTTTTTTTTTGTTGAGGTTGGTATAGAAAGAAACTGGTTTTGGCTCATTCAGTAATTTTCAGCAAGAAGACTGTCTAGCTGTTGGCCTTCATTTCTTCTACTGGGAATCTGAGGGAAACACAGAGTTGCAGCAACATGAACATTAAAACAGGATTAAAGTTATTGTGTCTTTTTCCTCATTTAAATGTCAATATGGTCTGTGTGATTACAGCTCCCATTTGGCATGCTGATCTAGCCAAATAAAGAGAAAAATATTTAAGACAAACTATTTTGCATCAATTTCTTTCTCTGTCATCTTGAGTGACCCAAATCATGTAGAAAGCTCCACTTAACAGAGTATGACCTTTGATGACACTGCAGTTTTAAAAAACCTATGCCTGAATAGGCAAGTGATACACCAGTAATGTTTATAACAGCAATCTAGTCCTAAAATTCAATTGTTGTTTCATTCAATTAATGAAATATTCTGAAGGTATTGGCAATCTTACACATTCTCTTGGATTTGGTTTTAGAGTTCCAGGTAAGTCATCAACAGTCATAAATATTTGTGAAGAAACAAAAAAACAACCCAAACATACACTCTGGAGTGGCTGAAAATAACATATCAGGGAAAAAAAAAAAAACAAACAAAAACAAAACACCAAAAAAACAAAACCCAAAACGACAACAAACCAAACCAAACAGACAACAAAAAAAAAAACCACAAACAAAACCCCCCCAAAAAACCCTGAAATAAACCCCCAAAAACCCCAAAGTCACCTGCAGTATGGAAGCATATCTTTGTATGAAGAGATGCTCTAATCACATTAAATGTTACTCAGTGATCCCAGGATCAAGATCCACTTAAAAGAACTGTCAAGAGGCTACTTCAAGGGACTCTAGTGGGAATCTATAAGAGGGTGACAAAAGTATTGAGGAGTGAAAAAATGATTTTTCATTCAGTTCTTCTGCCTCAGAGGAATAGAGTCAGACTTGCATGGAATGAGCAATATGCTGATTAACATAAGAAATGACTCCTCTATCCAGACCATTCATTTTTGAATAAGTGTTAGGAACTACCTCTTCCTTCAGAGGGCAAGCCTTTAATGTTCTCTTTTCTAAATCTAGAATACTAATGTTTGATGGTAAAAGAATTGTTTCAGGCTATGCCAGCTCTAAAGGGCTTTTTATCCACTGTTTTGAATATACTTACACATAGATTAAGTGATTACTGAAAAATCAGTATTATTCCCCCTCTCTCTGCCCCAGCTGTTTCCTAAATGAAGCACAAATCCTGCAGTTAATCTTGCAGAGATCACTGAAGGAACTCTAAGAGGATCTTATCACAGAACTATAAATTTCTGCTGGTTGTATTTTTCCCTGTCACAGAAGCCATCAAAGGTGAAATGTCTTTTCCTTCCCAGTCAGATTATTAGCATAAAAAACTGCCCAAAAATGCCCCCAGCCTTCTTCTCAAGGCTGAACAATACCTCACTTTTTTCTTTTTTTTTTTTTAATGATAATGTGGTTTATTATTAATGTGGTTTAATGTTTTAATTTCTATTAACCACTTGTTTTGATCTCCTAGTAAATCTTCCAAGCAGAATGAGTCCCTTCAAATATTCAAAAAACAGACTACAAATATTTGTCCCTTTCTGAAGAAGGTATTGCTGTGTGGAACACCATGCATCCAGATTACTAATCTGTCATTTGACTGATTTAACCGAAGCACTTTATACCCAGTAGGTAGCTAAGTCTTCCAGGGGCATTTGCTCATGTCTCCCTGATGGGGTAAGGAAGAGAATTGAAAGGGCAAAAGTGAGAAAACTCCTGGGTTGGGATAAAGCCAGTTCAATAGGTAAAGCAAAAACTGTGCACACAAGAGAAGGAAAACAAAGAATTCATTCACCACTCCCCAGGAGGCTGGTGTACAGCCAGCTCCAGGAAAGCAGGGCTCCATCACGCGTAACAGTTATCTGGGAAGACAAGCATCATCAATCCAAATGCCCCTCTTCCACTTTCTTCTCCCAGCTTTAATGTCTGAGCATGATGTCATATGATATGCGATATCCCTTTGATTGGTTGATCTAATCTGACTTCATCTGCATGTCCTTAAGTGTGTGAATTCAAGAGATTTACAATAATCTGAATGAATCAGTCATATCAAATTAGTTTAATCTGAAATATTACTCCTTCATATTGTAACCTCTCATAGGATGACACCCATCCAAACTAAACAAGATAATGAAGTTAAAGCAAATCATTGAAGCTTTATTTCAAATCAACAAAAAGAGATATTTACTTCCAAAAGAATATTCATCAAATGTGTTCCAATTGAGATGAATCATCTTCTGGAGGTGTTTGCTTTCTCTTGACTACCAAGGAGTCTCTTCCTAGTCTAAATTTTACCTGCCCAAGTTATAGAAGAAAAATATCTTTCTTTTCTCAGCTACTACATATTTCCCACATATTACAAAGATCAAAGAATTATTTATATGAAATTGTCTGTAGTGAAACAGTCAATCTCTATAAAAAGCCTTCTTTATATCTACTAAATAAAGCAAACATATCTTCCTCTTTATAAATAAAACAATAATAGAAACAGTAAAGACCAGGTGGGATGAGCATTTTAACTTTGTTCTACTAGCAGAAAAGCACTGTATCAAAGAACACGTCGTAAGATTAACTCAAAGGGCAGATATAATTCTAACAAAAAGACCTATTTAATAAAAAAAATAATAGCATCAACCTTTTTCTCTTCAAATAGAAACAATTCAGACTTCACAAAAATGGGAAAAAACTTATATTGAATAAAAAACATACAAAAAAAGAAATTTTATTTACATAAAATCAAAGAAATAAAATTAAAACATAGCAAGAAGATGGGGCAAGACTCTTTCCAGTGTTGCCCAGGGACAGGGAAAGGGACAATAGGCACAAATACAGGAAGTTGCATCTGAATATGAGAAAAAAACTTCTTTACTTTGAGGGGGACAAAGTACTGGAACAGGCTGCCCAGAGAGGTGGTGGCTCCTCCTGTGGAGATATTCAAAGGTCACCTAGATGCAACCCTGTGCAATCCGTTCTAGGTGAACCTTTAGAGGGGTGTTACACTTTAGCAGAGTGTTAATCTAAAGGATCTTCAAAGGTCCCTTCCAACTCCAAACATTTTTTGAAAAAAAAAAGGAAAAAAAATTCTAATAATTCAGAAAATCATAACAGAAGGGAGCAAGAGAACTGGGGAGGTGCAATGACATGATTTATGTTACATGGTTTCAGATACCCTTTATTTTATGAAAATATAAACTGATTAGATTTACATGAAGGACTTGCAGTAAGTGCTGCTTAAATGCACACTCAAGGCTTTATATAGTAATGTTACTCATATTAAATTGCAGATTTATTATAATACAATTGCCTGAAAAATATCTGCATATTAAAAACAGAAAAACAAATAAATAAGCTTGTATGATCCATTCCAGGGAGCAACAGAGACCAACCCTTTATCTCATGGCTGATGCCTACGTGGCCATGGAAGACCCTTTGCTTAACTTATCAGAGTGTTTTCCACACTACTGCTTAGCCCTGGAAACCTAGCTATCTTTTGTGCTTCAGCTAATAATCACTTTGTAGTTTTAAGTTACCGTATTGGGTTTGTGTGGTCAGGTTTTGGTAGTGGGGCAGGAGTGGCTACAAGGGTGACTTCTGTTAGAAGATCCTAGAAGCTTCCTCCAAGTCCAGTAGAGTCAATGCCAGCTGGTTCCAGGAAAAACCTGCCACTGGCCAAGGCTGGGCCAATCATAAATGGTGGTAATGACTCTGTGATAACACATTTAAGAAGGCAAAAAAGTTATTGTGCAGATGAAATTGTGGCCAGAGAAGATCAGAGTGAGAATATGAGAGGAGCAGACACCAAGGTCAGCAGAGAAGCGGGCAGGAGGTGCTCCAGGCACTGGATCTGAAGTTCTTCTGCAGCCTGTGGTGAACCGGCTGTGCTCCTGAAGTCCATGGGCATCCATGGGAGTGCAGAGATTCACCTGCAGCCTGTAGAGGGGA
>JAWWEW010000001.1:71240773-71373460 GCA_035583185.1 Anabacerthia variegaticeps
ACACCAAGGTCAGCAGAGAAGCGGGCAGGAGGTGCTCCAGGCACTGGATCTGAAGTTCTTCTGCAGCCTGTGGTGAAGACTATGGTGAACCGGCTGTGCTCCTGAAGTCCATGGGCATCCATGGGAGTGCAGAGATTCACCTGCAGCCTGTAGAGGGGACCCACACCAGAGCAAGTGGATGCCTGACAGGAGGTTGGGAACCCATGGGAGACACGTGCTGGAGCAGGCTCCCGGCAGGGACCTGCAGACCTGTGGAGAGAGCAATCCACAATGGAGCAGGTTTCCTGGTAGGATTTGTGGCCCTATGAGGGAAACATGCTGCAGCAGCCTGTGCCTGAAGGACTGCACTCCATGGAAAAGTAACCCATTCTTCATTGGTTCATGAAGAACTGCTGCCCGTGGTATGGACTCACATTGGAGAAGGACCCTCTGCTGGAGCAGGGGAAGAACTCTTCTCCCTGAGCAGCAACAGAAACAACTTGTGATGTACTGGCCATAAGTCCTATTCCCCATCTCCCTGTGCTGCTGTGAGGAAAGGAGATAGAACTTCTGAAGGAGGGAGGGCTGTAGAAAGATGTTTCCAAGACTTATTTTACTTCTCATTATCCAACTCTGATTTTATTAGTAATAAATTAATATTCCCAATTCAAATCTGTTTTGCCCATGATGTTTGGTGAGTGACCTCTTCTGGTTCTTATCTTTCATTCCTATGAACCCTTTGTTACATTTTCTCTCCTTTATTCATTTGGGGAGGGGAGTGATAGAGCAGTGTGGTGAGTGCCTGGTGTCCAGCCGGGGTCAACCCACTACAGTTATGGACACCATGCTTGCACAGTGATTTCGCACAGCAAAAAGAGGTTTAAACTTACTGACTCAGTGTGAAAGCATGACATCTAAAAAATAATCCAACTCCAGAGCATGATTGCACCCTGTTCTAGGACTGCAATTCTCAGGTTAAAAAGTGGTCAAACTCCAAAAAAATGTATGTAGGTTTTATATTCCTTGAACTTTGTCAGTATACAAAAAACACAAAACAAACAACACTGAGGCAGCACATTGGACTTAAATGTGTTTCATTACAGATGCTAAGTTAGTCTTTGAATCTGCTACTGGTGTCCTAACTGTCAGTATGCATTTTCCTCATGAAACAACCTTTTTTTCAGACCTAACCTCCTGTGTTTAATTTTATAGTTACTTCCACTTAATTTCAATAGGTTTTAGGGTATTAGTGAAAAATGGCTACTTTTCCATTTGCAGAACCTTTTGTCCTACTGGTTCTCCAAGCCAAATGGGGTTTGACTGACTACACCTTTTATTATTTTAACAATTTTCTGCTGCTGGGAGTGATGGAAGAGAAGGAGACCTTCACACCTCTCTAAAAAATGGAGATTAGGGAAGAATTCAAGACACGTCAGAACATCTAAGCTTGTTTCTTACATAGTGCTTCCAGAATAATATATGTGATGAGAGATGTACCATTGAAAATTAATAAAAAATAGTGGCTGTGCAAAAAGAATAATCAGTTTTTAATATATGCATTAGAAATCCAGTAGAAAGCAAGCAGGAAGAAAACAAACTGCACTGTAAACTTCAAGTGCTTATTATCTTTTTTTCTAAGCTAAACACCATTTTCTGTTAAGGATTCTCTTTTATCTTCCTTTATTAAGTTTCAGCTATAGCAATTTTAGAACAGCTTTGTTCCAGCCTTGTTGATATATGGATTTTAAAGAAATCGTCAATACATCTTTAACATTAGCTATGTCATTGTTTTCAATGTAATACAGTGTAACTAGGGAATACTAGGGAACAATGATGATGGTAAAATAATTGCAAGCTGTACATTTGCTGACAAATAATCTTCATTATACTGTACTTACATACTCTGTACAAATCTCTTGTGGTTCACTGAATTAAGTGCACCCTGATCACACACTATGAAAGTCATCAGCTATCTAATATTCAATAATTGCTATTGCAAAAGATTTTGCAGTGTTTTTCATGAACTAGAATTTAATAAAAAAAATAATTGCATTTTCATTTCCTCTATAAACTGTCTTTATTAATAGTATGTCTGAAATCACCGTTTGTGAGTGCAAATTAAGCATACAGCAATACCTATGTAATTTTTTACCAAGGAATGTTCTAAACATTATTTTTGAAAATAATCAATTAATCTTTGTTTATCCCATGCATTTAAGCATGCGTGTTCAAGCTGAAAACTGAAAGATAACAGGCAAACAAAATAATCAGCACATACTCAAAGATACAGAAAAATCTCTGACCAACGATGCACATCGAAACACACAAACACATTCCAGTAGCATTCATAAACATGTTCATAAATGGTCATCCCCCTAAAAAAACCATTTCTACACAATGAGGTTTCAACATTGACAAATTCAAAGCTTATGACCCAAAATTTGTAGCCTTAATAGGACCAAGCAGCATGATGATGTTGCTAAGTACAAACATACGGTAATAAAATATGGTAATAATAAAAAAAACAAACCAAACCAAAACAAAACAAAAACCTGTTGATGATGACTACATGCCACTCTTGCTCACTCCCTGCTTCCTCTCCCACTTCCTGCTGCGGCAGGATGAGTTGAGAATTGGAGACACAAAAGCTGAAGATCAGAGATTGAGATAAGAATGATTTAATGGAAACAGCAATGAGCTAAGAAAAATCCCAGTAACATCAACAATATTATTAACAAAAATATACAAAAGAGATAATTATTCACTTCCAAAAATGCCCACCACTGAGCCCATGACAGTAATCAATATTGATTGCCTTCCCACCCCCACATTTTTTTCCACCAGAAGGAACCCTTTCCCCCTAGAGGAGAGAGAGACTCCTTTTCTTTCACCACTGGCAATGACCTGAGGTGCTATGGAATAACATCATGGGCCTGGACATGACCCCTCAGAAATGCTCCATCCCTAGATACCATAAAAATTAACCCTGCCCTGGTCAAAACTTAAACTTCAATCATAGACAAATAAATGTTCATTATAGAAAATAAAATATAAAACTCAAGACTATTAAAAACAAACAAACAAACAAAAAAACCAAAAAACAAAACCCAATGATTCTCAATAAAAATAATTTCTTTGCACCACAATCTTACATTCAAATTTTTCTAAGAATATTGCCTTTGAGCGTGCTCCTTATATTCAGTTGTAACTTCTCTACAGCTGAAATCGCTGTGTCAGCTGTCTCCAGTATAACTATAACTTTTTTAACATGTTCATATGTGACATCAAATCAATGTTAGTAGTCTGTAAAATTCCTGTCTTATGAAGACAGTTGTCAGACAATCCAGCAAAATCTTTGTTTGATTCACAATGTGTTTTATCCCACTGCTTATTTATATTCAAATATGTAATACTTTTATTAAAAAATTAACTTAAGGCCTTGTGCAATACTGATGTCAGATATGTAAGTTTAACCTTGTATCTTTCTATTTTATTTCAGATATGTTCAATATATTCTTGAGTGGTTAACTTGACTTGATAGATTTGTTAAAAATATTAGTTACCAGACCTCAAAATCATGTTTGTGTTCTTTCAGAACTCAGGGATGGAGATTAATTGGTCCCTCCTCCTAATTGCATTAAACTTTTTAAATTATGTTACCTTTATCTCTGAGATCTACACAATTATCAATACATTCCCATCCCTTACAATTTATCTCACTTTGTTTGCATACATATCACTTAATTTCATTTTTTAAGTTTTTCCTACAACTAACGTTTTAAGCAGGTTTCGGGTTTTCTTGTCTTAGTTGGTTTTCAATCACTGTCATATGACATGTTGCTTGTTGATTTAAAATTTTTTTAACAAAATTCCTAAGTACATGCCTCTTCTGCCAGACATCTCCTACTTTATCTACATTTTGGGATTTGCATTTAAATCTTTCTCTTTTTATATGTGTGTCTGGAGAAATACTAGTAATTTAAATTAATAACTTTAATTAAATAGTTAAAATACATTATGCCTGGTTGAAAGACCTATTTAAGAAAGCCTTTGGATTGCATATGTCTTCTAGGCTGCCTCTGCTGAGGGTAATTTCTTCCATGTATCCTGCAAATTAATCTTGGAACGGGATAGGATAGTTGGGAAATGTCCTTTGTGGTGTTTGTCTTTTGATTTTCTAAGGTGTCAAAAACTTTTTTTTTTCCTAATGGCTACTTTTTTTAGAAGATAACAGAGAAGAATACTGAAATTGTTATCCCAATAATGTTCATCTGTAAAAGAAGATTATTTAAGTTTTGCTAAAAAGATTAAAACTACCGAAATTTCATGGAAAAGAGAATATTTTTCTGGACTAAATGTATTTATTCCCAAAGATACAGTCCAAAGACAGAAGTTTTAATTCAATTGTCCATACAGAGGCATTTATTGCCATTTTGGCTGCCCCAAGAGAACAAAAGCAATTAAGTAGAGCTGATAAATTTGATGCATGCAATGGCCTTTTGATCCTACAGAGAAGCAGCTGGAAACAAGGTTGAACACTACAGGACATGTCAAATAGCACTTTGTGTAGATGTGTAGGAAATGTCACACTTAAAATTTTGTTACAGGGAAGAAGAAAAAACACCAAGAAAGTAAGATGACAATTTATTCTCCATGTAATGAAAATCTTTGCAGTTTAGTTAGAGAAGCATTACTCAAATATATTCAATATCAAGAAAAAAAGGAAAAAGAATAGAAAATATACTACTGTACAAAGAGTCTGAATAATAGTAATTCAGTTAAAAATGCTGCATATATATAAGTTGCTGTTACTTTCCCTCTGGTGTTATGCTCTCCCTTATACTAGGTACCCTCTCTAGTTACCAAGAGTTTACAGTATTGATCATCACAAACAGAAAGAGGGAAACTCCAGCAAGTTGTGTCTTTTACAAGAAAAATTGAGATGTATATGATAAAGTTTTTCTTCCTCCTCCCTATAGGATTCAGTTTGGATTATTTGTCCAACGCACTTTTATACCTTGATATTTCTTTGCTGGTCTGCATCTCCACGTTCCATCCAAATTTAGTGTACCAGATGGATTTTACATATGTCAAATGCTTGTCATTCATTTATCTTGTTATCCCTATAACTCTTCTTGTCCAACTCCTATTTCTTTCACTGATGATTGGTGAGTTATTCATAGTCTTGCAATCACCAGTAACAACCTGTGCTTTCCATCTCATCATTCGTGCATGCTATGAACTTTTAAGGCCCTTGTTATCATGCCAAGTATTTACTTCTTTGTGCTACACCAATATATATATTGCAGTCATAAATACTGTTTTACACAGAATGACTACTTGCTACTAATATCTGTATAAAAATTATGTTTATAAAGAACAAATTTTGAAGACCTGCTTGTTTGAAAAAATGTTGTTTCAGTTAAATCAAGTGAAAACAAAACTACAGATAGTTGAGAAAAGCTAAGACAAAAGCTGACAGGTTTGAGGTCTTTAAAACTTAATACTAAGCCTGTGGTTGGCAATAATGGCAATATTACATTTATTGGGTTATGGGCTAGAGAAATAATTAAGTAGTGAACAAATGGAAAAGAGAAATGGGAAGTAAGCCTCTGAATGATACCAATATTGATATTCTGCATTTGCCTAATCCTTTGTTGTTTAGCCACCATGGCCTTCTCTCTACTGAATATTTCTTTCACTTTTTTGCACCAGCTTTTCCTTTATCATACTCTTTTTCTGGCATTTCAGTACACTGAAGAAGTCTGCAAAGCATGAAAAAATATAATTCAAGCAAGCGCATGTCAAGAAGCAAAAATATGCACCCAAATTAGAAGGAAACTGGGATTTCAATGTATAGAGGTTAGACAGAAATAAATTGCTATGGAATTGCCTAAATTCTGAAGTGTTATGACAGACCTCAGATAATAAGTTCTCTTAGAAGGCTCTTCCACATATAATTTTCATGATATTTTTCTTCCAAATACGATACAAAAACAACTTAAGGGACATAGAGGACTTTGTGCTCTTCTGTTACTTAGATAGGCTTGAAAGTCCTTATACTTCCTAAAATCCAAATAAGGACAGAATAAAACAAACAAACAAACCAAAGCCAAAAAAAAAAAAAATAAAAATGAAGGGAGCAACATAGTGAACATTGAGGAGGGTCTTATTGCTAATGTAAAAACAGAGCTGCATTTATCTGTTCATATTTCCACGGAAATCTGAGTTTTAAAGTTCAGACTCTGTCCAGTATTTAAACTAAGAAAAAGTAAAATAAAATTTAAAAAAAATGTCAGTAAGCCAGTGTGAAAAGAAATGACTGATGTCCTCCCTCAAAAGACATTGTGAAAAAGGCTTTAGAAAAGTATTCAAGTGCATTAGTACAATTTCAAAAGTTTCAAATCCATAGACTCAGTTCATTCATATAGAGTTTTTGTGGCCTTAACTTTGGACAGCAGCATTTGATTTACATCCAAAATTTTGCTAAAGCCCAAAAACTGGTCTGTAACACAAAAAGGATTTGATGCACACACTGCAAAATACACTGTTGTGTGCAGTAACATGTGCTACACAATTCTGATATAACAAATTCTGTATATGGTTCCTTGTCAAGGAGCCTGTTAATAGGAACTCATGAGGAATCCAGTTTTTCATGAGTGAGATGCATTTTCTTTACTGGGTAAACAGTCAAGGTACTGAAACAATAATAACAGGCAATGTAAAAAAAGGATGTGATAAACCATGCTATTTCAGAAGATATTTCAGACAGATATGTACTATTGTATTTTGAAACATGAATACATTAGAGAGATGTATTAAGATGATATGGAGCAAAAAGAGCTTAAGATATGACATAAATGTAAAAGAATGTCATACCACATAGAAGAAAGTGGTATAGAAATGTCTGATTTACACAAAAGAACCTTTCTGAAGACACCGTATTAACTCTGAAAAGAGGTTTGCTTTCTCAGACTGGCACTGTGCTTGTGGATCACATATTATTTTTATGAGGAAATTAGTATCCCCATACAAAGACATATCTTTGTGGTAGTATCTTTTCAGTGGTGCCCTGTGACAAGACCAGAAGCAATAACAACAAACAGAAACACAATGAGTTCTGTCTGAACATCAGAAAACACATTTCTGTGAGTATGACAGAGTCCTCACAGAGTCCTGGACAGAGTCCAGGTTGCCTGGAGTGTTTGTGAAGTCTCCCTCTTTGGAGATATTAGAAATTTGTCTTGAGATCACGCTGAGAAGGTTGCTCTAGATGGCTCTAAAGCAGCAGGAGTGAAGCAGATGACCTCCAGAGGTCCCTTCCAATCTCTACCATTCTGTGATTTTGTTATCTTCCAGTTCTAGAGAAATTTTAGACAACCTTCAGTAATTTCTATATCACTGCAGAAAGTAGTCATGACCACAAAAACATTTGTGTTGTTAAAACTGGAAAAAACAAAGTTGGAGAGAAAGCATGGCTGCTCTCTATAAATATAGTTGCAAAATTAGCATCAGGGAACAAAAAAGAGATTACCTTGGTTAGAGCATGGTGCTAACAAAGCCAAGGCTGCAGGTTTGATCCTTGTATGGGCAGTTCACTTAAGTGTTGGACTCAATGATCCTTGTGGGTCCCTTCCTACTCAGAATATTCTGTGAGCTCTGTGCATATAACCAAATGAACAGTGCTGTCATGAGAATGGGAAGGTATATAATACCAAGTATAAATTTGCATTCTAAATTAGAGGTAGATTCCAAACAGAATTGTTGAGTGGTAGTAACCAAAAATAGTTAATAGTGCTGTTTGCTGGAAGAGAAGGGAAATTGTCCCAAGCTACATTTAGAGTGGAGATCACACATTTAAAAAATGAGAGACCGAGAGTCTCTCCTAATCAGAGACTGAGACCAGGTTAGATTCACTGAGTATATCTACACTATTAAAGAAAAGCCAATGAAAAAGTGAGCTCTGAAGCTCCAATTTTGATTGTTATGCACCACGCTTGAACAGTTCTGCTACAATTATTTGATTTTAAGGTTATACACGGAAAACAGGATGATTCATAAGACTATTTCATGCAAAGATACTCTGGCCAGAGATAGTGTTGTATAAAAATAGCACAGGATTCAAAGGTCTGAATAATTACTGTGAATTTAGAGATATCCTTTTCTAGTGTCTTGTGAATAAAAAATTGAAGGATTTAAAACTGTCCTCTTTGCTTAAAAAAATATGGAGATAGTGTGACGTTCTATTGGGTATGCATGACAAGGTTTTATTACCAGGGGGACTGGAGGGGTGGCTTCTGTGAGAAGCTGTCAGAAGCTTCCCCTATGTCCAACAAAACCAATGCCAGACTGCTCCAGGAAGAACCCACCACTGACCAAGGTTGAGCCCATCAATGACATTGGTAGCACCTTTGGGATAACAGATTAAAGGGGGAAAGTAACTAGAGAACAGCAATTGCAGGTCTGAGAGAAGACAGAATATGTGAGAGAAACAGCCCTGCAGTTACCAAGGTCAGTGAAGAAGGAGGTGTGGGAGGTGCTACAGACAGCAGAGCAGAGATTCATCTGCAGGCTATAGTGAAGACCATGGTGAGGCAAACAGTCCCCCTGCAGTCCATGGAGGTCCATGGTGGGGCACACATCCACCTCAAGCCTCTGAAGGACCTGCGGATGTACAGGAAGGAGGCTGTGATCCTGTGGGAATCCCACACTGCAGCAGGTTTGCTAACAGGACTTGTGACTCCATTTGGGACCCATGGTGAAGCAGTGAGTGAAGGATTGTAGCTCATGGGAAAGACTTACATTGGATAAGATACTGGACGATTGCCTTTTGAGGGAGAGATCCCACCCAGAAACAAAGGAAGGGTCTGATGAGTCCTTCTCCTGAAGAGGAAGGAGCATCAGAGAAAGCGCATGATGAACTGACCACAGCCTCCAGTCCCCATTGCTCCGTGCAATTAAAGGGGAGGAGGTAGAGAATTAGAGAGTAAAGTTAAGCCCAGGAAGAAGGGAGGGGTGAGAGGAAGGTGGTCTAAGATTTGTTTATTTCTCCTTACCCCACTGTGATTTGACTGATAATAAATCTAGCTAATTTCCCCAACTTGAGTCTGTTTTGCCTGTAATTGGTGAGTGATCTCTTCCTCTCCTTGTCTCAACACACCAACCTTTGATTATATTTTCTCTCCTTTTTGCAGATGAAGAGGGGAAGGATAGAGCTTCTTTTCTGGGCACCTGGAATCCTGCCAAGGTCAACCATCACGGAGCTGGGAGCAGAAGAAGCTGCGAGTTCCTACACATACTGAGATCTTTTCTGAAAACAAAAATTTATTAAATGTTCAGTATATTACAAGCTGAGGTAATTATCTTATCAAATAAGTGTGTTTCCCAGGGTTTAACTTCTCACTCTTAGATTGGCATAAACCTCATAACAATTCAAAGCTGACCATGCTATCATGTTTTTCATCCCTCCAGTTTGCTTAGCAGTACAGGATTATAACAGCAGGGATATTAAAAGTCCAATTAGGTTTAATCAGGCTACAGCTTCTTATCAGTGCTTATATATTTCTACAGTATTTCTGAGTATAATTAAAAATACCTAAACCCAGAATTAGTAGAATAATAAGAACTAAAAAAAAAAAAAAAAAACAAACAAAAAAAAACACAACAAAACCCAAACAACAACTAACCAAACAGAAAACCACAAACACAAAGCAACACCCAAAAAAGTCCTGATTGTGCTGGACAAGAGGCATTAGCACAGAATGATATCATCTGGGTGTTGAAGGAAAAAATATCAGTGGGATGCCAGAAAGTTTAGGTTCCTACATTAGGATCTTAGCAAATATGCAAGATTATTCAATTTAAGAATCTGAGATCACCTGTGATCCTGAAAAAAAATGTAGCTGTTAATATGGGAGACTGAGCTCCACGGCAGACTCAGGTTTTCATTGTGATATGTCTCAGGCAACAAATTTTCTACTTTCATACGTGCTCATAAGTGTTTCACCTTGACAAGCAGAAGAATTCAATACTTCTGTATCGATTAAACAGAGTCCATGTCCAGAAACTGGGCAATCATCCACCAAGAAGCTCATGGATTTCAACCTACTGGGCATACCCTGTGCATGAATAACCAATTCAGTTGTACACAGTATAAAGTGACAATTGTCCCTTTCTTTCAAAAAAATGTCTGGAGAATGCTTCTTGCTTTTATTCAGAATTTTTATGAGTATTACAGTTACAGAGCTTCTAAGCAACATAAATTTGGTTACCCAATTCTGTTTCAGAATATTTCCTATGAATAGTTCAACATCAGAGATGAAGCACAGCATAAATACTCCCCAAAATATTTCAGCTTTCAAAAAAAGAGTGAAAGTCGAACTAGGTGATAAATAAAAATGTGGAGAACCCAGATGAGAGTAATCTTATAGCCCATTATTTAATATATTTGCCTAGAAAGGAAAATCTTAAAACTGTCTAAATATGTAGCATGGATTATTTGCTAGTCAAGATGGACAAGACATCCATCAATGTAAGATACCTAAGCTCCATAAAGGAAGAATACTTAGGATATACCAATTCATACTGATTCTCCAATATGTACCCAGAATCAGCTTCCTAGTCAGTAGGCTAGATACTCTGCATACCAATTTAGTGAAATCCTGAATATTCTTAAACACAATGTAGGAGACTTTAATCAACACAGGGTGTCAAGTAGATAAATATATAAATTTCAGCTCCCAACAATGTTGTCCATCTTATTTGTTACTGGCTCAGCTTAGGTGAATCTTGAAATACATCTTTTTGTAGTGTAGTTACAGAAGATATGTGCTCCAACTGTCTGTAAAGACCATTATAAGCTTTTGGAAATAGCCAGACATGCAGAACTGCAAGCTGTCAGTCAAATTTACATGTCTGTCAGAACATATAACAATATTGGCAACCATCCCTTAATTTACTGGGAGAAAAGTAAGATGGATTTTTTTTTTTTCGTTACTTTTTTTCAGAAAGGAAACAAATAGGGACTTCAGAATGTCTCCTGTTTTTAATCTGGAAAAGATTTAAATAATAATATTTATAAAGCACTGCTCACTGTGTCATCAGATTACAGAAAGACTAAAGGTACAACACATTTCACATTTAGACAAAGATGGTATCATGGTAGGCATGTGCCACCATATTTATGGTAACAGTTTACACATAATGACCTCATATAACCTACTGTATCCTTGTTGCACACTGTAGATGCTGCAGCAGCAGGTGGTCCTACAGATCAGCTCAAACTCCTTCAGCTCTCTACTTTCTCACAGTACATAATGGAGTGAACAAAATAAATGCTGTGAAACTACTAGTAGTTATGACTGTGCACTATGCTTTCCCATTTTCACACACATAAAATCTGTAGATATTAGTTTTTTGGTTTGACACATTCTGCAAACAACTGCTGAAACACAATTTGCCATATGGAAGAGTGTGAGATGGCAACTTATTGAGGCTTGGATATTAATATGCTTGAGCAGCTCTTGGAACAATTGTTAAGTTCTACACAGTTAAGCAGAAAAATGTTATCATTTGTCTTCAGAGAATACTTTGAATAGATATTTTGCATAATATTTTGGTATTATTTTAAAGAGATTCATGAAAATAATGGACCCCCAAACTAACTAAATATAGTCAGGCATAGCTATCTGGTTAGTTAATAACTTTCAAATTAATTCATTCAGTTCTATCTAAAAATTAGAATCAAACAAATCCCAGAAACATTTGTCTAGCTTAAACTAGTGGCACAAGTTTTCTCTATGTGCACTAATACAAATTTTCTAAATAAAAACTAATGAATTCCTCCAAGATACGTGAATAAGACTACACCTGTATCTGCAGGCATAGGACTGCTTTAGCACTCCTAGATCCAGGTGTGCATACTGGAGACCAAATGATTGTGTGCAAAAGCCATAATGGGATATATATCAGCATTTTATTCCATTTCATCTTCTGCTTATATTTATATATACAATTGTGTATATATAAATATACACAATATAAATATACAATATATATAAAATAAAAATTAACCTTTACCTAAAAACTAACTTTTAAAAGGTACCAAAGGTAGAAATTTGTGCACTCACGGCCTTTTAATGCAAAAGACATACTAGACTTCAACTGGAATGCGTACTAGATATGAATTGGTGTGGCAACTGTAACAGGAAAAGTAGTAAAAAGGACTATTTTTTCCCCTAAAATATCCTGATTCTTTGAATATTCTGTCAGATCTGGTCAGCATAGAGATACCACTGGTTTATACCTTGAGTTAGATTTCCAATAAAAGTTAACTTATGAGCTTAATATACAAATTTGTTTTATAAATAGTAATGGATTAGATGTTAATATACATTTTAGTATAGGTTGCATATAGTCTGTATTTAATTATAGTAATAATTTATAGATGTAAATATTGTATGAGCACATTAGGAATAAATCTAAGTTCAATAACAGAACATGTTGAATGATAGTTTCAGTGAGACTGCTCACTTGCCACACAGTAAAAGTGCAGTTCATTTTACCTTACTTTAGATGCCTAAGGCTCCTCTGAAAATCTGATGAGTGAAGGAAATCATGCAATAATCCCTTCAGTAGCTGTCTAATGTCAACATCTAAGCCTGGTGATGTGAACCCCACTGCAAAATGTATGGGATTTGAGTAAACTTACAAAGACCTTATTTAATTATGTTTAATATTATTTATACTGATGACTGGAATCACATTTTGAAATAGAAATCAACAAGTTAAATTTCTAGAAGCAAATTTTCATCTTTCAAAGAAATATTTTTACATGTTACATATTATAAAAGAAGGGTATAAAGACAAAGAACTAAAAATAATTTTGTAATAAGACATTCAGTAGCAAACAATTTTCTGCAACAAAAATGTGTATGTGAAGAATGTCCTTATCCTCAGTCATTTATGTGGGATCAATCTTACCTAACTTTAGTTATCTAAACAGTGTTACTCAGAATTCATTTATTGACTAATAGAGACTTTTTAAAGGTGATTCATTAGCTATATATCCAATTTTTAGATGGTAAAATCAGCGAATTGGTTTCCACTTAAGATTCTGTAATTCTCTTAACCAAATAATGAAAATATTTTTGTAAAGACATTTTTTTTTTTAAGCATTTACAATTCCAGAATGGAATTTTACATAATATATTATCTGTGACGAGACTGTTGTTGATTTGATTCTTTTAGAATGCAAATGAAACATCCCACGGACAAAATAATAAGTATAAATTTGAGCATATATTCTCCTTAAACACTTTGTTCTGTTCTCTAGAACATGCAAGGCGCATAACCTTGTAAAATAAATCTATTATATAGCTGTTTTTATACCATAAATGGATCCCAAATTCTGACGTAAGAACTTGTTTACTTGCTTAGAGGGTAGAGAGGCAATGTCTGGCTGGTTGATTTGCTTTGCTTTGTTTTGTTTTCAAGTTTCACATGAATATATATTCCAGAATTCAAATCCCTGACTAATATGTTTTAGGATGCAAAGGTCTGCTGGAACAAATATGTTAAGTGTCGTGGTTAAAGTAGGTCTTGTTCTCTATTCCTTGGAAGAGTGAACCCCTCATCACAGCCGAGCAGGGGAGGGTGGTGGGATAAAAGCATGCGTGGGTAGTCCCCGCTGCAGGGTCAACTCTCTCCATGTGGGAGCCATCTCTCTTCCCCAGCACAGGACAGATAAAAAGGAGCAGCCATATGAGCCCTGCCATGGCTCCACACACGCTGGCCACTATTGTGGATGGGAATCACCACCACCAAGCTGGAATGGAGCTGAGCCTAAGCTGTTTCTCTCACATATATCCACTCCTCTCTTCTCTGGTCAGAATGACTTCTGTGCCAGAACCTTTTTTTTCTTCCTCCTTCTTACATATGCTATCACAAAGACATTAGCACTACCACTGATTGGCTCAGCCCTGGCTTGTGGTGGATCTGTCCTGCAGCCATCTGGCATTGGCTCTGTCAGACACGGGGGAAGCTTCTAGCAGCTTCTCACAGCAGCCACTGCTATTGCCCCTAACACTATCAAAACGTTGCCACACAAACCCAATACAAATCCTCAGGTTCATTCTGAGTAGAAAAGAAGGTAGAAAAAACATCAAAAAAAGTAAAGAAGGGGAGTGAATCAAGTAGAAATGTTCACTCAGAATAGAATAGAATAATGGAATAGAAATATTTTCCTGATGTTTGACTTTCATGTGAAATGTAGGAAGCTCGATCCAGCTAGCCCTAGTATGAGTACAATGACACACAGTATGATTACAAGAGTGCAGCACAGAGATGATCCCTGTATTACATGCTGGTGGATTTCTCTGGGTTTGATTAGCTTTCCTAGTTTCCTACAGCATGAGCTTTTGTCACAAGCTAACGATTTGTTGCAGATTATTAGGTCTTCATAGCAGTGATCAGCTGCCTTTGCTTTCTGGGGTTTTTCACTGACTGTGGTCAAGACACCTTGCATCACAGAAAACAGATCCACATCCAAAATCCCTTGTTGTGAGGGATTGACTGGCTTGCAGCTGCGCTAGTGTGGATGGCAAACAGGTGGTGATATTCTGAAGAGTCTGACATATTTTAGAAACATGTAATTAAACGTGAATATCACAGTAGTACGTTGTCACTGCAAGACCTGTATAAATAAAAGACAGACTGCAATACACCATTTTTATTTAATGCATGCAATTATTTTAATACAGAAAGAGCAGACAGTGTAAAAATGTTTCACAGTACATTAGCAAATGATGAAAACAAAAAAAAAATATTTCAAATCAATACAGACATAATCATACTTTGATTGTTCATGATATCATACATGGTAAGACTAGGCAGGTGACGTTTTAGGCAATTCAGAACTTCCTGAGAGCTAACCTTTTCTGTAGTTCAAAATCTTTTTATGCTAATTTCTGCAATTAAGTGGTCATTCCCAGAAGTCATTCTTTTTTAAGGCAGCGCTTTTGAGAATTATTTTAATAGAATCTAGAAGATCAGCATTTTCAGCTAAAGAATGCTATTGCCAGAATTACACTATACTGAAAACATCACTTACAGGAATTCTTAAAGAAAGGTACAGCTATTCTCCCTCATGTGGACAAACTCTCAACTAATGAAATTACCAGTATACCTGTAGGTCAACATATATTTGGATAGCCTAAGGTTAATTAATGTCTTTTGTTGAGTCAGAATTTAGTATGTAACACCAGCTCTTGATTCCGCTTAGCTCCTGGGGGGGAAAAAAAATAGTAGTTGACTTAAAAGCAGTATACAACCATATATATTGAAATCTGTTGTCAAATTAACCATCCAAATTACTGTTAGGGAAGAGTTTTACACATCCTTTCTAGTCAGATGATTTCTTGGATTTCTCTCTTAGGTTTATTTGTCTACAGACTGATGATGATGACTGTAAAGGTAAGATTTTCTTTTCCATTCTTAAAATATTTTCAGAGCTGATATTCTTCATATATTTATATGCTTTTCTGCATGCATATGTGGGCTTTCAGATAAGTATACAACTCTGATATTAATTAGGGAGCTGAGAGAAAGGTTGTAAACAAATGATCAATCACACGTCCATAGAAGGTATTTGGAGTATGTTCTGCCTACAGATTACACCAAAGCACAGTTCTGCTATATAAAAAAGAGAGTCAGAAGGGGGTGGGTAATCATCTTACAGGTTTGGAATACCTATACCGCATAAATACCGGTGCTTCTTGGCTACCAGAAATAAAACTGCCAGCTGTCACTGCAAGGAAACAAACATGTAGTAGAGCAGAAAGCAAAAACTAATGGAAGAGAGCCATTAACTATGGACAGAGATATTAAGACCGGGGAACTGCATTTATTTGAACAAGTTGGCCAAGAAATAGTTCCTTGCATAATGTGATTGTTCATTTCAAGCCTATCCCACTGTTCATGCTCAAGAATAGTAGATGACAGAAAGAAAAAATGTCATGGAGACAGACTAAGGAAGCTGAGGGGAAAATTGTTTTAAATGCAACCTGTCTTTGAAGCACTTAACTTTGAACTGATCTCTCTGGACCTATTTTTCTCATTAGGCAGGAGTAAGATGGCTAAGCAGCAGCACTCATTAAAGAAGCATGAGATTCCCCAGGGCTATTGAATCAAGCTTGAAGTAAAAAAATGTCTTAATCATCTCTTTTAATCTCTGTATTGCACTCTGTCTTCTTTGCTTGCTCTCCTTTTATCCATCACAGCTACATAATTACCAGGTGAAACTTTCTAAATCCTGGATTCAAAAACTTAGTATGATATCTTTTCCAAACAGTAGAAACCCCACAGTTTTGTAATCTTCTTTTGATAATATAGGTGGAAGTATGGTAGAAACATGAAAAAGGTAAGCATTATCTATTTAAATGCCAAATCTGTTTCATGCTGGTAATGTATATACTGCAAGGTAAAGGATGTGACTTCCTCTTTCCTAGGTACTCATCTGTATCCTAATTTCACCTTGGGAAAAGGTCTAGATTCTTATTCATGCTCCTCTGAAAAAACTAAACATGGGAACTGAGTAGGAAGATATCACAATAGCCACTACAGCTGTCTTTTTTTGGATACTTCAGGTGGGGGCACATCAGTGTGAGATTCACAGGGTACAACCAACCCACAATTAGGACATAGCAAAGTTTCATGCATTCTTAAAGAGAAAGTTATGTTAAACAGCACACTCCTGGAGAATCTGGCAGCCCACAGCTTGGACAGGTTCACTCTTCATTGTGTTGGTAACTGGCTGGATGCCCAGGCCCAGAGGATGGTGGTAAATGGTGCTACATCCAGTTGGCAGTAGGTCACTAGTGGGGTTCCCCAGGGCTCAGTATTGGGTCCAGTCCTGTTTAATATCTTTATTGTTGATCTGGATGAGGGGATCGAGTGCATCCTCGGTAAGTTCAGAGATGATACCAAGCTGGGTGGAAGTGTTGATCTGCTGAAGGGTAGGAAAACACTGCAGATGAACCTGAACTGGCTGCATCAATTGGCCAAAAACACGGTGTGAAGTTCAATAAGGCAAAGTGCTGAGTCCTGCACTCCAGTCACAACAATCCCAGGCAAAGTTACAGGCTTGAGGAAGAGTGACTGGAAAGCTGCCCTGTGGAAAAGAACCTGGGGATGCTGGTCGACATCTTGCTGAACACTGGCCAGCAGTGTGCCCAGGTGGCTAAGTGGTCCAATGGCATCCTGGCCTGTGTCATAAAAAGTGTGGCCAGCAGGATTTGGGCAGTGATTGCCCCCCTGTACATAGCACTGGTGAGGCTGGACCTCAAAACCTATATTCTGTTTTGGGCCACTCACTGCAGGACAAGCATTGATGTGCTGGAGCATTTCCAAAGAAAGGCAACAATGCTGGTGAAGGGTCTGGAGCACAAGACTTACAAGCAACAGCTGAGGTAGCTGGATTTGCTTAGCCTGGAGAAGAGGAGGCTTGGGGGAGACCTTATTGCACTCTAAAATTCCCCAAAAGGTTGGACTCAATGATTTTGGAGGTCTTTTCCAACTTTAATGATTCTATCCCTGCTTAAGACATCTGGTGGATTGAAACAATCCGTTTTCACTGTTTCATGGCTAGGAGACAAAAGGGAGAGAAGCTTTAATCAGTTTATGTATGTCCTCCATACATAAACTCATTCCATGCTGAGATGGAAGGGGCCTACAAGGATCATCAAGTACAACTCTTTGCCCTGAATAGGATCATCCCCAAGAGTCACATCATGTGCCTGAGAGTATCATCTAAATGCTTCTTGAATGCTTTATTTAGTAAAATAGTATTCTCCAATTCCTCCAGTGTGCTAGATAGCATGACTTTACAAGGATAAAGCAAGCACTGAAGTCCGCTGTGACAGTATCACAGCAGATATTGGTTACCGTTTCCCTAGAGATGGGACCAAGTTCCAAATTAATTTACCTAAATTTAGTTTCTTGCATGTGTGGTGGGTGTCTGAAATTCCACAACTGTCAATAGATATAATCACTGACTAAGTCTTCATCCACCTGCCCAAATGTAGGCATCTACTGCCATTTTAGAGCCTGTGGGATATTCTTCTCGCCTCCAGATCCATGAATGACACAGATCTCCTGTAAGTTATATGTCATTTTCTCTCATCTAGGACAGATGCATTAGATGACTTAGGACATCTTAGGACTGCTTGGTTTTGTGTAAGTAAATCCATCTCTGGATTTCTACTGATTTAATGCACATTTTTGTTGAGGAATGCATTTAGTACAAGTAGCTCAGCATGCAGCTGCAGTACTAACTGCAGACTGAGCTCTGGGGTGGAGTCCAAGGCAAGAACCTGTGAACTGCCCACCCTTTGCATAGCAAATGGCACAGAGACCTGTGGAGCAGCCAGGTGACTGGACACACAGAGACATGGCTGGAGCCTTTGAATCCTAATTTTTGCACACTGAGATTGCGAGGGGAAAAAAGCCTGGGGCTTCCTTTGTTTGTGGCCACTCCTCAGTGGAACGAGTTCAAGGTGTTATTTTGTTATTTATGTATTGCACCAAGACGAAATTATTTTAAGGATTGAGATGTCTGAGACTCTGCTGTAAGAAACCTGTGGTCAAGCTGGTGAGGAGTGTTGGTCTGACTCTGGTAGTGTGAGGGGTATAGCTGCTGCAAAGGGGCCTCAGTGCCAGTGCAGGTGGTGCAAGCGTGACTGCCAGAGTGGCTCCTGGATGGTCAGTCAGGGAAGTTTCCTTACTATTTAGACATCTTCTTCCTAACATCCAAACATAAAACTTGAGATGTAAGACCTGACTCCTACCCCAGAAGGTAGTTCATGCAGAATTTAGATTTTTAAATACATTTGTTGCGTGTTGCTTGAGGCAGCTGAAGCTGAGATAGATGTGAGCCAGTAGTTACAACAGAGGACTGTCAAAAATCCAGAAGGTTCTTTCATTAGTAGCTAGTGGAGGCAAGACCTACAGCAACTAAAATGACTGCATATAGCTAATTATGGACAGTTGATTATTGCTTAGTATTACTTCCATGTCACCTCAAAGTCATTGCTCTATTTTACTTGTGGGCAGAGTGAGGATCTGGCCTGTAAGGGAATATCCTTAATAACTTTGCTTTTTTCAGAAAGTGAAGACCCAATCTCTGCTTAGAGGAATTTTATCTTATTTCATTCACTTTTCAGGTGATTGCTCTCTGTTGAATCTTGAAAAGAGAAAGTATGTTTTCCATTTTTAAAAATAGGGGGGTTTACATATTATATATACATTTATGCTTATATATAATTTCAAGTAGATAAAATAATTAGAATACAAGAAAACACAAGAAATAAAACTTCTGGGTGCATCTACACTGACAAAGAGGGATAGTGAGTGAGCTTCTGTCCTTTAAACTGGACACTTACTCAGCTGTTAATTTGTTCCTTGGCTATTCAGACAAATTGAGGTATTTCATTCCAAAACAGTACAAGGCATAGTTCCCAGGCAAGCTCATTCCAAGGAATACTTCCAGAAAACAATGTGCCTGAGACAGCATGAGGCTTAGCTTCAAGAACCCTACAGTTTGTCAGCATTACTCATTTCTAGTCATATTTTTCACATCTTTAAGCTGAGCTATTTTATCGCCGATAAAATGCAAAAGTTAAATTTAAAATTTATTTCTACATATTATTTGTATATGCTCAATATTGGTGCACGTAAAGAAATAAGTTTTCAAATGTGTCTTTTTTTATACTTCACATGATATCTTCAGTATCATAAATTACACATTTTGAATAAGGCAAGTATTTTCAGTCTGATGGCAAGATGATTCAAATGTCTGTACTCAAGATTTTTTTGTTTTTTTCATTAGCCTCAGATCCTTATATGGATCATGAATATGATAATGACATAAGGTAACAATATCAAATAAGTTTTTACATGGTTTTAAAATAGGTAGAATCAAAAAATTTTTTCTAGTTCACACAGAGAGCAGCAGCTGCCATTTGTCATATTCATGAGGGAACTGCCAAATGAAGGACACTATGTAAATAGAGCACATAAAAAAACATTCTACAGTGCTTCTAGAACTTTTGCCACTGCGCATATATGGAAAAACAAAACAAAAGCCAACCAACCAAAAAAAAAAAAAAAAACACAACCAAAATATGAAACAGGTGCATTAACTAAATTGAACTGCTGTAACTTTAGTAATTATTTGACTATAAGGAGATGATTTTTTTTTTCATGGTTCATCAACTGTCTTGCTTGTGCACATCTGTATAAGATTTTTATGTCTCAGCACAAAAATTATCTTCTTCATTCAGGAGAGCAATTAAACAGATACGATTATTTTTATTTTTCTTGATGATTGCTTATGTGTTAAGCATAAAAATCTGTGTGTTAATTTACTACTACACAAATAGATTACTAGAAATAGTAATACTTGCTCAACTGATTATTGTGAAGGAATGATTGAACTGTGTTAGGAATATTGAAAAGACACAAAAAGTTTGTACAGTTAGACCACGTATATTTCACCATGACATAACCACTTGTCCTGGTTTAGTCCCAAGCAGCAACTAAGGACTACGCAGCCTCTTGTTTATGCCACCCTCCCACATGGGATGGGGAAGAGAACTGATATAGTTGAAACCGGTGGGTTGAGATTACAACAGTTTAATAATTAAAATAAAGTAAAATATACTAATAATAACAACAATAATCATAGTAATGAAAAGGAAAAAGATAGAGGGGAATAAAGTCTGAGAACAGCAAGTGATGCGCAACACAGTTGCTCACCACTGACTGACTGATGTCCAGCCCATCCTAGAGCAGTAGATGGTCCCTCTCAGTCAGCTCCCCCAGTTTTTACACTGAGATAATGTTTTATGGTATGGAATATCCCTTTGGCTAGTTAAGTCAGCTGTCCTGGCCATGGTCCCTCCTGCCTTCTTGTGGACCTGCTTACTTGAAGAGTATAAGACACTAAAAAGTCCTTAATAAAAACACTACTCAGCAGCAACTCAAACATCAGTGCATTACCAACATTATTCTCATACTAAATCCGAACCACAGCACTGTACCAGGTACTATAAAGAAAATTAACTCTATTCCCACTTTAACAAACAATACTATCTGTAAATTTGGGACAAATCACTTCATCTAAAATGAAAGAAAAGTGAGAATTAAGGTTTCATTCAGCTAATTACTCCAAAGGTCTACTGCATAAAAAGGAATTAGATAATGCTTTTACTACAGAGCTATAGCACTGTTTGGATCTTTCTTTCTCGTCTTCCAAAATTAGAGGTTTTTTCCCCAATTGCAACAAAAACAGAGGACACTCTGTCACACAGTCATCACTTTGATCAAAAGAAACTCAAATTATTTGTTGGCTATCAGACATTGCTTTTGTAGAGTAGGTAATTAGCTTGTAAATTTAGTGATAATGACAATGATGCTTAAGTTATAATTAGCTAGTTTTAATTTCTGAATATTTAATTCACATACAAAATACCTGAATTTATATTTTGCTTTTGGGAAGTAAGTTTTCCCTAACCCATGGAATTTCTTTTACTCTTGTGAAGAGGTTGGTCGATAGGAGTTGATTTCTCAGGAAACCATGTCGAATGACTAAAACTTGAGAAAAAACTACGTGTACACTGCATGGTGAATAATTATCCCTCTATCACAAGAGGTGTTTAATAAAATGTGTATGCATGATTTACAAGATACATGCAAGAAAATGTTCTACTAAAATATCATGCAAACTGAGCTATCTCAATTTCTTAAAATACAGAGCAATTAATATGCTACTTGCAGTGCAACATTAGAAAGTCTGTTTAAAAATGTAAAAAAATTTAGATTGTATAAACATTAAAAATATTGATTTTGTGAAATTTGAGTTTCATTCAAAGTTAAATCCAGTTTTGGAGCTTAAGTAGCATATGTAGTAATTTAAAAAAAAAAAAAAGAAATATAAAGATATATGTAAATATCTTAAAAGTGTTAATAAATGTAGTGTTGTGATAATCATACTTATGAAGAGGGAGAAAATCATATTAAAAAAGGTAGGTGTTTTTAAAGGAAGTGTTTCCATTTTAAAAGCTTCTTGAAAAAATACTATTCTTAATTTTCAGATCAAAATTCTTTGTTTCTCTTTAAAATCTCTCCTCAAGGAAGTGCAACTCTATGCTGCAATGCATATTTAGAATGTATATTTTTTTTTAAATTTCTTTATCTTAACTCCTCACTTTCCTTCAAACCTCAGAATACATTCTCATTTAAATATTAAATAAATGCTAAAGACAACAAGAAATTGATAGAATATAAGAGCTGACTCTGAAGAATAGTGATTAGCAGTTTGAAAGATTACAAGAAAGAACCAGAGACCGAGGCAACAGAGGGAACTTAGTGACTGGAGCTTACCACAGACCACCAATCAAGGGTAGCTCATTGACAAAACCTTCTTGCTCCAGCTACAGTGCAAGTGATGCAAACAGTGATACGAAGATCACAGGCAGCCTTACCTGTGGTGGTCATGCACTGGCAGAATTTATAGTCCCGAGAGTTATGGATCAGGTAAAGACTAAAGTCACAACCCTGGGTATTAGGAAAGCAAAATTCCAGCTGTTTAGGGAATTAGCCAACAGGACTCCCTGGAAACTGCCCTCAAGAACCAGGGAGCAGAACAGAGCAGGCAGATCTTTAAAGATACCTTATAGAAGAACAGAAGAACTCTCAGTTCTCAGGTGTAAGAAATCAGGAAAGGAAGGCAAGAGTCTGGCAAGAGCCAAGACTGCTCAAATTCACACACAAGAAGGAAATGCACAAGCAGCAGAAGCAGGGGCAGTGTAAGACCCCAGCATCTGAGCTACAAGCTCACAAAAGGGGTTTTATTTTAAAAATATATAAAGTTCCAATAATTTGCCCACCAAATTTACTAGAAGAGCATTTAGTTCTTTTAAAACCTTAAGAGAGACCACAAGGGAGAAGACTCTGCATATGTTTCCTCAGGAGGTACTTTTACTGGTAAACTTCAGAAAATAAGGGACCTTGGCATAAGTTTAAAGAGTAACATTCACCCAAAATAAAGCATTCCCCAAAGCACTGATTTAACAGATGCTAACCCATACAATTTAGCATAATCCAACCCATCCGGTCTCAAACTACCCAATATATTAAGAAAGGAGATTAGGAGAAGAAGTAAAGAAAGAGGGAGAAAAAGAGAATTATAGCTACCACCTGGAGTCCTGTGCAAACCCAATTTCCACGTGTCCAGATGGCAGAACTAGAACAACATGGGGAGCACTTGTTGTTTTTATTTGCTTTGGCTCCCTATGGCCACACCCCCACCCCCAGGTGGGACTTCCAACCCCCCAGCTACTCTGAAACCCAGGATGGGGTGAGGGGCAGTGCTCTCTGTGTGTTAGCCAA
This sequence comes from Anabacerthia variegaticeps, assembly GCA_035583185.1. Classification (NCBI taxonomy): domain Eukaryota; kingdom Metazoa; phylum Chordata; class Aves; order Passeriformes; family Furnariidae; genus Anabacerthia; species Anabacerthia variegaticeps. The sequence continues at coordinate 71,264,198 of JAWWEW010000001.1, forward strand.
CCAGAGCCTGGTTTAGGCAGAAAAAGGGGTGCAGTACAGGGCGGTGATCCTGAAGTTTTTTTTAACTGACAGCTGTTCCAGGGTTGCCCCAAGAGACTCCAGGGGGTTGGGGTATGGGGTAAGGCATTACCTCACCTTTGTGAAATTCAGCCTGTCCCTTCCCCCCACCCAACACACACACTTGAGTTGTTCCAAGCCAATAATTAATATGATAATCCAGTGTTTCACAGACAGGTATCCTGAGAAGAGTATAAGGATGCTGTCTAGTTGTATAGGGATTGGACAAGTACCAGCTGGAGCTGAATTTATCAAGAGATGCAGAGATTAACAAGAAGGGCTTCTAAACCAATGTCAGGCAGAAAAGAAAGGTCAAATAAAGTGTACACACCTCAATGAGCAATACTGATGAACTGATAAAAAGAGACAACGAGAATGCTAAAGTACTCAACATTTTTTTTTTCCTTAGTCTTCTTTGGCAGCCTCACTTCCCACACCTCTCAAGAAAGTGGACTGTAAGAGAGGGACTGGGGGACTTAAGTCCCTCCCACTGTAAGAAAATACTTTCTTCATGACATCCTGGTGAACTTGAACATATATAAGTCTATGGGACCTGATGAGGTGCATTCCAGAGTCCTGAGTGAACTGGCAGATGTAGTTACCAAGCCACTCTACATGGTATTTCAAAAGACATGGCAGTCAAGTGAAGTCCCTGGTAACTGGAAAAAGAGAAACATTGTACCCATTTTTAAAAAGGAAAAAAGGAGGACCCTGGGAACTACCGACCTGTCAGCCTCACCTCTGCGCCTTTATTCTGCATGGAACACATCCTTCTAGTGTTGCCTAAAACTGGAGAAAAGAACTTTCCAGAAAATATCAGTACAGATAAAATAGAGAACGGGCCCTTTAACTAAAGTGTTTTCAGGCGCAACAAAATACATACGTGCACAATACAATGTGAGGATTTTACAAATTATAATACTATTTAATTATCATATCTAGTGGATATATCCAACACAAAAAATTGTCTGCCCCTGGAACCATTAATGGGACTGCACCTTTGGAGCTTCTCCAAGGGTTTTGGGCCTTCTATCTTGCTTTGATTACAACGTGCCTTCCAGATGCATGTATCCCAAACCAGATGTCCTTGCTGAAAGCTTTTTGTTGAAAAGAATGTTAAACAAAAATTCAAGACAGTGGCACAAACCGTGAGAAAGAGGTTTTACTGTCACCTACTACCTTAAGTGTGAGAAACTATACAGCTATATTAAAACCTACAAATATATAAAAATCTTAAGGATCTTAAGGTATCACTAGAAGCTGTGTTCAGGCACATGGTGGTTTGAGACAGCCAGCATGACTTCACCAAGGGCAAGCCCTGTCTGACCAACCTAGTGGCCTTCTATGATGATTTGACTATCACTTGATAAGGGAAGAGCTATGGATGTCATTTGTCTGGGTTTCTGTAAGGCTTTTGACATGGTCCTCTCCAACATCCTTGCCTCTAAATTGGAGAGAGATGGATTTGAAGGGTGCACTGTTCAGTGGATGAGAAATTGGTTGGATGGTCACATCCAGAGGGCAATGGTCAGTATCTCAATACCCACAAGATCAGTGACAAGTGGTGTTCCTCAGAGGTCCATGCAGGGACTGATACTCTTTGATGTCTTCATCAAAGGTAAAGACAGGGGGATTGAGTGCATTCTTAGCAAGTTTGCAGATGACACCAAGAGTGATGTGATGACACCAAGATGACACCACTGACTGATGTGGTTGACACATCTGAGAGACAGTATACTGTCAAGAGGGACCTGGACAAGCTTGAGAAGTGGGCCCATGTAAACCTCCTGAGATGAAGTAGATGACTTTTAAAGGTCCCTTCTAACTCAAGCTATTCTATGGTTCTGTGAAAGAAGATAGCGCCAGGCTCTTTTCAGTGGTGCTTGAACACATAATAGGAGGCATTGAGCATAACCTGAACACAAGGTGCTCCCTTTGAACATCAGGAAACATTTTTTTACTGAAGAAGATGACTGAGCCCTGACACAAGTTTCCCAGAGAGGCTGTAGATTCTCTCTCCTTGGAGGTACTGTGAAGTTGCCTAGATGTGAATCAGGGTAGTCTTCTTGAGCAGGATGGCTGAAACAAATGACCTCCAGAGGTCCCATCCAACCTCAACCCTTCTGTGATTCTGCGATTGTCACTGCTTAAGGAAATTGCTGAAATTCATTCAACATGTGGACCCAGAATGGAAAACAGAATATCTAAGTGAAAAGTAAATGTATATTTTCCTATTCTTTTAGCAAGTGTAATAAAAAAACCCAAATAAGCAAAACAAAAACAAAGCCCCACTTATTTATAGGAAAAAAATAAAAAATAGCAGAGTATTACGATCTTGACTTACTGCCTATTTTACACTTGTAAGTAAGTAATTTTTAATTGCCTCAGGGAAAAATAAAAATGTTTGTTTCTTCAAAGTCAAGTGAATATGTCAACATGAAATCAGTAGAGAACACTACAACTCCAGTTCACTGAATCTTGATTTCTTTGTAGAGATATAAGCAGCTCAAAAGGGAAATGAATCATACCCATTTTGGGCACTGCCTCTCCAATGACCATGCCACCATTATATTAAAAGCTAAGCACTTCTAGAAAGTTAGTTTCCTTTTATCTATAGCAATTATCTGAAGATTATTGTTCAATAGGGAAAAGTTGCATTTTTTTTCTTAAAAAAAAAAAAAAAAAGAAAAGAAAGAAAACATTCATTGAAAAGGAACTGAGAAGTCCAGACATAGTCTTTAACATAAAATTTTGCAGTAGTATTTCTGAAAAATAGAATAAAATGAAACAAATCTAATTGCATGAATGGGATCCTTATGTCTCATCACAGATGCCACTCTCTCCCACCTGACTGCTCAAACGAGAAAATCAGACTCTGTTTTTTCTGCTTTTTTGCTTCTTGCACTCCTGGGTGACCACAACACAGCCTCAGGAGGAGGGACACCATGATTTTCAAATGTCTCTCAGCTGGTGGAGACACCAGTCCTCAAGGGATATGGAGTAGGAACAGTGTGCACCTGTTACAGTGTGTACTTCTTCCTTGGGTGGATAGGGAGGCTGGGCTTGGTGTTAGTACGGGTACAGTCTCCATTTTGAACAAGAAGAAATAAACCTCAATCATATTTTACCAAATATTTAAAGTTTTGATGTATGGATTTTTATTTAACAGTAAATGTGAAGTAGAGACAGATAGAAAGAAATAAGAAAAAAAGGAGAGTGGGGGCAGAAAAAGAGAGTGACAGGGAAACAGATTAAAAAGAAAAAATATCACACTTCATGGATTCTGACAGCATCCCATTAATCCTCTTCATGTGGTCTTCCTGGTGGTGATATTCTCAGTCTTGCCGATGTAAAGTTTGCAGTCTCGATCCATCGAGAGAAGCCTAAGGTAGTGGGGGAAGAAGCCCACATCATAAGGGAAGAAGCCAGTGTATCTTTTATTTGGCTTAAGCTAGGTGGGAATGCAGGGAGTTTTACACTGGAGGCTGTAATATTGGATCGCAGGACATTTCATGAATCTTTGACAGCTTCTAAGACGTTACTGCTGCCTGTTATATCAGTTCAGATGAATACCTTCAGGCTTATGTGTGAATTGTCTTGGTGCTTCCCTGAAGCTTCCCTGAAGGGGAGTTATCACAGCTGAGTCATTTGTGTAAGGACAAAGTAACACTACCCCACCTCACAGGACTTGCCTTTCTCCTTACCTTGTTCAACACCCAGCTTGTAACCTGAGGTATCAGGTGTGCACATCCTCAGGACCTGGGTGGTAAGTTTACACATTGTCAGCTTGCAACTTGATTTTCTGAGCAATTAGTCTTGCAGTCTCTCACACTTGTGGATACATTTTTCTCCTAGAATAATAGGACAATGTACACTTTTATCTCAGCTTCCCATGTTTGTCCAAATTAGTAGGCATATTCGGGGAAGAGTGGACTTCTCTGAGCAATTGCCTCTTTACACAATTGATTACAGGGGACAAAAGCCTTTCAGTGATTTTAACGATGTTTAAGCCTTTAGCTGATTTCAGTCTCTCACACCATGAACTAAAATCTAACCAAATACTACAGAAAGATAATCAAAGAAATAAACCCAGTTAGATCAGAATTCCAACAAGTACAATTTGAATACTGCCTCATTTTGGTTTGGAGGTGGTTTTTTTTTTTCCTTTAGGACTTAAGAAGGATACATCTTGAACATCCATAAACTGTATCTTTCTAATGATATATCAACTCTTTTTCAGAGAGTGTGACTGAAATGTGTAAGAGAAGACATGGTTTATAAATTGAGAGATTTCAGCCATCAGAAAATAAAACATCTAAATATGTTGAGAAGCAGAACCATCCTGTGTTGGAGAAGTTAAAAAAGAACAAACTGGCCATGCAAGCACATAAAATAGTTCTATGTTGAGTCTATATAGGCTCACCTATGCTAGTTATTGTCTATTTAAAGCTACAGTGAGCCTTTTCTTTATGCACTCAGTACAGCCATATAAAGGACAACTGACATGCTTAAACGTCGTATGTGCTTAAGGCACCTTGAAATATTGGACCCTATAATGTATTGCATCACTGCTCTGTATGTTTTCTGTTTAAAGGAAATGAAATTTTGCTTCTGAGCATAATTCTACCTCAGAGGGATAATTGGAAAATGAATAAACCCTATAAAATATAACCTATAAAAAATAGTAATTCTTTCCAAATACCTACATGACAGATCCTGACTGAAAGATCTGTAGGATTAGTTTATTTTTCTGCTAACTCTATGTACATATGTTCACTCTATACATGTACAATATACACACTGGTGTTAATATTTATCCTGAAAACAATGGCATTAAGGGAGGCTTTTTTTATCATGATTCTGAATCTGTTCAACTAGTGTAAATTTTATAGTAGAACAAGCTAAGACTGAGATCTTTTTAAGTAGCTGTGATTTTTTGTATATGTGTTGCCTTGCAATGTGGAATCTAAAATCCTTTCTCTCAGTGAGATTGTTACTGACGTTTACTTTCTTGATCTGGATGATTATTTTCACAAAAGGTACAAAGATTAAATTTCTTAAAAAACAAAAAGTTTTCTTTCAAATTTCATAAATAAAAGCCTGCTAGTTCAGAAGATAAAAGAGACCAAAAAAACCCCATAAAAATCCATGTGATAAGAAACATTTGAAGTCAAATATCCACACAATTAATTAATGGCCTCCACACATTCTAGTATTTACATCTATCTCTGTTATTGCTCCTTGGGTTTGATCTAACAGAATTCACATGCAGAGCAGCATGTGCATTAACAAGTGTAATTTAAAGTCCTGGAAGCACACAGGAATTTATATTAATGAGAACCCTGCTGGAAGTCACTGCTGAGAGCCTTAGAAAAAGGTTTCTAAGAAGAGCAAGAACCCAAACATCCTATTAAGATGAGAAAGCTTTCTCTTCTTCTTTTTCTTTTTTTTTTTTTTCTCTGTATAAGAGTCTTTGCACTCCCATTTGTACCTAATCAGCTATTGTTACCTGTATCATATTATTTAAAGGAGTTGTGTAGACTATCCCATAGCACAAAATAAATTCATACCTGGCAACTGATAATAAAATATATGATTCTCCATTCCTTTCAGGCTCTTGAAATTAGGCAAAGGGGCAAAACTTTGTATATTTATGCATAATAAATCAATACTAACTAAAGTAATTATTGAAACTGCCTCTCCCCAGTTAAGATAACTCTCACATTTTCTGCCCTTCAAATCACTTAACTGTTCTCTTTTATAAGTCTAAATTAAAAAGAAACAGATAAAGTAAAGGTTATGACCAGCTTTTGGTGATCGATCTGTTCTCAAAAAAAAAAAAAAAAACAAAACCACAAAAAAAACCAACCAACCAACCAAACCAACCTAACCAAACAAAGGAAAGCAAGAAGCCCTATGCAAACACAAGTACATCCCACAAAAAAACCCAAACACATAAAACAAGAAAGCAAACAAACAAAAAAACCTCAACCAAGCAAACAAAAAAAACCAAAACCCCCACCAAATCCCCAAAAAATAACCAAACAAAATAGCAAAATACAAAATGGAAAAATAAGAACCCAAATAAACTCTTACCTTAAAAACAAGACTAACAAACAGAAGGGTGTAGTAGAGCAGGCAATATACACAACTGACTAATCATGTGGTGGCTTGTGTATTTTATCATAAGGCTTGCCTTACACGTGGGAAACTTGGGCAGAATTTCTATTCCTCAGAACACTTAGTTATTAAATGAAATTCTCTATTCCCAAACCTTAAGTTCATTGAGATAAAATTGGATTGAGAATGTTATAAGTAAGTTAAAGAAAAACAAACAAACCAACCCAGAAAACAACAGTTGCAGTTATTGCATAATGCACAATATCAGATTCTTAACTTTCAGTTAGATGTATATTTTTAATTTGTACAAATTATGTTTAAAACACTCTGTTTTAAAACCACAAAGAGTAGGTGCTTTAAAAACAATCTGGTTTACATCAACATTTAAGTTTACTGATATGCTCGCATATTCCTTAGTTCCCAACAAATCCTGAATTTCTGAATAATTATTTGCTTGATCCTTTTCGATTTTGAAGATTTTTAATTCGTTAAATGAGTTATTTATGTATTCAGATTTTGTCTGGATCACCATATGCAGTTGTGGGGTTTTTTATTGTTTTATTTTTTTCTGGGAATCTAAGTATTATTAATAGATATGCTAATAATTAGTACCCTCACTTTTAAAAAGTCACGGTTGCTGAGATGTAGTTTGGGTGTAAGAGTGTAATGTATTCTCAATATGCATAAAATCTGAGCTATGTGTTCTTTCAAATAAAAGATTATTTTCTTCTTTAGGAAACAGAAAGATTGATAATGCAGCTGTATTTCAAGAAGAATTTACATTTTCAATTCTTTTAACTCAGAATCATTTAGGAATTCTCACAACATTCATCTTGTCCTCAAAGGAAAGACCTAGATATATCTCTAGGCATTAACATGTCTAATTTAGGACATTGTCTTATTCAGAACAGACAGTTCATGTAGCAAAATAGCACAGCAGGATAGGAACTAGCATCTTCAGAATAGTTGACTTTTTCCCTGAAAGAACTTATTCTCCTCCATTATATTGAAAACTTCAATGACGGGTCTGTTAGTGAGGTGCCTCAAGGTGAGTAAGATGTATCTAGTACTAGGATTCATGGAACAAGTTTAAACAATATCTCATTTTTCTGACCTTTGTAGAGCTTCTGATTAAAATGATGAATCAAACTTTGTGATCAAATGAGAGAAAAATTTAAAAACAAGACTACTTACTTCATCTGAAAGGTTTAGGCATCTCTGAACCACTACAGTGTTCAGTCTTTTAAAAAACTGGATATTTCTGGATGTTGTTTTGCACACATGGAAGACAGATGCATGTAGGTTTTTAATTTGCAGATATTCAGGGATGGAAGTTTCCTGGATCTGATGGGAGCTATGGGGTCAGGACCAGACCCAGTGATAGGAACAGGGACAGACGCAGCCTTGGGATGTACATGGAGGGCCACAGGGACAGAGTTGTGCAGGCCAGTCCAAGAGGTTAGCCCACTTGTAAGGTCTGGCTCAGTAGGGCCAGGCAGGGCAGGGTTGCCCTGCAGCTCAGGCAGGGCCAGGGAGATCCTCAGCTAAAGGCAGCGCTCAAGGGCAGTGAGTGGATCCCAGCTGTGACCATTCTGCAGCACTGCCTTGGGGGTCTCTTCCCACCACCAGTGGCCAAATCAGGTCCACCCTTGGCTACTCTGGCTCTACTTCATCCTTGAGCCGGCAAAATCAAGCCTGTGGAGAAGGTCAAGATTTGAATGCTCTAAAAAGGCTTCCACTGAGACTCCTTGCTAATACCTATAAACATTTGGCATTAGTTGCTATTTTTTTTTTTTTTTTAACTTTTTAGATGACTTCTTTGACAGGTAAATTCATTTTGAAAAGGACTGACCTCAAACAATGGAACTTCTTCATATAAAGAAAAGTTAACATTTGCATGATTTTTCACATCTTAAAGCACAACACAACGGAAGTCTGATTCAGTAGTTCTTACTAATACTGAATAAGCCTGAAATCAAGTGCAGCTATATGAAAGAATCAACCATTAAATGGTTCACCGTGCATATCATTTTATAAGGTACATCCTAATTCTCTTCAGCGTAAGCAAATTACTTCAAAAATAATAAATGAATTTTCTGGTTTTCTCTGTAACTATTGATGAAGTGGGAAAAAAAAAAAATAGAGATGTTTATTGCAACTTATTCCACATTTCAAAATTAATCTAGGTGAACACTTGTTCCCTTATTGCCTGCCAAAATTTTAAAAGTAGTTGTCTGGTAACTTGTATGATTTACTGTCAATGTCTGTACTTGGAAATTTAGAGGCAGCATAAAGAGTTCTTTCTCATACACTTAGCTCTCAGAGTAAAAAACACCTAAAGATTAAATAACTGATATTTAATTTATTTAAAGTCATGTATTCTTTGTGGTTATAGTTCACTTATATTTCTGAATTGGTATTCAATATTAAAAGAAAATCCATCAGTAACAACAATAATATAGTTATTGGACACTGTGTTGGAATACCAACGCTTTTGTATCTGGTCAACATAGCTTTCTGGTTTCTGAGGATCCTGTTCATTTAATGATGAAATTACTTAAAAGTCTCCATTTTATTTTTTTTTTCTCTCTCTTTCCCCCCCTCCCTCTATTCTTTCTCCATTTTTTTTTCCCCTTTTTTTATTTTTTTTTTTCTCTTTGGCTAAATAAGGAGACAGAGATAATGGAGCAATTCTCTAGGTAGTTTTTAGGAAATTATATTGCTGAAAAGAGAAAGAATCTTAACTGCAATTTCTCTAAATGCTGCAATTGACTGATATCTATTTAGCACAATTGACTTTACTGAATCATAGGAGCTCTTTCAAAAAATGTTGTGTTGGTCTAAGTCAGGGTTGTCACAGTTTAACCTCATAGGCAGGTAAACAACACATAGCCATTCACTCCCTCCCTTACTGAAGGATGTGGAATAAGATTTACAAGGGTAAAAGTGAAAAACCATGTGGGCTGAGATAGAGACGGTTTAAAAGAGAAAGACAAAGTTGCACATAACAGCAATGCAAAAAAAGGAATTATTCCACTGCTGTTCTCAGCAGGCAGGTGTGCAGTCATCTCCAGGAAAGCAGGGATTCATCATGTATGTCAGCTATTTGGGAAGATAAAGGATACAACTGCTGATGTTAACCCCTTCCTTCTTTTTCCCCTAGCTTTTAGTACTGAGTAAAATGTCATATGCTGTGGAATACCCCTTTGCTCAGTTGGGTTCATTGGTCCCAGCTCTGTCCATCTCCTAACTTCTTGTGCAGCCCCTGCCTACTCACTGGTGGGACAGTATGCGAAGAAGCAGAAAAGGCCTTGACACTGTGTAAACACTGCTCAGCAACAGCTAAAACATTACTGTACCATCAATGCTGTTTTCAGCACAAATCCAAACCACAGTCCTGTAAAAGCTACTATGAAAAAAACCTGACTCTGTCCAAGTCAAAATCAGGACAGCCAGTTGCAATACTTACATACATTAGTGGTATTAATAGATGAATCTCATTTTGTGTCTTGCCATCCTGCTTACATTGGCAGGGAAAGAGTGACTACTTCTCAGATACAAACAAAAGTGTATTTATTAAATGCAGCAATCATTCAAAGACAAACAGATGGCTGCTATTCAGGCAGGGAAAGGCAGTGATTATACACATCTGTACAATACCAACAAACTCTAATATATTCGGAAGCAATTAACTTCTTTTTTTAGAATAAAGCAAAGAGTTACTCAGAACAGCTTTCATTTTATTATTTGGTCAATTTTGCATAGGAGTTGTAACTATGCATAAATGGTTTTCTTGATAGTGAACATAGTAGTCTTCAGTGATTGCCTACTGTGAGTTGGAAAATGTATCTACAGCTCACATGGAAGAATATTATAATTTTTTTCTTTCACGACTCACCCATGTTATCTGATTTGCTGTTAATAGGAAATTGAGTCAAGATCACTTTGCACAATTACTGCCCAATTGTCTGTTAGCCCTTCACTGGACTGATATGCCAAAAATATTAGCTGCATGTCACAAGCCATATGTCAAGGTGGAAATATGCATAGGAGATGAAAACTGAAAGCTCTTGCCTGAAGACTTATAGTCTCTTGTGAGTCCTAATGTATTGGCGTCTATGTATACTACTGAACTTGAACTTCACAGTTTACAGTAATGAAACAAAAGTTCAGACATCTGGACAGCTATGTTGATGGGTTATAATATCCTTCTATGTTCCTGCACAGCTTTGCCAATCAACCTTTAAACAACTAAATCCTTTCCCTAGAACTAACATCCACTGGCCATGGGTTGTTGTTAAAAGTAAATTATTATACTTTGCCTAGGTAACCTCATTTGTGTTAAGATCGAACTTACTTTTCTAATCCAACAATGTTATCAATTTCCAGATCTTGATTTATATCCAAAAAGTGTCTCTAAAGAGTGGACTCCATCTGCTCACTGTCTTAAACAGTTGGTTTGTATCTTGGGATATCTAAGTTCCCACATCCAGAGAATATTTGCTATACAGAGGACTAAGTTAAGGAAACAGAGATGTAAGGTAGTCTGTTTTAACAGGCCTTAATGCTTGAAACAGGTTCTTAGCTGGTTCTTTATCTTCTTTTTTTGTTAGTGATATAGTCATGGAAATCCAGGTCAACAGAGAATGCCACCTTATTTAATTTGACTTTACAAATATAATATACTCTATATTTCATGCAGATATTTGATACTAAGCACAGTTATATTAAGTATCTTGTATTTTCATAGGTAAGCCAGATCTCTTTTGCCTGTATAAGACCAAAGGTTTGGTTTACAAGCCACATGATTGTCTGAGCGTGGACCTCTGAGAGCAAGTTCATTATGAAGAATTTCCTTGTTCTCTAAAGCATAGACAAAGCTTCAGGAGTGGATGTGCCTTTTATCCCGTTAGGTGTAACTAAAGTCAAAGCAGTGTGTATGGAATCTTACAGGTGTCATAAAAAGCAACATCTCATATACCAAACACATTCACAAAGACATGTCAGTTCCAAATACATTATTTTTCTTTATGAGTGGAAGATGGAAAGGGAAACTTGAAAATCAAATTTTAAGAGTTTATTGAGTTCTGAAAACAAGAAACATTTTAAAATCAGAGGAAAACAAAACAAAACAAAACAAAACAAAACAAAAAAAACCCACAGGAAAAAACTCCTCCCCAGATCCTTAATCCCAAACCCTTAATCCCACATATTGTAAGAAAAAAAGAATATACTGTAACAGGGATTCCTGAAAGCACAAGTATATAGAAGAAAAATGAAGCTTCAGGGGTAAAATCAGGGGAACTTAGAGGAAATTGGTCTTGGCATTAAGAAATAAGGCAATAATAAATAAGGGAACAATGAATCACTCAACATATGCATAACATTTCATACATGGTAAAAATGTAGAGATAATAAGATGTTAAAAAAGTCACAGTCCTTGTAAGCAAGTGTACAGAGGATGGACAGAGAGAGAAATTCCTTCAACATTAAGCATGCTGTGCCTGATCAGGGCAACTGCTCCTCTGCAGCAGGTTCTCTTTCATCTCCAGCAGAGAAAACTCTGCCTTTTGATTTGCCTCTCAGCACATTTTGCACAGTCTGTGTAAATATTTACCCATATAACTCACACTGTCAAGATTGCAGGCACATATAGAGATGCGTGGGGCACAAACTAGCTTTTCAGAGGTGTCAAATGTAATCTATGTAATGCTACAATCAATTACGGAGCAATACTAATTTACTGGAAGCCAATCTTTCAGCAGTAAGAAGTTCACAATTACTTTGAACAAGAAGCGTGTAGTGACACAGCAACTTCCCCACACTTAATACCATTCTATTTCTTTATTGTTCTACTATTTCAATAAAGATAAAGCATGGGGGACAAAATGAAACAAGAGCACAAGAAAGAGTTTTGATTGCTTGGGAATCTATTTAGTTTTGAACTACGAATACAATAAGGACCATGAGCATGCTTGGGAAAATTGGAAATTCAGTCAGTATCTGTTTACCAGAATATCTCTGCTCTGTTCTTCAAGGAAGTTGAGGAGAACAAAAAAGGCTTGTCAGTGCAAATTCTTCATGCCCTTTATAGAAACTGTCACTGAATTCACATAAGAAAGAAAAGGGAAAAGATGCTACTTACATGAGCTACATGCAACTTAATTTTTAGTTCATTCTCTCGTTCTGATTTGTACTCTTTTCCAAGTGGATGTTTTCAAGATAAAAATGTTTAACAATAACAATTTCTAAGATAATGAGATTAAGCCTAAACTCTGTGAGTATAAATTGATGAACTGTCTTGGGGATAGACACAGGCTCTTGGCACCTTTTTATTTAGTATTATAGATATTTTCAGGGAGACTATCTCCCCTTCTGATTCTTCTCAGTAACTAAATGTACACGTACACATGCATGCTTGTGAACCTGCTTGGGTTTATAGACTCTGTTGAGAGGAATATATTCCCTTCAGATATTTTGTACTCTGAGATTCAACACAAAATAATGATGTAGCTTCACTAAATTACCTGACATTAACCTACATGATATAAACTATCAACATCAGTAATATTCTGGCATATTTCAACTTGTGGTCATAGTTGACTGAAACATATTATGCACAGTTTTATAGACATTTATGCCTTGAATTCCAGTCTTACAAGCTGCAGCTACTGATCAGGGGAGAGAGCCCATAATTTATGGGTTTGCTGTAAGGCTGGAAAATAGAACAAATAAAGAGTCATATTTCAGTATTAATCAAACAAGGCCTTACTTTTAAATCTGCTTGACAAATCAAAAATAATTGAGGTAGCTCAACATTTAGGGAACTAAAGAGATAAACTGGTTCTATTTCTGGCCCACTGAAAAGCACGCCATCCTAATAACCTTGCTATCTAATAATGTCCCAACAAATTATGTGATAGGTAGGTCACAAAAGCAGTCTTGACTGGAGGTCAAACATTTGGAGTCAGTGAGGTTGTGGACACATGAGCTTTCTTGAGCCCAGGAAAATTCTGGCTTTTTGTTAAAATTCTCAGTAATGCAGTCCAAACTTATTTTCCACTCTAACTAATTTAGTTATGGTTACCTGCAACTCGTATAATCCCTTCTTATTGACTTACTGTAGGCATGTTTCACTTAAACAGATACTGTAAATTCAGCTATTTTTCAAAAGTAAAATTACAAAAAAGGAAGAAAGAAAATTTTGAATATATAACTGAAAGGAAACTAAATCTTTTTGCCTACTTTATCCTTCCCCAACACTTTCATATGAACATGAAACTATTTTACATAGCACTGGTTATGAACTTGAACTTCCCTGTTTAGGGTGGGGCGTCTCAAAAAATGACCTGTGTCTACATTTTGGCATCCTAGATTCAAGTCTGAGTGAAAATCTGGTAGCTTTTCCTGCAGCACCTCTTCAACCTGGCTACCCATTTTTGTTTTCAAAGGGAAATGGTAGCTCAGGCCTTTACTTAACCTCAGATGTTGAATCCAAGTCTTAAGTGTAATCTTATAGAACAGTAGCGGATTAGAATAGTAATAAATTAGAGAAGCAGATCAAAAACAAAATGAAAAACAGTCTTCTCAAAACAGAGGCATATTTCAAAGAAGATGAAAGTATTGAGTATATTCTAGATTCATGAATCTTTCAGACCTACAAGGAATTCAAAATTTAAGAGACTGTGATAATAAGAAAAGAACCTGAACATGTTGCCCTTGAAAAAACATATTCCTTGCATAAATATTTCTGGAAGACATTTTTTACAACATAAAGACTTACATTTAAAATATATATTGGTGGAAATAAAAAGAAGTCTCATGTTTCATTACTTCATTTTTGTTTATAGCAGAAAACATGCAGCTTGTAGTGACAGTGCCATTGGTGTATTATTCCTTTCCCATCCCTCTATTTCTTAATGTTTTTGTTTTGGTTTTGTTTGTTTGTTTGTTTTGTTGGTTTGTTTTTGGTTTTTTTTTGTTTTTTTTTTGTATTTTTTTTTGTTTTTTTTTTTTTTCATTTGCTGTAAAATTAATTTATTTGGTTTATATTGCATTATTGTTCAGAATCTCTTAGATAAGTGTTACATGGTAATTGATGCTGGCTTCCATGGAAATGATAATTTTTTATCAGTCAGTGTCAATCAGTCCTCATTAGTTACATTCACAGGAAATATTTGGTGGTCACTGTGAAGTATCTAACAAGTAATCAAAGCTACTGACAAAAAGGGAAACTTGAAATATAATTGTGTGCATAGATTCTTGGTCTTTTTTTCTCTGTCATGTTCATTTAAGCATTATGAATTGAAGTAATATGTAGCAAAATAACCTAAACTCAATATGAAAATTTCTTTGTCTCTTATGTGCAAAAAAGCAAGCAAACCTCTACTTTTGAAACTTAAGGAATACAGTGTATAAAAGTATAGTCTTCCACAACAAGATTTTATAGTCAAATACTTAATTCTTTTCAAAAAATCTCTTTCTTCTAGCATTGTCATTGCTAGCGCTACAAGCATTCTAAGTATCTCTACCTACCGGATTTTTCAAGCAGAAAATCAGTCATTTTAAAGACAATAATAAATGACATGTTGGAAAGATGGAAAGACCACAAAAATATGCATTAAACCACCAAGCGATATTTCTATGGTTTTATTCACTTCAAATTGGAGCAACTAGAGTTACTATTTTTGTGATAGAACAGTGCTAGTCATCACAAAGGACAATTTTTTTTCACTAAGAAGATGTAGTTCTTAATAATTCTGCATGGCCTTCCAACAATGTAAGGAATAATGATCTAATTTTGGAATGCCTACTAGCTTTTAAAATCACCTAAGGTAAGCTATTTAAGATGCAAATATGAAATATTATAATTTATGGTAGGACTTATTTCCATCATACTGACAGTGTAAACTATTCAGATTACATTTAAATTGCTTAGAGAGTGGTCAGAAGAGCAAAAAAAGGTCTTGAGGCTTTTCACAATTTTCCTCATATATTTCAACCAAATATTCTTGAACATTTATTTAATAACCTCTGACTGCTTTAGTTAAATAGAAAGTAGGTCCTATACTGAACAAATCCCATAGGCATTACTGATCTTTGTCTTGGTTTGTTGAGACTAAAGAAGGCCAAGAGGGTTCTAATTGCTGTTTTCAACTACCTGATGCATGATTACAAACAAACAGTCAAAGTCTTCTTGGAGAAGCTGAGTAAAACTCAAAATTGGATGAGGTTGTATAATCACCACTTTCAGAATTATTCCTAATTTGGCTGAATGAAGACTGATCTTAATTTGTTTATCCTGACTCAAGCAGTAGATTGGCCTGAATTATCTCCCCCTACAATACTAGAACATTAACTTTAAATACATATCTTACAGAAATGGAAAAAAGATTTCCATTTGAAAGAGATCCATTTAGTAGTTTTTAAACTTTCTTTGCAATTGGTTTTTTGTTTGCTTTTTTTGTTTGTTTGTTTGTTTGTTTGGGGTTTCTTGTGGTTTGTATTTATTTTCTGTTTTGTGGGGGTGTTTTTTGGTTTGATTTGGTTTGGTTTTGGTTTTTCTGTTGTTGTTTTGGGGTTTTTTTTTTGGGGGGGTGATTTTTTTTTTTGGGGGGGGGGTGGATTTGGGACTTTTTTTTTGCAGGGGGAAACTGCTCCTTTTTGTTTCTTCCCTTAACTTTTAAAGTGAAAACTTTGGCTGAGGTTCTGCAGAATTTTCTTTTTAAATGTGGATACATCTAAAATAAAAAGACAAAAGAAGACATTGAGCCTATGTTTATGCTGTTAAACAAAAGAAAGGGAGACATACAAGTCTTTAAAACCTTTGTGAGGCTAAGAGAAGACTGTCTCTTTGGCATTTTGTTTTGTTTTGTTTTCTCTTGCAGCCCAACCACTTTTGTATTGATGAATTATATGTTTCGGATACCATTTTGCAAGCTGGAAGGAGAGGGAGCATGTGGATATATGGGATGGGTAAGGGCATGAGAGTTCAGCTTCTCTAGTTGAAAGATTCAGGATTCAGTTGAAGTACTAGGCGAGATACAAGCAGTTGAAACTGTTGTTTTGAAACTAGGTGCAGTCTTGGCTATTTTGCTGTTTGGAAGCAGCCTGCAGCGTGACCAATCACTATAACAGTTCCATCTTGAATAAACCTATTTGTGGTTGTCCAAAGCAGAGGAAGGGAACATAGTAATGCTTAACTAACAGCAGTGTGGTCAACCTCAATTCCTTGTTCTGTTTTCCATGTCAGTACAGATGTGCCACGAATCTTCTGATTTTCAGTTTGCAAAGTCCATAAGTTGAGTGAAACTAAGAATGATTGTTTTTTTCAGTTATTGGAAAATTTGAAATAACTTTGATAGCATTTGGTCTTTCAGTACTGAAACATGAATAGTTGGGCAAGAAAAGGGAGTTTTATTTGTACAGCAATACAGAATCATCTAGCTATTTGTGGATGATTATTTTCATAAAACGTCCTTTCTTAGCCGCACACTTCAGTGGCGTTCAAGTGTCACAGAGGAACATCAATAATAAACAAAATGAATGTTCAGACTATTTATTCATCACTGATTGGTATTTTTTAATTGAAAACTTTTTTGTCCATCTTGGAGGTAACTAAAAATATTTTTATTTTTAGACATTAAGATATAGTATACTTAGGATCTTCATCAAACTGCAAAATATAGAGTTCTTTTTGCAGCTGAATCTAATGGAAGGATAATTAGAGAAAACACAGGGAGATGGTTGGAAAGACCAGATAAAAACCCCTCAAAAATAGTTTCAAAAGCCTCCAGAGTACAAGTAAATTTGATAGGAAAGAAAGAATGTTGGCTAAATTGTGTCCAGACAACAACGGTTATATGTGAAATTTATGTGGTAATGTCAGGATAATAATCTCTGTAAAGATGAATTATGGTTAAAAGCATATGGTTAATTTACATTAAAGTGTAATAATACTCTAGTATTTTATTCTGATTTATTCAAATTTTAAAGAAGCTATTAAAATATCTTGAACAACTAAGAAAATGCCACAGTGACCTCTACACTCCGTAGCCATATCCTGTCTATGTCATGATACCTATTCAAATTGTTCAGAGGAAAAGAACCTGCTCAAGAATTTTCTATATTTATTTTGAAGGGTCTTTCTGAAACAGTGCATGGTGAATATGTCCTTCTAATTTCTTAACTTTTATCTTTCCTTTTTTGTTTCTTTTTTTTTTTTCCATCTCAGTGTCAGATTCACCTATATCAGCTTTAAATTCACCTAAATTCTCTCACTGAGAACTAAAGTCGTGTTTAAGACTTCCTGTGCTAAAGATTGTTCCTTGCTATCAATCATTCAAGAGCAGCAAAAATGATCTAGTGCTCAGCAATAAAGTCAGCATAATGGGAAGGTTATAAGAAGTTAGTCTGCCATCCCTCTGTAGGTTATAGAAAGCTTACATTTACTCCGTCCATTCCAATTTATCTACCTGTCAGGTGCTAGTGGTTTCTCTGGGTAAGACAGGCTCTAGGACATTCTCTTTGTTCCATCATTTAGTTTACTCCTGAAACAGGAGCAGCCATACAACTATTTAAAAAATATTATTATGTATAAAGGTATCTGCAAAAAATAGAACAGTGTTTGCAAGAAGAGGAAGCTTCAGGAACAAAGGCAGAATTGCAAAGTAGGAGATTAAAACTGTCAAATAATTAAAGTGGGGGGGGGGGGGGGGAGGATCGGTGTCAGTTTTTATGTGAGAGATCAGAAAAAGGATGGACAGAACTGTGAATCATTACCAAATCACTAAGAAAAATTATTTGGCTCTGAAAACCAAAGGTGCACATGGCAAGATGAGTCCACAGACCACCAAAACCTTTCCATGGGCAGTATGCGCAGTCCCTGGTGAGAGGCATACAGGTGCTGAGAGAGCCAGCCGGTGTCGGTGTGTGGCCAGCCTCAGCTGCCTTCAAACAGTCCCAGTGATTAGAGGGGTTCCTGAAAACTGGAAGCAAACAAAAGTTGCTACTACCCTCAAGAATGGCAGAAACTAAAATTCAGGGAATCACAACTCCTACAGGATCCCTAGGACAGAAGTGGATCAGACCCTCCTGGATGCGATAAACACTGTATCAGGTCATTCTGGTCCTACTGTTTGTAAGAGGCCAGACACACTGAAACCCCTGGATACAAGTTGAAAAGAGAGGCTTCAGGGCTATGAACAAGTCTGTGATTATCAATTACTGGTCAAGATAGAAAAGCTGGGAAGCTGGGAAAAGACGACTTTAAGCAAACAAACAAACAAACAAAAAGTTTCTTTCATGACAAAAGAAAAATCCAAGCAGTAATGTAAGGACTCTTTGAAGAAACAGAAAGAGAATCCTTCAGAATTACACAGAACACAGTTCAGAGGTTCAAGGCCAAAGGTTATGCACTGTCTAGATGAAAAACATCTAATAAAAGGATAAGATCACAAAATTTGGACTGTCACTATGGGAATAGCTGTTACGGGATTTTCAGAGCTGTGTATGCTGCTTGGTTCCCCAGACTGTCTCCAGGGTTCCCTATTTCTTCCTTATGCCTACCTGTTTCAGGTGGATCTTTGACTACCCGAGGATCTTTTGTTTTGCTGGTGAATTTTCATGGACCATGTGCAGCAGGAGAAGGATGTTTCTAATGTCATACTGGTTTGGACAACACAAATGTTTTAATTAATTCATCTTCATTACTGCAGCAGGAACTATCTATTGAAGACTTTTGTGGGCTGTTTAGGAATCAAACAGCCATGTATCTACCAGCAAATACAAGGCTTCCTCTATCCATGACCTCTTCTACCTTTACATGCATAACAGAATAATCTCCAAACAAGAAGCAAGACAAGTGCCACGAGCAAACCCATCTTTGTGGAAGTGTTTCTTCTGAAATCATATGAAGCAATAAAAGCAGCAGAGGTTTCCCTTATAAAAATGCACTTTGCTAGTTCAGGTTCTAGTTAATCAGTCCAGACCAATATCTTTCAAAATTAATTGAGATTATTGATTTCACTTTTTCAAACTATGACAAATCTGTTTTGCATTCTGCGTTTCCATCTTCATTTATCCACCAGGATTAACTGTACTTATCAGTAATGAAAATGTCATGATATAGATAAATGATCCAAAGCCTTTGGAACAGAAAAGTTATGACTATAGTCAAACATTTTTTTTTTTTTTAAATTTCGAAAGGAATTGGGTTTATGAGTTAGCATCAGCATCACAAAGAATAGTTCTATGAGGTCATCTTTATTTTCACTATGTAACTTGATAAAATCTGTACTGAGTCTCTCTGTCAAAGTCCAGATACCCTGCTCTAGAAGTCAGAAGGAATATAACCACTAGCAACCTCTGATACTAAATTGGTATGCTTCTTTTTGAAAATTCATTAAAATTCAAATGAAAAATCATTAATAGAAATCAGGAGACTGACATCCTAAAAGGCTGCAAATCCTTGAGACAGAGACTTAGAAAAGGCAATCACAAATGATTTAAACATGTTTAAAAGAATCTTCAACATTTTTGAAAGTGTACCTTTATATATTACCCACATTTGCAAAAGAGAAAAAAAGTAAGTACTTCTTAGAAGATATATGAATACATGTCAGTAACTTTTATAAGTGTCAGTGTGTGGGGACGTGGGTGTATGTGTGTACATGTGGAGGTGTGCAGTTTAGCACATATACTGTTCAGAATTTGTCCTAGAGTCAACTCTTATCTAGAATGATATTACCATTTTATGTTATCCTTTTGCTATTTAATTTCCATATTTAACAGAACCCTCTGGAAAAGATAAGTTAAAAATTATTTCTTTTTGTACATTGTTTGGCAGTTCTGCTACCTGCAATGATTGCCATCTGGTATATTTTCTGTCAGGGTATTTCAGAAGCTACAACAGCTGTTTGTGGAAATGGATGGCACAAGAGTGTTCTTAGATGCCATTAGTGAAAGGGGAAGATGGGACAAAGATGAGTGCTATAGATAACACAGGATGACTGAATCCATTGAAGGAAATAATTTCCTTAACTATTCTGATACTTTGGTGTTCGATTTTAGACCATACAAGTCTAAGGATTGAATTATGCATAAAATAAAATGTTGTGGGGAGGAACAAAAAACTGCCCTTTGTGTGTCAGAAGAGTTTAATTGAAAACAGACCATATATAAAATGAGTAACTTGGAAAGATTGTTTTTGAAGAACTGCTTCCTGTCAAAGGTCAGGGATATTGTGGAATGGGATTTTTTGTCACATTTTAGGAGCAGAGTGGAGAGAATATAGTACCATATATATCATGTGTACATTCCTGTGTAGATCCATGTATATATATCACATATGAGATCAGTGATTATATATCTTGGTTCACTTAATTTACTTACGTAACACAGGGTATAATAAGCCAGATAGGTAGAATATGTCCCAGACCATGTAAAATACTATGTGTATTTGCTACACTGAAAATTTCTAATGGATAAAAAATAAAACAAAGAGACAAACTAACAATTTACAAGTGATGAAAATCATATCAGTCAAATCAAGAAATTAATGTTAATTCAGATTTTATTTTTATTTAAAAAAAAAAGAAAGAAAATAAGGAAAGTAATAATATTGTAGAAAATCTGAATAATGCAGTTAGATCTGTTCTACTCACACTTCCTAGTAAATCCCCTTCCTTTGGGAATTTCCCCTTCTTTGCTGGGGAAAAGAGTTCTGAGTCCTAAGACTGAGGGTTTTAGTTTTGGGAAGAGTCACACCCAGTATTATCAATTCTCAGCAAGAAGTGTGATTTTAATGTCAAGGTTTCTTTTCCAGAAGTAATATGATGTTGATGATTTCCTTTTCCTCATTGAAGAGTTCAGTTGGGGATGTTTTTGTTCCCTAACATAAATAAATAGAAAAATGAAGTTTGTGTTATTTTTCATAAGTGCATGTTAGCATCAACTGTATTAGAAAACTTTGTGCTCATCTTCAGGTATTTGTACAGGGACATGCAGCAGCCTTACCTGAGACTAAAAGTGTAGCTGACATCCCCATAAGTTTGAAAGAAGCTGGCGTCACAATATTACATCGCTACAGGCCGATCATACCACTGTTCAGACATATTTTACCATGTCACCATCTTCTGTTTCATCTAGTGCCAAATACAATTCTGTACCTGAGGCATCTAGATATAAATCAGATTGAATACAAGGTGTTTCCTAGTAGGTTATTTGAAACCTTCTATTTCATGCATACACATGATGTTTGAAAAAAACCACATCAGTCTCATTATCTTTCTGGTTTGAACAATAGGTGAATGAAGGAAAGAAGAAAGGTCTTATCTACATTCAATATAATATAATATAAACACATAATATAACATCATCAAAATTTATAATTTATCAAAACTCAAAGGACAAGTTTTGGATGGGTTTTGTGTTTTAGTTTTCTAATATAAAAAAATTGCCTATTATTTATTAGGACATATTTATTGAAAAGCAAACACACAGTTCTTAAAATTAGAAAACCATTTTGTTTTACAATATTTTTATTTATTTATAACTAATGTACATTCAGATTCTTCTGTGAAAAATCATGCAATTTATAGCCTTAAACTCCGAATCATCTGTTTGGAGTTGGAATTTAATAGCAATAGAACCAGCACCTTGGTATTGTATCTGTGTTTTGGTGAATGGTCATCTCAGTGAACTATTACCAAGCTAAAGGACTAGTCACTTTAATTAAGTTTCAGAATAAAATCTATAATGAAAAACATCAATGTGCTGTGTATTATTCAGTAATCAAGAAAATATTTCATCAGACTTGTTAAGTAAGTCAGTCATGCTAAGATATTTCTTCTTATATTCAAGACAAAACTTTTAACAAGATCACATTAGACTTGAAAAACAGCTAGTCCTGAAATTTTGAAATAAAACATCTTACGTATTAGTTAGGATCTCCTCTGTTCTCTCAGTTAAAACATAAAAGCTCAAATTAGCAATGCTCTGGATGTATAGATTACATAGAAACTTTAAGACTCAAAACTATCTGTCAAACTCTTTAACTAGGTTTTTTTCTATTCCATTTTGATATTACATGTTAGCTCAGTGGGATTGAAACAAAACTGTTACAATGTGAATGCAAGTCTGCAATTTTATTATATTTGAATTATTTTCTTATCTAAAAAGCTTTATTTCAAGGGTTTTTATTATTATTTATTTCAATACTGTATACAGATATTAAAAACCCCAGAAAGCTTCGCATTCTAACTCTGTGTTCCTACTGTGTTAAATGATCATTCATTTAAGCTCTGAGAACATGACATAGAGCATGAACATCTTTTATCCCACTGAAATTTTCCATCACACAAACAAATATTACACTTTTAAAGGAGTCAGCAGATAGACTTCAAATCTGCATAAGTCTCAAACATGAAATGTCAACTTCATTAGTTATGGAAGTAGGAATGAGTGTATAGATGTAACAGCGATCAACACTTAGAGTTTAAAATGACTCAGTCACACATCTGTACTGTCAAGATAGCTATCCTAAACTTAGATCTCTAATTAGAATATTTATACATTCTGTTGCTCTTGGTTGCAAAAAGATTCTTTCTGGTATAAGTCTAATATAAAAATATCATATAGAGTCCCTGATTTCCCACATATAAATTCTGGATAGGTACTTTCTTAGTTTATGACTTGAAATGCACAAAAAAATTATGTAGATAAACTGCTGACAGCTATTGGACAACACATCAGTTTCTGATTTTATTTTCCAGGATGAAAGACAGCTCCCTTGCTGGGAGATGTTTATTAGTATGAAAAATATAATTTCTTCTGTCAGCATATGCACTAAACGTTCAGAAGTATTCTGCTAAAGTATTTATAGCGCTTGTGGACAAACTGAGACCCAGTATACTACCATGTCTTTAGATTAAAATATATTTTTCTCTGGAGTAACAAGTTGTCTCCTGTACCAATATGAGCACATGGGCATGGATGAGACCATAGAAATACTAAATGTCATCATATAATCATAGAATTCTTTAGGTTGGAAAAGACCTTTGAAATCACTGAGATATCACAGAGATGTATCATAGAATTGTAGAGTATCCCTATTTGGAAGCGACCCACAGGGATCACTGAGTCCAACTTCCAGTCCTGCAGTCCACCATTTGAAGCCTCAGTAACACCACATGCTTGAGAGCGTTGTCCAAACACTTCTTGAACTCTGTCAGGCTTGGTGCTGTGACCACTGCCCTGGGAAGCCTGTTTCAGTGCCCAACCACCCTCCGGATGAAGAACCCTTTCCTAATATTCAACTTAAACTTCCCCTTAAGCAGCTTCACACCACTTCCTTATCACTGGTCACCAGAGAGAAGAGTTCAGTGCCTGTGCCTCTGCTTCCCCCTGTAAGGAAGCTGGTAAATTGCATGCCAGGACACAATTGGTCCTTTTGGCTGCCAGAGCACTGCTGATTCATATTCAATTGGCCATTTACCAGGACACCAAATCTCTTTCCACAGGGCTGCTCTTCAGCTTCTCATTCTCCACCCTGTATGTTCATCCAGGGTTGCTCCTTCACAGGTGCAGAATTCAGCACTTTCCCTTGTTAAGCTTCACATTGTTGGTGATTTCCCAGCTGTCTCATTTGTCAAGATCTCTCTGCAGGGCCTCCCTGCCTTTGAAAGAGCTAACATCCCCTCTTAATTTTGTGCAATCAACAAACTTATTTAGCACGCCTTCAAGTGCTTCATCAAAGTCACTTATGAAGATACTGACAAAAAATAGCCCTAGAATGGAACCGTGCAGGACTCCAGCAGTGACTGGTCACCGGCCTCATGTAACTTCCTATAGTTCTCTGTGCTCAACCTGTGAGCCAATTGCTCACCCACACCATGATATGTTTATCAAGTTGTGTGCTGTATATTTTGTTCAGAAGGAGACTGTGAGAGAAAGTATCAAAAGCTTTGCTGAAACAAAAAAAAAGAAAAAAAAAGAAAAAAAAAAAAAGAAAAAAATTAGATCAATTTCCTTCCTTTGATCAACTAAGTGGGTAACCTCTTCATAAAGGAAATTAAGTTTTTCGAGCAGGAATTTCCCATCAGTGTATCCCTTCAGTGTAATCCCAATGTATTTGTGAGTTCTTGCAAAACCAATTACCCACTAAGAGGATCAATTACAGCTAGAGCAGAGATGATGCCTTCAGTTTCAAAAGAAAAGCATCAGAGGGTGAGGTCTCCAGTTCTAGAAATGAGATGTAGGTACACACAGTAAGTCATTTAACTCTTGCTATATGCACAGATCTAATAGGGTCATCTGCAGCAATTATGATTCTAGGTAACTCTTCTGATATGTATAACAGTTGAGAGGTTTTGTTTGTTTGTTTTTCTTTTTTTCTTTTTTTTTTTTTTTCTTTTAACCCTGCATCTGCATCTGGAATGAAGAAGTTAATACTTTTAGTGCCATAATGCTACAGAAGAAACCAGCAACAAAGAACACTGTTTGATCATCAGGGTATTAATGCTGTCTAATAAATTGTTCAGGAGGAAAGAGAAAACCTTGTAAATTAGGTCTCTTCATCCGAAAATCTATATATTAATTTTTTCTTCTTTATGAGAATTCTTCCTCATAGTCCTGCAAGGCTTCTTTCAAATACAGTACAAAGAATACAGAGACACAAATTCGATTCTGTCATGCACCTGAGAGAATACCTGAAATGCCAGACAGTACAGCTGTGAGGCTTCAAGTCATCTTATTTCCTATCTACCATTCCCCACTGCTTAACCTTCTTCTGTCTGTTGTGTTTTAAACCCTCAGGCAGCTAAGCACACAGCTACTCCCTCACCCCCCACTTGCAGCAGGATGGGGTAAAGAATCAGGTAAAAAGAAGTAAAATCCATGGGTTGGCATAAAGACAGTTTAATAGGACAGAAAAAGAAGGAAAAAATATAACAATAACAATAATAACAATAATATGAGTCTACTACTAATAATAGAATTAGTATATACAGAACAACGGATGTACAATGCAATAGATCACTGCAAACTAACCAATGTCTACCCAACTTTTTCCACAGTTGATATGCTGAGCATATTATATGGCATATCCCTTTGGTCAGTTTAGGTCAGCTGTACTGGTTATATCTCCTCCCAACTTCTTGCGCTCCTCAGATTCTTCACTGGAAGGGCACTATGAGAAGCTGATGAGGTCTTGACTGTTAGTCAGCAACAACTGAAACATTAGCATGTTATCAACATTATTCTCATCCTAAATCCAAACCACAACACTGCACCACCTACTAATAAGAAAATTAAGCCTATCCCAGCCAAACTCAGGACACTGATACATTCCTATCCAGTTAGATGCTTCGGTGAGAGAACTTGGTTGTAGGGTAGGAGTCGAACTTTAACAGTAGAAAGGTTAATAATAACTTAAGTAGCCAATTTACTTAAAAGTAAAGTAAATAAAGTCTGAAAAATAATCAGAAAGAAACATTCATGCCAGTATTCTCAGGAACATAAAAACAAGTTTAGAAAAAATATATGTTAAAATACAATGAAGTCAGAATTGTTTCAATAACTGTAGACCATTTGGTAGAGTGATCTAGCAATAGGCTACAGTCATTATTGAAAAACATTATCCTTCAATTATTTTTTGGGTTTTTTTCTACCTGAAAGACAATCACTGAAATAAAAAGTATGAAAGAGAAGCAAATGAAACCAAAACAAAACAAAAACATGCTCCTCCCCCAGCAGCAAACACTCAAGTCAACAAATTGCTGAGGAAACAACTTAAGGTTTCAGATAAAAGTTTAAATGGAATGGATAATCTTGATTTGGAATAGATTAAATGCCAATAAGGTTAAAAACTAATTAACAGTGGACAATGAGAAGTTTTACATATGAACACTTTGAAATTTAAGTCATTATAATTTAGTTATTTTCCTTGTTTTACTGGTAAACACCATTTCACAAATGCCAGAAGAATATTATAATGAAGATGACAGTATTTCAATAAACAGAATAAAACACAGCATACTAATATTGACGCAGTACAAATTTTCTTTCTTAACATTCTGATTAATTCTATTCAGTGCACAATTACAGGAGACAAGGCTGGCAGACAAAAAAGAATGATATGTAGGTATTATGGTTTCCAAATCTAGGTATCTGATCAGGATCACAGAGGTTGCAGTTTCCTAATCTAATTTGAAAGATCTTATTAATGCTGTTCCACTCATGCAGCTGAAGAGGTTGATCTGGTATTTGAAAATATGATTTTTTTAAAACAATTTTTCTTTGCTATTTCATTCCACTATCTCAAAGATTTGGAGTACATGGAGAGAAATGCAAGAATTACGATATCTCTCTGACAATTTAGTATTTTGATCAGGGAACAGTCTCTACTGGATGTTTACAGTACTAATCTGCACAAGGCATCCACAGCAAATCTAAAGACTTGACTACTTTTGTGCAAAGAAAAAAATTTCCTCCAGTGGCTATTGAGCTCTACAGAACCAAACAGCATTGGAAATCAGGACATATATCTGAATGTCTGAATGTCCGTGCATGCATGAAGTCTATTTTTTTTTTCCTGCTTAGAGTAAGATTTTTTTTTCCTCAGTAGGAGAATTAGATGACGCACTTTAAATTCTGAACAGAAGGTAAGTGGGTAAAAATTTCTTAGGCAAAAATCAATCTACTCCAAGTACTATATAAACAAAAACATTTTACTAGCTAACTGTTTGATTTAAGATCATACATATTTTTCTGTTCTAAGAGTCTAAACTTCACATATCAGTTTAAAGACATGATTAATTTTTCTGCATTGAAATGTCTCATAATTAGGTACCTAAATCCCTAAACCCAAATCCATGTTTTATTTATGATCAAAGGAATCACCTATAAGAATGAGTCATCTGATCAAATTTAGAGGCCAGTTTTAGGATGTTGTAATTGCCTTCTGGAGGTGCCTATCTCTCTTTTCCAATTACAGTCCCCTTATCTTAGTTGGCTGACTCTGACAATAGTCTGTTGCAGAACTAGACTTAAAACAGTCTGTCAGATTCCAGCAATCAGTAGAAACTGATTTTTCCCCCCTGGCAATTAGTAGAGACTGTAGTTTTCAACAGACCTATATTTTCTCCCTTTCTAAAGATTTTTACAAGTCTTTTAAACGAGTAAAACTGTGACTTATTGTTTTCTTCTCCAGTTACATAGCAATTGTACCTTTAAAACATACATTGATATTGTAAAACTGTAAACTCTCTTGAGTTTCTCCCAATTTTCACTGTGACAGAGGACAAATTATTTTAACCTGTCATTTCATCAGAAAACTTCTATTTGCTCATATATTCTTTTTCATAAAGATAAATTCTATTATGAAATAAATTACTCTGCAAAAGTAAGTCACAGTGTAACAGTGACTTTTGCTATATGTTGAAGGGCTGTAGCTCACAGTTTTGGGATTTTCCAGTCAGTGTGGGGAACAACCAGTCACAGGATCTGAATGTAACCAGGTTGCTTATTGCTATATTTCAGTAGTACCTGACCTCAAGTTTACACTTAGGTAGATCTATTTGAGTTATCATAAATACTTACAGCAATCTATCCACAGCAAGCAGAATTTCAGTACAGGCCAGCTTATTCCCACTCAAAATCACAGAATTGCGGTTTGGCTTGAAAGGGACCTTAAAGATCATATAGTTCCAACCTCTCTGCCACGGGCAGGGGCATCCTTGACCAGACCAGAGTGCTCAAAGCTCCATCCAACCTGGCCCTGAATGCTTCCAGGAATGGAGCATCAGCAGCTTCTCTGGGCATTTTCTAGGGAAGGATATCCCTTTCTTGGCCTTTTTGCCTCTGTTTGCTTCCAACCCCACACTGCAGCAGCCCTCCACAAGGGCTCTATTTGCAAAGCCTTCACCCTATCTTAACACTGCTCACCCTGCATGCCCTCAGCCAAGCCCTCACAAGGTCTTGCTCATCCATGCCACCACACAGGGCATGCATTCTCACCTGCATACCTCCAGAACTTTCTGCCAATGTGTGGCCTAGGACTGGAGGGCTCCTGTGTCCCAGCCATCTTCCTTGTGTTCTCTGTTTGTTCAGAGCTGGGACTGATGGCATGTAGGAGAAAGATATGCCAGTGAGATATGTGACTGAGACATTTCTCAAGCAATTGGTGAGGACAGGCAGAAAGCCAAAATACGGTCAGGCTTGTGTGAGTCATGTTGATTCAATGACATTGTGTGCCCCTTGATCTTCCTGGAATTGAACTGTCCCCACAGAGAAGCTGGGGAAAAAGCCACAACAAACAAAAGAAGATGGATGAGCCAGTCAGCCTTACATCCTGGCCCTGAGAAGAATGTGTCCTGAATTTATACCACTCCTCCTGCATCCACAGCTCCTCTTGGATATCTTACTCCTGCTTTTATTGCTCTGGAGAGAAGGAAACATTCTGAGAAAAAAAAAAATGCTGCTGAGACTTCACTTCTGATTCCAGCATGGGCCAAGGATCTGAAAGTAAGCTGTTCATCTTGAGAGACATTGGAACAAGCAAGAAAAATGATCAAGGGTAAAGCTCAGGCCTTCAAATAGGAGTAATGGTTCAAGCTACAGGGGTTAAATAGTCAAGATTTCCAGTTGCTGGAGCAGCAGGTGTTTCAGTGTCACTGGTGTGTACTGGTGGGCTGACAGCTATATTCCCTCCTTTCTCATAGAGCACACTGCTGCTGATGGGCAGATGTTCTGCAGCATGTTCCAAGTTAGCCTGGATTTATGTCCCCAAGGAAGATGTGTCATCTACCATGTAGACCAAAACCTGCTCCAGAAGCACTCAGCACCCCCCTGTTGCTGCACTGCCTGACCACATGGACAAGGCAGTGGTTCTCCTGGGCAAAGTGTCACTCTCCAGTGCCACTGTGTCCTCTGGAGCCACTCTCCTACCCAACATCTACTTGTGCCACAGCCATTTCTGTTTGCTGAGTGTCCTCAAGATTGTCTTTGCTGAGCATCCTGAGCCAGGATCACATCTGGATTCTCCATGTAAGATGACTGCCATTCCCCAGGGAGGTCACAGCCTGTGAATGCTGTGCACCTAGGAGAACAAACAGTGATATTTTCTCACCAAGGATCCTATTGGTGGCAGCAGTATTGCCCAGGTGCTGAGATTATGGAGGAGAGTTCTGGCTTATTGAGTTCATTAGCTACTGAAAACTTTGATCCCTGTATTTTATTATTCTGCTTTCTAGTTTCAAACTACTATACGAAATAACTTCCCAATGTGCAATGGACATTCTTTTTACATATGTCCAAAAAAAAAAAAAAAAGCCTTATGTTACACTTGTTTTTTCAATGCTGACTACAGAAAGTACACAGACAAACCTGGTCAAAGCAGAAGAAAACAATAATACAAGAAAATAAAGAGTTTAAATTGTTTGTGTTCCAGTCTCACTCTGAAGTAAAATACACTTTTGTAAACAGAATGTTCTGCCCCTGAGCAAGCACAGAATTTGGTATTGTTATAGCAATTAAAGCACAGATCTACTCACGTAACAAATGGATTTTAGATTAGAATTCTGTAGTCAAAAGCCCACAGTTGTGTAGTTTAGAGAAAAGTTGTAATCAATATTCCTCTCTTGTCTGAAAGGAAGTCCTATTTTCCACACCACAGTACTAAAATTAATTTTCCTATGAAGATGATTCATAAAATGGATCCAGAAAAGGCACACCTCCTCCCCTTCAAAATTAAGCAACCAAAAAAATAAATAAACAGAGAAGGTACCCATGACAGTTGCACACATTGACTTTTCTTTGTATTTCCATTCTGATTAATTGGTACATTCCAACAATTCTTTAAATTCAAATTTGCACTAAATAAGCACTTACCACTAAAATGAAATTGTCCCTGTAGAAATGAAAAATAAAGCCAGCAGGGTTTGGAAAAGCAGGCTCTGCTTAAAATAATTCCTACCAAAATAACAATTGATTTTGTTTTGCACATCCCATGATTCCACTTCACAAAAGTAGACTATTATCTGAGAACACGGGTAGATGGTCAATAAATGTATCTTTTCTACATTAAAGTTGAAAAGGTTTTAATAATAATTAAGAGTATTTGAAAGCTAGCTCCTAGGAACACTCCTAAAATCAGAGCTCTATTGTGCCTGTTACTGCACTATTATACAGAACAAAACTCAATACAGAAGCTGGGCACAGCATGTACCTCAAGGCCTTTGTGAAGAATCTGGTTTTTTAGCAAATACATCTGAAGTGTAGGTGATGGCATAGATGTATTTCTGATGTGTTCTCTTGAGAAGGGAAAGCTTTGCTACTCCTCATTTGTCATAGTAATATTTGCCTGTTTAACATTTAAATACAATATCATAACTGCATTTTGTAAATTGGTTTTGGATGCATTCAATATTAAAACTGTAATGTTTTCTATATTCACCTATTCAATAAATTATTATAATTTATGAAATAATATTGAAATAAAATGCACTGTACTCAAGCAATATATTATCATACAAAAAAGGATGTATTTTGGTTGAATTGCCAAATATTTAGCAAAATCTTTGTCTTTAAGTTGACTCTGCATCACCTTCAGCAATATTAAGAGCTTAGCAACACACTGCATTTTGGTACATTTATTATTTTTACACTTAAGTTAAACGAAAAATGGCTTAAGGCATAGCATCACATGCAGACTTCCAAAATAAAGCAAGAGTGATGAGGGTATAACATACCCCATTTAACTAAAATAAAAGAGAAAAAGTAAAGAAAAAAAAAAAGAATCAACATGACAACTTTTTTTTTTTTTTCCCCATTTTACTAGAGGTTGTCATGTATGTTTACTGTGGGAAACGTTAAATTTGGGTCTTTGTTTCACTAAGGAATTAATACACAATATTTCTAATAATATAAGACAATTCATTCTGATAAAGACACAGTAATATTCATCTATAAAAACTTTAAATTGAGATAACCTCTCTCTGATGTTAAAGAATTAAGGTGCAGGATGCTGCACTGCGTGCATGTTTTACCTATACAGAACACGTATCTACTGATAGCTCTATCCCTGATGGTTTTTATTTAGTTGCTTATTTTTATGACTCAGTGCAAATACAAATTATATTTCCAATGTAATTTGTGCTAAAGAGAGAGAGCATTCTGGAACTGTTCAGCATGTAAACACAGTAGAGCAAGTAAAATATGATGCACTACTAACTAAACATGAGAAAAAAACCCACTCTGATAAGGATTTGACAAATATTTTTCTCTTATGCCCTTTGGAAAGTAACCTTTTGTAGAAAGTTATTTAATATTCTAAAAATACAGACTTTGATGCCTCTTTTAAATTTATATAACCTGTCTACCTGTTTCCATCACCATTATTACCTCAGTTCTAAGCAAAATACCTAATTTTTAAATGCATAAAAATTATTACATTTTGGTGAATTCAGTGTCTACAGTAGCTACTACTTCAGATTTTGTTCTAACAATGAAATTTTGTTTCCACACAAGAAATTAGATCTGAGTCCCAAAAATATTACACATGGCTTCTTGTTAGAAAGTTTTCTATAAATTAATGGTTATAATTTAATTAAGTTTGTTTTCCATGGTTGTGGTTTTTTTTTTTCCCTTTTGTTATTTGGAAAATAAATATTTAGACCAGTCGAAAATTAAAGGGAAGGAAAAAGAAAGAGACGGGGGAGAAAGTCAGGGAGGGAGAAGTTAAAGTACAGGAAGAAGAAAGTTAGAAGTGTGGAGGGACAAGGGAAGGAAGGAAAACAAAAGGAAAAAAAGCAAAAAGAGAAAAAAAAAATGAAAAAATAACAAATTTGTGCTTGAATGATGGATAAATTGAGTAGGAAGCTGAGAGAGATTTTTCCAGTAAAGTGAGATGCTCAATGTGATAAGTGGAGTTCTTCAATCAGTAACAATGCCAGCTGCACTACTAAATATTCACTTAGAACAGACATTCAGAAGTGGGCAAGTCAGTTTGGAATGCTAAACAACCCTACAGCTGCTTTCTGCCTTTCTTTTGCATTAAAAATAATGCTTTCTTGAGAGAAGATTAATATTTCAGATGCCAGTGTTCTTCTATCATTAATTAAGCCATTTTAATTTTCTGTGGCAAGGCGAATGGCTAAAAGTGTTCAGGTATGTTCCCTTTCTCTACAAACAGAATCTACAACTAACAGTTCTGACTGAAAAGTGTTGCACTGCAGGCATTTTTGTCAGATTCTGAGAATTCCATTTTTATTTATTTGATGCATTACTTTTTGCCCACTTCAAATGCTTCACCTGACTTCTAACACCAGCTCCAACAAAAGAGATTTATCAAACTGCCAGCTGGTAGATAGAAGAGACTGGTCTTTATTATGTTTGTCCTCTTTCTTGTTCAGACCTCCCGTAAGGCTCACAATCTATCTTCCCTTCCTGAGAAGATCTTTGAAAGCTTGACTATTACTTGACACTCAGGTATATTTCTGTTGGCTGTTAATGACTTACTGGTGTTTATAAAATAATCTTTTACATGGAATTCAAAATAATATAAACAGTGAGTCCTAGACAGCAATGTCACCTATGAACCAGCTAGAGACCCAATTCAATCATCTAAACATACTTTCCTGGTTCATCTCAATGCCCTAAAACTCACTCTCCATAAAGACACAGGTCTTCTATAGAAACTGTGTCCAGTCTGCCACTCCCGTGCAAGTATTCTGCAAAAAGAGCATATTTCATAACAGTAGGCAAGTTGCTCTGATAGGAATAATTGCAAAAATATACTTTGTGTATATCAGTGGATCCTCTTTGTCTAAAATTGATGTTCTTCCACTGAACTATATTAATGAAAAGAACCCATCCCAAAGGTATGCTCAGATAGAAATACATGCAGAAGAATATCAATGAATATAGGGTTAACAGGGCTTGTAGAACAGATGCTCTCATTCAATACTGCAAAAATAAAGACCCTGTGTGCTTTTATGGAAAATCAAGTACTGATGTCACCAAGCCTCAGAAGTGTGACTGTACTAGCAGTAGCAGGAATAAAAGCATAGCCATTTGCTTTTTTAAGGAGAAACAGTCATGAAGATGTAGTACCATATATTAAACTGAAATCTGCTAATACCATTTCTGATTTCTTTCAGCAATGTTAATTAGACAGAAAATACCACTGCTGTTTTTAAATTTTAGAATGCTCTGCCCTTTGAGTATTTGGCATGTGCAGGAAGCTTCCTAGGGCAACCTCCCTCAAGTTCAGGAAGATGTCAGCATCAGATCACCATGTCCTATTCTGGTATATAAATTGAAGCATGTTTGTGGAGGACCAGACATAGGCATGTTTTGTCTCAAGGATTCTGACTGTTGTGACAGAGAAGGTGTGATGGGAGGAGACGGTCCCATAGAGGTGAGGCAGTGTTGTTCTCAGCCACGTTCCTGCTCCACCTTGAGACTTGTACTCAGTCTCGTGTTCATCCCCCTTCCCTCCCCCTACCCTGACTGCCTTCCTGGAGGACTCCTCCAAGGGTTGGCTGTGTATATGTGAACAAAACAGTGTGAAAAATCTAGTTTACAAAAGAGTTGCACACCAGATCAACTATGAAAGGAAGCAGATCATGTCCCCTCAGTCTTTTTCCTCCCTCTCCCTTTGCTTTCTTTGTCTCACAAAATCACAGATTTACAGAATACGCAGAATTGGAAGGGACTCACTACCCCAGCTCTGGACCACTCCCACAACAGGACCAACATGGGATCTATGGACTGGTGATTTTATTAGTTTTGTGAGGCTGCTGTGCTTCAGTCACTGCTATTGGACAAGGGCTACCTTTGCAGACACAGGTATTGCAAACCAATTGAAGTTATTTTAAGTAAAACAAGTGAAAATGGGGACAAAGCATCCCCACACAGGTATTCCAGCATTTTTATTTCTTTTGGCCAGCTGTAGGCTCCTTCTAAACAGTGCAACATTTGATGCATTCCCAAAAGGCAAACATGATGCCCCAAATCTTGTTCTGGATTCGAGAAGCACACCATGTAGATAGAGCTATGAATCCAATGTTAGCCTAATTAATGTTTTAATAACATAGAAGACTGAATTATCTTATTAATACAGGAAATCCTCATTAATTGCAGAGTGTAAAGGGCTCTACTACAAACTCCAACCTTCCCTCTAGTGGGAGAAGTGAGGTGCCTGCAACAGGTGCAGACCTCTCAGTCTGAGGTCCTGCTTATGTCTCTAGGGATGCATCTTTCCCCATTCCCCCATCTGACCACACCCTGGGACCCCATGGTGCACCCTCACACTGTGAAATAAAGTACTATTGTTCCCCTCTCCCAAGGGTCTGGCAGCTCCTGAGAAATCTACATGTATACCTATGCCACAAAGCTTACCACCCTTGGTTTTTGTGTAATTCAATGAACAGATCCCATTCAACAGTAAGTACTCTTTTGCACAACTTTTATGGCCCCCAGTTGAGCCATATGTACTATATAACATTGTAAAAGCAAAGAAAAACCAGGAAAAAAAAAATCAAGTCTGCTTTTAAGTAAGAGATGTAAATACAAAGAAATGGTGCAGATAAGTAAACCTATAAAGAGATAAACACATGCCTTTTTCATCCAATTCCAACACAAAGAAGACCAGGGCTCTGACAACACAACCAGGAAGATCAGTTTGCTGCACTCCTGGTGGATCCATCTAGTTTGATATCTTTGGCACTTGGCGGCATTACACTGTAGCCTGCACATCCCACTGTGTTAACAAGATAGAAACCTGTTGGTGATTCTTCCTGTTACTTATTAGGGCAATAAAGGTGTCAGCTGATGTATGCTGTGGTTGCACGACCATCTGTTCAGAGTAAACAAGCCACCTGAACACTGGAATAAGCATCGAGAAGCTTCTCTGTGTTATGGCTTCTGCAATAAACTCTGCCACACAAAATGCAGTCACCATTTCAGATATTTCAAGATAACAGGCTGGCAACAGTTTCAGGTACCCTGAATTTACCTGCATAGAATCACATCCTGAAGCAATTGTGTGTTTTGTAAGAGAAATGCTGCTGATTTCACTGGGCACACTCCTTCACAGATGGCACCTGTTTAGCTACATTTATGCAGTTGATTGCCCCAGGATAGATTCTGTGCCAGCACTCTTGCTCCCTGAGGATGTGTTTTTATTTCTCTGGGTAACTCTTGGAAACTGGTGTTTCTTGCTCTGTGATCAAAGACTTGGAGAACTGACTAGGCTCCATGGTGTTCCTTGAATGCTGTAAAGTGTAAGAGCTGTAAATAATTGCTCTGGGTTATTATGACAACATTTTTTATAAGTTTGAGACAAACAGAAAACAGCATTTCTGTTTTTATAAAACTCTGTGGGTTTGACCTTTTTTCTCTATAAATTATATTTTAAAAAAATGGATTTTCACAATGTATGTAAAATAATTATTGAGAATAAAAAAGAATGCATTTACGTGAAATATGGTCAATTACATTTAATTCTGCTCTTTTATATAATGGGAACTGCATTTCACAGAAGAAAATAATTTCAGATTAAGCAATCAAAATGTTCTGTGCCACTTCAAAAGGGAACACACTGACATGGAAATATTCCACTTAAAGAAATTATCAAAATAATCATTTATCCTAAAACACATTTGGCACAAGTCACTGTTTTCAAACTTCTTTGCAACTTTCATAACTTTCACTGTAGTCGCAGACCACTTATTTCAAATGTAAAACTTATCTTTAATTAGAGTATTCTGGACACACAGTTTGTCCACCTAGATAAAGATTTTCTGCTTTCCTAAACTATTTTTTGGCTCAGTACCTTTTTATTTCCTGACACGCAAAAAAACTCTGCATCTAGTCTGGTTTCAGATGTGGCATTTATTGTTCTTGACGGTAAAGCATTGATAGGAGTCATGATAGGGCAGAATTCCATATTCCCACATCTTCCTCTCCCCGTCCCTGCTAAGTTCATTGTTAATTCTGAAACTTGTGAGCCTGTGGCTGCAAGTGAAGACTTTTTTTAGTCATGGAGGACACAATGGGACAAGCGGTAACTTGAGCAAGCAGTACCTTCAATGATTCCTGCAATAACTCTTTTTCAATTATACATGTTTGGAACATATTAATTCTTAGTTTCCTATTAGAGTACCTTTTTCTTCTTCTTTTTTTTTTTTTTTTTTTTTTTTTTTTTGGAATGGGGAGAAAACTTTTCTCATTTTTAAATTAAAGTATCCTAAAAAAGAAAGTATGATATATGTGTTATGATATAAGTGTTTAAAATTATTTTTGTAAAGACAGGAACTTAGTCGTAGCCTTTCTAGAAACTGATTGCTGTTACAGTTTTTTCTCTACAGTTTTCCTTACTTCTTTCCCATCTGAATACAGTGCCATATTCTAAGTATTCAACAGAACATGTTGTTTTGATGTTTAGAATTTGTTCCCTCTGTATCATTCCTTTCCTTTACAAGTGTCTGTTCCAGCTTCACCATGTCTTCACCTCACCTTCACTTCACTATGACTTCACCAAAGCAGTCTTCACAAATTTCTCTGTTCCTTAAGGCTGTTGCATCTTGAAAGTCAGAAGGAAAATGCGGGTTGAACCAGCCAGTGGTGGCAGTGAATTTGTTTAGCCTGGAAGAACTACAATCTCCTGTTTCACTTTGTGATATCACTGCTTCCTTAGTATCCCACAACAACTCATTTTTTTTTCTTTCACCAACATTTCTCACAGCTTTTCTTTTAATACCCTGGTGTTAATGGCAGTCTGTAGATGCTAGAGGTACAGGGCAGGAAGGGGAAGACGTCATGGTAAATCTGAGATGTTTATTTTCATAGTAGCATAGATAGCAAGAGATAATGAAGTATACTCTTATTTGTGATGCATTTTCATGTAAGTTCTATTTTAGATCCCCCTTTCCTTCCTTTGCTACTTCTTTTGCCTTATGTACAGTGTTCTGATATGCTATAGTACTAAATATTGTAACATCTCCCTTCACAGGTAAAAATTGAAATATGATTGCTCCCTGCCTCCTTCTCTATTCAACTTCTGAAATGGTTTGCAGAGAAAGAAGGGTGAAGAGGCAAAAGTCTTTTACATCAGCTGTACTTTTTCCTGCCTTATTTTCCACTTTGTTTTCAAAAGCCTAGGGACTGGGGTTCATTAAGTACGACACTGCCAACCAGTCAAAAGAGATGACTGTCCCTCTCTTCTCTGGTGCAGCCTCATCGTCAATATCACATGCAGTTTTGGGCACCACGATATAAAAAAAGACATTAGGATATTAGAGTGTCAGACGGAGGGCCATGAAAATGGTGAAGGGTTCTAGAGGGGAGGTTGTATGAGGAGCAGTTGAGGTCATGTGGCTTGTTCAGCCTGGAGAAGAGGAGACTGAAGGGAGACCTCATAGTGGTCTTCAACATCCTCATGAAGGGAAGCCAAAGGGCCTGTGCAGGTCTCTTCACTCTTGTGACCAGTGACAGGGCTCTAAGAAGTGGCATTAAGCTGAGTGAGGGAAGTTTCAGGCTGGATGTCAGGGAAAGGTTTTACACTCAGAGGGTGTCTGAGCACTGGAGCAGGCTCCCCGGGGAACTGGTCACAGTAGCATTTGGACAATGCTCTCAGGCACTTAATGTGATTCTTGAGGTATCCTGTGCAGGGATAGCAGCTGGACATAACGATCCTGGTTGGTTCCTTCTGAGTCAGGATATTCTATCATTTTATGATTCCTGTTCAGAAGCTGAACTGGAAAATGTTCAGAAACAGGAAATTAAAATTCAGATTTTATTTCTAAAAATAAAACTTTAATGATGAAAGATTTATCTTTGTTTTTTTTTAATTTGGTTTGCCCGTCTCTTGAGAAAAGATAGCTATTTTTTTCAAACATTAACTCCATGTGTGATTCCTTCTTTCCTAGCTTTTTCCTCCTATGCTCTCTGTAACTGTTTTGTCTTCCCCAGTGGAAATAAATTGATAAAAGAAGCAAGGATAGAAATACAAGATGACAACTCTCAGGTTCACATTTGGAAACAGAAATAGCAAATTCGGTTTTGGATGATGATGAAACAAACGATCTCAGAGATTCTGCATTCTCAAATTATCTTTCTAGTGACTGAAGCTGAACATCAAGGCATGCCAGGTTCAATACATTGTAAGACACCATAGATTGACAAAAAGCCAAACAATAGCAGTCCATGATGAAGAGAATTCAAGTATTTCTAAAGAACACAGGAGCTTCCATTAAGTTAAGGGCTGTTCTAAGCTTTTGCAGACAGAAATATGATCAAATGTGAGCTAAATCCTTAACTTTGTAAATTTATGCAACCTTACTGATACGGGTGTGACACTACACTTTGCTGCAGCAGTTGTAGTGCTTCTGCAGTCGGAGATGTCATGGGTTCACTGAAAATTAAGCCAATCGGGATAAACCCATACCTTACCTTGTCTGGGTTTTGTTTATTTATTTGTTTGCTTGGTTGTTTGGGGTTTTTTTTCCATCTGTTTCAAGACTACCATATTCTTCTAGAGATGGAGCCTTACCCGAACTATTGAACAAAAAGCAAAAAGCAACATTAGCCACTGCAACAAAATTGCAGGCTACAACAAAGAAATATTGCATTGAAGATAATATAAATTATAGGTGCTGTTAATTCTCTGTGACATTCACTCAGTGTTATGATAGATAGCAAACAACTCTACATCTGCCAGGATTAGTGTGTTCTCAACCACTTAAGAACTTTCAGTTGCACATCCATTTCCAAATGTTTTAGACCAGTTATGGCTCTTGAAATGATGCTACATGAAGTGTATGCTATCACACTAATATACCTAGGCTTTCAACAGAGCTGCTAGAATAGGAGTTCAAACTGAATATTCAGACATTTCTGCACAATGGTTAGAGACTAGAAATTATTTCTGTTTGAATAATGGCCCTTATGGCTCTTCTGAGTTTAACACCATGGGCTTGCTTGTAAGCCTCTACCAGGGCAGTAAACCCAAAACCCACCATGGACTCCATCAGTGGCACCCCATACCCCATCAACAGTCACAGCTCTAATTTCCTTAGTTGCAACCTGAACCCCTCTGCTGGCTCTCACTGACATCTATATTTTTAACATTGACATATCATTGACATTGATATTTTTAACACTGTGATATTTGATTCTAATTCCTTCACATCATTTTTACTCTTACAGTACAGGAATTATATAGTCTACCTCTTAAAAAAACTGCTCAGATGCATTATTGTAACATAAATGTATTCTTGTTACTTTTTCTGTAGAAAGCTGAGGACATTTTCTTAAAACTTCTTAGCCATCTATTAAAGTTATAAGAATATACTTGCTAACATGTTAAGATGAGTGTGAAAAAAAGATTGACTTGCTATGCAGTTTGGCTTTTCAGTTGGTCACGAGCCATTGGTGTGATTAAGACAGGTATATATGAGTAGTAAGTCAGAGAAATCTGAAGGTTTCAACATAGCCTTTTATGAACTGCTTTAAAGCAGGAGAATGTCCAGTTCACTATATGAAATCGCAAACTGTGAGATATAATTCTTATGTATTCTTGTACCTTCACTCTTCTTTGCAACATAAGCTGTCAGTATTTGCATATGCACAGTCATCATTTGTCTAATGATAGCTCATCCAGGAAAATATATATACATATATATATATATAAAGAAAGCAAATATGGGGTAAAGTGGCTAAGACAATATTAGCATGATTTTATTTTTGATAGGGAAAAATAAGAACAAAACTAAAGCCAAATTCCCTCCTCCCCTTTCTTCCCAGTGTCAACCTCACTCCTGACTCAACTCCCTCCTCCCTCTCCCCTGAGCAGTGTAGAGGGGACTGGGAATGGGTGTTATGATCAGTTCATCACGCTTTCTTTTTTTCCTGCTTCCTCTTATTCGCAATCTTTCTGTGCTCTGGTGTGGCATCCCGCCCTTGAGAAAGAGCCCTCCATGAACTTCTCCACCATGAGTCCTTCCCACAGGCTGCAGCATGGACTCTTTCCATCGGCCAGAGTCCTTCAGAAACAGACTGGCCCAGTTTGGGTGCCCAGAGGGTTCCCAGGTCCTGTAAGGAAACCTGCTCTGATTTCTCCATGGGGTCACAGGGTCCTTTGGACATGGGCACCTGCTCAACTATGTGGTCCTTCACATGCTGCAGCCTCCGTCTGCTCTAGACCTCCATAGGTGGCAGGTGAACAGCCTGCTTCACCACAGTCTGCTCCATGGGCTCCAGGGGAACATGGGCTCCAGCTCCTGTAGTGTCTTTTCCCCATCCTTCTTCCTGGACCTTGGTGTCTGTATTTCTCTCAAATTCATTTCTAAATATGTCTACACAGAGGCACTACCAATGCTCATCTTTTGCCATCAATAGGGCTGTCTTAGAGCTAGATGGAACTTGATGTGTCTGACATGGGGGCAGCTTCTGATGTCTTTTCACAAAAGCCACTTTTATAGCCTCTGCACTACCAGAAACCTTGCCATTGTAAAGTAGGATTAACAAAAATAATTCACTACACCAAAGTGAAAGTAACATCAAAACAACACTGACAAAACTGGACAAGTTGCACACATTTCATCCCTTGCCTGTTCATCAAAATCACAAAGGAAAAAAAGATTCCATAACTATTCTGCGTTCTGGCAATATTCAATCCACATTTTGCCTGTTACCTCTCAATTATTGCCCTTGTCTCAAATTTTCAAGTGCCCCACCTTGGTCAAGGGTCATGGTGGGCTGACCTTGAATTGCCACCACGTACCCAAGAAGCCATTTTGTGTCTTCCCTCCTAAGCAGGACAAGGGAAGAAAATAAAACAGTAGACTCATTCATCAAAATAAAGTCAGTTTAATGAAGAAGAGCAAAGGTCATATGCGGAAGCAAAGGAAAACAAAATATATTTTCTACTTCCCTACAGCAGGTGATGTCCAGTCACTTTCTGGGAAAGTAGAGCATCAGCATTTGTAGCAGTTGCTTCTGAATATAAACACATTAATAACCAATACTTTGCTTCTCCTGCTTTCTCTTAGCTTTTGTAGCTCAAAACAACATCATATGACATGGAATAACCTTTTGATCAGTTTGGGTCAGCAATCCTGGCTATGTCTCCTCCCAGGCTCTTGCTCGCACTTGGCCCACTGGCCTTTAGAGGTGGGGTGAGGAGTGGTAGGAAGGACAACTTTGATGCTGTTTGAGCACTGCTCATGAATAACCAAAACAGAGATGTGGTATCGATACCATCCTGGCTACAAAGCACAGCACTATAAGCATTGCTGTGGAGAAAATTAATTCCATCCCATCACAGTCACACCTTGTTCACCAGCATTCAGATTACAGTGAAGAGAAATTTTGATTTAAACTCTTGTCTTGCCTTCCTATTCAAACAAGACATTATTGTGAAAAGCAGTTGAAGCTGAGATGAAAGAACACAAGAAGAAAATTAGCTGTTCACTTACTGTTGTGGCTTTTGACAAGGAGAATGGAATCCTCTGCATTTCTAGGAATCCTTATATACTATATCGTATAGGACACTGAAAAAAAATACACACAAAATATAAAGTATAACCACCAGAGGTTTCTGTAGGTCTTGTGACAAGAATGGCTAGATATACCTTTACCAAGATTCCAAAAGAATAAGTGGGCCTCATAGAAAACAATATCTTAAAATACTTGTTAAAGTTATTTAAAATGTTTAAATTGTGTGAGGGAGCATAATTTTATGAAATCTACTTCTGACATTAAAATGTTCCCCTGCCATGTTTATATTTCTAGTACAAAACCACTTGCAATTAGAACAAAAAGTTAATAATATGCATTAATGAAATCACAAGCTTTGATTTCTTCCTCTAGCTGACAAGGCACTTCAGATTTTAGTCTGGTACATCTCAGTGGTAGTTCTAATATTACAATCAAGCTCTGTAATGAGCCTTCTTGAGTAATGGGAATCAGTGACAGGCTCTTCCTCTGATTAATGTTCAAAATACTGATTAGGTATGAGGTATTGGATTTTTAAAAGCACCTACAAGTATTATAGAGATACGTAGCCACTTGTATGGTAATAATCTAATCATTAATTCATTTCATCTTCCTAATAGTATTGCATGTTTGTTCCCTACCTTCTGCTCTTGGAATTTTGAACACTCTGTATAGAGATCATCCAAATACATGCTGCAACTTTCTTTCAGAGTCTTTACCACCTACAAAGACATCAACTGGTCAGAAAAGATTTCTGCATCATCTTTTTTTTTTTTTTTTTTCCTTTATTTCCAGAAAAGTATCTTGTCATGCTAAGTAAGTGTCTTTCATTTTTGAAAGTTTCACTCCTTTCACTATCTATTCAGTGTCTATGTAATAAATGAGCCTCTTCTCCAACAATCTGTTTGATATGATAATCATGTATTAATTGTTTATCCTATTTATCCCTGAATTATAAATATTGGGCTACTCATATCTCCTTCCTGTCTACACTCAATTATCTTTCTGCACAAATTTTCATTACCATTTTGCAATTTATTTCTTGGTTCCTATTGATATATCATTATTATTCAATTTTGTAACAGTCATAGGATCCACAGCAGTATTTTTAGCTGTAGATTTTAGCTGTATGGTAACACAGTGCTTTATGTAAAAGAATTTTTCATAGCTAGCTTTATGAGGAACATTACTAGGTATGTGGTACAGGCCTGCCTGTAGATTCATAGTCAGATTTCCAGCAAACTATCATATCTTATTCTCTCTTAGTCTTTATGTTCTCCAAGTTTTTAAATAGAATACCAGTCCTTCAAATAAAGATGCAATATCATTCAAGACTTTTTCTCCCTAAGTAATTCTTTCAGACTTGTGGGTTTGTATTACTTTTCTGTCTTAGCTAATGTTTTTGCTATCTCTCAATTTAGAAACAAATGAACAAACAGCTCTTTATTTTCCTAAAAAACAAGATGCTAAATAATCCTAAATAAAATACATATTCTTTTACTACCCCAACAGACGAACCTTTTAGTCAAATACATTTACATTTTCTTTACAACCATTCAGTTTTTGAGTTCCTTTGATGGTACAATATGCAAATAAATACTCTTCTCTTTTAAGATTAATTTTTTCAAACCTGCATTCCAAAATTTTACAAGTGTATTCAAAATGGTACACAGTATTTGAAAGTATGCTTAATTTAAAAATAAATCTAAATAAATGAATAAATATAGAACTAAAGAGCTTTACCATATCATAGCATCCACTAAAACAAGCCATTTACATTCA
Source organism: Anabacerthia variegaticeps (assembly GCA_035583185.1). NCBI lineage: Eukaryota > Metazoa > Chordata > Aves > Passeriformes > Furnariidae > Anabacerthia > Anabacerthia variegaticeps. The sequence goes on from JAWWEW010000001.1 coordinate 71,307,653, forward strand.
GGTTGAGTGGAAATATAAAGGAAATTCTTCCTTGTTCAAATTTGAAATCTTTTACCATCTCTTATCAAAATAATTGTTCAAAATAGTCTATATCACACAATTGGAATCATAGGCACTACTGCAATGAACTTTCAAGTCTAATTCAAAATGTGCAGGTCATATAGATTTACATCTAACATATGTTGTAGCTTTATATATATATATAAACATATGCTTTCCAATTATCATTTCCTTAGGATGAAAAGATATCAGTAAATTTTCCTGTCTGTTTGAACAATGTTAAGGAACAGTTTTACCATTACTTTTATCTTTCTATGATTAATTAATTATGATTCCTATGATTCCTTCATATGATTAATTAATCTTATCATTAATTTTATCTTTTTACGTTTTCGACAGTAATATTGTTTGAGTGTTTAGTTCCAGAAACTGTTTAGGTGAAAAACTAGACTTTATATTTTGGTTACTTTAATATCTGCTTTAGTCTTTTCAGTTCAGAAGCTGCAACAAGTTCAATAATGCCTTTCAAATGCAAAAGAAAGGATATAAAAATTGTAATTAATTACAATATTTATATTTTTTTCATGACATTTAGGCATCGAACAGCTCATTGTCAAACTGCAGACAATAACATGAGAAATGCCTGAGGCAAATGCTCCTTGAAGGTGGCCTAAGGCTCTGCTCTAACAATATGCCTGAGTGGCAGAAAATACTACATTGGTTTTACAGCATTAATGTACTTCACATTTTCATATTGTGTAACAGTCTGTGACAGAAAGAAACATTGCTTTACTGTAAAATCCCTTCCCAAATAATTTCAAATCATTGCACATTACTTTATAGCTCAAAATCATCTGTGGTGATGTATAATGCTGAAATAAAACAAATTAAACTAGACTGAAACATAGCATGACAAATGCTAGCTAGTTTCATGTTTATGACACAGACCAGGCTTCCAAGTGCTGAACTTACCAGTGAGGCACATTCAGCAGACTTTGATTGTTCCCTTAGTCAAGGTACACTGTCTTCAAAATACCTGTTGCTTTTCTTTATACTATAGGAGATGAGTATCTAAGTGCTATTTGTGAATTAAAAACAATGACCTGACTTAATTCCTTCCTTTCTTGGAAGACACATTAAAACAAAGAAAACTTAAAAGTTGCTCTAAAGCAAGATCAACTCAAAGTTTAATTTTCCTAAAAGTCATTGCAATTGTGGAGAGAGTGCCTGTCCATCTATAAATGTTCCTTGAAAAATATGATAACAAATCCACTACCATGTGAATGAAAACCACCAGAAGAACTATCAGGAAGCATTTTACCCCAAAGAACAAGGGATCTGCAGATTGGCTTAAGATTTTTGAATGATTTGAAAATAAGAATTATCCTAGACCATCTCACATATTTAGTAATGATGAGGACAGTCTGACAACAACTATAAAGGGTAGGAACAAACTGATTCTACCAGTAGATTCATTGCCTTGTGTTGGAGATCCTTTTCTCCCTGACAGACTTTCCAACAAAGAAAGCATGCAGATCACAGATTAAGTGGGTCATAAAAGCTCACTGCAATTTTAGATGACACTGTGTTTAGGAAACTTCCCTGTCTGACCACCCAGGAGCCACTCTGGCAGTCACAGCTCCACCATCAGAGACTGTCACTGCTGGGACTGAGGCCCCTTTGCAGTGGGCGGCTCCAGTGAGCCAACAGGTGCCCTGCCTGACTCCCTACACACTGCTCTCACACAGTCGGACCAGGTTTCCTCACCGGCTTGGTCCCAGGTTTCCCATAGCAGAGTGTCAGATATCTTGTTCCATAAAGAAATTTATTCACAGCCCAGTAACAGAGAAAGAGCTCAAGCTGGTGCCTCTGAGAGAGTACCTTGAACAAAGGATTTTCTGGGCTTTTATACCCTCACAGTTTGTGTGCATTAAAATCTGGTGTCTTCCAGCTGAGTCCTAGGGTCCTGCTGTGTCTCTGCATGTCTGGTTACCTGGCTGGTGCCACAGGTTGCTGTGACCTTTGTTCTGCAAAGGGTTGGCTCCAGCTCACGGCATCCTGTGTCAGGCTCCCAACACCCAGAGCTCACCCTGCAGGTCACATCGCAGCTGCACACTGTGCTACTGGCACTTAATGTATTCCTCAACAATTGCAAAAAACCTCAGCTGAATAATTACAAAACATTAACAAAGGCAGAAGAGACCTCTGAGTCCCACCTGTTTCAGAATAAAACCGCTTGTAACTAACAGTCAGTGATAATATCTCACTAATGTGAGAGGGTAAAGGGGGAAAGACTGTCAGGTAGAGACCAATTTACTTTTGAAATAAAGGAGGGACCTGTCCTTTGTACAATCAATGAGTTCTGCCAAATTCAAGATTAGTTATTCCTGATTAAACATCAAATTTCTTTCCAAGGTAACAAAAATATATATTTTTGGTTCAGTTTTTATAGGGAGAAATTGAGACATTATTTAGTAGAACCCAAGAGACTGGCTCAGAAAAAGGTAACTAATGTAACTTAATGAAGAAAAGGATAATAACAAGACATGGCACAAAGTAGCCACAGTAATGTAAAAAAATCTGTAGCTCCAAGCTTATTCTATATTTCTAAATTGTAAAAGGACAGAGATTAGGTTGGTCAGAATACCCAGGATATTTCCACATTGTATGTCTTTTCAGAGGAAAACATATATTGCTATTTAATCCCAGAGGAAAATTCTTTTCTTTTTCTCCATCTCATGCTGCAATTCTGGAAAATTACCTATTCATAGTCCTTCAAGAGGAAACCAAAAGGCTGAGCCCAGAGTCCCTTGATGCTCTGGGCCAGAGCATTTCTGTCTAAAGTGTACAACCTTCATCTTTTATTAAACAAGCCTGGCTGTGTTAGCAGGAACAAGTTACAGCTATAAACTATCCAGTATCAAAAAATGAATTTATTTTTGAAATTTACATGTTTGGTCACTTGAATTTAGTCCACTTCAGGTTTCCTACGATTTGTTGCTGTTGGGCTATTGATTCAATGGTTTGATCTAGTAGCCTGGTCTCTGTATGCCTACAGAAGTTTACATACTGGTGGAACTTTCCCATTCCCCAGAGTACTATCAATAATACTGCAACATTTTTCAGCAGATTTTATCAGTATTCTTAGAACAAAACATCTGACTTGGCAATATATCTTTTCCCTGCACATGGATGTTGATATTGACTATGCCACCATCTGAAGCTACTTTGAATAGTCTAAGTTTTCCCCCATCTAAACAATTTCCCTTCTGAAAAAGAAAAGACCAAGAAACAAGTAAGATGATAACACTTTTTCTGTGCTTCATGGCTTTGAAACTGACACACCAGAAGGGTTTTTAAAATTCACAGTAATTAGAACTTTTCATTCAAAGTGCAGGCCAGTGAGAGCTGAATCAAAACCCAGACTAACATCTGGGGGAAAAAATAAAACAACAACCAAAAAACCCATCACTCCCCCCGCCCCAAACAAATAAAAAACACATAAAAAGAAAAATCAGTCACCAATTGAAAATAGCACTTCAAAACAACGAAATATTCAGCTACAAGAAATTTCCAGTCTCTCAACTGAGAGCAAAGAGCTTGCATGAACTGCACTATTGAGGAAAGAAGAGTAAGTGTTCCTGTTCAGAAGGGAAAATTCTTGTCATATATAAATAGATTCCATGTAAATTGGGGAAATTAATTATAAGGCTAATTTTCCAAGGGAAGCTAGTTATCAAAACTCTAAAAACTTGATTTTTTGCTTGTATTAAGTGTTATTTCATGACAAATTAACTTAAATTGAACACTAATTTTGTGGAAGTGCTTATCTTTCTCCATTACGGTAGATGGAATTTAAAGATTTACCTTAGGTATGTCACAGAAATTAAGATAGTCAGAATGAGTTTTCATATGTATGAAAAGTAGAATCTAATTCAAATCTGTAGAAATAAGTACGTAATTATGTCGATGTTTATATTTGTGTGTAAATGCATATATATACACACACATAAAATGTTAGAAGCACTAGTTGTATGATTCATAAACTAGAAAAGAAAATGTTGAAAACACACTCAAAGTTCAAAAAAGCAAACAAAAAAGTAACATTGAAAAAATTAAAGAGCTGGAATAAAAGAAAATAGAATCCACCAGACTAATATTCTCAAATCTGTTGATGCATATATTGAAGGACATAGAAGTAATTGAGAGTAGGTCAAAAGGACCTTGCAATCTACCAAGTGGAAAATGTAAAACAATGAAACCAGAAGAAGTGATGATATTTTTTTTTTTTTTTTTAGTATTTTATAAATTAGACAGATTCATTGTGGCAAGCATGTTTTGCCATTTCAATTCTGTTAAGTTCCCACATAATTTAAAAGAATACTAAAATGATCATGTCTACTTATGTAACAAGATCTGATAGCTTTGTTTTGCTGAGCCTGAGGGATATCTGGATGCCTTTCTCATTTTCTCAGAAGTGAGACTTGGCTGTAGTTCAGTCTAGTCATAAATATAATGTCACCTACCTTAAGGTTATCTCTATTTGTTCTTTTGCTCACAGCCTTTAGGCTTATTCTGTCAGCAAGAGATCTTTGACTAACCCCATTTTATGAGGAACCTTGTCTGGGCATAAACCCAAAATATACACCATTATAGTGGCTCTATAGGGAATCCTCAGGAACTTAATGAATCAGCTTTATGACTTCTTTGCACTCAACCATTACAAATTTGCTGTGGAGCATCAGTGAATCTGATCCAAGAATTAATGTTATTGCCTGGCTTATTATGATTATTGCAGAGTTGAGCGTCAATCCAGACTTACATGAAGGGATTTTTTAACTAGAATTAGATCTAAATAGGCAAATTTAAATCAAGATCTACGAACATTTATTCAAACTGTAAGACAAAATTGTGTGGAACTTGTATGAAACTTCTGTGATTATAGGCATAAAAATAATCTATTTTTAGGGGTTCATGCTGCTACATTTGTATTAGAAACAGAGTTTGTAAGTGTTTTGAATGTCATTACTTCTTGCTAACTTCAGTAAGAAATGAAGTTAGTGCATCACAAGTATGAGACTTCTGCTATTCTGAAATGTTATTAAAGTTATTGATGCAGTTTAAAGTATTTGTTAAAGTTATAAAACTTTTAACTGATGTATTTATTGAATTCAACTTTGAAAGCAAAGAACTCTGTTGTAGTTTCCTCCATCAGAACATTTTTTCTGTTCTAATCTACATTAATTAGATTAGTGTTTCCTTCAACTTCTTATTTTATCATTAAAAATGATTAAAAATAGGCTAATTCCTTTACTTACTAAGCTGAAGTTTCCTTAACATTTGTACTCAAAGACAACATTTCTGAAAGAGTACTGTATTAGCTGTTTTATTAGTTTTCCTGACAGCTTGGAAACAGAGCCTCCTAATGTGGTGTCACTACATAAGGTGAGCTTTTTCTGCAGAGGGTCATTCTTATTTGGAAGACACATCACATTATGATAAATGGTACCCATAGTATTACAGATGGACATTTCTAAATGGGTACATAATGTTCAAGCGTTGTTGAAAGAGATGGGGAAAGCTACCATTACTTTTTTTCCCATGTAGCAGCTTTTATGAGATTTGTATTTTTTGTGGAAATATGGCATTAATTTAAAAAAAAAAGTTTCATTTGTTTTTATCTTCTAGTTTTTAAAATTATTTCATAAAAGAATACATTCACTAAGAGATCATATTACCTTTTGCTTTTAAACAGTAAAGAGAACAAATGTTGTTTTTTTTTTTTAAGTAGACTTCTTAGCTTTCTGATTCTTCTTTTCAACATACTCTAATATATTGCTTAATATCTTCAGTCAAAAGTCAAATAGTTCATCCCTTGTAGTTCTTAATCATTGTAGCGGTCAAAACACTTTTGGTGTGTGAGCTAAAGCCAGATTGCTAAACTGCTTCACATTATTTTGGACAAAAGGGAGAGAGCCTTATGCAAGAATTTATACTAATAGCTCTGAAAGAGTGAATATAGCACTGAAAACTTGGGCAAGTTAGGGGAGGGAAGAGGAGGGAAGGGGAGAAGAGGTGAAGAGAGGGAAAGGGAGCGGAGGTGAGGAAAGATGAAGGAAAAGAAAAGGTTCATTATAGCATTAAGAGTCTTCCACTTTCTAAAAAGGGATTATGTAGAAAAAAGAGCCATACTCTTCTGTTCTCATAGGCATACAGCAAAAAGCACACAGTCAGATGCTGCAGCGTGGAAAATCACAACAGGCACCAAGGCAGAAATACTTAAAATAAAAGTGGCTAAACATGGAAACAAATTGTCCAGAGGATGTGTAATCTCCATTGTAAGCATAGGAGACCATTCCAGAGGATTTTACTGTGAGGGGATTAGGGTTTTTCACTTAAGAAAGCTTTCCTTCCTAAAAGCATCTTTCTCAAAGACAGTTTTAGATGTTTTCTCCTCCTGCATTCCAGGGAAGCACTCCCTGCTATGAGAAAAAGGTAAGTCTTGCAGACATGTTGAGGGCCCCCACAGAGACAAGGGCCAGGGATGATAAAAGCCCTGAGAGGAACCCACAGCCTCAAGTTTGAAACACCATTGAGATTAAAATTCCCTAACTCTAGTGTTCTCAAATTTGGAAATAAATTTTCCTAAAATCCTTCCACTTCCATTTTGGGGGTATCTGCAAGTTATCTTACTTCACATCCGTCCTAAGAAATTCTTTGCATAAAGTCCCGAGCAATGTGACATCTTGTGGGTAGGCCTACAGCTGAGCAGAAAGTTGGACTAGATGACCTTCAGAGCTCTCTTTCAACCTACATTTTTCTGTGACTATGTTAACTGTTGTGTTACAGTGTACTAAGGACATAAAAAATTGCCATATTTACAAAACTGCAGCCTTCTGGGGCAGACAAAGTATTAAACTAATACTCGTCATTCACTAAACCTGATATTAAAGGACTCTTGTGGTTGACATTCTGTGAACAGTATAGAAAATTACTGACTTAGTGGAAAAAAACTGCAGAGCAGCTCCTTCTTATATGTAAAAAAATATTTCATTGTCTACTCTCTTGAAGTCCTCATGTCAAATAAAACAGATTTGAAGATTTTGTTTGCCTATATGTCAACCAGCCAAACAAGTAGACATTCAGAAGAAATTGAATTGTTTCTCAAATTCAAGCTAATAGCATGCTTTATGAAAACTTAATTTTTTTTTTTTTTGAACAAAATATCTCTTCTAATTCAATGACATGTAGACAATCTTGTTTATATTGTCAAGTGATAAGTTACTTGAGGGAAAGATATTTGTAGAACAGGGAAATAACACCTGATTTTAATAAAGAAAATTTAGTAATAAATACTCAATAATTTTATCAAGTGGTAGTCTTAGAACTTGTTTTTCCACTTTGTATCACTACATTATTTGTCAAAATATCTGCTATTATTTACTTTATTGCAAATTGTATTTACCTGGAGGAGGGAAAGCATTAAATGTGGAGGTTTGAAACTTGTCTGAGCTTTTTTCCTACCTTAGAGGCAACTCAATCAGCTTGAAGAATGACTGGATTTGGACATTTTTAGTCACTTAAATATAATTTTATAGAACATTTGTATTTTGAATTCTATGTATTGCACAACTCAGAGAAAAATTTATCTATATATGAAGGACCTCTTTTAACTGAAATACTTGCAATAAGGCTAGCAATTTGTTTTCAGAATTTGAAGGTGTTAAAGCAATTATCTCAGGTATAGCCAAAATACTCTTCCACCGAACATACATGACTTTTCCTCAAAGTTATATTTTCTCTCTAGTGGTTTTACAAACCATTGCAGGCCTGGCATGCTCTACCACATCTCTCTGAAACATATTTGGTGTGTTTAAGAAACATTGGTGAGAATAAAAGACCAAAGACCTTTGTCATGGAACAATTATTCACCTTCTATTCCTGCTCAATACCCAAGGCACTGCATATTTCTGCCTGTACAAAGTCACTAAAATCATAGAATGTTTGGGGTTGAAAGGGACTTTCGAAGGCCATCTAGTCTAACACCCCTGCAATAATCAGGGACATCCTCAGTTAGATAAGATTGCTCAGAGCCCTGTCCAACCCGACCTTGAATGTTTCCAGGGATGTGGCATCCACCACTTCTCTGGGCAACCTGTTTTAGTGTTTCATCACTCTCATCATAAAACAGTTCTTCCCTATATCTAGTCTAAACCTACTCTCATTTTAAAACAAGTAACCCTTATCCTATTGTAACTGGCCTGTTTAGAAGTCTGTTTCCATCTTTCTTATAGGCCCCCTTTAAGTACTGAAAGGCTTCATTAATGTCTCTCACTACTGATTTCAGAGTCAGACAAACTGAAGTGGGCTTTTTAGACCTGCTATAGGGTGCCATCTGTATTTGTGATAGAGTTATTTTGTGGAAGATTGCTTTCCAGACAGATACAAAAGAAACCTCTCTGTTCCAATTGCAGTGATTTAATCTCTGCAAGTTGCTGATACTGCTTTGGGATAACCTGAAGTTCTTTCACAAAAAATTTGCCAATGTGACCTGCTCTTAATAGTATCTGCAAAACTGTGGCACTGTTCTGATTTGGCCAAGAGTTTTGGTGATCCGTAGAGAACTTACTGGAGTGTGTTACAGGGGCAAACTCTTTGTTGCACAAGATTTAAATCAAGTCAGGCATTAAAGTAGATTATTGATTTATTAATGACAATGGTCAAACAGTGAACTATATGTTCAACATCAATGTCAGTCTTGAATTAGTTACTAGGCACTTTAAAAATATCAGTAATCACTTATACATTTCTAAGCACATTTTAATGACTAATATCAAAACATATATTCCCACATATAACCACAGTTTCATGTACACACACAACCTCCATGGGGCATGTGGATACATATCCTCTTTCCCGTGAGTGTGACTCTCCTGCTTATTTGCACCTTTTTTGGAAGAGATAGTGGTGCTTTTGCTCTACATTCATCCAGCTCCCTGCAACCTGCTAATACACATATCTGTGAGATAGACTATAAGCCTAGTGGGAAAACAAAACAAAACAGCAAACAGTCAAAACAAAGAAACAAAAAGCATCCTCCCAAAAAAACCACTCAAAAAAAAAAAATAAAATAAAAAACCCCTCACAGTATAAATAGGGAGAATCTAACTCAAATGCTGTGGGATTTCTCATCCCAGAAGAGGTGAGGCTGCTGCATCTCCATGCCCCCAGATTCACCCAATAACAAGGCTGAAGATGTAGACTCTGTAGGTATAAACACACAGAGAACACATATAAACCATATGTATACATATATACACAGCCAGCCACAAAGATTACGGACACACAGAGCACTCAGAAGAACAAACAGCACCAACAGGCTTACCCTACTCCCTTCTAGCTGAGATTCATTGGCAAGAACACACATACACAAACATACATCCAGAACTCGTGAACTCCCCTGGTCCAGAGATGAGAACAGCTGTACCGGTTTAAGGGTAAACCAGCAGGAGTAATAAAACCACCTCCAAAAGAGATTGCAAGTCAGAATTAAAATTTAATAAAAAAATCACAACAAGTACAATGATGCAGCAGAAAAAAATATTTGACCCACAAAAAAAAAAATCCCTCACCCACATCCTCTCATGGCGCTGACACATTGGCCTCTGACTTCATATTCCACTCTACTAGCTGCCACTTGATTTCATTCTGGTCACTCCAGTCTCTGTCTCCCAGGCACAAGATCCCTTTAGCCCAGAGTTGCAGCCCAGCTGCTGGCACCCAGATCTCCACTCGTTTTGGTTGTTTGCACCACAGACATATGAGCACTCCAACCCATGGTCCGACTCCAGTTGCTTGCACTCACACAGTGAATAGGGTCCCTTACATGAGAAAAGAGCTAGGAATTTGGTAAGAAGGTAGGACAGACTGTTCTGATCAGTCACAGAATGTGGCCAAACAAGTGCACAGACCAGCAGTTATTTAAATATGGCCAGACCTTTTTATACCTTACCACTCTGTTCTCCCATAGTTGTTCCTCCCACCTCAAATAAATTCATACTTTTCTCTCCTTTGTTTCTTCCTTTGATGATGTCCTTTCCTCTGAACTCTTCATTTTTCTTCCTGCTTGTCACTGTGCGCTTGTGTTTCTTAAGTCCTGTGAAGATGGAATTTTATGAGCTGATTGTTCTCCTATGAAGGATATAGGAGCAACCAGGAAGACTATTTGGGTTCCTCTATCTACCTTTGTCTCTCTGTGCTCCTTTGTGGTTGTGGAGATGAATTTTTATCACACAGTCTACCAAGGCTTAGATCAAGACACTGACAGGTAGGATTCTCACACAATAATGCCTATGTGAGAACAATTTTTCTCATTGGGTTTCAGTTTCAGTGGGGGCTTGATTTGGCTGTGTGAACACTGTCATCTAGTGCTGTTCAAGTTGTCCTCTGATCCTGCCTAGCATCCAGCTGACACTCCAAAAGCATGAAAGTCCTCCCTGCATCTTGTGTCATGCCTGCCAGCACCATACAGGTAACTTGGACGTCTTAACCCACTGCAGTAGATTTAAGTTGCTGAGTCATACACCTTGTGCTTGTCACCATAATCATTCCATAGGCTTCTCTGCTGCATGGTATTTTGACTACAATGTGGCCAAGATTCAGTGTCGGTGTGACTAATATGTAGCCACTGACATTTAGACAGCTTAATCTGAAACTGAATCCCTACGTAGGTTTCACTAGCAGTCTAACCTCTCTGTAGTCAACAAAAGAGAAAGAGAGGTGTAATGTTGCTTTTGATCACAAGGGCAAAATAACTGGATAATACTACACACTCATTATAACAGAGAAGATAGAGAGCTGAAAGTAAAGAGTCTGATGTCTCATGGGACAAAGGGGATATATGCACTGTTTTGTGCTGTTCTATACCTGCACTGTATTTCACAGGGATGGAATGAAATGTTTTCACTCTGATAGTCTCTGTTTCTTCATTTTACTGACACTAGAAATATATAAATGAATTATCAGCAAAATATTCTGATTAGTTTAAAATCTGCACATATTAACTTTCAAACAAGCTCTAACATGGTTCATGATGCACTGTGCATTGTTACTCTCTGTTTAGTTGAAGCAATTAATCTTATGATAGAAAAGGCAGATTCAGCAAATGAGGTTTTAGCAAATCTGGCTTTTACAGATCTGAGACCCTGAAGCACCTGCTCCTGCAACTTGTCCCAGTGTGAACGGCTGATCAAGCACTATACTGCACTGCTCAGACTACAGAATCACCCTGCACTCTCTTCAGATCTTTAAGAAGCTTTATGACTTCAGAGTTTCTTGACCTTATGGGGACTTCAGGACAAAGGTTCCTTAGGACCCAAGGGCCCTTCAGTCCTTGGGGACTGAACATTCCTCAGGGGACACTAATGAGTAATTTTAAGGATGAAGACAGTTTCAACTGCCACTACTCTATGAATGAGGATTAATAGCAAAAAAAAAAAAATAAAAGAAAAGAAAACAAAACAAAACAAAACAAAACAAAAAAAAAAACAACAACAAAATTTCTATCCTACTCTGCCCTCACATAAAAAATCAACCTGAGGTACAGTAATTGATGAATCAAAATATTTTTTTAAGATCTATTATTATTTCCTTAGTTTGCTAAACCAGCAATCTCAACAGATTTTTAAAGGAAAAACAATGCTGTGCTGGAGCAGCAGATTTATGAATACACAGGAGAAACAGGTGCAAGGGACGTAGGAGGAAAGAAAGATGCTGAGACAATATTACGTGAAACTATAGCACTGTATTTCATGATGCATTTTAACTTAAGTCCTTGCTGAAGGATAAACCAGATTTTTATTTCATCTTTATGGATCTTCAAGGAAACTTTCAAGTAAAGTCCGTTACACTGTTTCCTATGAAATTAAAAATTATACAAACCCCAGAAATAACATCTTGGATATTGTGGAGAACTTCTAAAGACATGGAGAGAAAAAGCCCTGTGATTTACCAACAGACTTTTTCATGCTGTTATTATTGTGGGGGGTTTTCATTCAAAAATTTTGTGGGATATTTACCACAGAGATTCCCCTCTATCCCTCATTCACAACTGATGTCTCAGTATCTATAACATAACTATAGCACCTCATCTCTAAGACCCAGTCTCTTCATTGTTGAACAGCACATTCTCAGTGCAGATAGTTGCAAATTGATATTTAATGTGTTTTATGCTAGAAAAAAATATAATCCAGGCCTTGGAATAGAATGTAAATAATCTCATCATTATGTGATGGATGGAAAGGAAAGCTGAAGCCTACAGCACAGGCATTATGCTCAATGAACAATATGATCTTTACAGGAGTGATATAGATTATATCCTCTGTTCGCAAGCCTGGCTCTGCTGGAAGTAGGAAGCTCAGCTGTACTTCACACAAGCTGAAACAAACAAACAAGCAAAACAAAAACTCAAAAAAAAAAAAAAACCCAAGAAATTTGTTTTCAAGTCAGTCATACGAAAGTCATAACTGATTTCACAAGAACTAGAGTTTAGAGCTAATTTAAATCTACCTCTGAGTCTGTAAATCCATTGTGATGCTTTAGTTTTCTTGGTTTTGGTAACCAGGTTATAACTAAGGAAGTATTCCACACCATTTCCTTCACGTAATCTGGGGTATATTAAGATGGGGAGTTTCCTCCCTCCCTCGCTCTCTCACTTTCATGTGCTTGGAGGACATCAGGTCTCTCTGTGCCAGCCTAGCTCTTACCTCTTGAGCTGAGGCCTATTGGAGAAACTGCTGTCCCAGCCGTACGGAGGGGAAGGACCTGCTTCTCTTAAGGGGAGTGTTGGTGAGAATTGATTATATTAGTTACTTATTGAGCTTTTCCCTGGATTTGCAAAGTGTGTGTATCTGTTTTGTTTTCATTTTACCCATTTTTTGTCCCATTTCCGTTTCCCTTTCCCCCTTTTCCCTTTTGGGGTTGCTTTGGGGTTTGTTCTGTAAATTCATAGTATTTGATTGTATATAATTGTAATATATGTGAATATATATATATATCTTTAATACAATTGTCTTTTTTATACTTTTTTTCCCTTCTCTCTAGGTGGGGGGTGGAATCTGTGCGGCCGGCAGTTGGGTTTGGCAGGGAGCCAACTCAAACCTCCACATCCATGGTGGTGGATTAAAGATTCTGTGGAGGGTTTTCCTTTGCAGGTAAAGTATTAAGTTGTATTCTGAGTTGAACAGCTACTCTGCTCTCTGTCTTTTATTCTAGACTAACTCTGAGAAGGTCATCTTGAATGAACCTGCTGCATGAAATACCTTTCAGCTGATTCATAGAACCATAGAATATGCTGGGTTGGAAGGGACCCACCAGGATCATCCAGTTCAACTCCAGGCCCTGCACAGGACCATCCCCAACAGTCACACCATGTGCCTGAGGGAATTGCCCAAATGCTTCAAGAACTCAGACAGACTTGGTGCTGTAACCACTTCCCTGGGGAGTCTGTTCTAGTACCCTCTGGGTGAAAGACCTTTTCTTGATATCTAACCTAATTCTCCCCTGACTCAATTTCGTGATGTTTTGTCAAATCCTGTCACTGGTCATTAGAATGAAGAGATCAGTGCCTGCCCCTCCTCTTCCCCTCATGAGGATGTTGAAGACCACAATGAGGTCTCCCCTCAGTCTTCTCTTCTTCAGGCTGAACAAGCCACATGACCTCAGCTGCTCCTCATAAGGCTTTCCCTTCAGACCATTCACCATCCTTGTGGCCCTCCTTTGGATGCTCTCTAATACCTTAATGTCTTTTTCTATTGTGGTGCTGGAGCAGAGATTGACACAGCTCATCATGTCTGACTTCTGCCATTTGCATATGGTTCCAGATCTCTGATACTTCATGTATGTACTTCTGTAGGGTCTGCCTCTGTCCTAATTAGTTTAAAGTAGTAGGCAGTGTTCACATTGAGACTGTCACTGAAACTGTTCATTTATGTAGTTAAAATATTAAAATAGTTACTCAGGTAAAAAAGTCATGTCTCATTTAACACTTTCCAAAACAAATTCCAGTCTTGGTCCAAGACTTGGCATAACCCATCTCCTATTTCCAATAGGCAAGGTGCAAATATCAGCCCTAACTGAACAAGGTTCAGTAATTTAAAATCTGGGGCATAGGTAATTTAACATTTGTTAGACTGAGCACACAACTAAATAATTGTCCCGAAAGCATACACATAGCCAATGTTCTGACTGAAATTTCTATAATATCTACATTGCTAAGCAGATTATTTAAATTTCGGGGGGATAAAATTCTGATTTAATTTAATTAAAACTTGATTCGATTTATGAGTGATGGAAATAAACCCATCTCAATTGTTCAGAGAGTGGGCTTTCTTCCATACATCAGTGTTTCTCACTATGGTTGCAATAGCAATTCTAAAAGTACTTAAAACTTTTATTACAGACTTTGTTACTTTGGGATCTATACAAGCAACAGATTTATGATAAGACATAGGACAGCTTTTCAAAAGAAGTCTAGTTTTATTATTCAACTAGAATGTAAAATTTGATGGGTTGGAATTAAAAAAAACAAAAGATTTGATGTCCACATTGGCAATATTATGTTCTGATGAGTATGAGTCTTCATCTCTGTCTCATTTCTGAGCAGCAGAGTTTTTATCACCAATATCCTATTGAGACAATTCTTCATTCTAAATTCTGCTCATGCTGTTTTCATATGCTTCCTCAGTCAGGTATTCATTAAAACTTGATATATAGTCATTCATCTTTCATTGTACTGTTAAAGTAAGTCCAATCCTCTGTTAAGATTACTGTAGTTGTTTTGAGTCAATACAGACAGGTTCATTTGCATAATGCCAGTCCTCTTTTCAGGCATGGAATTATCTCCTTAGCCATGAATAACAATAATAAAATAGAACTTAAAAAACAGATACAGCGAAAATGAGATCTGCTTAGTTATTAATGAAAAAAATGCAGAACCTCTTAATACCCTGTACACTACCTATACCTCACTAATTTGTTGTGGCTTTATGTGCACAGCATGCTCAAATAACAACTGAAAGCCCTGTCAATTGAACATCTGCCACTACATGCGGAAAGTAGGACTTTGCAAGATTTTTGAGGCTTTTGAATCTAGGCTTTTGCTTCAATACCTCCAAATTCCAGGTGGATTGGGAACTCCCACAAAAACTCCTTTCTCTGTGCATCTTCATTTTCTTCCCTAAACTGCCTTCTACTCCTGTGATTTTTCCTACTGATAGAAAACATAATCTCTCATTTAGGATCTTCAACATGAAAAGATAAGGTGGCTAGAGTCTTGAGATATACTGCAGTATGACTTAGAAGTTAGTTTTGAAATTACTGCAGTACGAGTGATTTCCTTTAGAGTCTTTCAAGGACCATCTTGTAGTATGACAACTGTAGATTTTAAACCCCATAAAACCATCATAATTATAAGGCATTCACAAGGATACCAAAGCTAAGTTCTTTTTCCTCATTTAGTGTTTAATCCCTTCTCTTTGTAAAAAAAGATTATTTTCATTTCTTAAGAAATTAAACTTCAGTAATAATGTAATTTTACAAGTACTCTTCACCTAAATACACAGGCAATTATAAAGTAATGACTTGTCATGAATACTTATCCAAAGTACATACAATTTCTTTATGTCAATCTAGCTTGCTGTCAGTTTAGCCATTTATAATGTCAATTGTAAAAATTAGAATAGGATTTTATTAGTGAATAAGTTTGAAAGAATGGTTGAAGTCAGCAAGGATCATCTGGAGGTCATCTTGTCCAGCCCCCTTGCTCATTCAGGGCCACTAAGAGCAAGTTGTCCTGGATAATGTCTAGATGTTTTGGCTTTTTTCTATCTCTTAGGATTGAGACTCCACCACCACCACCCTGGCAAACCTATTGCAGTGCTTGATCATCCCCGAAGTAAAAATAAAATAAACAAATAAATAAATAATAATTTTGAAGAGGGTGTTTCCTGGTATTCAAAGGGAACCTCCTGTGTTTCAGTCTGTTCCCATTGCCTATAGTTCTGTCACTGGGAACCACTGAAAGAACCTAGTTCTGACTTCTTTGCACTCTCCCTTCACGCATTTATGTACATTGATAATACCTTCTCTTCAACATGCTGGACAATCACAGATTTCTCAGCCTTTCCTTACAGAAGAGATGATCCATTGCCTTTATCATCTTCATGGTCCTTTATTGGACTCTCTCCAGTATGTCCATGTCTCTAGGAGGTCCACATGTAGTCTCAGCATCACTAAGTACAGAATAAGATCACCTCCCTCAACCTGCCGTTGCTTAATGCAGCTGAGGATACTACTAGCCTGTTTTGCAACAGGGGCAGATTGCTGGTTCATTCTCTGTGTGCTTATCCATTGTGGCTTTCAGGTCCTTTTCTGCCAAGCTTCTTTCCAGCTAGATGGTCTTCATCATGCTTTAACGCAAGGAGCTTTTCCTCCTCACGTGCAGGACTTTGAACTTCCGCATATTGAACTTCACAAAATTCTTATCAGCCTACTTCAACAGCCCACTCAGGTCCCTTTGGATGGAAACATAACCCTTTGGTGTATCACCTACTCGTCTCAGTTTGATCTGCAAACTTTCTACCCCATCATCCAAATCATTAATGAACAGGCTAAACAGGACTGGACTCAATGTTAGCCTGTGGAGTTAACCACTAGTCACTGGCCTCCAAATAGATTTTGCGCTGTTGCTGTTGACCTTTTCAGAACCATTCAGATTGTTTTCAATCCTGCTCACACTTTTCACTGTTTGTTTACTGTGCACTTTGACATTCCAACAAAGGGTAGCTGTTGAGGTTTTAAACATGTCACTGAAAATATTTGCTTGCTTATAGGCATTCCCAGTTCATAACATTCTGAATCAGACTAATGCTGCAGTCTTGATGCACGCCCTGTTTGTATGATTTTTAATATATTGATTCCAATGTATTGTCTTCTAATTACTCACATTCATACAAAAGACAAAGAGTTGAAAGTTTACATCTCCATACCTGCTATGAAAATAATCATCTTCATCTCAGTGCATGAATAATAACATTTTGGTCTACACATGATACCTGGAATCACATAATCAGCTAGACTGGAAAAGACCTCTGAGATCATCAAGTCCAACGTTTGACCTAACACTACCTTGTCAACTAGACCATGACACTAAATGCTGCATCCAGTCTCTTCTTAAACACCCCCAGGGATTGTGACTCTACCATCTCCCTGGGCAGCCCATTCCAATGCCCATTATTTCTCTCGGTAAAGAACTTCAAACATAAACCTCCAATGGTGCAGCTTAAGACTCTTTTCTCTTGTCCTATTGCTGGTTGCCTGGGAAAAGACATCAATACTCACCTGGCTACAACCTCCTTTCAGATAGTTGTAGAGAGTGATAAAGTCTCCAGTGAGCCTCATCTTCTCCAGGCTAAACAAGCCCAGCTTCCTCAGCTACTCCTCCATAGGATTTGTACTCCAGTTCCTTCACCAGACTCATTCTTCTTTGGACACATTCCAGCTCCTCAATATCATTCCTGAACAAAGGACCCCCAAACTGAAGGCAGTACTCAAGGGGCAGCCTCACCCTTCCTGAGTAGAGGGGAAAGAATCACTTTCCTGGTCCTGCTGGCCACATTATTTCTGATACAGGCCAGGAAGCCATAGGCCTTCTTGGCCACACTACTGGCTCATGTTCAGTTTTCTGTCAATTGGAAGCCCCTTTCTGCCTCACTACTCTCCAGCCACTCTGTCCCCCAGACTGTAGTGCTCCATGGGGTTGTTGCGGGTGTGATGGGTTGAAAATTGACCAAATGCCAAGAGCCAGAGGGCCCAGGACAGAGGCCCCAAAGGCCCCTCCTGGCCACAGGGGAAGAAAGGGACAAGGGGAGGAAAAAATCCCACAAAACCAAACCTCAGTAAAACCAAACCAGTCTACATGTATTTACAAATATATACATGTACACAGAGAAGAGAAAGGAGAAAAAAAACAAGCCCCCACCTCCCCCTCACCAAAACAACCACCCTTCCCGAATCCCAGGACACCTCCACCCCAACCCTGCTGGCTGATCAGCAGACCAACACCCACGGCCCACTCCCACCAAAGAGCGACCACAGGGAGCTCCTCCACCCTCCAACACCACCGGAAGAAGGACTGCCCCCTGCCCTCCGACTCCCCCTCTTTATATCTTTGTTTACGTAAAGAAATGAGAGGGAATACCTCCTTAGTTATGACCCAGTTACCAGGAAGGGCCTAAACCAAAACCACTACAGTGGGCAAAGTGCAGGACCCAGAACTCGGCCTTGTTGAACCTTATACTCTTGGATTTGGCCCATCAATCTGACCTGTCCAGGTCCTCCAGAGCCCTCCTACCCTCCAGCAGAAGGATGACTCCCCCTCAACTTGTTGTCATCTGCAAATTTGCTAATGGTGAACTCAATCCCTTCACCCAGGTCCTCAATAAAAATATTAAAGAGGACTGGGCACAACACTGGTCCCTGGGGGACACCACTAGCGACTGACTGTCAACTGGATGCAAAACAACTTACCACAACTCTCTGGGCCTGGCCAGTTCTTAATCCAGCCACGAGTGCACCTGTTCAAGCAGTGGGCTGCCAGCTTTTCCAGGAGTATGCTATGGGAGATGGTGTCAAAGCAGTTCTGTGGTCTCACACATAGTCTATATATTCCAAGTGTTTTCATAGCTAGAGAATGCTGACATTCAAGCAAATGCTCTGTACTGGGCAGGAAAAAGCTTTCATTGAAACTTGTCCCCAAAGACTGGGAATGAATGAGAGAGATTACTCCCATGTCTTCTGTTTGGTTTCTTTATTTTTAAGTAAGATACATAGGGAGTAAGAAAGTAAGTAAGAAAAAAAGTAAGAAAACATAGGGAGTAATTTTATTGTAGACCAAATGCACTTTTACTAAATTACTGAAGTCATGTTAAAAAAATGCTCAGTAATACTATCATCTTGATTAAACGTATCATGTAACAAGACTATTTTTGTTTTAGGTTTGACAGTTTCATCTAAGAGTCCACTGAGGTTATGCTTCTTCTGTGAAACAAAAAGCAGGACCAGGGACTTCCTGTGGGAGTGATAACATCATATCCCACCAAGAAGGTTGTAGTTCTGGAGAGTCCTCAACTGTAAGGAATTCCAACTCTTACATCCCCAAAAGTTACCCTGCCTTGTGCCCTAGGACTACTCAGCACACTCGATATCCAGACAAGGATGCAGGACTATCTTTCATGGCTCATTTGCATTACGATGTGGGTATAAACACAGATGAGGAAGAAAGAAATCCTAATTTGAGTATTTATGCTATGATGGCATGAATAAGAACAAAAACATGTTCACAGACACACAGGAGAACATAAAGTGTGTAAGTGAAAACAGAAATCAATTCAAAGTTATAAAAAATAAAAGAAATAGTTTTTCATTCTAAACAGTGACCTGCTTTCGTAGTCTTCACTGTGAAATCAGTAATGAATATCAAAGCATAGATAACAACAGAGGAATGTGATGCTTGCACTACATAAAAACCAAAACCACACTTCTATTACATCCACAGTATTGTCTTTAGTCTTCCCAGATTTCTGGAACTGTGTTCACTTAGGCAGGTTTTCAAACACAACTCTTCTTTCATCATAGTAGGGAATTTAACTGTTTACTCTTAAGAGACGTATTTTAATTTCTGCACTTTTCTAAAGGATCTAAATTTCGGAATTATATACACTGTATCTGAGACCTGGCAAACAAGACAGTCTGTAAATAATTTGAACAAGCTTTAACCACATGGAAATCAGGGAGACAGACAGAGCATACATTATAGAAAGACATGAAAGTAACACTCCCTACAATTTCCCCCCTCCCCCCTCCATAAAAAAATGCAAGTGCACAGGGCAATCAGTGTATATGTAAATTCTGTATTAAAATATGCAGTTTAATCAGTAAAATAGGCACAAACTCAACAGTTAGAGTGTGCAGTTGAATCTGTGATAAATATCAAGGCATGAAGCATGAGTCATAAAGGAAGAAAATGTAGTGTATCAAAATATTTCTGACTAGTATATATTAGCTTCAGCCAATTATGTAAATAGCAATATGACCTGAAAAGTGAATAGCCATTTGAATGAGTTGGAGTTGACAAGTAAAATACAGTTTAATCACATTTTGAAACTTCATTTTCAGGATGGTTTTGAGGTGCTGTCCTTCAGAATGACATTGACAAAAGCTTGTATTTTGAGATTTTTCCCCAGTGGAGGAAATTAAGCTCAGACTCTTACTATAAATTCCGAGATCTCTGCTAACTGGTTATTGAGGTTATTCCGTCCTATCTTCTATTCCCTCTATTTGTCCCTCTGCACACACACCCCCATCACCTCGGCTGGGTTTTTTAACCAGCGATATAAGTTTCTTTGAGTGTTTCTATGGCATGAAAAAGTAAAAAATATTGGTTTACCTTATTTTAATTTAGAATATAGAATTATAGAGTGGCTAGAGTTGGAAGGAACAGTAAAGATCATCTAGTTACAAACTCTTTGCCATGGACAGGGATGCCACTCACTAGACCAAATTGCTTAAAGCCCCATCCCGCCTCGTCTTGAACACTTCCAGGGATGGGGCATCCACAGATTCTCTGGGAAACCTGTCATAGTGTCTCAACTCCCTCACAGTGAAGAATTTCTTCCTTATAGCTAAATATGCCCTCTTTCAGTTGGTAAACATTCCCCCTTGTTCTATTACTACATGGCCTTGTAAAAAGTTTCTCCCTGGACTTCTTGTAGGTCCATTTTAGGTACCATAAAAAGAGGGTATTTTCAAAATATAATAGAATATTTAATTTTTTTTTTTTCCTGAATAGGCATATATTCTGCTAGGTTTTAAACTTCAGGAAATTTCTTAGTTATTACACAAGTACATTCTTCTGCTAGTTTAATTCAGTCTTCAAAATAAAACAGTTCAAACTGTCTAGCATTTCAATATGGTAAAGAAGCACATGCCTCCTTCTGGAAACTAAGCCTTTGAAGGACATGAAATCATTTTCTTGGGATTTTTCAAAAAGTTGAGACACTAAAAGATAGTGGATCAGTTTTAACTAACGTGGTTCCTTGGGTATTTATTTACCGATTTTTATTTTTTTTTTTTTATTAGACAAGACCTCTTATTAAAATAAAAAGAAATCTGGGTATTAAACTTCATAGAAAACAAGACCAACCAAGAGAGCAAAATAAAATAACCCACATAATTTTTTGATTTTAGGTTTTGCCTAAATGTCTCTCAAATGAAAGATTTCAATTCTATACTGTTAGGGAAAAGTATTTCCATGTGTTATCAGAAATACACACAGGTAAATAAAGTAACTTAAAAGTCAAATTAATATTTGCTTGTTTGTTTTTAAGAAAGTGTGAATGAAAATTTTGAGCAGAATTATTTGAGAGTCATAACCAATAAACAAGATCAGGAATATATCTAAAACCAATTTCTAGGAGTGCATACATGTCATGGGTTTTGCTCCCTTAGACCTTTAATATTTCACCATCTACTTGGCATGCAGTCTTCTGATTCATGGGGTGATATAATACCTAATTTATATAAAGAATTGGAATTCACCAGGTTTTCCTTGACTCTTAAAATATCTTCAAAGAACATTACATCTTTTAACACCACAATTCAAACTATG
Source organism: Anabacerthia variegaticeps (assembly GCA_035583185.1). NCBI lineage: Eukaryota > Metazoa > Chordata > Aves > Passeriformes > Furnariidae > Anabacerthia > Anabacerthia variegaticeps. Next base: position 71,329,377 of record JAWWEW010000001.1, read on the forward strand.
ACCATTTAAGCTATCCCCAGGCTCACTAAGATCAAAGAACTTTATAACTCCCTTACTTATATATATCATTGTCTAAATATTTTTTTTTATTTTATAATTGGCTGCTAATACACCAATAATTCTTTACATTTTTAAAAAGTTCTAATTTTTTCATTAATAACCCTGATTCCCTTTAAAATAGATTCAATAAAGTTACAAGTGCCCAGCCTTAATATGTAATTTTTTAATTAAAAAGAAAACAACACTAACAAAAACCCATAAAAAAATACAAGCAGCATACAAAGGAAAATGCTAGCAAAATTTAGAGAACATAAATCCCTAACATTTCAGTTCTACACTGAAAAGCATAAATATAAAGAAAGATTAGAAATGCATGCTGTGTTTTAACAACAATTCAAGTAAACCTTCATTTTAACAACAAGTGATTCAGGCTATCCTTAGTGACTCTATTTAAAAATAAAATCTGACAAGAGGTTTGACAGTAATTAATAAAATCACTATAGATCAAAGTTAAAAATTGGTCACCTTTTTATATGTTGGTTTATTTGAAGAGTTCAGACTATCTAGACAAATGGGAAGCTGAAAAAAACCAAACCAAAACAAAAAACAACAACAAAAACCAAACCCCCAAAAACCCCAAGATATTCACTCTTCTATTTTATCATTAGTCCTTCCTTATAAATTCCTGAAAAGTATTACATTTTAGGAGGTTAAATTAAAATCTAGCTGTATAGAAAAAACACCATAAATAAATCAAAAAGAGCACCAACACAAGGGAGCTGAGAAGAGCACGCTAGAAAGGCAAAGAAAGGAGAAGAGTGCTTAATTATTGTAATAAAACAGTATATATCCTTCATTAATTTTCATTTCTTTATACACAAGTTGTGTAAAGAAAGTCAAGGATTGCAATTTTACCTCATGATTTTGCTTTATTTTATTTTCACTATTTTATATGTTTTGATTCCAACTATTTATTTTTTTTCTATTGTTGAAAATTATTTTTTTCATTGAGAAAATGGAGAATTCATCAAATTTTAATATATTAAATAGGTCAGTGAGGGAATGTAGATTAATAAATTCAATTTAGAATTAGAGTTCAGACATTTTACTCTGACATACTAAAAAGAGGTAAAAAGATTACACTAATGTTGTTTTACGGTTTTGAACATATTGCAGTATCTGGGTTTTGATGCAGTAATTGACAGGATCAAATGGGGTTTTCCTTTTTTTTTTTTTTTTTTTAAGCAACAAATACTAACTTCTTCACTAATTATGACTTCTTGGCTCATTGATTGATTAGACAAGAAAAAAGAACCTCTCAATTGCACGGTCTGTTCAGTTTTGTTTCACTTTTCATGGACCAACATAGATAGTGAGAGAAGACAGAGTACATATGAAAAATATCTCTGCTTTTACATACACAGAGATGATGCTGGATTTGTTAGATATATTCAATTAGTTAAGAATCTGTGTAACAGGTTAAAAGGTATTACAGCATAAAAGATACTGTCTTTGCATATCCTGCCAGCAAAAGTTTCAGACAGTCCATACATTCATAAATAATCCCCTGCCCTCAGATTCACACAAAATTTGATACATAAGGGATAAATAAATTGACAGATTTTGAAAACAAAACCAGGCCAAAACACAAGAGCTTGAAACCACTAGGGATCAGGGGGGGATTTTTTGAACCTTGACTCAAATCCTCGAATACCTTGTAATCAAATTTAGGGCCTTAGTTAAGTCAAGAGTATTATTAGCTCTAAATGCCAGGGGTTTGTCTTCACAGAAACCAAAGCAGAGGTGCAACATCTTGCGTAAGTGTAGCTTCTTCCTGATGCGGTTTCAAACTGTGGCTTGGATAGTCCTCTTGACCTAGCAAATTTGAAGCACTTCCGGGACAAGGGGTTTCAAGATACCCAGAAAAACCTGAAATAAAATGTTTCTAGAATTAACCTCATGTTAACAAAATCATACCAATTTTTATTTTGTTAAACAGGAGGTCAAGGAGAGTGCTTTGAACTTAATAAGGTGTACCATAGACCACCCTTCACTTCTGTAACAAGAGTCCAGAATTGCAATACTATAGGATTGAAAGACAGTACCAAATAAATGAATTTCTCAAAAAAATCCATTATTTTGAATTTATTTTCATTAATTCCAATTATCATAAGATACACTAGCTTTGAAATTCAACATCACTTTTTTGAAACATAAATAATATTTTAATGTTCAAGACCAACTAACATCAATAAAATTATGCTAATAAAAAACAACTCTAAATCTAAGTCTTGATGCAATTTGTCCATCAAAAGTATTTATAGAATGCTATTAAGCTATTTGATTTGTAACTCTTTTTCAGTATCTGCTTTTTGTGTTTTTCATGAAAAAAATAAAATCATATAAACAATTGTTAAAGTAATTACCAAAACATATCTACATTCAGTGATTTCCAAAATGTTTATTGCAGGGTTGAAGGAGCAAACTGCACCTAATAGGAAGGAAGAAAACAAGAGAAAAGCCTTCCAGATATTTAAAATCTTAAAAAATAAATATTAAATATGAGCATAAGCCTGAAGATTAAGAATTAGTCAATATATCTTGTATCTGATAGAATAATTGACCAATTGAGGCAAGGGAAGCACTGGTTACAGATAAAAGAGGAAACTTTTTGATTCTTATTTACTTATTCTAACTAACGATGTTCCCTCTGATAAGATACTTTAGAAGAAAATAATACATCTAGGTAGATGGTGATATACATCAAATTAGTTTTTGAAAGGTTGCTACACCTCTACTACCATACTGATATTTAATAAAGTTCAGTCTGGGGAACAGGAGTTCAAGAAAATTGTATTTCAGTTGCAATTTAGACATACAAGATGAAGTTGATGCACAAGTGAAATAATTTACTCATTTACAAGTTGATTAAATATCTTTCTTTGGAGATCAGTAAGTATTTCCTGAGAAAGATGAATCTTATTCTCATGCAAGCATCAATAAAGAATCAAATTAAACTCATTCTGATCTCAAATGCCTACACACACAGGTTTAAACTGAGGCGCTCATAATTTTTGATCTTGTTATTACAATCCAAAACATCCAACTCCCCTGAGAAAATAGAGTGAAAGTGTTACAGCAGCTTCTGAAAAAGACTATGGAGTCATAGTCTGATTCATACTGAGTTATTAAATTCCTGGATTTGCTTGTATAGCAAACATAAAGGTTGAAAGAATGTGTGACGGTGCAAAGCATAATAGGACACATATAAATCTGCTGGTGAAACAAACCAATTAAGCACTGCAGAACAGTCATGAGCACTTCATTCTATATATCAGTGATCACAACCAGCTGTGTAGAAGGCACAACACTGATGTCAAGTGAAATTGCCAACCCTATTACAGTCACACACTGTTGTCCTTTTCGCAGTCTCTTTTCCTCTCCAATGAACATAAATTTCAGATTAGAAAACAATTCCTTTTCTTCCAAAAGAGAGAGAAATCCTAGAAATACTTTGTATGAGAATGTGCCAGGTAATATAATTATAAGTTGTTCCTGAAACGAATGAACTTACAACAATGATACTGTATTTTAGAGAACAATTCTAATCCTAAGAAAGGGATTTGAATTTACTTCAACAGTGCACTTTCAGTAAACTTTGCAGGTCGATTTTAAGCTTTGGAATTTTGTCACACATACTCACACATAGACAGAGACATATAAATAAATATACACACAAATGTGTGTGTATAGACTGTCAGCTAAAAAAAAAAGTCTTTGGTCTGCAAAAATGTGAGGTACTGTGGCTTATACAATTTGACGGGATGCTTTTTGAGGGCAGACATAAGATAGCCTTATGCATCAATCTCTTCAGCAACTACTTAAGAGTAATTGCTGCAGTGCTTAGCTGATGCTAGCAAATCCTTCTTTGTGGTGGAGTCTAAACACTATGCATACGAAAAAATAACAGGACTTCTAGTTATCTGTGAGTGAAGGCAGAGCAGGCTTGTATAGCCTGTGGGGAATTACATAGACCTTGCAGTGCATTCCCACACAGAAATGCTGGAAAAGGGGCTGAGCTGAGCAACATCCTTTTATATCAAAGGCTTGGCGAAACTGTGCCACTGAACAGACTAGATAATTGTCACGCATCTTATTCACAAGGCAGTTATCCAAGACTGAAATCTGCATTATTAAGCATTTACTCTTAAACGTCTAGACAATTTACACCAGATAACAGAATCCATAGCACAGCAAATAATTAAACTAAGATTATCTGATCAGCAAGTTATGACTAAGCCACTAGGATACTCTGTCTTTTGCTGACTTAAAATGAATGAAGGAAATTTCTTTTATTACTACTGGTTGCTCTTAAAGACAAAACACACAAGAAATAGATGCAATTGTAATGGTTGCTTAGTTATGGAATAGAGTTTTCTTGTGCTACAAACAAGTGTCTTTCATTTCTACTTGAGAAATTTGATCAAAATATATGCAATTAGGTTTTTTCCCTAAAGGCAAAACAGTCATTATAAGATGCGTAATATATTTTCATCTCTTGTATCATATTAGAAAATTAACGGAAAGAAAATGCAAAAAGCTAGTCATTCCAGGCATACATAGCCCATTAATTAAAGAAGAGTAAGTCTGCAGTAGTTGCTTATGCTATTTATGAAAGCCTTATGAGCTTTTCATGGTGCTGTATTTTTTAGATGTCATTTTCATTCATTATACTCCAGTGTCCCCAAGAAGTCTAAATTAACCAGAAGCTACTTAAAGGCAAGAACAGGAATACCGTTATGATTAACCCTCGTTTCTTGCAAGAATATAAGTTCACGTACCTAGAAGCTTCTACAGAACAAAGTACCAGCAATTTAAGATCTCCTTTAAAATTTAAGGAGCACTTTTTATCAACTGGAACTTGAATTAATCAACTGAAGAATTAATTAAAAATTAACCTTAATATAATGTCAAAGCAAAAGAAAGAAATATGAAAAAATGAAATGCAATAAGCAAATGCTTTCCACTGTGACTCATGGAGTGATTTTACTGCCATCATTCCAAGGTTTTTCATATGACAGTTAAATTTATGAAATTACAAATTTACATCATTAATATTATGAAAGACAGCACATTGTGCTTTTAAATCATTGTTGTTGAATACTTTTATCCAGAAATACTATATGTGCTGGAGTTCTAGGAATCATGGTTTTAATTATTATGGGTAGCAGTCATGTTAGCTTTAATATTGTTTCATATCCTGTAGTCCTTAGGAAATGCTATTTTAAATTCCAGTTTCTAATTTGACTGTTAGAAGACTGTTTCAGGTTTCTGGCCTGGCTTTTGAGTTTTGTGAGTAGCTTTTATCTTTCTAATACTTACATCCAACCAGTGGAATACTAGAAGGTCAACCCTGTGCCAACACAGAGCAAGGACATTAGGTTTGATAAAACTCTTTTAACCATTAGTGTTAGAAGCAAAGGAAAAAATAATAATTAAAAAAATACAATAATGAGTTTATTAGTTTCTATGTATTTTTAATCTGTTTTCCCATGGAAATCATCACTAATTTAGTCCCTGTCAGTTTAATGTTTTCTAAGACACATCCACTATTGCATTGTTATTATTTGAGAAAACAGTCCTACTGTTTTAGAACTTATTCTAATTAACTGCACTAGTGAGACAGGCTTGTAAATCAGAGTCAGCACAGACTTTATACCTATTTGAGGTACAACCTCTGTGATCTCATGACAATTTACCTTTATCACACAGTTTGTTGTTTGATTGTTTCTATAGGTATGATAGAAAATAAATATATAACAAGAAGAATAATTAGTAAAATTCCCAACTTAACATGATTTCAACATGACTACACCACTGATGTCACCAATTAAATGAGTGCTATTTTCCAGGCAAAAAGAACACATTGCATATGACTGAAAAGCACAGTAAAAGTTCATCAAAATATCTATGTGGAAAACATGAAGGCTCAGTGAAGTTTCATAAAATTTCAAAACTACTACGTTATCTCAAGCACTAATTAAATTATTCAAAAGAAAATTAAAACTTAAATTTTATCACACCTTTCAGTTTTCTGAAACTGAGAATATTACAAAATCTAAATAAAATTGTGAAACTTGATAGATGTATAAGAGACTTGAATAGAGCAGTAAAATAAATTCATAATTTTCATAATGATTATAAATATCACATAAAACTGCATCTATCCTATATTTAGAGAAAGGACTCTTTCTCAAAAATCACAGGGAAATACTCTTCAACATGATATAAAACCATAAAACTAGAAAAGTCATAAAGGAAAAAAATCAGTAGCTTTTTTTTTTTTTCTTGTCAGTCATATACACATTTTACTGCCATTAAAAAAAAAAAAAAGTAATAATTTTTGGCTTCGGTTTTATTTTCATTGGGTCTAATGACAAACAAAAATGGAGAACTGATTTCTCTCAGTGACAGTGCAGTTTTTCCAGATCTAATAATGGATTTCTTCCTAGTAAGGTATCTCAGATCATGCCCATAAGCCAGAGACACAGGAAAAGAATTTTTATTGGGTCTTAGTCCTTCAAAAAATGAATCAGACCTTTACTTTTGTAAGATAAAAGCTTTCTGTTTTATCTCCTCCAATAATAAAATAAGCAGTGAAAACACATTTTTCTCTTAAGAAAATTGCCTGGAAAATTTCTCACTATGTTTTATTGAAACAAGTACTTTTCTGATCAGCATTAATAAGAAGAGGCATTGCTTTTTAAGGCAATTTTAAAGACAGAAAACAGATAAGGCAAAGTGAGAATTCTTCATGATTGGTTCATCCTTTTTTATTCTCTCTCAATGATTGGACTCATTTTTTATTCTTGTGTTGGTAAATACAGGTAAACACTAGAACAAAGGTCTAAAGAAATGGATAGTGACTTGGACTAAAGAACTATAGCAAGGTGAGACAGTGATTTTCAACACTAGTAAGCAAAAGCCATACATGACAGCTCTAGAAACTTTGTGTGACAGAATTTGCTACTTATTTTAGTTTCATCTAAGGTCTCCCTGGAGGCAGTAGGGTTAACTCACTTGCCTCAGACAAACAGGTAAGTCTATGCTCAGAAATACATTTATTTTTTTCTTGTAGAGGAGTAGTTTTAAATAATCTTCTATTGATAGTAGTGTAGGATGGTTATTTCCATGTCTCCAGAAGAGTGAGAGAAAATAAGCTGCAGACCACATGAATCCTTCTACTATTATCAGTGAACCTCTAGGCTTTTCCTAATTTTTCTTCTCTCCCTTAAAGAGTCACTGAGTATATGTTTACCACATGACAGGAGAGCCTTCTCTTAGTGGTTGTCACCACACTAGAAGTGAACCTTCCCAACAGTCATTTCTCAGGGAACACCTCAATGAAAAGATGAACAAGAGTAGCTCTCAGTGAACTGCTTTGGGTAGCCCTTGAGCAGTAAGGTGAGGCCTCTTTCACAGCTGTGACATTTACTGTAATGTCTTACCTGCCTCGTGGGAAAATCCTTCTAGTGTAGTCACTTACCTCTGAAGGTGGCATCGGTTTCCCTTTGGCTTTAATAGAAACATCATAGAAATCAGCTGGTGGCAAGCAGGATACACACTGAAAGTTACCTCAGGGAACTGAATTCCCAATGCCTTTCTTCTAAACAGCTTCCAGTGCTCAAGCTGTCTCTTTTACAAGCCAGTCATACTTTTCTATGCTGCAGCACAGCATGCAATACAGACAAGTGCTCAGAGCCAACTTCTTTTAAGCCCTAGACAAATACAATGAGTAAGAGTACCAGGTGCTCAGAGCTGGGATCCTAAAGAGGTTGGAGCACTTACAGCTCCCATTGACTTCAGGGGCAGCTGAGGGTGCTTAGCAACATTCAGAAAGAGCTCAGCAACTTACAGGAGATTAGAAATATGTTTTAAAAAGAACTTCCTTGCTTTCTATTTTCTTTTTTAGAATAGCTTGTTATTCATAAGGTATTTATTGCCTTAATTTGATATCTACTAACTGAGTTAAATAGTAATGAGCAAAATTATTCTGCAAAGTAAACAAATAGAAGTTACATTTTTTAGTAAATAACAGAAGGACAACTGTATGTTGGGATTTAATTATAATAAAAAAGTTATACTTCACAGAAGGCGTCTGCAATTTGTGATTCCACCATTTTATAAAGCTTCTTTTAATGGATTAAAATCACTTCTGGCAGGTTTTTTCCCTTATGCTGCCATAAATCACAACTAAACCCAAATCTCTATTTTAGGGAAGATAGTCATTGGAAATGCAAACAGAAGGTTGTGAATAATATTAAAAACAATACCACAATTGCTTCACTTTTTAATAGCCAAAGTATTACTTAGGATGCTTTACATTGCTGTAAAAGATTTCACATCTTTGCAGCTGTTTTATATGTACCTCAAAGAAGAAGAATATATTCAGATAGTCCTAAAAATATGAATATATTATATCCAGATAATCTTACAAAGTATTAAATATGATACCACTATGGAAAAAAATATAGGGTTTCTTTTTTGTTGGTGGGTGTGTTTGTTGGTTGGTTGGTGATTTTGTTTTGGTTTTTATTGAAATGTAATAAAGCTTTTGGTCAAGCCTTGGAATCTGTAAATTATGTAGCTATATGTACTTTTCAGAGATATAAATTGCAGCGCTGTAGGAACCAGCCTCAAGAATAAATAGAAATGAAAGTTTCTTTCATATAATTTTTCTTCTCTTTGTAAACTGTTTGTTGGTTGCTTTTTTTTCGTTTTTTTTTTTCCCTCTGTTTGTGAGAATCAACATTAATAATCCAAGAAAAATATACATTGTAGAGGGTTTCTACCACACATGCTGGTGTGTTGAATTGGCAAACCAGTACTATAAATCTATATTCAAAATAAGGAAGTACAACATTACAATCTTGTTGATCACTAGCATGAATATACACCAGTCCTTAAGGCTGGGGTGGCGGGGAAGAGTAGGAATCTAATCTTTACAGAAATATAATTGATATAATGCTAGATCATGTCTCTTATCTATATATCAGGACTGTGACTTCAAAAACTTGAGTATTTATAACTAGATGGTGTGACTTAAAGGAGCTATTTATAGAAAGCATAATTAACATAAAAAATGCAACAAAGTATCAGAAAATTTTGTAAAACCAATTTATATATACAGTAAATATAAATATTGCCTATAAGGATCTATAGACACAATATCATTTCATATATTTTTGTTTTGTTTTCTAGAGCTATAATGGATCATGAAATATATAAAATGTATAGCGGTTCAGCTATTTCAGTAAAGGAAACACCTCAGGGAACTATTGTGCCAGATTCTCAAATACAGCTATGATCCCATTGTGCCACTCAGCTGCTACAAATGAACCATAACCCAGCTGAAAATTGCTGGCAGAGGATGTCCTGTCTTCAGCGAATCTCTTCTGACATACATATATCATTTCCAGGCACTACAGTTTTATGTCTTTGCAGTGAAAAGACATTTCTCCAGAGTAAGAAAGTTCATGGTACAGTCTTGCTATACCCTTCCTCTAGAGATATAAAACCCTTACCAAAGTTCTGAAACACTAGAATTGGAGCAAGGAACTCAAAATAATTGAGAATGGCTCAGACCTTCATATCTTTTATCCCCCATGTTGAAACAGTGACAGGTAAAGTAGTTGTTCTCTAAGGAATTTTCCTTCACATATTTCCCTCCATTTTTTTTTTCAATATTTTAAAATTAAAAATACTTTTCTAACCAATTTGTGTTTGTAGCACAATAAAACCACTACATTTACTATGCTAGTAGTTACAGAGCAACAGGGTCTTTTTTTTTTTTTTAATATGGAGATTTTTACTATTAAGATAGCTATTTTATCTATCATGTAAGGAGCATTTTTGCAATTAAAACAAGTATCCTCTGTGTAGTTTTGTATCTTTTGTTATCAGAAAATTTACCCTACTTGCTGTTGCCATATATCTTGTTTTACCTCTCCTTCTTCTTTTGAGATTTCTCATTTCCTTAACATATGTAATAAACAAAGTGGGAAAACACACACACACACACACACACACACACACACACACATACAAAACAAAACAAAAACCAAACAAACAACCACCAAAACCAAAACCAAACAAACAAAACCCAAAACAAAAATCCCTATGGTCATGTCTGTATGAGTATCATAACTTCTAAAGGAGGTAACAAAATTGCCAGTCTCTTTATCAGTGACAGTAGAGTTTCTTTCTAATTAAATAGAAAATGAGATTGTTCTCCCTCCCCGCTCCCCCCCAAAAATAAACAAAAGAAACAAAATTCTGAATAATGCAATTCTCTCTGACATTTCAGCATGAATGGATGGAGTTGTTATCCACCCATTAGGAAACAGTAATGTACAAAGCATGACATTCATAGTAAATAAAAAATCTGTAACCATTTAGAATCTAGAATTGTCCATGGTTACAGGTCATCATTAGTGGTAAAAGCTAGCAAAAATAAAAAAAAGTAACATGGTTAAAAGCTCAAACACAAGACAACATAATAGTACAGATTTTCATTTATTAGATTCAAAAAATACATAAATGGCTATGACATTTAGCATTGCTGAGCAATAACAGTTATTAAGGTAGACCAGGATGAAAGTAATTATATTAATATGTGGTATTGTTTGGCAAACAAAACAAGGAAATAACTATGTAGGCTTGAAGGCTATTTATAATGCTCACATGTGTGTGACTGTGTGACTGCTGAAGGGCAATGAGCAGTAAGATCTGCATCGTTATTCTCATATTGCAAGAAGAAAATATAAAGCACAAAGACCGTAAACAGTGTATGCACTCAAACAGAGTGTCAGACTTAAAAGCAAAACCCAGAACATTTCCATTTTGGGGATGGAGAAAGAGAGAACTAAAACCTCACTCATAATTTTAATTCCATAAAAATTGAGGAGCACTAAAACCTTTCCAAGTGTGTTTGAAATGCTAAAATTCAAGAAAATGACTTTGCAGAGAACTGTTCATGAGAATTTATGATGTAGGAAAATACTTAATAGTAGCCTCTAGAGGAATCAAAAAAATCAAAATAAATCAGGATATCACATAAGAGAAGAGAAAAATGGGAAAAATGGAATAGAGAAAGGAAGAATCCAAAATAATAAAGACAAAACCAAAGACTGCAGCACTTAACTCCATGAACAAGCAAGTGAACCCAAAGTACACAATATGTTGTGCTATGGAATTACGAGCATTATAGTGCACTGATGGATGCACAAGAAACAACTCACCAATGTACCCACAGAATTATAAACAATTATTTCACACCTCAGAAGGTCTTGAAGACTTAGTGTCTTTTCATCTGTGTCATAAACTGATGGGTTAAATGCAAATCCCTCAAGAAAAGAAGAAAAATCAAATCAAATTAATCCAAATACCTGTAAAGTTGGTTTGGTTCTATTACTATTTCATACAACTACTGAGAAGTGTCTTAATCTCCAGAAAGAAATGGGAAGTTCAGCTTCAGGACGTAAATGCTGTAGAAAATACTGTAGTTACATGTGTCTGGGCAGAAAGAGAAAAAAAAATTAAAAAAGCAAGACCTCTAAATATTGCATGGGTTTAAAATACACTGCATGCAAAAATAGGTTTTGCAAAATTTAGTTTGAAAGAATCTCTATTTTTGAGTTCACTGAAATACTAATATATCACATAGATACTAAACGTGCTTTATAAGCTACTGTCAGCAGAGAGAAAAACAAACAAACATGTAAAATAACTGTTAAAGATATAAAATAATTGCTTTTTATGGCAGCTACAGAAAAACTCAGTTTCATGACAGTTTCTTCAAGGAATCCCTGAATGTCCTGTCAAATAGAACATCACACAGTGAGGGTCCCTGCTGCTCTCTCTGGAGCAATGCAATTTGTAAACTGCTTTGGAGATGAAAAGCTTTGCTCCTTCTAACTCAGACATCCTCAGTTGCCCTGCTGCATCAGAACTCCAGATAATGAGGATATGGAAACTCATTTAGATAATTTTCAAAATACAGCAATCAGATTACACCAAATTATTATATATATTAAAAAAAAGACCAAAAAAAAAAAAAATCCCACCACATGAAAAATTAATGTCAGAATTTTCTAGTTTAAGGCTTTTACAGTGGTACAGACCTTAGTTTGACTTCTTGAGAGAGGACGATTTAATTAACTATACATTTTACTAATGTATAGTTTTATGTCTAAAACCAACATGACACTACGTACTGATAAATTATGTACTTCAAAGAAGATATGCTCTACAATTTATGTATTGGTCATCTTACCTGCTTTAAACTAATAATTTAAAGTTCATGTTTGGAATCTTTAAACTTGAGAAGATAATTTGTAACTAATCACACAGACATTGTAGCATTAGACTTCTCATCTGCATGGTAAGAATTAAATGTACTGGAAGTCAAACTTGAACTGTATGCCCCTGAATTGCTGGAAGATGTAGAGATACCATGAGAGAAATGCTTGTTCTTCATTCATCTGAGTTAAAAAAAAAAAAAAAAGTTTCTGCTATGCCAATTATGTTTGTGTGTAATAAGGTATTAAAAGAAATTTCATGATGTTCAGAAAAATAGGCATGGGTATATAAAGTGTAGAAACAAAAGGTTCTCTCTATAATTCCTTAATTGTGTAGAGTATCTCTAGAGAATCTACATAAAAAATAATACATAAAAACAGTGATTTTTAGTATTGCATTTACAGTACTTTTTAATTTATTGGGGTTTGAGGTCAGTTCTGTGGGTATATAAGCCTCATGAGAAAGAATTCCAGATGTTTGTAAAGAACACAGAGAGAGTGACAACGGACTGACCAAATTTTCTGGAGCAGCAGTTTAAAGCTGTATTCTCCAAAGGGCTGCATCTCAGGGGCAGAATTACAGTGTGTTATCATAGTATTTTTAATACTATGGTATTACTATAGTATTTTTAATACTATGGTAATATTTTTAGTTTGGGGATTAAAACCTTACAATTTTTACACAGGATAGTGAAAAATTCTTCACCTAACTGGTTCCTGGGAGGTTAATCAGAGTTGTTTCCTTAGTCCTACAAGGAATAGCTGAGGGAGCTGGGATTGTTTAGCCTGGAGAAAAGGAGGCTCAGGGCTGACCTCATCACTCTCTACAACTACCTGAAAGGAGGGTGTAGCCAGATGGGCATTGTTCACTTCTCCAGGTAGCAAGTGACAGGATGAGAGGAAATGGTCTCAAATTGTTCTGGGGGAGGTTTAGATTATATATTAGGAAAAATTTCTTCACAGAAAGGGTAGTCAGGAATTGACTGAACAAGGAAGTGGTAGAATCACCATGCCTGGAAGTGTTCAAACATTGCATGGATGTAGCACCTGGGGACATGGTTCAGTGGTGAACATGACAGTGCTAGGTTAACAGTTGGACTCAATGATCTTAAAGGTCTTTTCCAAACGTGATGATTCTATGATTCTGATATTTGGGTTGTGGTAACCCACTTTTTGCTACCTTGGTAAAAAGGCAGAGATCCATTTGGTATCAGCTAAACCTTCTCATGTTTTATTGAAAAGAGTTGCTGCATTGTTTTAAAACTATTTTCTCAAGTGACATTCTAAGCTTCCAATTTGGGTATGTCCTTAGATTTTGCAAGTAGTTCTAAAAAATGTATTTTAGACTAATGTCATGTACTACTGAAAGTTCATTAGGAAGCAAAGTGTGTTTCTTCTTCCTCTGGTGGGAATTTGAGGGTTCTTTCTGGAAAGCCACAGATTTCTTAGAATTTACTGAGAACTATTGGTGTGGGAAACAAAACAACAGTTGAAGAATTTTGGCATATTAAAAGGAAAAACAAATGCTAGTAAAAATAAATAATAATAAATAAACTAGATACATCATAATTTCAGGACATAATCCAAAGTGGAAATATGTGGGGTTTTTTTTCCTCAAATATAGGTGAAATATAGCTACTTTATCGAGGCATTTTCATGGAAACTTCATTATTCTATTGTTCTTTTTAAGGGAACAGGGAAAAAATATGAAATTGTAAAATTTCTATTAAAATGCATTAAATAAGTTACTCATAAAATTAGATATCAGTTACATATCCTTAGGTACCAGTGTGGTACACAGGTTAGTCTTCCTAATTTTATTTCAGATTAAAAAGGGAGAAATAGAAACTTATCAAGCAAATTTAATCTGAAATATTTTAGATGTCTACATTAAGGCAAGATTCATTATGTCCTGGAAATATGCCATCTCATTTTTTTGTTAACTATTAAGGCAGCAGAGTGATTTTAACTCAGATGTATTCAACTGATTAATTTGTCCTCCTTTGCATCAATTTAATATGTTGTCATATCTGTGACCAACTTAGTGACAGTAGAGCCAACCTCCTCCCCACTAAAGGAGGTCACTTTTATGGCTTCTGTTTCCAGAGAAGCTAAGGAGCAATACATCAATTCTCTCATCAAGATGAAGATCTTCATCAGCTTTTGGTAGTTAAACTGATGATTCAGCCACTGACTGAATTCATTGAATCTCAATCATTCACGGACTAGCAAAATGAAAAATGCTTAACAAGCCAGGATGCTAATATGCTGCTAAGTTTTCTGGATTCATTTCCCAAGTGTGTGCAATTTGAGTGCACTGAGGTAGCTTCTTTTACTTCAAAAGTACTGAAAGTTACCTTGAACTTTTTTACTTGAATTTTTAAGTTGTCCACAATTCAGCTCTCTAGATAGAACTGCATGAGCTATTTTCCTGTATCATAACATCCTCATAGAAATGGCAATCCTCACAGAGACAAAACACTTAATTTAGTCATGGGCTTTCTAGGTCCATTCTGACAAATTATGGCATTGTCTTTATTTTCATGCTATCTTGCAAGAATCACTGAGATGTAGCACAAACATCTGTTGATCTGTTGATGGTTCTAGCAGGTGTCCTTACACTGGCAGGTAGGCCATAATGATTTAAGTACAAGCTGTTGTCTTGTTGAAGTTGCCATTTCTGGTGATATTATAATGCGCTTCTGCCTCAGAATTGATGGATTTCTCCTTTAAGTCAAACCTAATTTTTATTTAATTCTAATTCACACAAATTTTTGTCTTATTTTTGGGAGTCTAATTGCTGGTTTCTCTTTGGAATGCAGTATCACTCTGATGAACTCTTTAGAGGGATTTTTTTTCTGAAGAGTTGATATCTTAATTATAAACATGGTGAAATAAGTCACTGATACAAAAAAAAAAAAAAAAAAGATTTTCAGTTGTGCTTTTCTTCATTTAACTAGAAATAAATCCCAAGTTTTATGACATATCTAAGCTAGTCCTCAGAGAAACTGATTATACTATGCACAGGCTGCTATGAGAAAGTGTGTGGGCATGGAGCACACATCGATTGGTTGCTCTCAAAGGAGTGACACTGTTTTCCTTTATGACTTTCTAAATAACTAAAACACTACTTGTTTTCAATTAATGGTTGGTGGTTTAAAAAGACTTGCCAAGGAGACAATGGGAGCAACAAGACCATGAGTAGAGAAGGTCTTAGTATGCATCATGTCATCCTTCTGCTTATCAGGTTTCCAGGGAGCCAGAATAGCTGGGCAAGAACAAGTGCATTGCCCTCTGGGGCTGTCTTTGAAGGTGTCAGACAGAAAAATGCATCCTATTTGGCACAGAAGTATAGACCATTATTAAGTTGCATGATTAATAAGAAACAGAGTTAAAAAGCTAATACCTGAATAACAAAATCACTATAGAAAAATAAACTAAAATTTGAAGTTCATTGCATTTAAAAGCAGCTATCTTATTTTTCGGTTTCCATAACACATGCAATGCAATAATTATGTGCTATTAATTTCATTTTGATTTTAAATTTTGATAATGCAATTTTTTATGTATTAGAAAGTGATTAGATTATATGCACAATAGACAGAATTAAGGACTTGTTTTTCTGAAATTTGAGGCATTTTACTTTGTATTGGGGTGTTCTAGAGATGCTTGCCTTTAGCTGATTTTGTGGAGAAATTCTGTTATCTGTCTTAGGAGCAAATATTTACATTTCACGAATTGAATCTAATCATTCTATCCTGATATTTTCATAACGTAAATTAAAGGGATAGGTATTTTAATATTGTTGTTTATAAAATTTAGTATTGTTTTGTACTAATAGCATATTACATTAATGTATATCTTGGCTAAATTTTGAAAAGTAGTTTTCACTGACTTAATTACATTTATTTGTTTCAATTTTACCTTAGATGGTGTTTTAATAGGCTCCACAAATAAACAACCAAGGAGTGCAATATCAAGTATAGGTAGACAAAAATTCTAATCAGAAAGATAAGCAAGCCTTTTCATAAATATTGTCAAAGTATGTGAGACTACCAATCCAGAAATTCAGATCAATATTCAGAAAAAAATGCATTAATCAGTAGACCAAGAAATGAAACATATATAGAAGTATAATAGGCTAAACAATAAGAAAATAAAAAAGTTTTAATAATGAATTATTATATTTTATAATTACTATAATTAAGGTAAAATAAAAAGGTGAATTTCATAACAAAATTTAGATTATGGTTATGTCATGAATTTTCTACAGGCAATCTTATAGCTCCCAAAATTAAAATATCCTTTCAAATGTCTGGCATGAGTGCTTCCTGCTGAGTATCAGAGGGGATAACATAAAATCAAGAAGGACTAAAACTAGACCTTCAAAATACGTTAAAACCTTTTATGAATCCATGCTTTTGGTTCTACATATAGATCACTGGCTAAGCCATAGTTTTTTTGGGGTTTTTTGAATGTTTGCTGATATTACAATATATTTTTTAAAAAGAAATGAAACTATAAGATATATCAGAAAATATGTAATCATATTTTCTCAGATATCTGTGTTCTTTGTTCATTACAGGACTGATCTAATTTCTTTAGCAAATAATTCCCACTGACTGCAAAATGGAAATGAGGGTAGGCTTAATAAGTGGACATAATCTGTTACCCTCTCATGACTAGAGTAATTATACTTTAATAGTGTAATTTCTTATTATACAATATCATACAGCCTGCCTGCATTGACTTAGTTATTTAATATATTTGAAAAACTCACAGAATAATTTTAAATGCAAACATATTTACTACCAAAATGTAAAAGTCCTTACAATCTGTAAGCTCATGTGTTGTGGGGAAAAAAAAAAAAAAATCACTTCAGCAAAGAACTTCATATATGATTGTATGAATAAATTGTAGGCAACTGTAATTGATTTTATAAAATGTTAAGTGACACAGAGACAGGTACCCTAAAACCAGTAATACAATAGACTGCTCAGCTACTTGTTATCCTGAGCTGCTCCTCCAAAGCTGTTACTAGACTACATCTAATTTTGACACCTAATCCTCTTAAGAATTGATCCTCCCTTGTAAACACAGCTCCCTTCACAATGTAAGCAAATTGGTTTGCAAGGATTGATTGATAATGGGAAGTACACGTTCATCATGCACCAGAGTTGCCTGTATTAGAAATCTGAAAGGATGACATTTGCCTCTGTCTGTCACTTCCCAGAACTGGTCAAATATTTGTCTGGTTTAGCAAATGTAAATTGTATTACAGAAAAAAAAAATTACCAAAACAAAACAAAAAAAAACACCTACAAACAAACAAAAACCAACTAACAAACAAAAACGAAAACAAAACCCCAACTAAACAAACAAGCAACAACAACAACAACAAAACAACCAAAAAGCCAAAAAAAAACTCCCCCAAAAATTGAAGTTCATTATGGAACTTTCTACAATATGGCCCAGCATCATCAGCAGTCTGTATTATTAACAGAATATTACTTAGGTAAACATTATACAACAGCTTATTTATCTTCTCATTCCTAAGCAACTCTAGTGAAGCCTCAGTCTTTCAGATTAAATACTGCATTTTCTAAAGATTAGTCTGTGGAATTTTGACTTTGTGAGAAAACACCATTTCTTATAGTAATTCCCTGCTACTTTCATGCTTGAATCTCCAGAAAGTAAAGACTGAATTAAGTTGCAGAAGTTGCAGGTTCACTGTGATGGTCACTATTTTTATTTTTATACAGTATAACAGCCTGATACAATGTGACGTTGTTATTCTTTGGTCATATCCTGGAAGAACATGAAATATTTCAGCTGAGAGAAATTAAATCAAAATAATAAATATGTTCAATTAGAATATTTGTTTCTATAAGACTTATTTCTTCACATTCCTCCCAGACCTGAATCCTCATCAGTTAAGCAAGAGTAGAGTAAGTGGAATAAGCTGAGCAAACATAACATGTCTGGGCATTTTCAGTGTGCAAAGCTGGGATGAAAAAGCAGGATACAGGTCCAAGCTCAACAGGAGATCAGGTGCTACAGAGCACAGCATCATCTGGGAGCAAGTGACAGCTGCTTTCCTGCAGACAATCTGCTTTATGTGAGACAAAAATCCTTATGAGAAGTAGTAAAAGAGTGAGAATTTATGACAACTTTTCATGTGTTTAGGAGTCTCCCTAAAGTAACATCAGATGAACAAGGAAGATCATCTCACATTGAAAGGTAGGGGCTTTGGTCTGCCACTGAGCTGTGAAATCAGTGGCAGAGGAAGGTATTAATCATACCCCCTACAGAATGTTATGGGTCACATCTCCCACTAAATTCTGGTGTCAATAGAGGCTAAGGAGTTCTGAGAACTCTGGAAAACTCCCAGAATCTCATTCCTTTTGGCTGACTCACTCTAACTATTTTGAAAAATAACATCCAAACACAAAAAGATATTCCTTCATTTCTGCTTTGTAGTGTCTTCAAAGGGAGTTGTGTTACAGATTGCATAAATAAAATAAATAACCTGGGTTAACAGTTTAAAGACTTAGACCCTGTGATTGACAAGCTCAGTTTAGACAGAGCTTTTGCTGCTTGCAGAGACCAGATTTTGCTACAAGAAGTAGAAATATTTCACACATGTAAGATATGACAAATTAGACGATTGGCAGGCTTTTTTTCAGTACTGAATAGTGAGGATTCCTGTTCCGGTTGATTCTTCCAGGTTTGCTTGCAAGAAATTAGCATGTTCTCATTAGTAATTCTGGATAAAATCCTTTCCTTAACAAAGGAGTTGTGTGCTCTTTTTAACCAGGAAAAAAAAAAAAATAACGGAAAAAAAGACAATAAAAATGTTCCCATTTTAATGGCATGCAACAGAGGCTCTGATGATCCCAGCCATCGCATACACAAAGACAGAGATTAAAAGTACTACAACCATATAAGTTTGACCTTATCTTGTGCTCAAATGTGACATTCAAGTTCCTTGTTCAAATACACCACCTGCTAGTAGAATTATGCCTCAGAGAGTCTTTAGCAAAGGAACACATAAACCCATGATCTATACAAATATAGCAATTTGTACAGATATTTCTTAAAAATGCAGAAGATTATAGAGGCTGCCAGTAAAAATCACACAGTGAAATATTAGCTATACTGAAGTAAAGGATTTTGTTGCTATTAAGGTCTCTAAATACTGCAGTTTTTAATGCAGAGTAAATGGGACATGCAGGCACGATATATCACCTCTTCTTCATTACAATATCTCTTTGACCCTATGCTCCTTGTAGTTTTTTGTATGTTTGTTTCAAATAAATATTTTGAAATTTGAAGGTATTTACAATGAAAACAACTGTCAGTTTATAAATACAGACCTTGAATGTAACCTGAACCAGAGATATATTAGACGCTGTATCCATGGTTGACTGACTCTCTCTTCCATGGTACATTGGGTACTGAGTTCTTTTTAAAGCCCTGAGCCACAACTGCCTTGACCGATTGTATCATTTATATCTGTCTATCCTGACTATATGTAAAAGGAATGCTTTTGCTATTATAGAAATCCATCAGCTTTGCGCAGGCACAAATGACAGGCCTGGAGAATCAGACCTTCTTTGTGAAAAGAAAGGGTTCTTGGAAGCTTTCCCATCACAATTAAGAACGGCAAAATCCACACATTCCCTTAGGTTTCTATAGGTAAAACATAGGCATTTATGTCAAAGAGACTGATACTCCTAAAAAATTCTTTTTTATATTTTTATTTTTCCTTATGAGTCTAAGATTATCCTTCTAAACCCAATTTTTTCTAATATCAGTTCCTCCCAAAATAGATTTCTGGCCATTTTCCACTGTTATATAACCCAGCAGTACTTAAAAAATTTGGTTCTACCCTCTTTGGGACTAACCTACAAGAAATCAACTCTGATGCTACGGCATCCCTTAGCCTCCTCTTCAGCAGAACAAAAATGTCCAGTGCCCTCAGTTTTTCATACTGAACCTTTTGGTTTAGGTCTGATCATCTTGATACCTCTCTGCTGGAGTCTCTCCAATTTTCCAGGCCTCAGCTTTCAATCCACCTGAACAGAAGAGCCTTCCATCTGTCTGCTAGCTACATTCTTATCGAAGCACCATAGGATGTACTTGTACTTACTCTAGTAAGCAGTTCATCACATTTGTAATGAGTGAACTATTGGCTTATAGGCTGGTGTCCACTGTGTCTCCCAGGTCGTATTCAGCCATGACTTCCTTAGACTGTATCAAGGCTGTATTTCCCCTTACTTAATTTAGTGAGTTTTGTCAAGAGGCTTACAAAGCACTCTTGATAACTATCAGGGTCTGCCATTTATTATGTCAGCCACTCTCTCTGATACAATGCTATTTTTGAATTAGCTGAAGGTATACTCTTTGTCGTTACCCAGGTGAAGATAGTGCACAATATGGAGCCCATTACTGCTGTCTGGGTGTCCAGTCATTTTTCCACCTGCTTTCAACCCAGATGTCTAAGCAATTTAAAATTTATCTCCATACACATCTTCATTATCCACACTGTGGGATAAAGGGTCGGAAATGTTTCTGGTATCAGGAAAAAACACCATTCCCTTGTTCATACAGCCAATCATTGCACTGAGGATGACAATGATGTGTTCAAGCATGACACAACGACCTGATATTCTGACTATCCTCTTTATGAACTTGAAAATGGTTTCCAGGAAAATATGCTTTTTAGTGTATCCAGGAACTGAGATAAAACTGGGCAGACTACAATTCCTGGTCCTTCTACCTGCTTTTAAAGGATGGCTATAATTTTGCTCTCTGTCTGTCATCAGTAGTCATCAGGTGACTTCATCTAGTCACCACAGTTTTTTGTAAAAGATGTTGATCTGAGTCACATCAGCCATCTCTTTCAGTAGTGTTGAGTGGCTACTACACAGTCCTATGACTTTGAGTAAGCCCAACTTCTCTAAGTAATCCTAAATATAATACTGCTGGTGCTTCACTGCTATCTGTCTTGTCCTTCCCAAACCATAGTGGTACACACAGAGGTCTGAGAACAGAATTCCTGATTACATTAAGTAATGTTTTAGTGTACGTCTTTCTTATTTACCCTAGTTTCCATCTTGATTATGCTTTGTGTCTTAGTTCATGAAGGCCCCTGCTCAGTCAAGTAAGATTTCTGCTTGAATTCTTAGTCTTTATCCACAATGGAATGATTCATTGTTGAGTTCTTTTACTAAAAATGCTGTTTTATTAAAAATTCTTTTAAAAAATCAATAAAAAATCAGCAGCTTTCCTGGGCAGTCTTTTATTATTATTATTATTATTATTATTATTATTATTATTATTATTATTATTATTGTGCTTGGCACCTAAATTTTTAATATTTTTATAGGGATAGGATAGTTTTGTAATTTAACAGTTCAGAAAAAATAGCAAACAATATATTGGGATGTTTAAATGGATTTTTTCCTGCAGTGTCTCAGCACAACAAGCCCTTCACATTGAGTCAGTAGATGAAAAAACATACTAGAGAATGGAGTAATTTCTTGATGTGAGATATACAATTCAAGGATTAGTACCTCCTGACTCAAAGATAAGTTGAAAGAAAGAAAGAAAGACAAACAGACAAACAAAACTAGAAAAAAAATAAAAATAAATAGCAAACAAAACCCATCAGTTTCAAACAGTTAAAATATTTAACTTTAAAACACAAAAGTGTGAGATTACTAACTGATTGTGCTAGAATAATGCTATAACATTGTTACTAGAAAAAAATTACTGGGATTAAATTTTTCCAACAGCGAATAAAAATAAAACAAAAGCCCAATAATCCTTTATCTCCTCAGTGTCAAGTATTGAAGTGATCTTGAAACATAAAGTGCTTATATTATGCAGCACTCTTCTGTGGCAGCAACACTTTGTAGCATGTGTGTTTTGATTATTTCTTCTGCAAGGTTAATGACAGTGCTTTAAAAAATATGCACTTTTGCAAAAACCTGATTCTTATAAGCATAATATATAAGAAAGAGCAGACAAGATTTATTGAACAACAGTAACCCTACACTTGTATGTGACTTTGCTTTTTTCAATAAAACATATTGAATGAACTATATTTGCTTATAGACATCATTCCGTACTTTTGGAGTTAAGAACAGCAGATAACAATGTAACTACCTTTATGTGAGGTAAAGAACGTCACCATCTTCTTTTTACAGATGGTGGGTTGAGGAAGAAACTGCAGAGAAACTTTCTATCTACAAAAGCCTTAAGTTCATCTGTCATATCTTCTTCATCTACATTAAAAAAACAGAAACAAACCCAAGCAACATTATTCTTTTTTTTTTTTTTTTTCCTCAAGTGCCACTTCTTTGTCAGAGACATTTCATTTGTTAAATCTGGAAGAGTGCTAAAACAAAAAGAAATTTATCTTCATAGTCAAGCAAACACCTCTATGCTAAGATGTCTAACTTGTGCAATTAATCCTATTCATAGTCTCAGTACAGCTTTATAGCCAGATTAAGAAAGTATTTGAAAAACATCACAGAACCTGAACGTGTACTTATGTCATGCTATGTTACCAAAGAAAATTATTTTTGTATATGATTCTGACATAGATATGTGCTATGTTTTCATTATTAACTACTTTAAAAGCTGCCATTAAAACTATAAAAAAGAGGAGAAAGCAAGCATGAGGTAATAACACTGAATGGTAAATTTGGTTTAAATATTAACAGTATAGGTTTTTTCCTCCACTTATGTACTCCACATAATGTTTAGTTATAAAGCATGAGCCATTGCCTGTTTTTATTTTAAAATGTATTAAAAATGTCAAAAAATACTGGTTTTGGGAAGAAAAAAAAAAAAGGCAGGCAAGACAGCTTGGAGCCATTTAACTTGCAATTTTTTTTTGTTAGAGAAGTACATACACACATAGATACACACAATCACACACACACACGCGCACACACACGTACACACACACGCATAACAAACACACACAGAATCTCTCTACTATGAGCCTAGCAAAGATCAAGCAAAATTGTAGAAGGATCAAGCTGTGTAAAACATTGCTTTTAGCTGCTTCTCTCCTCAGCAGTTCTCAGCAGTTTGTCAGAGAATACTCTCATTAACTAAGCTGAAGGGTTATTAAACCCAAATTAAAAAGAAAGAAGAGGAAGATGACAGCAGAGAAACAAAACACACACAAAAGTGGGAATCCATCTTCCTTCTTTTATTCATCAGAAATTTACCTGAGTACGCAGCGGGTGAATAGGTAATTTGTATTTCAAATGCTTTGTTATATACCTGATGTTAGATGTCGTGAATCTGAGGTAGGGCACACAGGCTACACATTCCCTCTGAAACTAAGGATTTAGTTGACATTTCTGGATCACATCCCTGCTTCCTTTTACTTATTACTCAGACTCTTGCTCATTGACTTAATGGTGCTATGTTGAATCTAGGTATGTTTTAGGAGATTTGAAGGTATAGGTGATAATCAGTTAAAGTAGCTCTATTCAGTTTTTCCTTGCAAGCTAAATTACAGTTTCTAGACAACTGTAGTCAGTAGATACCCTATTAAATCATGCCATTAGAATTAATATTTGATGTATCAGTTTGCACTAATTAATGTTAATTTCACATTTTATTTTTTTTTGTTTGTTTATAAAATATGACCTCTCCTTGGATTAAAAACATAGAGTTCATGGTGGCTAGCATTGACATTAAGTCTTGACAGAATGAAATCAGCAACACTTTTTTAGTGGATAGTGCCATGGCAGGTAAAACTAGTGACAGCAACTTAGTCTAATTTAAATAACTAACTTTAAATATGGCAAGGCCATACCACTGCTTTCTGTCACAAGAACAGTTCTTAAGATAGAAAAGACATGTTCTGAGAAAAGAAGCTGATTCACAGTAACTGACAATATGCCTGCTAAGTAGGTTTGAAATATCAATACTATTGACCTTGGTGTGAGAAACATTTCCTTCTTGTAGGAGATCTGCCTATCCAACAATCAAAAATTAAAAAGTGACTCATCAGACAGCAGATTACTGAAAAAAAAATCGTTTTGTTTGGAATTAGACGTCAGCATTAGTTGCTGTTCTTCCTGTGATTGCAGCTGAGATAGAAAGCATTACCTTTTATTTTAGGAAAAAGCCTGACAGGATTTACTGATTAATACTTTCCTTGCATAAAAATGTGAGTCATCTTCAATGGCATTACTATGAGTGGAGTCAAAGCATTTGTCTAGGCATTAGTCAGATTTAACAAGGTAAGTGTTGTCAGGATGAGGTACCTTGGAAGGAAATTGCTAAATATGCAAACATTAGCTTTGGTGATCTAATTTCTTACTATAGAAGTGCCCCTCCCTTAGGGAAGAGGGAGAGAAACAACTGTCAACTTAAAGGTCTGGCATTTCAATTCAGAGTAAAGAACAACTTCCAGAGTAATCAAAATCTTTAAATACACAGTGGTTTTTCATGATAGAGAAGCTAATCTCAGCTATTTTTATATTGCATTCTATCTTATAAACAAGCTTCCAAACTCTGAATTCTTGGTTCAGTCCCTTGTTTGGTGCTATGTACATTTAAACACCATCATTGTCCTGTATGGAAATTATTGTTTTATGACAGGGAAGTAATTTCTCTGTGTGTAATGCACACAAAATAAGTTGGGTTCTTTTGTAAAAATGTAAGGTACATTGGAAACTTGCAAACAAAAAGTACCTTTTATGTTTGCAAAAATCTCCCACTTCTCATGCATTCAATTAATATCTTTTAGTCTTAATTGAGTTTAGTTTTTAAATAAATCCAAAACTCAAACTGGACTTTCTTAAATTTAAATATTTCGATCTTTTTGGTCTAGATAATATTCTATATTACTCTTTTGAGTTTCAGCAGACTTTAATTCATTTTGGCAAAATAGAAGTTTGAGGTCATGTTTATGATAGGACAAACATCTTCCATTGAAAAATAAATAGAAACATAATTTATTGTGATGTGTCTGGAATTGTATACAATTTCCAGTGCATAATTTTACAGTTTATTTTTAAAAAATTGGTTGTTCCATAGTGAATAGTGATTTTCTGTACTACAGCCTTTCATAGCCTTTGTAAATGATGCTCATATCAGGGTATGAGAAAAACCAAATATTTTGATTGCTGCTGTCAACTTATTTACACTGTATTCCTATCATACTGTATTTTAAGGACTTTGATTGAAAAAATCGTGTGTAACAAGTAATTATTATACGTCCCTTGTTATTAAAGTATCATTCTTCTATTTTTTTTATTTGATACAGTTATTAAAAATAATAAAACTTTAAAATCATCAAATGTTTTCTAATAATTCTAATATTAAATAGGGTCCAGAAAGTGATAGTTAAATGATGTTAAAAATACTTGATTCATTTATTTCACAATGTTTTCATTGACCTTTTTCTTCTTTTTCTCATATCAAATTTCACTAAAAGAAAATAATATAGGAATTGGCTAGAGTGTTTTCAAATACTAAAACACACCTAAAAATGCTTGCACTTTGTCTTAACTTAATTATTTTCATTTTTTAATGCTTTCCATGAGTGAATTGCCATTAACATCACATATTAGAAATCCATTATGAATAATTATTACCAAGGACAAATGCATTTACTCTGCAGAGACAAAAAAAAAAACAAAAAGGCAGCAAATTTTAACAGTTTTGTGCAATACAAAAAATATATTAAGAGAACTAGCTCATTAAAAGTTTAAAAGCAATGTCAGGCTTTATCCAGAATTAAATCTCTTTGGTTATGATAACTAGGTGTTTCAGAATAGATGTATTTTCTTACAAAAATATTTTGACATTTTGTATTTATGTAAATAAATAACCATCTCAGACACAAAGATCATAAAGGTGAACAGAAATATTAATGAAAATAATAAAAGATAATTCTTATCCTGTACTAGTTTGTTAGTTCTTTAAGAGAATCTTTTAAAAAGACATAAATTATTTCTGTCATCATAAAAACTTTAGAATTTTTGAGTCTGATACAGTCATGACGGAGGATATTCTTTAAGAAGAGAATCTTTTAAGAAGAGAACTACAGTATCCTTACTGTTAACTGGAACACTAGGCAAATTAATTAGTTTCATCTGTATGTATTTCCTCTACTAAATTTTTGATTAGTAATCCATTAAATTTATTAAAAAAAAAAAAAAGAAAATAAAGAAGAGCTAAACAAATTTTAAACAGAATTTCCTAGCATTTCAGGCAGGTCTGGAGTTTTTAACGAAATTCAAACATTATCCAAATGAAGACATTATATTCTGATGAATGGAGAATTAGAGGAGTAAACAGGTAGTTGGGTGTTTGGGCTTAATGAGCCCTGATTATTAGGTGATACCACAGAGTTTGTATTGGGCTGGATCACTTGTCAGAAGAGGCTGAGGAACCAGAGATTGTTCAGCCTAGAAAAGAGATGGCTGTAGTGAGGAACTGAACATCAGATTCCCAGTGCCTAAAAGGAGCTGGACCCAGGCTCTTCATAAGTGTGCCTGGTGAGAGGATGAGAGGCAACAGAATATGCTGGAAAAGGAAATATTCATGTTGGGTATGATGAAGAGAAAATTTGGAATAGGATAACAAAAAGGTGAAGCAAGTTATCCCAAAAGATTATAAAACAATGGTTATTTTTAAGACCTCTCTGGAAGTAGCATGAGCAGAGCTGGGCAGGTCAGACCAATGAGCTCTGACTTCAGCACTTCCCTTGCAGTAAGATGGACTGGAGACTTTGTGAGATCCTTTCCCAGTTGAATTATGCCATGGTCATATGACTTTATATCCAAAAATACAGGTCAGAGGCATCATGATAACAGCAAAGAAAACGGAAATCTCACAAAAGATGAGAAGGTGCATTTAAATGAAACTATCTCTCATAATATAATCTATTTATTTAGGAATCTCTCTGTAAGATTTTCTAACACTTTATTGAAGCTATATAGCATGAAGTATTGACAGGGAAAAAGTGAAATAAACTTCTATATCAACTTGGTGAGACAACAACTGCATCTTTGCTGGACTGACATTTGTGAAAATGCAGTGACAAAAGATTAAATTAAGCATGGGACTACAATGTTCAGACACTTTTTGTGCTTGACATGGTCCTTTCTTCCTCATTTTCCATGAAAAGAAGCCACAAATTAGACTGCTTTGTTTGTTTGTTTCTTTCCTTTATTGGTTGTGTTTTTTTTCCAGATTACTAGTAGTACAGTTAATGATAGTTCTGATCTGTCACAGCATCCTGGAAAGAAGCCTAGGTTTAGGGGGGTTGTTTGCTTTTTATTTGTTTGTGCTGTTTTGTTTTGGGTTTGGCTTGGATTTGGTTTTTGTTTTGTTTCTAGGGTTTGGGGTTTTTTATTTCTTAATTAAAGTGAATTAAATTAAATGCATCAAGTTTTGAAATAGTGTATTAATTGTACTCTAACCACAACTGACATGCTGTAACTACGGAAACATAGAATTATCTTGTTCAATGTTTTGTAAAGGGTACTCTGAATATGCAAAGAATCATTGTTTAAAATTTGCATAAATGCCCTACATTTACAAAATTACTGAGAAATTTTATTGTAACAAAACTGTGCTATTTCCTTTTTTCCATTATCATACTACTGTACATACTCTATTCATGACAGATTTTTCTTTCAAGACATTATATTTAGAGCCAGAAATTGATTTCTCTATGTAATTTATTTATATTGAATGGCTCTGTAAAAAGAGACAGTCTTTGTTTTCCCCTCAGTTAGAGGTATGGATAATCTATGACAGTGAATTCTCCCTTTATCTGAAACATTTTTGTCCTTTTTTATGGAACAAGCCATCAGAATTCCTATTTTAAATATCTCATGTTTATTCTGAGGTGCTAAGAAATTTTGAGATCTCCTGCTTGAGTTTGCATGCTTATTTTTAATAAGAGAGAACAGTTGTTATAATTTGCCATACTATATTTCTTATTGTTGCTAGTGTCAAACATGTGATTTAAAGTAGTTGATGAATTTATTTTTATTTTTATTTAGACTCAAGGACATTCTTTGTTTTATTTATTATTATATATTTTGTTTGTAAGTGAAACTCAAGAATGATAAATTTTCTTAACATCAGCAACTGCTGCATGACAGCTTTGACTATACTGACCTTAACATAAATCAGTTTTTTTATTATGATGTGAAAAATCTTAACCTTTTTTCTTTGTTTTGGCTTTTATTTATGCCTGCTTAAACACTGCAAATGGAGATGGAGGGAGCACCCTGTTATCTTCTTTATGGTCAAGTGCAGCTGATGTCAATGAACTGTGTACAGGAATCTTCTCATTTCTTAGGGTTTTTTTAAGACAGATGTATACAAAAAAAGTGTGTTTGGTCATAAATAAGAAATAGCTATTCACCCTTTAGATTTATATTATCCCTCTCTGGTAGCTGGCCCTTTAAAGGGCTAGTTTAGATAAGAATTTCTAAAAAAATCTCTTCTGAATTTCCTGGGGGAATAAAACATGGTTGTTTTTTAGCTTACTCTTTGTAAATATTGTGACAACTCATGATAGCTGTGAGCCTGGGAATTTCTGCATGAAACTACTATCTCTCATTTTCTCTGACTCTTGCATGTCCTGGAATGATACAGGGAGCTGCCACTTTTCTCCTACCACTCCTTCAACTGAAATAGTGGTCCTCAAATAGGCTGCACTATAAAAGACTATAGCCTTTTCTTTCAGTCCTACCTGGGAAGTGCACTCTGTGTGAATGGTGGTGTCAGAGACTGAAATGGTTAATGGCTTAAACATTGTTAAGATCACCAAAAGACTTTTGTCCACTATAACCACAAAGAAACAGCTGCTCATCTACCAAAGCCCACCTCTCTCTGAATACACCTCCTAATTTGGACTGGGAAAGGATCTTGGGATAAGATAAGAGGGTACTGTTGTCCAGCTATCCCAGGTGCAGAAGCACATGCATACCTGAAGCTACAAACTGGATTTCCAGGTAAGGGAAGAGGTTGATAAGGCAAATTCTTTGAGCTTCTTATCATGCCAATATACTCCCTTTTATGATGACTTTACTGTGAAAACCCCTCTGAGGAGCATCAAAAACATTTCCCACCTCGCCTGAGCTATTCATCTCAGATGATGGACCATAGTAGGTCATGATTGATGCTGACATAACAGGCAGCTGTAACACCTTAGAAGCTGTCAGAGACTCATAACATGTCCTGTGACATCATCCATTGTAAAACTCCCTGCCCCAGAGGAGGTACTAGATGTTTTCACCTCAGTTTGAGTTTATATAATTCATGAAAATCCTTGAGTTGGGGGAGGGGTTAGGGGTTAGTGACTTTCCCCACCCCCAACAGATTAAGACCATGATTTTGACAGGACTACGGCCACCACTTAAACCAGCAGACATCAAAGCTGCAATTGCAAGGTTTTACCACTGGATACAACGGATGGTGACTGTATATATCTTTCTACTTTTATCCTTCTTTTCTCTCCCTTATTAATTTTTTAAGTGTTATTTTTATTCTTTAATATTGCTGTATTACTAGAGATGACAGTAACCAAAAAGGCTATAATATCTGTTTTCCTTTGAAACAAAACTGTTCTCATATAGACCATACATATACATATTTACAAACACCAATAATTCAGTGTCATTTCACTCTAATACACCCCAAAAGATCTATTAACAAGAACCTGGCTTACCTTCTGGGGCAGGTCTTAAGAGGTGGCACCCAAATAAACCAAATTAGAGAACAGTTGGATTAGTTTGATGTATAGATAAAGTATGAAAGTCATAGCAAATACACAGGATATTGTTGAGGACTATTAAGAAGCAATATTCTTCACTTCTGAGAAGAGTCTGTGATATGAAGATGTATACAGAATGGTTCAGTCAAGCAAACCTTAGCTATTTACTGTAGGAATAAATGAGATTCAGGCTCTGATAGCGGGTTTGGATACTGAATATTTGTATTTGGATTCTTCTGTGTCATGTGGAATATACTTTCTGTCAAACATAATCCTGTCATATCAGTCTGGACAGCCAAGTAAATGAAGTGACTCAGTCTTGTTCCTATTCTATGGTGTTTTTGAAGAAACAGTGAGAGAGTGAAGACATCTGACCACACTAGTAATAAATGGTTGCATTTTCTGCTGTACACCATTTTTAGCTATATGCTGGCTCTCTGTGCTGCTTCTAACCTCTGAGTGCTTCCAGCACTCTTAGTTAAGAAGTCATCTAGATTGCCAGAGGAGGAACACAGGATAATTCTGCAAGTATTTCCCCTAGAATATTTTAGTCTCCTCTTTTAGCATGCACTCTGGCCACAATGATGTGGACATAAAAGAAACTTGGCTTTAACACCACTAATAATAGTTGTATTATTGCGTATATGTAGATGTTTTGTCAGAAAAAAACCAAACACCTTTTACAAGATTGAAACATTCCAAATCAGTTTCTGCAGTTTGACAGAAATAAGGAAATAAGGGATAAGGAGATCCATCTTCATCTAAGCTACTTTCTTTGAAAATGTGCATTCATCTTAACATCAGTTCTTGTCACATTTCTCATCTGACAGTTAAAATATTTTGAGAATAGTAGTCTGCAGGCTTTTAATGAAAAGTCATGAAAACTCACAGTTGATTCACTGATAGAAAAACTTCAAGAATCATTTGTATTATCTGCTTTCTCACACAGACAAAATTAGAATTTTCTATTTAAAATGGTAGCCTAAAGGGACTAATTTGTAATAGTCAATGTATGTAACACTTTCTCTGTCTCTGTGCCTCTGTACCTTTTACCCATATATATTTAGGTAAATGTATATTTTGAAATACAACAGAATTTTTCCTTGCCTAGATTGCTCACAACTAGCAAAGTTTCATGTGGGGAAAGTCCTGCTTGACAAACTTAATTTCTTTTTATGACAAAGTAATACACCTACTTGATCAAGGGAAGCCAGTTGATGTAATTTGTCTGGATTTCAGTAAAGCTTTTGATACTGTAACTAGCAATATCCTTCTGGACAAACTGTCCAGCACAGGGCTGAATAAACACATCATGCAGTGGGTGAGCAATTGGCTCATGGATAGGGTGCAAAGGGTTGTAGTAAATGCAGTTACATGAGTCTGGCAACTGCTCTCTAGTGGGGTACTGCAGGGCTCCACTTTAGGGCCAGTTCTCTTCAACATCGTCATAAGCTACTAGGACACAGGATGGGACGGAAAACCAAGTTTACCATTGTTACTAAATTGGAAGGAGCTGTTCACTCCCTCAAAGCCAAGGGGGTCCTGCAGAGAGACCCTGACAAATTAGACAACTGGGCAATCCCCCCTCGCAAAGGAGAGTGCCAGATTCTGTGCCTGGGATGGGGCAGCCCTGGATGTTTGTACAGACTGGAGAACAAGATGCTTGAGAGCAACCCTGTGGAAAGAGAACTGGGAGTCCTGGTCAATGGCAAGTAGAATATGATTCAGCAGTATCCTGGCAGCCAGGAAGGCCAACCGTGTCCTCGGGGGCATTGCCAGCCAGTTGAGGGAGGGGATTGTCAAGCTCCGCTCTGCACTGAGGTGGCCTCGCCTTGAATATTGTGTGCAGTTTTGGGCAACATGTTATAGGAAAGATATTAAGCTATTAGGGAGTGTCCAAAGAATTGTTACAAAGGTGTTGAAGGGCCTTTAGGGAAAGCCATACAAGGAGTGTTTGAGGTCACTTGGTTTGTTCAGACTGGAGAAGAGGAAACTGAGGTAAGACTTCATTGTGGTCTACAGCTTTCTCACGAGAGGTAGCAGAAGGCCAGGCACTGATCTCTCTCTGGTGACCAGTGACAGAACCTAAGGGATCAACACAAAGTTGTGTCGGGGGAGATTTAGGTTAGGTATTACGAGAAGGTTTTTCACCCAGAGGGTGATCAGACACTGGAATAGGAAATGGTCACAGCGCTAAGCCTGCCAGAGTTCAAGAAGTGTTCAGGCAATGGTCTTAGGCATTGATCTTAGGTGATTTTTGGGGGTTGTACTGTGCAGAGCCAGCAGTTGGCCTCAATAATCCTTGTGGATCCCTTACAACTCAGGATATTTTATAATTCTATTGACATGAAGGAGAAATGTTTGGCAAATTATGTTAGGAATAGTCCACAAAAGACAGGTTAGAGTATTCAATAACTTATGGCATATATCCTCTCTAGTGGCAAAAAGTAATTTTTGGGAATTTTGAAAACTAAAACTAGAGCTGTAGGCAGGAGAGAGGGAATAAGGGAGAGACAACAAGAGAAAATGAAAATTTTCCCCATCAGCCAAAAACAGAAGTGATGGGGGTTTCCAGATGAGCATCCTCCACTGAGCAGATCATCCTCCACAACATTTTTTCTCATAGTAACTATACCACTTTCATCAGGATCTATTCAAACTGTCTATGGTTGTTTCTGCATATGGTGTGCTATTACTAGATGAAGCATGTGTTGAACAGGGACATATGATACTTGCTGTTTGTGGTTAAGCTTCCTTCGTATATATTACCTCATCCCTTAAAGTTAAATAAAGGCTTTTACCAAAAATTTAGGAAAAGGACCGGCAAATTAAATTAAGGAGAATTATCAATGCACTACCAACCCAAACTGGTTTTCCTCAAGGAAGTTCTTCAGCAGTATATGATTGACTAGGACTATTTCAGCCTTTTTACTCTCTTTTTTCCCCTTAAAAAAATTAGTGTGAAAGAGAATATGCATCTGTATTTGGGTGTGACTACTACACTTAGTAATAACAAAATTGAAATCTTTTACTTCAAGAAAATTACAGCTAGATCCCAAACTGTGTGTCTTAAAACACATACATACACGTGGAATAAGTGAAATTTGAGTTTACTCTGATTTTTGCAAGAAAAAGAGATCCACTCAAAAGAAAAAAAAAGAACCAACAAATTTCTGTTTGTTTTGGATTCTTTGCTTGTTTTCTGCAAATTATTTGTGTTAGAAAATGTCAGGTCAGAATATTGTACCTTATTTATGGACCACTATCTAGCAAAATTAATAAATAAAATCAGATACCAACATTTACCACAAAAAAATACTGTCGCCCTGACACACAGATAAATTCATTGATGCATATTCATTGTGGAAGCTACATAGGTGAACTTTTTGGAGAAGAAATATCTTGCAGTCTCAACATTTATATTTATGCAAAGTCAACAGGTCTGGTAATAGGTGTTATTTTTTTACTACTCCAAAAGTGAATTCTTCACACTAAATATGAAACTACTATTTTAGCAATATGAACTAAAAGTCTTAAATTCCCATGGATGAATTATAACCAAGTGCTAATCTGTGAAATCATTCACCAACTCTCTCAACTCATTCACTGGGTGATTGTGTATATAAAGACTTTCCATAAAGCATAAAAATGATTTTATGAATTCCAGGACTATGTGTGTGTAAATCTTACTATGTAAAAAGACAAGTTATTTGGATTCCATCCAAAACCTATTACAGGAATGAGGTATTCTTATAGTGGAAATCTTGTTATCATCAATTGACATCACAAATAAGTGAAAAAATGTTCCTATTTG
The DNA here is from genome assembly GCA_035583185.1 of Anabacerthia variegaticeps. Classification (NCBI taxonomy): domain Eukaryota; kingdom Metazoa; phylum Chordata; class Aves; order Passeriformes; family Furnariidae; genus Anabacerthia; species Anabacerthia variegaticeps. Next base: position 71,363,326 of record JAWWEW010000001.1, read on the forward strand.
CCCCTTCAAATGACTTCTTTGACAACATCTTTTAAAATTTCCTCTAAAGTAGCATTTATCAACATATACAGCCTAAACAATAAAAATGTTTAGTTTGACTCACTTTTTCACTCATGGGAGAAAAAGTAAATCATAATCAAACTGATTCTATATCAAAGAATGAATTCTTTTCAGATAAATTCCATTGTAACAAGTATTTAACAGTTTCTCCATGGAAAAGAGACTTTTGTTACTAATTTCTTCATGAGAAAATTTTACAAGACCTCCTGGTCCAGTCATGTTTGAAAGAGTAGATATGCCAAAGAAGCAACTAGGTTTCTTCAGTTGTGGTCTGTGGTAGCTGGGTAGATGTAGTACATCCAAGTGAACAGTGCCATTGAGGGAAAGCCACTGTTAGACCTATGTTTGTGGTGGTAGGTGGAGAAAGATTAAGCAGACAAATTCAGTATTGTAACAGAGATGAAATAAATATAGCAATGAGGAAAGCAGATGAGTGCAATTCAGAGGATTTAAGACAGAGAACATTTCAGAGAATCACAGAATATTCTCTGTTAGACAGGACAGTGGAATAAGATTTCAGTATCTCATGTTATAACTAATTTGTTGACTGGCAGTTAGCAAATATTATTTATATATCCAGAAAATTACTCAAAATATTGTACTCAGGTATATTTTAGTGTATAACTTATGTATTTTTATTTAAATTACATATAAAAAAAGGTGAAAGTTCTAGAAGTTGCAACATCCTTGTAAATAAACTGAATCAGAATGTTAGTTATATAGAAGATTTTATGGATTTCTAATGCACTTAAGGTTTAGGAAGTAATATCTACAACAAAGATGTGCTTTAAGATAAAGCCTGTGACATATTTTACAACATTCCAGTCTAATACCAGCTACTGGTATGTCAGTCAGTTCATTATTCTGCATAATTAAGAAATAGCCAGGTTTATATATTCTGAAAGATGGAAAAGAAAAAAAAATTACAAAACACACATTCATTTGAAAACCTACTGTATTTGATATATACAATAGGTTGGATTTCTTTTCAGACCTGTCCTTGTATTTCTCAAGTGAGATAAAAAAATACAGATTTCACAACATACCCTCCTAATTAATTGCACTATAGTTGCTAATTACCTTTTCATCTGAAAATATCCTAAACATTTTCAATTATAGAAGTTTCTTTAAAAAGATCTTATTACTTTAAGCTGTATTATTGCAATGTTTATGTTCAAAGTTCAGTGTAGAATATTGATATTAAGTGTGTAATGAAAGAGAAACTGACTGGAGTGGAAAGCTTTAACTAGTGTTTGGAAACAATTTCCCAGGTTTTATTATGATGAAATTCTGATGTATTGTGGTGATTCATGCATATATTTAGCCTTATTTGTTTTCAGCAGACACTTAAAAGTAGCAATTTTTGCACTTTAGTACACAAAGTATCAATTCATGCATGTCTTTTGTCTTAGGAAAGATATGGGGTTTATTCAGTCCTTATGCAAAAGATTTGACACCTTTCTACATGGTATGCAAAGTTTTGTCTTTAATGTATTTAATTTTATTAAAAATACTGATATGTTATCATTTTGTTCTATCCTGGGGGTTTTGAGACTGTGACATATAACATGGATTACAGACACACAATTATGTCATTTACAGAAACATGGAAGAAAAACTTTAAATATAAAGTTTTTGTTTCAGTTGAGAATTTGGAGCTTTCTGCTATTGAAACTGCAAAAAAAACAGTGAAATATTAAAGTATATGAACCTTGAAGTATTTCAGAAATGTTTGAAAAGGTGTTCTGAATTAACAGATTTACCACAACATAAAGAATGTGTGAAGAAAAGGTTGGTAAAGCTGTTTGAGTACACTCTGTTATTTCTGCTGCAAATCTAAATGGTTATTACTACTGAAATCTGAAGAATTTTATTCTGTTCCTTTTTCCTACAGATTCACAGTTTATAATCCAATCTTGTAAATATGTACAAAGTAGCATGAACTTATCTGAATTTTCAGACACATTTGCTGAAATAGAACATAGATTTAGAAAAAAAAAATAATGCTTTATGTGTGGATGAGAGATGTAAAGATATAACTGTAGAGCTATTTATCCTAAGGATGGAAGAATAGCTACATGTGATACGTTTTCACAGACTTGCTTTGTAAACAAATGCCAAACAGTTTGAAAATTAAATTGTTTTAAAATATAAAAATATAATCTCATCTTAAAAGGCTTACTAGTCATATCTTATTTATTAAAGAAAAAGCTTTGCAGGTTTAACAGTAGCAATATAATCATTTTGAAGTTCTAGCACACCCTCTTTGTCCTGTTTGTTGTCTGTAAAAATGATAACACGTACTTGAAATATTGGCGTGAAGTTCACTTATTCTATATTTAATTTGGTATCAATGATCTGTGAATCATCGTAAATCAAGCAGCAAGTAGACCCTCTCTTACTACTTTGGATGCATCAGTCTTGAAATTAGCATTTCATCTGTTGAAATTAAAATTAGTATGTATTCTAATATTTTCTCATTTATTACTGTATTTGAGTAGTAAAACATGAGCAACGTTTCAATACTAAGGACAAAAAAATATGGTAATGTACACAGCTGCAGTTCTGCTGACAAATGATCAATGTGGAGTCATGTAATAGGGTCAAAGATGTTACTTGAAGGTGATAATACTAACACCTAATAAATCATGTTATAAATACCAGAAAGAAATTCAGGTTAAAGTGCATTCAGAAAACTTCATGAAGAGATCTGTTCCTCTTGAATTTAAGCTGCTGAAAATTTTAAAACAATATAAAAAAAAGCAAGGATAAAAATTATTTGGAGCACCATTCAGGTAACACATACTTTAGAAAATTTCAGAGAAAATTGTCAGAACACTATTTTCAATTTCCTCTGTGAGTATGTCAATATCTGTAACAGACTTAGACCTTAGTCCTCCAGAAAAAAAATATGTATTGTAAATAAAATACTTAGTCCTTTATGAACTTGTTTATGCTTATCTCACAGTCTCCAGACTAGATCCATTCCTTGATACAACAATCTTCTTGGAATACAAGTGAACCAAGACAGTTCATAGATAACTCATATGCACTGATGTTTGAATAAACACATAGTCCCTTATTAGATTACAGTAAATTTAAGTTTTCTTATCCTAGGGAACTTACCATCTGTCTGTCTAACTTTAAGCAAACTTTAAGAAAAGCATTCAACAGTGGAAAAGCACTGCAGCCTGATCACTTCAAATATATGTTGTTCCTGGGATGAGGGGAAAAAGATAAGGACATATATCTTTTTTTTTTTAAAGCCATTTTCCTTTGTCCTATCATTACACGCCCTCGCAAAAAGTCCCTCTCCAGCTTTTCCCTAAGTTCCCTTTAGGTACAGGAAGGCTGCTATAAGGTTTCTCTGGAGCTTTCTCTTCTTCAGAGTGAACAACCACAGTTCTCTCAGCCTGTCCTCATAGAAGAGGTGCTCCAGCCCTGTGATCATTTTCATGGCCCTCCTCTGAACTCAGTCCAGCAGGTCCACATCCTTCTTAAGCTGTGGACCCCAGAGCTGAACGCAGTACTCCAGGCAAGGTACCATGAGAACACAGTGGAGGGGAAGCATCCTCATTCCACCCTCTGGCAGCACTTCTTTTGGTGCAGCCCAGGATACAGTTGGCTTTCTGGGATGCAAACACATATTGATGGGTCATTCTGAGTTTCTCATCCACCAACACACACAAGTCCTTCTCAGGGCTGCTGTCAATCTGTTCTCCACCTAGACTGTATTTCTGTTTTGAATTGTCTGGATGAGCAGGTGCCCCAGGTTTTCATAGGCCCACCTCCTAAGCTTGGCAGGGCTGGAAAGTATCCCTTCCCCCCAGCATAGTGACAGCACCAAACAGTTTGGTGTCATCAGCAAACTTTCTGAAGGTGCACTTAATCACATTCTCCTTGTTGCAGACCAAGATGTTAAACAGTGCCAGCCCCAATATCAACCCCTGAGGAACATCACTCATGCTCCTTTCCATGTGAACATTGAGCCATTGACCACAACCCTTTCAGTGTGACCATTCAGCCAATTTCTTACCCATCAAGTGGTCCATCTGCCAGATCCATATCTCTGCAATTAAGAGACAAGGATGTCATATGGGACAGTGCTAAATGCTTTGCACAAGTCAGGGTAGATGACATCAGTTCTCTTCCCTTATCCACCAATGCTACAACACTGTCATAGAAGACTACCAAATCTGTCAGATATTGTTTGCTCTTAATGAAACCATGTTGGCTGTCACCTCCTTATTTTCCATGTGTCTTCTTGCCAGGCACAGAGGTGAGAACAACTTATAGTTTCATCAGTCATCCTTATTTCCCTTTTTAAAAATGGGGCTTATGTTCCCCCTTTTTAACTCAGTGGGTGCTTCACTGGACAGCCATGCCTTCTCAAATATGATGGATAGTGTCTTGGTCATTTCCTCTGCCAGTTCCCTTAGGACCCATAGATGTATCTCAATAGGTCCTATGGACTTGTGCAACTTCAGGTCCCCTAGACAGTCTCTAACCTGGTCTTCTACACAGGCAATTAACCATTCATTTCTGCTTTTGCCTTCTGCAACTCAGGCTATGTGGCTGGAGCTCCTGCAGGTGATGACTGAGGCAGAAAATTCATTGAGTACTTCAGTCTTACCCATATACCAGGTAACCAAGTCTCTTGTTTCCTCCTGGAGAGGGCTCACATTTTCCCTAGTCTTTCTTTCATCACCAACTTTTCTACAGAAGCTCTATTGCTGCCCTTGAAATCCCTGGCCAAAAATTGAATTTTATTGGTTTTCCCATCCTGATCCCTGGCTTTTTGGACAGCTCCCTGTACTCCTTCCTGCTTCTGCCCTCTGGAGGCTTCCTTTTAGTGTTTGAGCTTGTCAAGGATCTCCTTGTTCATCCACACAGGCATCCTGGCATTTTTGCCCATCTTCTTCTTCATTGGAATGAATCACTCCTGAGCTTGGAGAACGTGATCCTCAAACCCCTGAAACCACATTTCTTGGGCCCCCCTTCCCTCCAGGGCTTTATCACATGGTACTATACCAAGCAGAACCCTGAAGAAGACAACACCTCCTCTCCTGAAACCAGGGTAGTGACCTTCTGTGTGCCCTCCTTCCTGCCCTAAGAATCTTGAACTCCATAATTTCACAGTCACTGAAACCAAGGCTGCACGTTTCTCAGCAGCACCTCTTCATTGGTCAGAACAAGGTCCAGCATAACACCTCTCTTTGTTGGCTCCTCTATCGTTTGGAGAAGGAATTAATATCACATCATATCATATCATCATGCCGTATCATATCATAATTATATCAGCAGGGCTTCTTATGGCCCCTCTCAAGAAGTCTTGCACATAATTGTTGATATTTGATGCAGAACATAATATCAGTTGTTGATTCAACAGTATGTATGCCTTACTTTTTTTTTTCTTTTCATTTGTGGGGACTTGTAACACTAAAATTAGTGAGAAAATTCCCAGAGGGAAGAGAATGCATGTTCTGGTTTTCCAACCACACAGAGAACCACTGTGTATCTAGAAGACAATATTTAAGTCGACCTGCCAAGGAAGTAGCTTTTACAGTAGTTAAGATAAAATAACTGCACTAATTTTAAGTTATGAGTGAAGACAAAATCCAGAAATTCCAAGTTAATCTATCTGTTTTGCTGCCTTGAAGAGCATTCACCATTTACAGGGGAAAAGTGTCTGTCCAAATACCTAGTCTGTACTCATCCAAATACCAACTGTCACCACATCATGAATCTGTGAAACAATACACAGTAGAAATAGAACTGAGCTCCTGTAAATGCTGGCCACGGTTTTCATGGATGCCTCTGAATACATGAGTTAATAGTTTTAATATATGCTTTTCCATCTGAATTAAAGTGATACTATGTCTGATAGCACTACTATGTTCTTGTCTTACAGACCAGTCAATCAATATAGAAAAACACGATTCCACATCTCTCAGAACATAATCGGGTTCTTATTCAAATAAAGTAAAACAAAAGCTGTTTTGCATAAATGCAGGAAAGGATACAAAACAAAATTAAAATATAGCTGGAGGGATGCCCTTTTTAATCAGGTAAAGAAGATTGACTGTTAGACACAGGCGAGATAAACATAGGAGAAAATTATGTCAGATGACAGATTAATCCAATTCAAAATATGCTCTCTAATATTTTTTTCCTTCTCCCTTGGTTTTTAATGCAACATGAAAAACAAAACAAAACAAAACAAAACAGGCCAACAAAACAACAAAAATAACCCCAAATCAAACCACATTAAATGAATCTGAGGAAGCCAGAGCTGCTCAGGCTGTTTAGATCACATTCAACACTGACCGTAACCATTATAGCAGAAGTAGCAAGTCTACATTATCAAAACAGCTTTCTCTTTTAATAAAACTCTTCTCTCTTTCCCTTATTTTGGTAAATACATATATTATTTGAATAGCTAGTGCAGATGAAATACCCACATCACCTATATTATAAACAAGGTTTTCTCATTCCAGTGAATGTTATTCTCTGCCTTGACAGAGCAAATTTTTCTATAAATGCAATGGTTACAGCTTAAGGTTTGTCCTAAGCATTCCTTCTGTGTCTCACCCATCTATTACACAATGGTTCTGTTGTAGATTGAAAAGCTTCAATTTGCTTGTTTGTCTTTTTCATTTTAAATTAATCTACCCTCCATCACCACATTTGAGCACAAATGAGAACAGTGCTGCCAGAGAAGACATCCTACTTATGACTGCATGATTAATTTTTTTAACTGAAATAACTGAGCGTAAGGAGAAAATCAAAACAGTTTAAATGAAGAGTCTCAAATAAACATTTAATTTATAAGCTGAGGAAAAGAAATGTATACAGCATCTCAAAACAAACACTGGGAAAATTCACATAAAAAGGACTTAAGAAAACTATTTGTAGAACAAATAATACAAATCCTGAAATCCCAAAAAAAACTAACAGATAAATCAAGACAGTCACATAATTAGATCATAGTTACAGTAATTAAATTAAAAAAATATATATTTTACTTTTGTGGACGTGATTTTAATTTTATGGGAGCAATGCTCCTTCTCTACTCCACTCTCATGAGAACCCACCTGAATTACATCAATCTCTGGGACCCCCAACATAAAAAGGACATGGACCTATTGGTCAAGTCCAGAGGAGGGTGACAAAGATGATCAGAAGACTGGAGCAGCTCTTCCATGAAGACAGGCTGAGACAGTTGGGACTGTTCACCCTGGAGAAAGGAAGTCTCCAGTGACACCTTCTAGCAGCCTTCCAGTACCTAAAGGATGCTTACAAGAAAGCTGGAGTGGGTCTTTTTACAGGGGCATGTATTGATAGGACAAGGGGGAATAGTTTTAAACTGAAAGAGGTTTAGATCAGATATTAAGAAGAAATACTCTTCTGTGTGGATGGTGATGCACTGGAACAGGTTTCCGGAGGAGTTGTTATTGCCCCATGACATCCCCATGTGGAAGACTAGGTTGGATGGGGCTCTGAGCAACCCATACTAGTGGAAGATGTTCCTGTTTATGGCAGGGGGATTGGAATTAGACGGTCTTTAATGTCTCTTCCAGCCTAAGCCATTCTATGTTTATATTATTCTAATATACTAGGATTTTTTTTTTCCCAAACTCAGGACTCTTTGAACTGTCATTATGGAGGAGTACTGGAATCTGATTATATAGTAAGAATAGGAAATAATGTTAAAAAAAAAAAAAAAAAAGAAAGAAAGAAAGAAAGAAAAAATTAAGAGGTATACAGTCTATATTTTTATGGTGCCCTTATCTGTTTTATATTAGTATCACAGAGCTCTAATCTTTGATCAGGACTCCACTGGTTTTGGTTGTACATTAGTTTACACTGAAATAAAGTTTCCTGCCTAATGGTAAATAACATGGAGTTAGGAGAAAAGAATAATTAATTTTATTAGATAAGCTTATGCATACATTTCCTAAGACATTCATGAAAATCAAAGGTTCAATGTTGGAGAGTAAACACCTTACATGATGTGGAGCCCTCATGTCATGAGATAATGAATCTGGCTCTAGAAATATTAGCATTGAAGTTGTCGCATTGCACTATAATGGCAAAAAGCACTGATATGGTATAATGTTACATAAAATGTACTGTGCTAGCATTATCAACTCCTGAAGAAAGAGTGGTGATATACAAGAAGGCTTTATTAGATATCTGTTACCCTTAACTAATAGAAAACAACTTTTCTTTAATGACTGACCAAGAAATTAGTCTATTTTCCTCTTTCATATTTTATTACTATTGCCTTTCAGTTTTTTACTTACTGCATCTCTTCATTATCTCCCATGCTGGCATTATCTTTACCATCTTCAACTTTTTTCTCACTTCCAATGTCTTCATTATTCTATGTTTCTTCTTCTAATTAAAATTATCTTCAGTTGCATCTATGGGATTTTAAGAATAGAATTTCTTAACCTGCTTTGCTACAACTTTGTTTAATCTCTTTCTTTTACTCCAATGACAAAACTGTGTGGCACGAGGTTCCTTCATTTCCCTTGAAGGGGTTAAAGCAAGATCTAATACCAGAATCCATTTTGATTGTAAAGACTAGACTATTGTATAAATGATTTTTAGTGGTAGCATCCTTCCCCCCAGTATGACAAGATCAGTGTTCCTTTCTCTAATAGTATTTTTTCCCTGCTGAACAACAGATACTCATTGAATTCTTCTAGGACAAGCATTCCTCTTTTCCTTAGCAGCACACATCTCCTACTCCAAATGACATTCAGGTAATCCTTCACTAAATTTGTAGATATTCATCCTGGGTTTGACACTCAACAACTATTCCAGTAAGCAGCTGTTCCTTTGGCATTGTTTTATGTATCAAGAACACATAAGGTGGTAATTTTGTACCATCTGTTGACACTGCCAAGCAATGTGCATTTTTTATTTTGTACATTTTTATTATGATGGATTTTATGTCTCCCTTTTCAGTAATGTAACTTGATGTTTGAACTTCATTACCCATTTGACTAAGCAGATAGTCAGGATCTTGTATCATTACTGGAATGCAAAGAGATTTTTGGTGATGTCAGAACGTAGAGGTTGGCAAAACACAGTTCTCTCCCAAAGGCAAAAGATTATAAAATCACATCTTTCCTACTCCACTCTGCTGTCATTTGCCTTTTTGCTCTGAAATATCTTCTGCTTATAGCATTTCTGATCTTTCAGGTTAAAGGTTTCCCATTTAACCGGAATACATATTTTGTTTGACTGTCTACAAATTCCACAAGTCACAGAGTTGCACAATCATTCAGATTGGAAACTGCTATATAGTCCACCCTCCTACTCAAAATATGGCCACCACTGAGTTCAGACCAGATTTTTCTTCTGTCTGTTAAAAGCATGGTTTGGTTTTTGTTTGTTTTTTGTTTGTTTATTTGTTTGTTTGTTTTGTTTTGTTGTTTTGTTTTTAGGGGGGGTCAACTGAATGATTTGTGAATAATTAGCACATGAAAACTTCTGATTAGACTGTTTCCATCTTCACACTTATGTTCCCTTTCCCTTATATTTCCTCTCATTCTCACCATTATTAGTTTGTTGGGTTTGTTTGTTAATTTGTGGGGATTTTTTGTTTGGTTGGTTTTGCTGTTGTTTCTTCTTCTCATATAGTACCACCGTCAGTATAAAATTTATAACATAACTTGTCCTTATGCCTTTTGGTAGTTGGGTGTATCACCTCCAAACTCCCCACCATTTTATGACTAATAGCAGAATTCAAGAAGACTCGTAAAACTACTGAAATCATAATGGAATTCTCTGAGCTACAATACACCACAGAGTTCTACAAGTAGGAAAAACGTTAGCAATCAATTGCTCTTAACTGTGTCATTACTCAATTTCAGGACAATTTATCCTCCTTTTAGGAAAATAGAGTTTTATGAGTTTATATTGTCTGTTTATATTCATTCCATTTTTTCTGCCTATGCTAAAATTTAACTGGTTGTCCTAGTTCGGCAGGTGGGACCAGTTATCACTGTGTGGGGGGTGATCAAAGCTATGTATTCTACCCCCTCTATTCATTTCCCAAGAA
>JAWWEW010000001.1:71381127-71405711 GCA_035583185.1 Anabacerthia variegaticeps
GAGGCCGTGAGTTCAACCTAGCACTGGTCTTTTCTATCTGTTACTTGTCAACATGTGTTGTACTCTTTTATACTTTTATACTCTTTTATACTCCTTTATATTGTGTACCCCAAAATTCTATAAGTAAAAAAACTCTACTCTACTTTACCCACATACAGTTGTCTTGGGAGGTTTTTCCCCCCCTTCTTAAGGCAACAGTATATCTAAGATTAGGATCCACACTAGTGATAAGTTGCATTTGTTCTTTTCTGAGGAGTTTTTTTTTTTTTTTCTAGAGAAAAGTGTAACACTCTCTTTCACCACTCTGCTTGTCAAAAATGCCTCCTTGAAATTGAAGGCTGTGGTTAAACTCTAACTTGAGTCTTAGCAGTCCTTGGAGGGAATAGAGAAAGTTCATGTACAAAAAGAACATAAAACCCAGCAACTGATGTGGTGTCTGCCTACAATCTCAATGTATTTCTGAGAATAGTCTGAATAACTGTATTTGGCAAGCTCTTAAATGTTTTGTTCAATAGCTTCTTTTGTAAAATGCACTGTTTTATCTGCTACTTCAGACTTTTTGAAAAACAACAAAAAAAGAAGGCAAAAATAAACTAAAAAATATCTTCAAGTATTGCCTAACATATTTTGCCCAGCTGGAACTAGCCAAGAGGAGTAAACTTTTACCTTCTTTATTTGCTTCATGTTCTTTGTCATTTTCACTGACCAATACTTTGAGGCTACCTTTGTATTTATTTTTCTTGGGACAGTGGAGTCTTGATATCCTGAAGGAGAACCTCTTAAAGACTATTCCATTTTATGACCCATGACCAGATTTCTTTTCATAAAAACAAAGAGTTATAGGGTGTCAACGAATCCAGTTTGTTCCTGAGTCACTTATAGATGAGATGTGGAAGGTGTGTGAACTAAAGACCTGGAGTGGAATTTAGGTCTCTAGTATACCTCTAGGTACAATCGTTTCTCAAGAACCCCACCTAATTCAGTAAACTGTATCTTTTAAAAACTGCTATTGTTACAAAATGAAGACAATTAAAGATTTTTTCAAATATATTTGCATAAAAATATTAAATTGAAATCACATTAAAAATTGCAATTTTGAGTAGCATTGTATTGTGAGAGTGATAATGTTCATAGAATCATAGAATCTTTAAAGTTGCAAAAGACCCTAAGATCATCAAGTCCAGCCATCAGAGTGGCACCATCATCTTGTTCATACCATATTCACATGTTTTGTGAATCCTTCCAGGGATGGTGACTCCATTATTTCCGTGAGCAGACTGTTCCAATGCTTTGCAACCCTTTCCTATACTTTTTTTTTTTCTTTTTTTTTCTTCCTCCCTTTCCCCTCTCCCCCCCCCGGTATTTAATCTAAACCTCCCCTAGTTTAACTGGAGGCCATTTCAACTCTCTCAAGTTCTTTCTCAATGTTGAAATGTTGATATTAGACATTGTTCCACTGGTCATGGGATATGCAGATATCTTAACCACAACTTGAACATAAAATTCTTTAGATAATATTATTCTGTTGTCATTGTTTAATTATTAATGGTCATCCAGATAATGCTGCTAATCCAGCCTATATATGTTTAGTGATATATAAAGTTATATTGCACAAAGATAACTTAACAGTGGTCAGGATATGTCCTTTGTTTTTCTCTTCCTGTAAGTCAATTACATGCATAAACATAGCTCAGTAAATGTATCAAAACAAATTAAGGGCTGACCTTCAGGCTTGGTTAAAAATATACATTATTAATCTTTATAATCTTGTAACAAGTTAGTTTCTTTAGCCTCTTTTTTTTTTTTTTCCCAAGTTTTCTGAACATCCCAAGGAGTGAGATGCCAAGAATTTGGCAATATGCAACAATAGAATCATAGAATCATTAATGTTGGAAAAGACCTTTAAAGTCATGGAGGCTGACTATTTAGCCAGCACTACCATGTTCACCACTAAACCATGTCCCTGAGTTTTTTGAACTCTTCCGAGTATGGTGAGTCAGCCATACCCCTGGGCAGCTTGTTACAATGCCTGACCACCCTATCAGTGAAGACATTTCTCCTAACATGCAATCTAAACCTCCCCTGGTACAACTTGAGACTGTTTCTTCTAATCACTGTCACTTGTTACATTCTAGAAGAGTCCAACTCCCACTTGCTACAACCTCCCTTCATGTTGTTATAGAAAGTTATAAGGTCATCCCTGAGCCTCCTTTTCTCCAGGCTAAACAACCCCAGCTCCCTCATCTGCTCCTCACAGTATCTGAGTTCCAGACCCTTCACCATCTTCATTTCCCTTCTCTGGACATGCTCCAGCACCAAGATGTCTTTCTTGTAGTGAGGAGCTAAAAACTGAACACAGATTTGAGGTGTGGCCTCACCAGTGCTGACTACTGGCAGGCAATCACTGCCCTGGTCCTGCTGGCTACAGTATTTCTCATACAAGCCAGGTTGTCATTGACCCTCTTGGCCACCTGGGCACACTGCTGAATTCTGCTCAGCCAGCTGTAGATCAGCGCCTCTGGGTCTGCATAAAGCCTCAGCAGAAATATTTGTCCTTCTTCTTATTTTTCCTCTGGAGGTATTATCTTACCTCCCAAAGGTTTAATCTCATTTTATTTTTTTCCTCATATTTATGATATTTCTAAGCCCTTTAAATTTGAATCGATGACCATATAAGACTCAACCATTTTAACAGGATATGATTATATTTCTAGTCCTGCCTGAATAATAAGTTAACTAAAACTAAATCTAATAATGGTGGTGTTGTAGAACCTCAGTGGGCACACTTTCATATCTATTTTACACAATTCAATTTCTCCTCTGCAAGTTTCAGACAATTTAAATACATATGTTGATAACGGAAGGAAAAATTCATTTAATAAATTTAATTTTGTGAAGTATAGTATCAGAAAGTTACCAAATCCCAAATCTTTTTTTTTTTTTCTTTATTCTTCAACTGGCCTGAGAAAGAAGTTGATCTTAAACAAGTGTATAAAAAAAAACAAACAAAAAAAAAACAAAACAAAAACCATCAAATTCATATATCTTAGCTACTTAATTTAAAATATATTCACAATATTTTTGTATGTAGCTAGTATTTACTAAAATATATACATTCTTAGATTTTGATTTTCACTGCGGGTTTTGGGTTTTTTTATTAAAATAGTTTCTCTCACTGTCCTTAGATTCATATGTATGTGTGTTCTAATAGAATCATAGAGAGGCATATATAAAGACCAGCCTTTATCAAATTCATTTTGGTTCCTGTTGTCAAAAAAAAAATGACAAGTTACTGTGTTTGCCATGAAGTACTCAAACAGAAATGACAAAAAATAGTCAGTAATACCAGACTTCTATTAATATTCTGTGCTTTAGAATAAGATACTTTCTGAAGTTCAGTATTTGTTCAATGTTTCCATGTCATGATTGGTATAATTAAACTAATAAAGCAGAGTGAAAGTAGAAAGTTATGTGAACAGCATATAACTGCAGCAGCCAGATTTCTGTTCACATTTTTGTAAGAACCTGCTGGGAAAATAATTCTCCCTTTGTAGGTAGTATTCTATATTGTTCATATTTTCTTCCTGAGAAAAATACATCTCCATTTCTAAAGAAAGTATTGAAAGCTGCACTTAATTTCCCCTAGAAAGTTTTATTAAGGACTGTAAAAAATCCCCAAGTAACTAGACAAAAAAAAATAACTCAAATTAGCATAGCTCAAGGGTCACAGTGGAACATCTCTTGACAACACAGTTTAGGATACAATCTTTCCTTTTATGACTCTTAAAAAATGTGGGTTCCTGGTCTTTTTACATGGTTTAAGAACTGAAGGAAAGAAGTTGAGGCAAAATTGAGAAGCATAGGAAGTATAGCTTCAGTCAAGCTAAACTTTGTGGAAGCCATTGACTCTGTTGGTCTGTAATTTAAAAAAAAAAAAAAAAATCAACAAAACACAAACCCCTAAACTAATAGACTTATGAAGGAAACACTATATTAAAACACAAGAGGCTGAGTGAGCTGATGTTATTCAACATGGAAACAGAAGGCTCTGGGGAGACCTTCTAGCAGCCTTCCCAGTATCTAAAAGGAGCCAACAGGAAAGATGAGGAGGGACTTTTTACAAGAGCACGTATTGATAGGACAAAGGGTAATGGTTTTAAACTGAAATTGCATATGGTTAGATTAGATATTAGGAAATTTTTCATTATGAGGCTAGTGAGACAGGTTGCTGTAAATACCATTTCTCTGGAAGTCCTCAAAGCCAGGTTGCCACAGCAGCCAACCATGTAGCCCCTCCAACTACCAAAGATTTGTTATGCAAACTCAATACAGAAGTATTTTTTTTTTTACAAAACAAATTCATTCAACATACAGAGAGACCCAGCAATCCTTCAAACTAGTTTTGTGTCTATTTTCTGTTCCTATGACATTCTTTTTGGGGAAGAAGGTCCAAATCTGGTAATAAATCTTCAAATTCCTTTAACTCTATTTGCTGTTGATATGCCAAGTCCTCACTAATAGCATATCACACATTTAAAAATCTTAGACAATCTGATACCTCTTCTCATCAGTCATTCTGGCCTTGGATGCATGTAGTCACTTTTCCAAGAATCTTTCACATTAAATCTTTTCACTCCAAAATTGCTTAGTCTCCTTGACATTATAGATTCATTGGACAATGTCAGAAAATATTAGGAACATACCATTTATGTAAGAGACAGGAGACTCAAGAGGACACCGTGAAAAACATAGAGATATATTGGAGAAGAATCTGAAACCATCTCAGAATTTTCCCTTCTTCCAGGGAGAAAAATGGAGTAAGTATCAAATTTTCAAATGAAATTCTGAAAGTGAATGAGCCCACAATACATGTTGTGCTTGTGCACCCTACACTGTGTGTACTAGAGAGAAATGAGATTTATGTTGGGGAATGAACTAATCAGCAAATGGCATGGACAATGCACAGCAATGAGAAAGGAGTGAGAAAACAGTGTGTAAAACTACCCTGTGAGCACCAAGGTTCATGAGTAAGGTGTAGGAGGAGGTGCTCCAGACATCAGAACAGGGATTTGCTTGCAGCTGCTGCTGGAGTGGATACACACACTTTAGCTTGTGGAGGACCTCATGCTGGAGCAGATGGATATGACCTGAATCATATGACCTGTGGAGAACCACAAAGGACCAGGCTGTCCTGCCAGGAACTGGGCCAATGTAGAGTGCTCAGGCTGTAGAAGGGGAAGTGTGAGGAGGAAGGAATGGCATAAAGTAGTTATGAACTGGCAATAACTCCCACATCCAACCTTCCCTGAGCTACTCAGGGGGCTAGTGGGAGATAGAGGAGTTAGTAATGAAGAAAATATATCGAGGTTGGGAAAAAAGGGTAGAGAGGAGGGAAGGTGTTTTTATTTTTTTTCCTTGTTTCTTACCATCCTATTATGTTTTTAATCAACAATAATTTAAATTAACTTTGATGATAATTAGTAAGTGACATTTCTGTTCTGATCTTGACCCATGAAGAGGACAGTTTTTTCATCTTATTTTCTCCCTTTGGTCCTGTTGAGGAAAGAGGGTGAGAGAGAAGCTGAGTGGGGGTCTGTCCATCAACAAACACACAAAAAAAATGAGGATGGTGAATATCTTCTAAGCAAGAGAGGAAATTGAGGGCTTCATATTAAATGTAAATATTTTCTCCTGATTTAACAGGTTCATTGTAATAATTATTTTTGTGAATTTTTTTGGTTGTTTTTTATTTGTTTTTGGTAACTAGTACATTCTCAATTAAATTTATACTTCTGTACATTCTAACATAAATCACTACAATTTCCTGATTGTATGAAATATCATCTTGGCATCAACCTTTTAAAATACTGAAGAGAATACAGTATGCCTAGATGCCTAGATATTTTATCAGATTATCATCAGTGCTCAGTCTATTTGGTTTACATGGCAAGGTTTTGGTAGTGGTGGACTGCAAGGGTTATTTCTGTGAGAAGTCACTGGGAGCTTTCCCCATGTCCAATAGAGCCATAGCCAGCTGGCTCCAGGACAGACTTGCTGCTGGCCAAAGCTGTTCCCCTCAGGAACAGTAACCTCTGTAACAACAGATTTAAGGAGGGCAAAAAGTTGTTGCTTGACAGCAGTAGCAGCCAAAGACAAGTGAGAATATTTCAGAGAAACAACTCTGCAAACACCAAGGTCAGTGAAGGAAAGGTAGGAGATGTTCCAGGTGCCATGGCAGAGATTCCCCCACAGCCCATAGTAAGGACCACAGTGAGGCAGGTTGTTCTCCTGAAGCCCATGGAAGTCCATGGTGGAGCAGAGATCCCCAGATAGCCCATGGAGGACCTCACCCAAGAGAAGGTGGATGCATCCGAGGGAGGTTTTGATCCCCTGGGAAGTCTGTGCTGGAACAGGCTCCTGGCAGGACCTGTGGCGCTGTAGAGATTGGAACCCATGCTAGAGCAGGTTTCATGGCAGGACTTCTGACCCCATTGGAGGGACCCATGTTGGAGCAGTCTGCTCCTGAGGGACTTCAGTCTGGAAGGGCCCAAACTACTGGAGCAGTTTATGAAGAAGTGCAGCCCATGGGAAAAATTCATGTGTGAGAAGTTCATGGAGGACTGTGTCCCATGGGGGGGACCCCATGCTGGAGAAGGGAGAAGAGTGTGAGGAATCCTGTCTCTGAGAAAGGAGTGGCAGAAACAACATGTCCACATGAACTGACCACAACCCACATTTCCTGTCTCCCTGAGATGCTGTGGGAAGGAGGTGGTAGAGAACTTGGAAGCGAAGCAGAGGATGGGGGGAAGTGTTTTAAGACGTTATTTTCTTTCTCATTATCCTATTCTGACTTGATTTCTGATAAATGAATTTTTCCCCAAATCAAGTCTGTTTGGCCTGTGACAGTAATCACAGAATCAATTAAGTTGGAAAGAAGCTCTGAGACCATTGAGACTAACCTTTCACTGAACACCACCATGTCAACTAGACCATGGCACTAAATATAGTTCCATAGATAGTGACTCCATCACCTCCCTGGGTAGTCCATTCCAATATTTAATCACCTTTTTTGTGAAGAAATTCCTCCTAATGTCCAACCTGAATCTCTGCTGGTGAAGCTTGAGACTGTGTCCTCTTATCCTGTCAATGGTTGCGTGGGAAAAGAGGCTGACCCTCACCCGGCTACAACCTCCTTTCAGGTAGTTCTAGAAAGTGATAAGCCTCCTCTTCTCTGGGCTAAACAACACCAACTCCTTCAGCCACTCCCCACAGGATTTAACCCCTAGATCCTTCTAGGCCCAACTTAATTGCACTTTTCTGGATTCACTCCAGCACCTCAATGTCCTTCCTGAACTGAGGAGCCCAGAGCTGGACACAGTACTTGAGGTGTAGCCTCACCAGTACCACATCCATGGGAAGAAGCACTTCCCCAGTTCTGCTGGCCACAGTAGTTCTGATACAAGCCAGGATGCCATTGGCCTTCTTGGCCACATGGGCACACTGCTGGATCGTGTTCAGCTGGCTGATGACCAACACCTCACATCCTTGTCTGCTGGGCAGCATTTCAATCACTCTACTCTGAGCCTGTAGTGCTGCATGGGGTTAATTGTTGAGTGATATCTCCCTGTCCTGATCTCAACCCATTAGCCTTTTCTTTACTTTTTCTACCCCCCTGTCCAGCTGAACAGGGGAAGTTATGGAGTGGCTTAGGTGGGTACCAGCATCTAGCCAGATTCAACCCACCACATTAGGGGAAAAAAAAAATATATATTTAGACACATAGATATTTGTTCATTGAGAACTGATTCTGCTCACTTTCTTGTACTTCAGATCTTAACTTTTTAACACTAAAATGAATATCAATGCCACCAGGTCAGAGAATGACTGTTCTGTCCAGTATCTACAACAAAACAGAATTACAAATAGTCAAATGACCAGATGAACATTTCAAGAAAATAAATTCAGCCAAGTGTATACCTTCATGAGTCTTTGCCTAGGCCATTTTGGTCAGAATGAGGCTAACTGGAACATTTCTATATCTCAAGCGTAATTTCAGACATATTTTGTAATGACCTAAGAGTTAAAGCTATTGAAAATCAAAGCATATGTATTAAAAAGACACATTTTTAAGCATATTCAAAGAACTTATTCTGTAAAAGCCATATGTCACTAGTTATCAGAGATGAACTTAAAATCAGCATAAGATTTGCAATAGTTCAGTAATTCAGCATTCAAAGGAGAGAAAAACCTTTGCACATACACAATTAAATTAATCTGAAAAATTTGAAATTAATTAATTTGAGCATAGAACCATAGAAAGTTTTGGAGAGGAAGGGACCTTTAAAGATCATCTAGCCCATGGCAGAGACATATTCCACTAGATCAGGTTCCTCATATCCTATCCTACCTGAATTTGAACACTTCCAGGCATTCATAACTTTTGTGAGCAACTAGTTCCAGTGTCTCATCACCCTCAGAGTAAAAGAATTCTTTCTTATATCCAATGTGAACCTACTCTCTTTCAGGTTAAAACTGTTGCCCCTAGTCTTCTCACTACAATCCCTGGTAAAAAGTCTTTCTCCATCAATTTAGAAGCCTCTTTTAAGTATTGAAAGGTCACAACAGGGTGTCCCTGGAGTATTATCTTCTCCAGCCTGAACAACCCCAACTCTCTAACCTTTTCTTCACGGGAGAAGTATTTCAGCCCACTCACCATTTTCACAGATCTCCTCTGGACCCACTCCAACAGGTCCATAACTTTCTTGTGCTAAAAGCCCCTGAGCTGGATGAAGTACTCCTTGTGGGATGACAGAAGATAAAGAGAGAATCTCCTCCCTCATCCTGTTGTTCACAGTGCATTTTATGCAGCCCAGGATACAGCTGACTACTGAGTTGCAAGCACACAGTGCCCACACCTGTTCAATTTTTCATTCAGCAGTATGCCAATGTCCTTCTCTGTAGGTCTGCTTTAAACCTGTCCATTCACCAGTAGGTATTGACATTGGGGATTCCACATGAGAACCACATGAGCCTTTCTTAAGCTTGTCAAGGTCCCTCTATAAGTCGCCTCTTCCCTCAAGTGTATCAGTTACACCACTCAGCTGGGTGTCATCTGCAAATTTGCTAAAGCTACACCCAATACCACTATGTAATTGATGAAGACATTAAACAGTATTGATCTCAACATGGAACCTTAAACGACACCAATTGTTACTGATTTCCCTTTGAACACTGAGCTGCTGACTGCAAATCTTTCAATGCGGCCACCTAGCCAATTCCTTCCCCATCTAACCGCCCACACATCAAACACATGTATCTCCAGTTTAGAGACAAGGATGTAGTGTGGGGCCACACCAAAGGCCTTACAGAATATCAAGGTGGATGACACCACTAACTCTTCCATTATCAATCAACACATTCACCCTGTTGTAGAAGTCCTCCAGTTTAGTCGGGCATGATTTACTTTTGGTGAAGCAATGTTGGCTGTCTTGAATCACCTCCTGTCTTTCATATGCTTTGACAAGTTCTAGCAGGCTGACTTGTCAGAAGTTCCCGGGGCCCAAGTAACCAGGCACTAAGGTCTGACACTTAAAATAGCTCAGAGAGTCATGCATATGCTTTTTGTGTAGATTGCATCAAGCCCTTGGAATGAGATTAGGTGTATACAGGAATGAAAAGTATATGCTTCCATTGTAGAGAGGTATTCACCTGGCAAAAAAGATATATGGTTACAGTGAGTTCAATGCTTCTCTGAATTCCTAGTTAATGCCTGCAGAACTGCAAAGCATATTTTATATGGACTGGAGTATGCCTTGTTGCTATCCTTATCAGCAGGCCGCAGGTTTTGTATTAACTTTGTATTAACTTTACTCAGACTTTTGCATTCAGTCAGGAATTTTCCTCAGTGGCTGCAGGTATGTTTTAGCTAAACTGTAAAATTTTATAGAGGTTATGAAATTATCAAGAAGGCTATTTCCTATAGCTAAAAGCTGCCTTTATGATGATCTATTTCATATAGCTTGAGCTACCAGGCTTATTCTGCTAAGATTTAGTGTTGATTCTGCAATACTATGATTTAATCACATATGGTAAAATTCTGATGATCTATTTCATATAGCTTGAGCTACCAGGCTTATTCTGCTAAGATTTAGTGTTGATTCTGCAATACTATGATTTAATCACATATGGTAAAATTCTAATATAATATCATAAATGTCTAATCCATTTGTTGGCCAATAAGAACAGAAAAAAATTCTTAACAGACATTCTTAAGAAATCAAAATAGTCTCAGGTGATCCCAGGTCCAAGAAAGAACCCTTCACCATAAACTTCATGTTTCTGTCTGTAAAGCATGCTGGTTGCAAATCACCCCATTCCTCACAAAGATGAGTTGCACCACCAACTCTAAGACACCAAAGAGACAATGAAAGGGTAACCATAACATCCAAGAAAAGGCTATTAATTATGCTTTAGTGAGCCATACAAGGGAAAAGGATAGTAAATGCTGTTAGTAAAGAGGTTTTAAATTTGATATTTTGGAGTATAATTATTAGCATTACTGTAAATGGACTGTATGTAAATTATGCATTCAGATTTTATTGAAATGATAAGTTGTTTGACACTGCAGTGGTTTTAGCTGGGGTAGAGTTAGTTTTCTTCACAGTGGCTAGTATGGGGCTGTGTTTTAGATCTGTGCAGAACACAGGGTTGATAATACAAAGATGTTTTTGTTATTGTTGAGCAGGGCTTACACAGAGCCTAGACCTTTGCTGCTTTCCATACTGCCACGCGGGCAGTTGGGGGTGCATGGGAGGTTGGGAAGACACATGGCCAAGGCAAGTGACCAAAGGGATATTTCACAGCATCTGACATCATGATCAGTATATAAAGCCGTGGTGGAGGGAAAGAAGAAAGGGCAGGTTTGGAGCAATGGCATTTACCTTCCCAGTTAACTATTACACCTGATGGGGCAGTGCTGTCCTGGGGATGGCTGAACACGTGCCTGACAACGAGAAGTGGTGAATTAATTCCTTGTTTTATTTTGCTTGTGTGCAAGGCTTTAGCTTTCCTTATTAAATTGTCTTTATCTCAATGTACAATTTTTCTAGCTTTTACCCTTCAGATTCTCTCGCCAATCCTGATGGTGAGTGAGTGGCTGCATGGGGCTGGGCCACTGGCTGGGATAAAACCACAACATGGACATAGGGATATGATTTGAAGGTAGGAGAGTAGTATGCTGTGTGCAGGTAATTATGCAAATAAAAGTTTTAGATTGTTGACAGAACTTAACACATAGCACTGAATATTGATATCACTTATGTTGATGCTACTTTAAAAGAAAGATCCATAATATACAAGTGGCTTTGCAGACCTAAAACAGTGTGAAAAATTCGTTCCCAAACACCCTAATACCAGTTTATTAATTAAATCTCACACTTATTTCAAAGAGGTTTCCTTTTCTTCATTTTTGTATTCATAGTCATAATATCCATGCTGAAATGGATCAAAATCACTTAGGAAAAAAAAAAAAAATCTCGAAACACAATATTATGAGACCTCAATTGTTTTGTGAAACTTATTTTTTTGCATTACCAGCTCAGTTTACATGTATACTAAATGCTAGTTTTGCAGAATTATTATTATATCTGTAAAGAAAAGGTGTATGTAAAGCATACTAATTCAGTAAGAACACTGCATAAAATTTGTCTAAAAATGTCTCACTGCTTTTTATTGTATATTCCTACATATTTTAGGGCAATGGTATTATAGTCATATTTTGGAACTGCATCTTTCATGATCTTTGAAAGTCTTGGGAGAATATCCATATTATTAATGAAAAACCACCTTAATGGAAGTATTAGCATATCTGGAAGCCAATAGTAATTTCTTTCCATGCATTAAGAACAAGGAAGTAAATACTCCAGTGAAGATTAAATTCTGTGAGGCTATGATTGCCCTAAAATGTGTGACATACAAAACTTCTAATGAACTTGAGCTAACAGTTTTACTGCAAGGTCTGAATCCCATGAGCTGGAACTTACAAGTGAGTAACTGAGAAACACAAACCTTTGCAGGATGGAAAGCTTCTATTTCCAGAATTGACTTGTAGGGTGAGCAAGCCCACAGAAAGGTATGACAGTGGTTTTGTCATACCATACTGTGTATGCTGTATGACTACTTAGGAATGCATACTCTTGCGCCCACAGAGGCACTGTCAGTTCAACATCACATGCTAATGGATGCATTCTGCAGCACTGGGTACCTCAGAGTTATGAATAGAGGGATAAATCCTGCCTTTGATAGGGGTAAAATCTCTGATAGCCTTTGATAGCATTGTCTAATGAAGTAAGTCTGTCTGCTGAGAACCACGGGTGGAGTTCAGCCTTTTATTTCCATGTTAGACTTTTTATTCTAAAGATGTATGTTTTCATTGAAATAAATTAAACTATTTACTGTATGTAAACAAAACTCAATATGCTATCAATTTGGTTTATTTTTAAAAGAAACATCCCTTAGAATAAGTGTTTTAATCTCTAACACAATTATATTTTTTGTCTGAAATTGTAGTCAAAACTTGATTTAATTATAATGATAACTTGAAATCTACCCAAAATAAGCTGAATTTCCATAACATCTTTGCTAGAAGAGACTACATAGAAACTCTGAACAGACTAATATGAATATGCATATGTGAAAGAAAAATGAATGGTGCACTCTTCATTATGGAGTCCTTGGAGAGTCCTTGATCTGTCAAATTACTGACATGATACTCTGTTACTGCTTCATTGGAGCCCCTATGCCTTGTCATATCCATAAAGACAAGGAAGATGAATTTCAGAAATACATCTGGGCAGACCACTGAGAACAGAACTGATCACAATTTGCCAGTAAATTTGTTTTCCATTAAGAAATAGCAATTTGATGTATTTTCTTTTCTGATTGTCTAAAAGATATGAGGGACAAAGATCTGGAAGATTTCTAAAATTCCTTTCCCCAAATGCTCATGTTGCAGCTTAGAGGACCTTGTAGATCATATCCAGACCTACTTTGTCTCCTAATTTAAGAACAGTAGATCTCATTGTTATGGCCTCAGAGCCTCTGAACTTTGTGGGATGAAAGGAGAAAAAAGTAGATCATTTTGGAAAGCTCTGAAATGTCAGTTCACTTTTCTCAAGAGAAAATTTAGAAATCCTATTTAATATGGACCTATTAAAAAAAAAAATAAAAATGTTGGTCTGCTTTATTCCAAAAACTGTACATGTGAATATTCATGTCTATATTTATGCAAATTTACAGCAATGATCAAATGTGTCAATATTCCTCAGACTTCCCCATAAAATGGACTCTCACAGTTGTCACTGATAAATGAAATTTGAGAAAATTAGGTACCATGAAACCATGTAAAGGCAAAGGCAAACAAGAGCTATGTTTAAATAACAACATCAGCCTAATAGGAGCAAATCTGAAAAGCAAAATAGCTGTGAGGACATACTCTACTTATTTCAGGGACTTTCCTCCAAAATATTTCTAGTCATCTGCCATAGACTAAATTCCCCATAGTGCCTAGGATGTATAGAATGCTCCTTGAAAGATATTTTCTATTTTAGTTTCATACAGTTATGGTACTTCACTATCACTGAGGTGATCAGATATTCACTTTAAAAACATTCTCTTCTAAAGTAAAACACAAAAACAAGGTAGTCAGAACTAAAGTTTCTGCAAACATATTGCTGAAATTGTAAAGGTAAATGGTTTGGGCTGGATGATAGTCAATGTAAAAGTTCAAAGTAAGTAGTAAGCCAGATGTGTAAGGAATGGGATTGGAGACCAGAGTATATAATTTGGTAAAGTTAAATTTGATTCTTAGAGGCTGGAAGTGTTGACTACATATCTGAAAAAACAAAACAAATCAAAAAACCCAAAACACCACCACCACCACAAAAAAAAAAAAAAAAAAAAAAAAAAAAAAAAAAAAAAAAAAAAAAAACCCAAACAAACCCAAAGTGTTGCTTGTAAATAGCCTTTATTTCAGATTTCAAAGCTTCCAATGACATTTCTGAGAACCACTATGTATTTTTATTTGCCAACATAAATTTAAAAATTTAAATTTAAAAATTCTTTTATGATATCCACATTTCCAGTATCTGAAATAGGTAGATAAACTCATGGTTTTAGAAACCACTATGATGGGCATTTTTAGAAGACTGATAAATAGGGCACATTTTAAGCTTCAAAACA
Source organism: Anabacerthia variegaticeps (assembly GCA_035583185.1). Lineage (NCBI taxonomy): Eukaryota > Metazoa > Chordata > Aves > Passeriformes > Furnariidae > Anabacerthia > Anabacerthia variegaticeps. The sequence goes on from JAWWEW010000001.1 coordinate 71,395,366, forward strand.
AAAGTTTACTAGACTGAAATTCACTAAAACATAATACTAATGGATAATTCAATCCATTACCATACATTATTGATCAATATCAGTAAGTGTGCCAAGCAATCACTCTTCAATAATCACAGCCTGTATAGGCTGTTATCACACTGCACCAGGAACTTGATAATGCTCTGCTATTATTGGTTGGTACAACTCTTAATGGCTTCAGTTACTGACATCAAGGCCAGGACTGGGCCCTTGCACAGTCAGCCGAAGTGAAAGGTTTATGGCCATTTATTAGCAATGGCAACCTCATTTTTTTCATGGAACCAGCTGATAAAGAAATGCTTCTCCATGTCTGCTGCATTAACATACTTAATTCTGGGATCAAAACAAACTAATACAGGGTATGGTAAATGGGTTTCTCTTGTTACGAGCGTGAGAAACCTCTGCTGTAGCTAGTCTCAGTAACAAGGTTGTATTTTAGTCCCTGATACATCATTCATATATTTCATTACATCTGCCTAGGTATTGCAGCTACATTTTCACCCTTACGCAATATTTGAACACAGCTCAAGTTTTTGGTTGTAGAAAGTATTTCTGACTGTATTTGGTAAATGAGGGCACAGAAAATATATGAAACTAAGCCTCAGTCTAGCAACACAGTACAAGGCATGCATAATTTCATATTTTATATGTTTTATGTAGTATACATGACTGACTGTTGGAGTTATAGCCTAAGAGGTTTAATGCAAGTCAGGCAAGAAATATTTGGAAGAGCCAGAAATAGAATCTAAATATTCTGAATTATGTAATATCTCTTTTCACAAGATTGTCCCAGTCAATAATCTGTAAAAATATTAGTAATACTATATATGTCAATGTTTACTTATCCCTGTCATCAAAATTCCTATCAGTTAGATGACACCATCTTCTTATAATGGACAGAGAAACACTTACTAGTGTTTTGCAGTTTGGGGTAGTTGTAACTCTCAACTGATTTTTCTTTTCTCCTCAAGGCTTTTACATAATGTGGTACAGTCTCAATATTTGGTATTTCAGATTTCTGAAAAGCAGTAAGATTTTGCTTTTCAACAAAAAAAAAACCCCACAAATGAACAAATGAAACAGACAATAACAAAAACAAATCAAAGCAACCCTCCCTACTGCCTCCATAATACTTTGAAAGGTGCTTACAGTTCTTCAAATTGAGTAAGGAAATGCTTTTCATCTTATTCTGTATAGATCTCTAGCCTATAATCTTAAGGTGGCCATACCACACTTTGAGTGATACAGTGGTATTTAGACCATAGCAGAGGTATTTAGACTCTATGATCTTTGAACTGCAGGCTTTCCGGTCAAGCCCACAGTGCAAAAATGCCCTAATTATATTCTCATTTTAACCATAACTCTTGTGAGGTTTTTTCCTGTGGCCTCTTCCAATATTCTATTGCTTTGTTCTGATATAACACTTATGAAAGGTATTTTAAGATTAGGTACCAAGGTTATAATCAGCTTGCTTTCCCTTATCATGTCTTGTTATAGTAAAGGGTCTTTTATCAGATTTCTTCTGTAAATCATTATGCAGAAAGGAAATACTTTGCTATCCTTACTTCTATCTTTAATATAAATCTTTCATTTCCCCCAATAATATCTACATGTAATGCTGAATAAAGATTTTGGAACTTTGAGGTCTCCAATCTTTGTTGCATTCCAAAAGCAACAGAAGAAAATTTAGAATATTTTCTGAACTTTTTAAAGGGGTGAAAAAAAATTAAATCTTGAAAAATCATGCAGTTTTCTTAGAAAGTAAGAATAAAAACAAATGATGAAATTAAATAAATGTGAAACTACAGACCAGATGACCATCTGGATAATGGGTATGGGTAATACTGAGAAACATTTTTCAGAATTCTAATTATACCAGGGTTTACTGTTTCAATAGAAATAAAATTAATTTTATGAAAGAAAACAAGCTCTGCCATGCTGTTAACTGAAATAATAATTAAAAAAAAACTCATACCAAAATAAGATACTTCATTGATTTGACTGAAAAATAGATGCATATATATTCACTAAAGCAGCACAATGGGCAAAAAAGTATTAGTGATAACTGAACTTTTAATCATGAATGTTTTTATCCTGGTTTTATGTGCAATGGCCAGTTGGTTAATGATCTATGTTGTAAGACAGTCAGTGGAAATATTTATGCATTAGTCCATGGATTAGTGAAGTTCTTGATATAATAACTAACTAATTTTTATTGTAACGACTACATTGTCTTATTTTAATTCCATAGAAAGTGTCACTGAGATGACTCAAGTGTCAATGAAGGGTTTTAAAGCATGAGTTTGTCAACTTTCTTGTTCTAAGTAACAAGAAATGGTAATACATAGGTTTTATCTTTTGATATTACCTGTTTCATTCTACTTTAAGCTTCAGTTGCTTGACAACTAAGCTGTCATCTTTTATGTGGTATATTGGACATGATGCAGTCTGAAAACTGTCAGAGATCCTAAATGAGACAGGCTGATTATAATAAAGTCCTTCCTGGTCCAGGAAGGAGGAGCTGGGGATCTGTTATCTAACTCAAGTCTGTTGAACTCAACAAAAATGAGTATGGAAATTATAGAAATTCTTGAAAGAAATACAACCTTCTTTTCATGTTTTCTCAGAGGAGCTGTATCATTCTATGCATCTAAACTTGACTGAGAAATTTCCTGGACACTGGGATCATATATCACAAAAGAAACTCACAGTGATCTCCAAAACAGATTTTCTGAATGCAAGACAACATGTTGGACCGTTGACTATCTATTCTGATGATCAAAATTCAGATGTTTTGTTAGTGGAGAGCACTATTAGAAGAGAGTAAAAATACAGGCAGAGTTTTATTGCTAGATCCCCCTACTTGCTGCCATTTCTTGGCACACAGCTCTGTCAAGGCACATTGATACAACTATAATGGAGTGTATTGTTATCGAACTCAAGTGTCAATGCATGAATTAAAAGATGTGAGAAAATATAAAAGTGATATAATGAAAGTTAAAAATTAAATTGGAATCAGTAAATTAAAATTTTGAAAATTTTCATGATCTTCAGAATCTCTGAATATCCTAGATTTCAGAACATGAGAACATTGATTCAGATTATCAGGACCCAAAATGGTGATGTTTATTATGCACTGTAGATATAGATGTGCTTACTTGTTTTATGCAGCATCTATCTCAGAATTAGTTTATATTACTTTTCAGATTCAGAATCTGAAATAATTCTGAATCCAACTGTTTTCTTGTCCCTGAAGTTTGAAAAAGAACATATAATGGTTCTCTTGAATATCATGCATACCTTTGTTTTCTGGTTAATTTTTGGTTTAGGAATATGAACCTTTTAGAATATATTTGTTTATAATTTTTCTGCTTCATTCTACTTTTTTGTAAAGAATTTTCACAAATAAACTTGGAAAAAAAGGGTTGTGTAATGTGTTACATTCAAAATAAATATAACAAAATACACTTTATATCTGGTATATTTTCCTGTTTTACTTAAGCTGAAAATGGCATTTGGAAAAGGAGAGTGAAAATCTCAGATTTACCACTACTCTCAGTTCTGTTTAATATCTTTACTGACAACATGGATAAGGAAATTGAGTGCTTTGTCAGCAAGTTTGCAGATGACACTAGGTTAAGTCTTGAAGGTAGGAAGGATCTACAGAGTGATTTGAACACTCTGGATAGAGAGGCTGGTTTTACGAAGTTTGACAAGGCCAAGTGCACTGTCCTGCACTTGTATATCAACAACCCCATGCAGCACAGCGGGCTGGGGGAAGAGTGGCTAGGAAGCTGCCCAGTGGAAAAGGATTCATGGGTGCTGGTCAACAGCCACTGAGCATGAGCCAGAAGTGTGCCCAGGTGGCCAAGAAGGCCAATGGCATCTTGGCCTGTATCAGAAATAACGTGTCCAGCAGGACTAGGGAAATGATTCTTGCCTTATACTTAGTATTGGTGAGGTCTCACCTTGAGTCTGTGTCCAGTTTTGGGCTCTTCACTACAAGAAAGACATCTTGTTGCTGGAGCATGTCCAGAGAAGGGCAACGGAGCTGATGAAGGGTCTTGAGCACAAGTTTTATGAGAAGCAGCTGAGAGAGCTGGGGTTGTTTAGCCTGGAGAAAAGGAGGCTCAAGGGAGTACCTTATCACTGCCTACATGAAAGGAGGTTGTAGCAGGTGGGGTTTGGACCCTTCTCCCAGATAAGAGGTAGCAGGACAAGAGGAAATAGCCTTAAGTTTTACCAAAGGAGGTATAGAATGGATATTAAAAAAGTGTCTTCACTAGTAGTGTGGTCAGGCATTAGAACAGACTGTCCAGGGAAGTGTTGGAGCCACCGTTCCTAGGTGTTGAAAGGTTGTGTAGATGTGGCACCTGGGGACATGATTTAGTGAACATGGCAGTGCTAGGCTAACAGTCAGACTCAATGATCTCAGAGGTCTTTTCCAACCTTAACATTTCTGTGATTCTTTGCTAGTCTGTAGAAAAAGCTGGCCACTGGAATAAGTTAGAGCAAATTCATATTTAAACCCCTCTGTCATTAAGATCTGCAGTTCTGTTTACAACTGTGGATTTGTGGGAATGTTATTTTTTCTCTTTTAGGTGCATTAGTTTGGTTTAAGGTAAAAACTAGAGCTTTAGCACTCCAAACTCATATGGAAGGTCTCCCATTTTTAGAGAAACTTCTGTTGATCACAAAACGAGGTTCAGATGTATTGCAAGTATTTGGTTGTAAGTTAAGTTTTCCCTGATTTTAATGACTGGAGAAATAAAAAGTTTCAGCTTTGTTACCTTTTTCTTTTGTTTTGTTCTGTCAGTATAAATATTAAATTCTGATAGGAGTTGTGTGTTACTATATAGACATAATAATTTTTGCTACATTTTACTAAGGTCTACTTATTACTAACACATATTACTGTAACTAAGAAATCTTATGTTGCCATTTCTGTTAAATTACTCAGAACTACATAATTTTTACTAACTAAAGATAATTTGCAAGCCTTCAATTTCTATTATTTATTCAAAGAAATTATCTGGTGGACTACATTTGGGCTACTACTAAGTCTTGGCTTTTCATTTGAATTAGAAAATAGGAGATAATGTGCTATAATAATTTTTTAATGGAAAAAATGAAACAGAAATTATATTTTTTCTGGTACAAAATGATTATTTTATTTATTCAGTTAATTTCAGCATTAGTGTCTTTTGGTTGAGTTAGTGATGAAGATGTTAAAAAATACACATTCATATAATTTTTTTTCTTCCATATAATTATTTATTTATTTACCAGTTTTAGAATTTAACATTAATCAAACACATAAACATCCCATTCTCCAAATTGATTCTTGACCTCTGACAGTGAAGAAAATTTAACAGTTTGTTATTGTAGCAAGAAAGTTTAAAAACCTCAGAAAAAATTCTGGGAACTATCATTTTGGTTTTTTACTTTCTTTCCAGAACTTAGAGCTCAGTAATCATGTGCATTAGATAGGAAAGAATATTTGTGTAGACTGTGGTTTACAGTACATCCTGGAGGAGCTACTATGCACAGGTCTGACACAGTAAGGTATGGGCTGGGCCAGGACTGCCTATTTTCGCACAGAGTGAGACTGCTAGGGTTCTACCCTTTATCACCGCATTGAGCACACTTGGCTGATGCAAAGGGTGTCAATGAATATCAAAATTTTCCTTCAAAGCAAGCAGAAATAGAGAAAGAAACATATGTAAGAGAGCAGACTTCAGTGAGCAATTTGTGCCTAAGAGCAAATCAAGCCTATCAGAATTTACATATTTTCTTCTATCTATAAAACAAGGAATTTCTCTATCATTAATTTCTTTGCTTTGTTTTGTTGTTCTTGTTGTTTGTTGTTGTTGTTGTTTTTGGTTTTTTTTAAAGAAGCTTTCAGATTAAAAGAGGTCTTGTATTAGGTATATAAGATATTTTTAATGTTAGGAGCTAGACAGCTACACAAAGTAATTAGTTTTCTTTAAAAAAATTTATTCATTCTCGTAAATAACTTCTAGCCCTTAATGAAGGATGAATGAAGAGCAGGATATTCTGTCATTGTAATTGAAGGTGTTGATAAGAACCTGTAGGGAGCTATTTCATACTAAAGCTGCAAATTCATGAGCAAGTGTCTTTCCCTCATGATATCACTCAAGCAAATTCATAAGCTTGATTTATAGGGGTAAAGGGAAGACTGTAAATTGGATGCTTTCTACTAGTCCTACCCCATTGGTTATGAAGCACCACAAATCACTGACCTGGTTTCTAACTACCTGTTACATGCTGAGATTATGTTATCTAATCCCATTCCATTTGTCTTTACCCTCTGCATTTAGCTGTTCAATTCCTAGACTAAATCCTAACTTTATCAATAGCTGAGGGCTCATTTTTAAATTTTGTGCACTGTTAGTGCCCTCCTCTGGATTTTTTCCAACTATTCTATATTTTTTTTATATAATTTGAGATTTGAAAATTATTATCTTAGTGCCCAGAAGCAAATGTATTGCCTGCTATGTCATACATACAGCACTCTTCCTAACAAATCCCAGATTTCCTGGGTTTTCCATTGCTTTAGACTTCTGATTCCCAAACAGGCTTTGATATTTGATAGCCTCTTGGTCTTTTTCACAAATATATGTTTGGTTATCACCCATTTAAACTGTATTTGTTTCCTTCTCATCAGTGAAGTAATTTTTGCTTCTTTTTCTTTTCTATTTTAAAATTTATAAAATCTATTATTGTTATCAAACATGTGCTAAATTCACAACACTGAATTTTGATCCTTCCTTCTGATGGCTTTCACCTCTGCCAGTCTGATGCCATCCACAAATTTTGCAAGCCTTTTCTCTACTCCATCATTCAGCTTGTTAGAGAAAATATTGAATAAAACCATTTCAAGACATGCTCTATCAGATTTTAGTTGAAATGCTCTACCAGTTTGATGACAAGACACAGATGAGTAACTTTTATGGCTCTTTTTAAAGAAGTAGGATTTCCATGTCTGTGATTTGAGGCTCTTCTTTGACACATTTTGTTCTTGATAAATTATTTTTGTATCTTTTTCTCTATACTTTTAAGCATATATAATAAATTGCATAGTTTGTTCAATATCTGTATAGATATTAAAGTTGATTTGGCTATATTTTATCAGGACCTCATTTCCTTTTCCTCTGAATTTGCTGAGGACTGATTTTGAATGTCATTATCTTCATTCTATGACTTTCATTCTTTCCTTCTCTCAGAACAGTGAGGTCTTTCTTTGTTTTAACTTTCACCAAAATTACCTTTTAACTTTATATTTTCAGTTAGTTTGTCACTTGTAATTGGAATAATTCTAAAAGAGCTGCATCTTTGTGAACCAGAATTTTACAAACCAAGAACCATGTTTCTTCCATCATGTTCCAGAAAGTTCTTGGGCTTTGTGTCCTGTAATGGAAATGAGTTATTTGAGATGTAATTAAAACTTCCTGTATATAAGTTTGATATTTAGTGATTTTCTCTAATTTTTAAACAGATCATATAATACAGCATTTATCATTCTTTCATAAATGAACTAAAACTTTGGAACAGATAGTCTAGTTTACATTATTTTCATTGAATTTGAGCTGTGTCAGTTATGCTGAAAAAGTAGTTTATTTTATTATGCCTGGTCATGACATTGTTTATTTTTTATGATAAGTTTTGCATGGGTTTTCATTGCACCTTTTTCTGTGTGCGTGTGTCCATTAACATTAATTTAAAGTGTTGGCCCTGTGTCAATTTATAAATAGACATTTTATTGAAAACTCTTAGCTAACTGAGTGTAAATAACAGTCACTTTTATAAAATCAATGATGATGAAAAATCACATAACTAGACAGTTTCTCAGACTGATAAAAATATAAGGCTATAATAGTCTATAAATAGAAGAGGAAGACATTATTCTGTAGCTTCTGCATTTTCTATATATTAGATAAAAGCGGCCTTTAAACTACTTTGGTTTTTCGTTTTGTCTGCACATCATAATAGAGTTAATTTGGGTACCAAAAACTATTACAGCTGCATCTGCATGGGTTGTTTGAAGTAAATAGAGATATGAGAAGCATAGTAAGCTCTGAATAGCAAAGAATAAGGATCATCCTAAGGAAAAATGTCCTTTAAGGTCATCTAGTTTTTAGGGTCACAATAGAAAATACAAATAAATGCTACATTAAAAAAACCCTCCATCTTCTCCTCCAAAATGACAACATATTTATATTTTTAAGGAAAAATCCATGCCCAAGCATCCAGAAGCCACTCTGGTGGTCACACACCACCTGTGCTGGGTCTGAGGCCCTTTCACAGCTGCACACACCACACTCACAGTCAGACCAAGTTGCCTGGTCACAGCTTGACCCCAGGTTTCCCAGAGCAGAGACTCAAATGTCCCAATCCTTCAGATAGTTTAATCTCAGTGCAGTAACTAAATATAATAACAACTTAAGCGGTTGCCTCTGAGGAGAGACCCCAAACAAAGGAAACCCTGGACTTTTATACCCTCACAGTCTCAACATGCAAAAGTCTGTCCGTATCAGCTCACACTGTGTCTGGTCCTGTGAGTGTCCAGTCTGTGTCTGGACTTCAGGGCTGTGGGTCCTTTGTTCTGCAAAGGGCAGTGGGTCATAGTCTATTGCCTTGGGCTCAGGCTCTTGTCTCCCAGACCTCATCCTGCAGCTCCCACTGCAGCTGCACGCAGAGCTACCAGTGCTGAATGTGTTCCTCAGCAATATTTACTTTGATTAGCCACAGAAATTAATAAAAGTTTAAGCTGCTAGGCAAGTTAACAGTATGCTTACTAAACCTGATAAATCAGATGTCAATTTATGAATCCTAAGGCAATTTTTACATAGCTAAAAGCAAATCTTTAAACATGCTGTTTTTGTTCAGACTGGCTGATAGTGTTCCTAAAATGGAGTAGAGAGGAATTTTCCTACAGGCTTAAGAACATGATTCAGCCCACCTACCAAACAAGGCTGCCAGGTCTTGGAGATACTCACATTTAATTGGCACTTTGTTTTCTTTTCCCAAACAATTACTCATATACATTCTTTCATGTTTAGAAGCATCACAGCTCCTGCTAGATGCATACTGCCTACACTTTAATATGATTCAGAGATAAGTACAGAATTATGAAAAGTATCTATAATTCACTTGGGGGTCTTGACATGACAGGCATGATCTAAAAACGCTTAATTCACACAGACATTAACTTCAGCTCAAAACATAGCCAGAGGCATAAAAAGTAGAGCTTCACCACAACTTACTACAAGATGTGTGATATTCTAGTTGTTAGAACACTTAAATCAGATTTTTGGGGTTTGGTTCTCTTAACTCAGTAAGATACACTCTCCAGTCCCTCAGGCGTTTCATTTTTTCAGTTGTCAGACAATGGCCAGCATACTAATCTGAAACACCTTGGCACCTTCTGCTTTCTTACTGTCTTACCAAAGAATTGCTTTTTTTTCGGTGAACACTTAAGAGTTTTACGAAAGCACATAAGCCTCTTATGCAGTAAACGGAGGAAAGGAAATACCTCACTTTAGCGATACTATTCAGATTTTTTCAGAGCTCTCTGTAACTGTAGCGGGAGTCAATGTCCTGACTTAGTATTGTAACAGGTTAGCTGTATAGTTGAACTGTTCTTGGGACAGAGAAAGAGTAGAAAGAAACAGAAAAATAGGCAGATCGCCCTATGACAATTTTTCTATAGGAGAGATAATCTTCCAATATGAGGATAGCACAGTAACATGTCTAAATATTACAGATATGACTTGCAGCATTAACTGCCAGCAGTAAGCAGTACAAATCTCGACTGACTGACTGCTTTTTATACAACTTAGGCTCCTATAGATACTTTCCATGTAGAGCACAAAATATAATACTGTCAGAAATTTGACTAACAACAGAATATAGACAGGTAAGAGGTTAGATTGTACAAAAAAAAAAAATCTATTTAAATTTTGATAATCTATACGCAAGGTTTATATATTGACAACAAACATGTTTTAAAGTAATCATTCTATAAAAATAAATTCCTTGGCATGAAGAGTCAAGTTTTATTACACTGTGCTGAACACATGTTTAGTATCTAAGAGACTTCCAGGTATTTCTTTAGATTTTTTTGTTATGATGCCTAAAATCCTGTAAAATAGACACTCAACACAAAGTTAATGGAGAAAGATAGACAAATACCTTTACTGGGAGTTCAAAAAGGTCCGGGCCTCTTCTGGTCCTCCGAGCACGAAGGGCCCAGAGCTCAGTAAAGTTACAGTTTTTATACCCTTTCAAACAATTAGCATATC
>JAWWEW010000001.1:71405811-71419914 GCA_035583185.1 Anabacerthia variegaticeps
TTACTTCTAAAGCTCTAAAAATCCATAAAATACATACCAAAAATACATAAAAATATACACCAAATCCTTAGGCATCAGTTAGGAACAAATAATACTGATTGTTTCCCTAAAAAGATGTCAGGGTTGGTAGCTCAGCTTAAGTGCCTCTATGCCAATGAAATTTACCCAGTTACAAACAGGACGAGCTGGACACCACTCTGCAGGTAGAGAGCTACCAGGGCTGAAAAGTGGTGCTATGAATCACACAACTGGAGCACTGCAGTCAATGTCTGTAAACAGTTCAGAAGGGACAGGCAATAAAGGAGATGTGTGGGTGGTTTGCCCTCCATATAAGAAAGCAGACTGACTGCACAGAACTGCCTTTAAAAAAACAGCAATGAAGAGGTTGAGACATTTGAGACAGGTAATTGTGCTCTTGAAGTTCCTACAATGGGTAAAAATAAAGGGCCAAGCCAACAAAGGAAGCCTTGTGCTTGGTGTTTACTACAGGGCACCTGACAAAGAGGAGCCTGTAGATGAAGTGCTCTTACTGCAGCTACAGGACCCATCACATTCTCAGGCCCTGATCCTACTGGGAGACTTCAATCACCCTGACATCTGCTGGAAAGCAGCACAGTTGTAAGTGGACTCTTGTAGTGCACCTGCCTAATCCAAGTGATAACCAGACCCCTGAATTTTAGGAAAGCAAACTGAAATTGCTTACTGAATTAGTGGATGAACCCCCTGGGAAACTGCACTCAAAGAAGCAAAGAAGCTGAACTGGACTAGGAGCTCTTTAAGGACATTTTTCTTACGTCACAAGAGGTCTTGATTTTTGTGTTTTAAAAATGGGCAAGGGGGGAAGGTGACCAGCATGGCTGGGTAAGGATGTCCTGGACAGACTAAGGTGTAAGAAGGAAATGCACAGGCAGTGGAACCAGAGTCAAGTATAATGGGAACAATATCAGGATGATGCCTAGAGGTGTAGGGATTTGATTAGGAAAGATAAGGTACAATTGGAGCTGAATATGTCAAGGGATGTAAAGAATAATAATCATAGAATGCTTTGGGTTGCAAGGGACCTTAAAGATCATCCTGTTTCAAACCCCCTGCCATGAATAGGAACACCTTCCACCAGATCAGGTTACTCAAAGCCCTGTCCACCATGGTCTTGACCACTGCCAGGGTTGGGACATCCACCGCTTCTCTGGGAAATTTGTGCCAGAGTATCACCACCCTCACAGTAAAGAATCTCTTCCTAATATGCAATTTAAAATATCTTTCAGTTTAAATCCATTACTCCTTGTCCTGTCACTACATGTCTTTGTAAAAATTCCCTCTCTGATCTCCTTGTATGCCCACTTTAGGTACTGGAAGGCTGCTAGGAGGTCTTCCTGGAGCCTTCGCTTGTCCAGACTGAACAACCCCAACTCTTACAGCCTTTCTTCATAGGAAAGGTACTCCAACCCCCTGGTCATTTCTGTGGCTGTGCTTTGGTTCTGCTTTAGTAGGTCAATGTCTTTCTTGTATTGGTGGCCCTGAACTGGGAGCAGCACTCCAGATGGGGGTCTCAAAAAAACAGAGGCACAGAAGCACCTCCCTCGACCTACTGAAATACTAAAGAAATACTTCTTTTCAGTCATCTGATGTTGCTTGATAGTGACCTTTCAATACTCACAGGGATCTTATATGAACTATGCAGGAAGATTTTTTTTGCAAGAGCATGTAGTGACAGGACATGAGGCAGTGGTTTTAAACTGAAAAAGAGCAGGTTCAGGTTGGACATGAAGAACTTTTTTTTTACAATAAGGGTGGAGAAAAACAGCATCAGGTTTCCTAGTGAAGCTGTGGAACCCTAATTCTTGAAAGTGTTCAAAAGCACCGGGAAGGAACTTTAACAAACTTGACCTTGCAAAAGATATCCCTGCCCATTTAGTCCAGGGAGTTGGACTAGATGATCTTTAAAGGTTCCCTTCCAACTCAAACTATTCTATGATCATATAAACATAAGCACATATTTAGATATTTAGATTACTTGAAGAACTTTTAAATCTATTTCTAATGTCACCTTCTCTTCTTCATCCAGAAACAACTTAATGTCTGCTTTGATTCCTTGAAATATTTTTAAAAAAGAACTCCATCTTTTAAATATTTATAAATTTCCTGTTATATTTGTATGCCATATTTGCTACATTACTTTCAAAAGAATCTCACATTGAATCAAAAAAATGATCCCTCTCTTTATAAAACTGAGTAAAATATCTTGTTAACCACAACTGACATGAATCAGATAATCCTGAATATGCAATTGCATGTATTTTACCGATGTACATGAAATTTCTACTAACCATGTAAGGTTAATATCAATCATATTCTATAAGTGGATTTGATTTTCAACTCTTCTCTGTAGCATTATTGGTGGATTTCTCTTTTATGGGTCATTAAAAGTGTGGTAATTTGGGAGTGATCTTATATATTTCCTATAATCTCAAGTATTATTATATCCCTTTGTATACCTTTATATATAAATGTAATAATAAAAGCATGCTGTACTGGATGGATGAATTAGTTTGAGATGAGGAAGTCACACATTTCTCTACATTAACTTAATTTTTAGACTTAGGAAATATTTTAAACATTTGCCTAAGCATCTGCAGCTCCTACTTGTTGCCCCCAAATTAAACAACAGATGAAAAACCAAAAAAATCCAGGCTAAACTAAACAGAACCAAACTGATCAAAACCAATATTGAATTCTGTAAAAAGAGGATCTATTGAATTCATTTAGACTTGTAACACCAGAATATCCCCAAATTTAATCCAAGATGATTTCTATCTTTCATATTTACATTGCAATACTTCTGAGTTTTCTTGCTATGTCAATTTGAAAAATTAGGATAAACAGTATGCGAAAACATCAGAATTTATTTCAGTCTGTGATTTCCACAATTGTGTCTACCTTGCAATGTAGAAAAAACAAAGCTAGACCAAAATAAATTAACTCAGATTCTGGAAGCAGCTTAATTCCATTAATATATGCATTCATATAGGCTATAATACCTTACTGAGAAGTGAATGCATCTGAACGTTCCTTTTTGACATAGTAAGGTTACAGACATATTTGATCAGTAAAGAGGAAAATTTTCTTTATGTTATCAAATTTATATAATCTTATAGAAAGACTTCAAGCCCCAAAGTTTGCAGCAATTATCAAAAGAACCTTTCTTCATAGGTTCCAGGAAAATCAAGGATAAACAAAATTTCATTGATGGAATTTATCAACAGGGCATTTTTTCCTTGTCTTATGGAAAAAGTCTTGTGATCCTAATATAATGAAATAACTAATGGATCTTGGTAGCTAATTGTCTTAGATTTTGTTTAACTTTGCTTCTGAGGTATTTAAACTGATGTACTTGAATGGAATCTGTAACATACTGTGAAAAATAGTCTTTTACATAAAACACACCGTAAAATAATGTAAGATCTTAATTTAGTAACAAGTAGCAGGTAACAGAGTGCATGTCAGGTTATACTAGGATCAGTCATCTATATATAGAATGAAACAAAAGCACAGTAATAGTACAATTCTGTTGGTACTTGAAACTCCATGTTCTAAGATAAATGCTGAATGACCAAAATAAGCCATTTTGATAAGAAGCTGGGCTATTAGACAGCTCATAATAATCATAGGACATAATAACCATTCTGAAAACATCCTTGGGATTTCAAAGTTTATTTCCACCTAATTCTGACAGTTGAATCTTTTGCCTTAACATGTGTTCAGTGTTCCTTAAGAGCTCTGTACATGGTATTTGAAAACCAGTGTCTTTTTTATAACCATTTCACTAATTTTATGTAAATCAGGTATTCAAACCCCATTTTTAATAGATTATAGATATCAAGATGACTATGTTGAATATGCATTAGAGATACACAGCACTGAGAATTCTACAAAGTTCCCACTATTTTAGAGCACAAGTTAGTGGTTATATTTAAATTTAAATCCTAAAGATTTCAAATTTTTTACTTTAAGCAGCCTAGAATACTGTAATGCGTTTAATAGGATAAAATAATTTTCTTTTTTTAGATTAAAGAAGCTTTTGAAATTCAGTGGGAGTATCTCAATGTATTATAAGTTGACTGATTCATTTTTTTATATTCTTTATTATTTGATAGCATAGTAATAGGTCTTAGGAGACTTCCTACTACTGCAATCAGGAAAAAGTGAAATTATTTGATTAATCTGTATGACAGATTTTACTTGTGTGAATGAAGGTAACATGTTCCCTGTATTCTATGGAGAAAAATAAAAGAATTATTACAGTTCAAATTCACAGTGCCATCTAGTGCTGAACAGAAATGTAAAAAAGTAACCATATTTAACCTGAACAGATACATCTCTTAAACCAATGTACGTCATCAGATCACATAGCACATTACAAGAAATAATTTTTAAACCTCTGATATATTGGCTCTTGAAAAGGCTGCAAAATTTTGTCTGGAAAATCTCTTCTATACAACTGTGCTTAAACTTCAAAATATCTGAGAGCATAACATATGGAATTCAAATATTTCTTTGCCAGCAGGCAGAAACCACTTCATATGCATTCACTATGATCTCATATTCTGTCTTTCTTCCTTGATCATTCGCATTACGGTGTATTAACTTAGTTTTTCATTATTTTGTCACTTGTAGAACACAGTTGCTGTTATGTTGGGTTTGGGTTTTCTTTTGTCTCCCATTAACAGTAAAAGTTATTGAAACTCTCAGTTTCTCTTTTTTGGTATATCTGATCAGATTCCTTTGTTAATAGAGTATATTTCTTGGGAATTTTTTATCCAATGCCAGTAAAAAAAGGTAAATCCTTATGTCTTGATTCAGATATATCCATAGGATTTTTTTTTACATTATTTTCTTTTTACATTATTTATTTCTTAGCTTGTTTTAAAGTGTAGTAGTCAAAGACACAGAAGAAACCAGGATTCAGAAAAGAAACATTTTCTGCAAGGTCAGTCACAAAATGTAAAAAACCCAATCAACCAAAAAAAAAAAGATGCCAAAATATTAGTCCTTCCCTTTTATCTTAAAATCTCCAAACAAAAGGAATAACTTTTTTGAAAAATGTGCTCTTACTCTATCAGTGAGGCTTTGGCTGTCACTCTGGAAATACCAAATATTCTACGAGCAAACAGCTTTCATTCTTTCCTGTTGAAGATTTATTTTTAATCTAAAAAAAAAAACAACAAAAAGGCACAAAAAAAGCACTGTATGAAGAACTAGAGTTTTCATATCTAAGATCCTGCTTTACATAGCTGTAGTCAAATACTATGCTCAACAGACCTTCTGCAGTCCTTAGAACAGCAGTCTCACCTTATGAACTTCTCCCCCTTCTGCTTTCCTTCCACTCTTCACCAGAAGTCACCAACATGAAGATTTTGCTAAAAATAACTCAAACTAAAAGGAGACACAAAATATTTATGAGTATGTTCTCAATACATATGGAACATAATCTAGTCTTCTACTGCAAGTAAATAAGCAGACCATGTATGTTTTTCAATGAAAATGAAGATTTAATTGAAAGGATATTTTAGGCCACTCAGTAAGTAAATATCTTGACAAAATTTTTCTTTATTGCACAATTATGAACAATATATGCAGTTTAGAACAGTCCATGTTTATCTGGAATCTCTTACTGGATACATGCACTCAGCCAGCACTGCTTTCTTGCTGCAAGGACTATGCATTTCAACCTTGATCACATGGCATTTTTACTACATGAAAATGTGAGTGGTTAAGGAAAGCTGTAAGCAAAGTGCTGTAGGAATCCCGCCAAAGGAATTTTAAAATCAGATGCAATGCATCACTGCATCTCTTTCATAACATTTCTCTACCACTTTCCTTACAGCACTTGAGAACAATTTATCCAGGCAGAAAATCCTGTCTCCAGGCAGACTGCCTTTTGGGGCCCAAGAGATGACGGATCAATTGGCATTTATTTATGTCTAAGTTCCAAATGACAACAAATGACCTGTAGGTTAAACAAACAAATAAACAATCTCAAATTAAGACTTTCTTCCCTACGTTTGGAACTGATTGCAGGGGAATTGAAGCACTCCCATATGATTATCTTCAGCATCAGGAGGAAATTGTACAGATGGGCTCCAAAGATAAAGCAGCTGATGATTTCAGCTCTGTCTCTTATTTCTCCTGTTGCTTGAGAAAGATAAATGACTTCCAAACTGAATCCAATTAGATTTAAATTATAAAGATAGTCATTAACTTCATAATTTCTGAAAGGAAATTACCATTTCCCTCCAAAATAACAAATAAAATCATAGAATGGTAGAATGTTAAGAGTTGGAAGGGACCTTAAAAATCATCTAGTTCCAACCCATCCTGCCATGAGCAGGGACACCTCCCACCAGACGTGCTCGCTCAAGGCCTTGAGCAACCTGGCCTTGAACACTGCCAGAGTTGAGGCATCCACCACATCCCTGGGCAACTTGTTCCACTAGCTCACCACCCTCACAGTAAAGAATTTATTCCTAATATCTTGCCTAATTTTTCCCTCTTTCATCCCACTTTCCTTGTCCTATCACTACAGTTCCTGATGAAAAGTTCCTCTATGGCTTCCCTGTAGGCCCCCTTCAGGTACTGAAAGGCTGCTTTGAGATCTCCATGCAACCTTCTCTTCTCCAGGTCAAACAGCCCCAACTTCCTCAGCCTGTTTTCAAAAAGGAGGGGCTCCAGTCCTCATAAACTTTGTGGCCCTTCTCTGGACTTGCTCCGACATATCCAAGTTCTTTTTATGCTGGGGAATCAGAGCTGCATGCAGTACTCCAGTTAGGGTCCAACAGGAGCAGAGTAGAAGGGGAGAATTAGCTCCTTTGGCCTGCTGGCCACACTGGTTTTGGTGTAGCCCAGGATTTGGTTTGCTTTCTGGGCTGTGTCAGCTCAAGTGGAGGTTTTCATCAAGTATCACCTCCAAGTTATTCTTCACAGGACTGCTTTCAATCAATTCTCTTCCCAACCTCTAGGTGTGTCTCGGATTGCCATGACTTGCACTTCTCTTTGTTGAACTTAGTTTGCATTGGCCCACCTCTCAAGCCTGCCAAGGTCCATATATGTATTTGTGTAAACCATGTTCTCCTAAGGACTTAGCTTGTCATTGTACATAGTACATTGTACATTGGAAAGAAAAAAACAGAAAGAAGGAATCCATCCACCTTTAAAATATGGTTTGTCATTAATATTTTTGTTCATTTTATGCAAAATACACCTATTTTCCTCCTAGGCCTCCCAAACAATCCTGATTTCCTCTGAGTCAAGATGACACTTCTTTTCTGAGTTAAGAACACATGAGATCTTAATAAGAATTATTTACTACACAGTAGAAAAGCTAAAAACTATATGTATAGTTGTATAGTATAAGGATAGTATAGTGTATTATATCAAAGTAATTATTAAAGCAATTTTATCAAAGCTAGCATAAAGAAACAATCACCAAATAAAAACTGGTGTAACTCACACAATGATCACGGACAGATCTCTCATTTAACCCCTGAGGAGTAACTATGAAGATGCGTCCCTGCTTCATGGGAGAAATCTCATATACTCCAAGTAAGTACATGGAAGACTCTGCCTTATGAAAGTTGGAGTGGGCTTCTATAGTTATAAAGTGATTGACTGACAGTCACATATCCCCAGGTCAGCCAGCAAGTTATCTGTCAAATCTTGCTTCAAAAAGCAGGATGTGAGTTTTCAGTTTGGTGAACGAGGGTGGCTTTAGCATAATTCAATACTAAAAGCAACACCATGGTGCCACCAGTATCTCAACACAGATAGCTTGCATTGGTTGGATTCTTTGACTGGATTCTAGGCCCAAGGCAGATAAACCCGATCAAAGGGATATCCCATATCTCTCAGCAGTAAAAGGTAGGGGAAAGAGAAAGAAGGGGGAGGGGTAACATTCTTAGTTATGGCATTTGTCTTTCCAAGTAGTTGTTAATGCAAGATGAAGATCTTTCCTCAGGATGGCTGAACACCTGCCTGCCAATAGGCAGTAGTGAATGAATTCCTTATTTTCCATTTCTTGCCTACACAGCTTTTGCTTTATCAAATTGTCTTCATCTCAATCCATGATTTTTTGCATTTTTACCTTCTGAGTCTCTTCCCTATGACACCACAGGAGAGTGAACAAGGAACCGTGTGAGGCTGAGTTGATGACTGGGTTAAACCACAACTTCCAAACGTGAATTGCTGATACTGAACACATGCAAACATATACAGCGAATCTATTTTGCTGCTAGCCCTCTCTCTTTTCCTTCAGCTGTTCAGGCATTTTTGAACTTAGAATAAGAATGCTGTCTTCTTGTGTTTGTTTCTTTGTTTTAAAAAAAGGAATAAAACAAAAATCAGAATTTAAAAATCACCTGTTGTTCCTGAAAAACTGATCCCAAAATATCAGACCTGGCAATCCACGAAGTGTTAGTTAATGGGACTATCCTAGGCCCAGAGATTTGAAAATGCAAGGAGAGACTCAAAAATGAATGGGAGGATCTTATTCTTGGTGAAAAAGAGTATATGGAAGAAGTCAATGGTACATCTAGAACTGGTTTACAATGCTGTTGCCTTATTGTCCAAACATACTGAGACTTCAGACTTTTTCCAATTAATGAAATTTAAAAATATCTACAATTTTTTTTAAGAAAACATTTTTAGTGAATCTAAAATTTGGATGTTCAGTTATTTTTTTTCTGTCTTGGACATACATGATAACTTTACTTTTCTTACCTGTATAGGACATTTCTTGGCTTTAATGAAAGGAAAAATCAAAGAAAATGTCAGTCCAGTCAAACTGATACTACAAGGAAGAGGAAATCTGTCCATTTCCCTGTCCTTCATGCTAAAATTGCTGGCAATTCATCTCTATTTCTTGCTGTTACCCTGAAAAGTGGACATAAGAAACAGAAATCAGCAAGAACTGGGCCTGTTCAGCCTCGAGAAGAGATGACTGAGAGCGGATATCATCAATGTCTATAAGTATTTGAAGAGGATGGAGCCAGACTTCTCAGTGGTGTCAAGGAGTAGAACAGGCAGCAAGCAGAAACTGATGCACTGAAATTTCCACTTGAATAAGAGGAAGAACTTCTTTACTGTGCTAGTGACCACACACTGGAACAGATTGTCCAGAGAGGTTGTGGAGCCTCCCTCACTGGAGATATTCAAGAACTGATTGGACACGATCCTGTGCAATGTGTTCCAAGATAACCCTGCTTCAGTAGGGAGGTTGGACCAGATGAACCGATGTGAATCTGAACCATTCTGCGATGCTGTGAACCAATAAATTCTTTTCATTCCTGTACACTCACATATACACACAGACACAAAAACACATACAGATGTTGACATATTAATATGCACAATAATACATATTGATAAATGAATTCATATTATCAATTTACTGAATTAAGAATATGCATTTATATTGTGTTTTGAATGGAACGATTCTTCTTTACTAATTTAAAAGTGACTTGGTGGCATTAATATGAGCCCAAGGGAAATAACATGTTCCAATTAATCCTACTTAGGACATTGTTATTTTTTCACAGCCTTTTAAGTAATAACACTGCTCAAGTTAAGTAACAACTAATAAACTACTGCTTCCTTCTCTCTATTTAATAGACAGGCTCTGCCTTAAGGTAGTAACTAACAAGCTGGTAATTAAAAGTCCAAATTCAATGAAAACATCAGTCTCAAAGTTTGAACTGAATTGTATTTCAGAGCTGCATAGGGACCCTAATCTATTTTGTTCCTTTTTTTAATTAATTAAAAAGACACTGCCTATACAATTTCAAATTGTTATTTTATCAGTAGGAATTATTGAGTTCTGCAATTACTTTATACTCATTTGACATCTTGTGAAAGAAACTCAAGAGATTTTATGTTTTTTTGACTACCATAGGAGAACTCATTATCCGATCTCTTTTTTTCTGATGTCTATGATTTTTCCATTGAAATGTTTCATATCTTGTAAAATTAAAAGATAATACTATAGAAAATAGATAATACTATCTTAACACAAAAGTGTTTTCAGAGTTTACATCTTATTGTTAAAAGAATTTGAAATATTCAGTAATTTTCAGCAACTTAGACATATAGTATTTTAGGTCATCCTTAGCTATCTGAAAACTCTTCATCTAATACAGAGTCTAACATACCTGTAGTGAGTGTGTTTCTGAGATTAGGTGTAAGCCATTAGAAGTATCTTCTCTCTCTCTTTTACCTAAGGACAGATTTTTATATAGAATTACTAGGCTTCTGGAGGATAAACTTCCTTCCGAGCTACCTGCTTAACAGCACCAGCAAATATTTTCATTGTGGATAATCTACAGTGTTGATAAACAAAAACTAATTACACTGAATTTACTGTTTTTAAAGAGAGTTCAATGCTCCTGATTAAAAACAAAAATCCTTTTTTAACATTCACACTGTCCTTCTGAAAGAAACTAATTTTTATTTTTATCTTTAATTCTAAATTGATAGAGATAGTTGACCTCTTGCTCTACTCTTTTTTTAGTTTATCTCATCGTCCTAGTTTATGGTTCAGTATATATTTTTTAAGTATTAGAGTTCTAGTTTCATTGGAAAACTCTCAGTTCTTAGAACAGAAAACTTAACAAGCCATCATACACACTAACCAGGTCACTCATTTTCTGAAATTACTGCAGCACCTCCCCCCTTTATGTACTTCCTTTAGATCTATTCTGGATTGTGTGCTTCTACATTTAAACATGAATTTACTCATTTTTCATATGGAAGCTGTTTTGCATCATCACCCTCTTCATACTTCTATAGACGCATTACTTCAGTTCTGCTATAGACTTTTAAATATAATAAAATAATTTATCTTCTGAATTAATTCCATAATTCCTAGCATCTGAATCTTTTAAGCACTACTGCACTGATATTTTGTATACACTAAACAATTATAAACTCAAGACCTCATTTAGGATGGTAATCATTCACTTAGAACCAGTTACTGCATGTAAAATAGATGAAATTTTCCACATTACTTTACACTTACCTTAATTTACCTCCATCTGCTATTCTTTTAATACCTAGTCAGTATTCTGAAATTATTCTGCAGTTCTTCATAGCTGGCTTCATTTCTGCTACTTTAACAGCAGCAGGTTTTTGTCACTTCAGTATTTGCCATTTTATAACTTTTTTCCTCAAAACTCCATACAAACTGATCTCAAACAGATCTCAAACAATTCCAACGATGTGGCATCCTCAGCTTCACTGGGTGACCCATTCCACTATCCCACCACCTTCATTGTAAGCAATTTATTTCTTATGCCAAATTTACACTTAACCAAGTTTAAAGCAATTGCCCCTTGTCCTGTCACTCGAGGTAAAAAGTTTTTCTTCTTCTTTCTAATAAGCCTCCTTTAAGTATTGAAAGGCTGCTACCAGGTCTCCTGAGTTTTCTCTTCCCCATGCTAAACAACCCCACCTCGCTCAGCCTTTCTTCACAGAGAAGTTGTTCCAGCCCTCTGATCACTTTTGTGACTCTTCTCCATGTTGCTCCAATGTGTCCATATCCTTATTTTGCTGAGATCCCCAAAGTTGGATGCAATACCCTAAGTGGGATTTCACAAGAAAGGAGTGGAGGAGAATCACCTCCCTTAACTTCCTTCTGGGCTGCAAGTCCACATTACCAGCCTAATGTCCAACTTTTCATCCATCAGTATCTCGAAGTCCTTCTCCATAGCACCACTCTTGATTCCCACCAACCCCAGTCTGGGGGATTTCGGTTCTCACCTGCAGTTGTTTCCCTGTACTACTCTGAGCTTATTGAGATTGGCCTTTGATAAGCTGACAGCTCCTGCAATTAGCTTTGCAGTAGCCAGAATTGTGGACTATTTCATCTGCCATTGTTTCTCTGTGCTTCTTTTATTGGTGTGCAAATAACTTTTATCTCATAACTTAATGTAAAACGTAATTAATTATTCAGGTATTTAATCCTTCACTTCCTATTGGATTTGGAGTAGATGCTGTATGTTTACAGAAATCTGTTTCTTTTCACTGCTCTTTTCCTGTTTATTTACTGGCCAAATAAATCTGGGGTGTAACCTCTTCCCAATGACATTAAAAAAAAAAAAAGCCTGCTGAAGTGGTGAAAGTTTCTGAGTCTTGTTCATTGGGAGTAAAGACAGAAATCATACTTTTCAGCTCTGACATTATCTTCTCTGAACACTTGCCTCAGGTTTTGATCATCTACTGACCTTATAAAGTTCCCATCAAGTTTTGTTTACCTGTTCTACTTGAAGAATGACTTACTGTTATTTTTATGCACTCTTCGAGTATTTCCTCTTTTTTTTTTTGGTATTGACTTACTGTGTTTTCAAATCTAACCTGTCAGATTTTAAGATCTTCCACAATTTTTTAAAAACTTGAATTTGATAACTTTTCTTCCCTGCTATTTAAGAAGAATGCTTTCCTTGACACATTTTTAGACTTTATCCTGAGGTAGTGTAAATTGCTTTCGAACATTCAGTACAGTATCTTCTGAAAGCTCCTGACATTTGAAAATGCTTTACCCTTTCCTACATTTGTTTTATCATCTTCTTTATGAGCTTCATAATTTTCATGTAGTTCACACTTTTGTCCTTCAAATTAAACACAACAGACATAGGGGGTTTCTGACTTTTGGTAATACTAAAAAAGCATTGACTCTAAACGCATTGTAGCCACTGTTATAGGTCAGATTTGGGCCATAATACTATAAATGTGTGCCACTGACCAAGACCAGGACCAAATACACACACACAGACACAAACACATGTTTGTATTTTCAGGTATCGGTCTGCTCTATTCCTGGACTGTCTAAAAACCCAGTCTCATTTCTCTTCCCTAGTTTATTGTATTTTCACATGATGGTCATCAACATCTGTGTTTTCTTCCTCTGTGTTATTGATGGTTTCATTCAGATTCAATGTCACAGTTTTGGTTGCAGTTCTCATTGACTAATTCATAAAATGGTACTAGTACTACCTTTTTTCCTAATCAGTAAAGGAATTCAATGTTGTTAACATATGGCAAATCCTTGAGTTTATTTTTTCAAATAGAAATATTCTTTCAGCAACTGAATGAAGCTCTTACCAGTACATATTTTGCACCCAATGTGCTATACATATTTTTTTCAATAAAGTTTCTACTGTTATTACTATGAAGTAACTACCTTAAAACTCGGCATCACAAAGTGCATCTCTGTTATTTACCAGCAATAAGTTCAGGTGTTTGAAAAATCCATTTGCTTTTGGTTGTGGCTGATGTAGCTTGCTGGTGTTTCAAGCATAAGCCTGATAACCAAACCAAAAATGTTCCTGTCTTTTGGCAGATACCACCAACACAAAGGCATATGTTGCCAGTTTCCAGTGGAGAACACTGACATCACAATTGCTTGTCCTTCAACTTTAAGTCCTTTTCACATGAAGTTGAGCATGTTAAGCTGCAGACAAGACTGTTCCATTCTTTGAACATTTCTTCATGATTTTTTGCACCTTCCTTGCTCCTTCTACAGTAATACTGTAATAGACGCTAGAGCTAGGAGTAATTTTAGGTTAAATGCATTTATTGATATAAAAGTTTATTAGTGCAATTTTATTATGGAAAATAAAAAGGAATAAAATTTATTAGGAAAAAAAACAGTTAGTGATTTTCAGCTTTAGTGATTTTAGCGTCAGGTGTGGCTCAAATGAGCCTGGCTCGTTGTCCTAGCAAGGAAGGTGGCAGTTTTGTGCCTGCAGACTGGCAGAGCACTGAGCGATCCCTACAGAAGGCATGCCTCCAGGGATGCTATCTGGCTCTGTGCCAGGTTCGATTTTATACAGTTTTTGGCTGTCCAGGCCACGCCTATTCTGAGCATGCCCAGTACCGGTCTCCGCCCCTTTGGCGCATGCGCAGATCATTTGTGGCTCAGACCTCGAAGGGTAAAGATCAAAAGTTCGTTCCTCGCTAAGTGAAACTGCTTTTGGCTGAGGAAAGTTCACTGCCGGCGAGAAAAGGCGATTTTATTCCTATAATGGGTTAGTGTTTACCAGTTCTTTGCTTTAGCAG
>JAWWEW010000001.1:71420014-71446332 GCA_035583185.1 Anabacerthia variegaticeps
AGAGACAAGCCGTGGCGGCGGTGCTTGAAACTTAGCGTGCTTTTCGGTGCAGCGCAGGGACCGAGGACGGCTTTCGGTGCCAGCGCGGGGGGGGCCGGGGCAGTCAGCGGGATGGCGGAGGCTACCGGCAGTCTGCTAAGGTTCCTGCTGGGTTCTGTTGGACGGCGGGGTGTCCGTGACCTCTGCCGGGACGGAGCGGCGGCAGAGCTGGGATCGGCTGCGTTCCCGGCGGCGGTGGCGCTCCGTGTCGGGCGAGGGAGGGGGGCTCGGCGGAGCACACGGGGGACGGGGCGACAACCCGCGGTTCGTGTCTGACGAGCTGCGAGCGATTTTCGGGATGGCTCCGGGCTCTTGCAGCAGCAAACACAGTATATTTTAAAGCTTTTCAATCCCCTTTCCCAGGATATTTCCTGAGAGCTTAGAAATCCCCAATTATAAAACCCAAATAAAGAAATAAAATATAAATTGTACAGAAGAAAAAATACACAGTTAGTTAAACAAAAAGGTAGAACACTACAGGGAAGAATATACTGAACATTCTAATAAAAATTGTTACAAACATTTAAAATTTCAAAAGTATAAGAAACTCTTTCTGTCTTGTTCCCATAGATTTACACAAAAAGGTTTTTACATAGCTATCTGTAGAACTATTTGGTCTGTCTCCTTTCTTTTGCTGACGAGGGTGAGATAGTGGCGTCTCAGGCTCTTGATTAAATCTTGGCTTGTCCTACTCCGCCCTGATATAATCACAGTACCTTTAGAATAGGTTGCATTTTAATGACATTCCTTTGACTTACAGGAAAAAAGGAAAAAACCTTCTTACATTAAAGAATAAACCATTTATAGTTTTAATATTTTGGACAAATTAAACTTCACTCATAACAATACTGATATTGCTCTAAATGTTGGTCTGGTCAAATGCATCCCTCAGGGCAGTGCTGATCTACCTCTATAGTTTCTCAAGCTCCTCTTAATCAGCCACCCTGGTCTCAAGAGTTAGTTCATTGCATCAAAGGACACAATATAGTTACCTGGGTTCACCTTATTTTGCTGCAGGGAGTATGATACTAAATACATTAAGCTGGAAGCCTTTTGATCAACATTTAACACCTACCTGGAAAATTAACTGTTTTTATATATTTATTTATTTATTTAACATCTCTCTACTTCCTGTGTCATTCTTCCAGAAAGAACATGTACCCATCTCTGTAAAACCCAAAAACCCTGAATGAACTGTTACCTTATTGCTTTTTTTGACTGAGTTCTTCCTAAGCCACGACAAAGATACACATTTCTTTCTTTCTTTCCTTTTGCCAAGTGGTGCAAAGCAAGGATGCTCCAAGGGAGAAAATATGATGGGAGCTGAGGGTGACCCCAGCACAAGTAATGGCTTCACTGACCAGGATGAAGTCCCACAGCACTTGAGTAAAGGAATGAACCAGAGTCCGAGTCAGGCTGGAGTTGGCCTGTCAGTAGAGTGGCATAGAGATAGGTCCAGAACTGAGGCCAGAGACAAGTTGTAGGGCAGACCCAAGGGATCTGTCCAGGAGGCAGACTCCCCACATCACTGGGGATGGGACTGGGCACAAACACCCCTGCAGCTTCACTGGCACCAGTCTGGAAATCAACTGGTCCTGCCATTCGTCTTTGAGAGGAGAAAACATCAGTCTCAAAAACAGAACAATCTGAAAATACAGTAGACTAAAAGCTCCTCTGCAATTTAAGATAACAACTCCATTTAAATAAAACCAGTCTTCATGAATAAAAGAACTATACAGCTGTAAACTGTTATTGTTATTATCTTCAAAACCAGCAGCTTTATTCTTCAGCTATGCTGATTGTTTTCATCCTGTTTATAACAAGTGGGGTTTGGATTAATTCATGAGAAAGGCTGCCATATAGCTCATGGCCTTAAAGGTAGCTCAGGCACTAATCTCATGTTGCCTATATATAATTTCTAAAATTTACAGAAAAGTATTCTCTACTGTCTTTGAGCCCTAAAACAAACATGCAAACAAACTAAAAACACCAAACCAGAATTATTACTTTATTTGGGGATTATTTCTTTTGTCTGACAACAAAGAAGTTATTATAGAATTAACATCACATATTAAGAAATATGTAGAAATGTAGATTTAATTTCACATATTAGTCCATATAGCAGTAAGTCAGAACTTCATCTCAGATAAAAGAAATTTTTAATTTGAAAAAAAATGTGGAGGATGGTCCTTTGCTGCCTGCCAGGTGCCCACCAAGAATTTTTATCACTCCCTGATGGATCACCCCTGATCTTTTCTCATAAAGCCCTACCTGCAGCTCCATTGTGAGACACTGGATTATTATATTAGTTATTTGTTCGGACTAGATCTAGTGTGTGTGGGGGGGAGGGAAAAGACAGGTTGAATTCCATGAAGTGAGGTAATCCCCTGTTTCATGTCCCATTCCATGCCCTTTGGAGCCTCCTTGGGCAGCCCTGAAGAAGCTGTCAGTCATTGGACACTGGGAGTACTGCCCCATACCATACTTCCCGGATTCCCTAATCCAGTCCCAGAATGGTTGGAATACCAAAAGTCCCACCTAGGGTGGGGTGGCTACAACAGGCCAGAGCAGATAGAACCAAAAACATGTGGTCTCCATGTGATTGGACCCTGCCACCTGGACATGTGGAATCTGGAAGTCTATGGGACTCCAGGTGGGAGGTATAATTCTCCCTTTCACCCTTTCTTTCTTTACTTCTTCTTCATCTCCTAATCTCCTTTCTTGATACTTTGGGTAGCTTAAAGCCAGATGGGTTGGATTTTGCTGAGTTGTATGCATTGGCATATGCTAAGTCAATGCTTTGTGCAATGTTCCATTTTGCTTGAATGTTACCCTTTGAATTTTTGCCAAGATACCTTATTTTCTAAAGTTTGCCAGTTAAGGTGTTTTGACCATTTTGACCTCCTGATAAAATGTGCATGGTGTCTTGTCCCTTACACTCTCTCAAGGTATTAAAAGAACTGAAGGCCCTTTAAAAATATCCAGAGGGCGGATATTTTTTGTGTCTTGTATATTTTTACAGTAAAAGCCCTTAGATGAGCTTGTAGCTCAGAGCCTGGGGTCTTACACCCCCTGCTATCACAACCTTTTTATGTAAGCCAAATATATCTTAATCACAACATTCAGTGAATGCATTTTAAAATCTCCCTATTTTGTCTACAACATTATATATTATTTTTTCTGACTGTAACATATTTTAAGTGTAACATAATATTCTTCATAAAATATCTATAATGTGTACATAGGTTATGCATATAAGATTTATATATATAGTTACATGTTATATCTAGAAATGCATCTACAGGTAGGAATTTTTGGTGCTAGATCAAAATTGGATTTGGAGTGTAAACCAGCTGGTCTGCTCAGAAGGGATTCAGCTGCTCACACATAAGTGCCTTCTAGGCTATAGGACATACCTGAATAAGGCTAAGCTGTATGGCATAGCACTTAAATGAAATCTGCACCCTGTTGAATTAGAAACTTGGAGGTCAATATATGCCACACTCAACTGACAGTAGACATCTATTTTTATGCACTTCAGTTGCACTTTTTCTCTCCACTAGCAAAAACGAAGATTTGATATGCTATCTGGGACTACATATCCACATCTCAGAGGTTCAGAACTGGTGTGGATGAATTCTCTTCTCCAGCATCTGGTCTATCTTAAAATACAGCAATTCTGCCTCTAGAAGCCCTTCATTTAACCAATTGTTCTTCTCCCTTAAGTTAAAAGGAATGAAGAGATGCTAAACTTGTTTACGGCAAAGCTAGGTGACAAGAATCCAACCCAAGAGAACAACTGGTGGTATGAATGCTACTGCATGAGCAAATGAATAGGAAACTGATTTCAATGTTTTTGCCTATGATGCCAGACAAATTTTCAATCTACAGTTGGGCTAAAGTCCTATTAAGTTACAGTTAAATTATGCAATAACAGCTGAGAAAATAAGAAAAAGAGAGGGACTGACTGAGGAAAGGACTTCATGAGTATATATAAATATTCCTGATTTGCAAACATTCTTTACTCTCTTTTTACAGAATATCCTCCATATTCTTTTGAAGGTAGGAGGAATGAGGAATCTGGTACAAACTTACTCTGCTTTGGAAAGGAATATGAGTCATAGTCCGAATTTTTGTAAAACGAAGAAATTAGAACATTGATTGACAGCACATCCTTAAGAACTATTTTCGGGAAATTAGATGGTTGCTCTCTGAATATTCAGAAGCATTCCTATGCTTTGTGCAATATGACAGCCACTTTCAACTATTTTCAAACTTGAATTACCTAAAAATTACAATCTTTTTTTTTTCTGCTTTATTCTAAGAAACATTTTTTTTTAAATTATGTATGAATTTTCTTTTATGAATATAGCCATTTAGAGAGGACGAGAAGGCTTAGTCCATTTTCTTTTAAAATTTATCAATCATCTGCCTCTTTCCTTAAGATAAAAAGAAAGTATGGATAAAAGGGGTGATAGTACTTAAGTAAATACTAATTTCAACCTGTGCATACCATCTGTGACAGGGAATAATATGGCAGTTCCATTTCTCATGCTGTAATGAGCTGTTAAAAGTGGAACAAAGCTAGTATCATCATATTCTTCAATTTAGCCAGCTGCCAGTGTTTCTGACGTTTAGTAATTCAATAATTTAATAATTTCAGGTTGCAGACTGCTTAAATGCCACCCAGTTTAGGGTGAATTTTAGATGAGTGAGTCTAAAATAATAATTTGGTCTGTCTTCAAGACCTCCTAGAACTACAGGCCTCTAATTTCATTGGACATCTTATTTAGACTGAAAGCTCCCTGAATATCTAACTGTAGTCACACACAACTGTTCTAGAGAGACAGGTGCTAGATGTGGTTAGAGGTACAGCCAAGCTTGTGACTACTTTCTAGACAATCCTGGAAGTGAAAGAATTGGATCCCAGATTTTTTTCTCATCTTAAGGAAGGTTGAACCTACACCTTCCACATGTTAGATGTCTGTGCTGGTTTTGGCTGGAGTAGAGTTAATTTTCTTCACAGTGGCTAGTATAGGGCTATGTTTTGGATTTGTGCTGAACACAGGGTTGATAATACGGACATGTTTTTGTTATTGCTGGGCAGAGCTTACACAGAGACAAGGCCTTTTCTGCTTTTCATACTGCCACACTGGTAAGGAAGTTGGAGGTGTGTGGAAGGTTAGGAGGAGACACAGTCAGGACAGGTGACTCAAAGTGACCAAAGGGATGTTCCAGACCATATGACATCATGCTCAGTGTATAAAGTGGGGAGGGGAGGAAGGAGAAGGGGGAGACATTTGGAGTGATGGTGTTTGTCTTCCTGGGTAATCATTGTATGTGGTGTGGCCCTCCTCTCCTGGAGATGGCTGGACACCTGCCTGCCCATGGGAAGCAGTGAATTAATTCCTTCCTTTGCTTTACCTTTGCTTTCCCTTTTGACTGGTATTTATCTCAAACCATGAATTTTCTCAACTCTTCCAATTTTCTCCCCGATCCTGTTATGGAAGTCTGTAGGGGTACCAGTCAAATAGAAACTAGCAAATATTCTTCCAGTTTTTAAGAAGGGCAAGAAGGAAGACTCTGGTAATTATGAGACTTTCATACTCATTTTGGTGCTTGGTAAAATCATGAGTAAGATTATTCTCAAAGTTCTTGAAAAACACTGAAAGACAGTGCAGCCATTGCTCAAAGACAACATGGGTTCGTGAAGGGAAAATCATGCCTTATTAACTTACTGTCCTTTTAAGACCAATTTACCCATCCAGTGACCGAAGGGAAGGCAGTGGATGTGTTGGGGTCTTTCCCTCTGGTGTCCAGTGAGAGGATGTGAAGGTATGGCTTACAGTTGTGTCAGGGATTACAACTGTCAAGTTCTAGAACAAGCTTCCCAGGAAAATGGTCGTGGCCCCAAGCCTGTTGTGTTTGAGAGGAATTTGGACAATGCTCTTAGCTTATAGAAGCATAGAATGGTTTGCGTTTGTAGAGACACCCAGCATCCCTCACCACAGCCTTCTGTTAAGTCTCTCTAGAGCTTTCTCTTCTCCAGGCTGAACAGTCCCAACTCTCTCCTCTCATCCCATCTTCATAGGAAAGGTGATCCAGGCCTCCGATCTTCTTTGTGGCTCTCCTCAGAACACATGGTTTAGTTTTTAGGTTGTGCTGTGTGGAGTCAGGAGTTTGACTGAATGATCCTCACAGATCTCTTCCAGCTCAGGGTACTCTACGATCCAAAGATTCCAGTTAATATTTGTTTAAGTGACTATTTCAAGTGGAATTTCTGTGCTTGATCAAACCAAGGTATAGGAGCCAGGGAGATTAGTGGAGCAATATTTTTTTCTGCAATCACAAACAGGACTATGAAGTTGTCCTGTACAATGCTTGCCATTGTTAAATTTAGAAAAACTATGAGTCAAACAGACATCTGCTTCCATCCACTGTAAAAAATACTGTGCCATAAAACCTGGACACTTTTACATATAAGCAGGGATGTCCCCACAAGATATTCTTTGGCTTCTGAAAAATGAAACAGAAGTTATAAACATAAGAAGTAATAGACATGCTAAACCTTTCGAATTAAAGTACTTTATAGTATTACTGATTTCTCTTCATAATCATTTCATCATATCTCATTACTACTGATAATATAGCATATAGCAAAGATTTAAATATCATGAAGGTAATAACAATTCAAACATGAAAAAAATTTTATCTCTTACAGTACCCCAAAGATAGTGAAAGCAAGACGAACACTGAATAATAGGAAAGAAAATACTAAGGAAATTAAAAACAACAAAGATAATGATTATGGCTTCATGAAGGGGAAAACATGCTTGATCAACTTGATCATCTCCTATGATGAAATGACTGGCATGGTAAATGAGGGAAAGCAGTTGATACTTTCTGTTTGGAGTTCAGTAAAGCCTTTGACACTGTCTCATAAGATTCTGAGACAAACAGTTGTATGGGCTGGATGAACAGATGGGTTGTAAACTGGCTGGAGAGCTGGAACAAGAGGGTGGTGATCAGTAGAACAATATCTAGTTGAAGTCATTAAGTAGGCGTGCACCCCAGGGATGAATGTTGGCTCCAGTCCTGTTTAACAGCTTCATTAATGATCTGGAAAATGGGGAAGAGTGTACCCTCAGCAAGTTTGCACATAATACATAAATGATGACAGGCAACCTGCTCTAAGAAATCCTGCTTGAGCATGGAGCCAAACAAGATGACCTCCAGAGGTCCCTTCCAACCTCAATCACTCTGTGATTATTTTTTAATTATTTCTTGCTGAATCTGTGATGTCATTGTCATATATAAAAGACAGAACAAATGCATGTGTTGTAAAGAACTGTATGGGGTTTAGCAATTTTTTTTCCTTCTTATCCATTAACTCCATTATGGAAATATCACTGTTTTTTTCATTGATTATCTTGTCCCTTATTTTCTTAGTTTTCAGTCCTCATGTTCAATATTGTCATAAACTTCCTCTTACTTTGCTCTCCAAGCTATTTTCTGATTCTCATTTCATTCTCCTCCACATTCACAGTGCTGCAAAGATTTATCTGAGCCTTATCCAACAGTCCTCTCTTTTGGGCTTTCTTGTTTCTGATGTTCAAAACTTTTTATCATATGCATGATAAGTATTTATGATGCTATGCTGTATCATAATAAAAACTGTAATGTAATTGATTTTACAAAATAAACTAACAAAATAAATTAATATAAGGGACTTCAACAAATAATTGAGGCTTTTAGTAAGGTTAAGTAAAATTAGTAAGATAGGGACACAGACTTCCTGAAGCCAAGAGTTTACTTCCATATTGCATAAGGATTTAAATTAAACAGAG
The DNA here is from genome assembly GCA_035583185.1 of Anabacerthia variegaticeps. Lineage (NCBI taxonomy): Eukaryota > Metazoa > Chordata > Aves > Passeriformes > Furnariidae > Anabacerthia > Anabacerthia variegaticeps. The sequence goes on from JAWWEW010000001.1 coordinate 71,427,901, forward strand.
AACTACTGTATTAGAATACCAATTAATCGAGGGCTTCATGCACTCTTTCAAGACGTGAGTCCGAAACACCCCAGTTTTCAGGATGCCTGCTATGCGAGTAACTCTAACCATAGCTAATTATTTAGATGTGGACTGTCATGATATACATTTCCTTAATTGTCACCATGTTTGGGTAGCTGAATTTAGTTTTTAGATTCTCAATGAGAATGTGTCTCTTACTAACTTGTTTGGATATAAGAATATTCCACGTAGGACCTTTGAGAATGAAAACGTGTAAGATCATGAATCGCTCCAATGCTATGTAAATGAGTGCCTAAAACACTACACCAGTGTGTAGGTATCTGCCACAATGCTTGATGTTGACTAGAAAGGCTGGCAGGAAAGTTTAAGGCAAAGTGCTAACATAGTAGCTGAATCCTTTGAGCAACAAAGTCAAATTTCAAAGCACACAAGGACTGAATCTGTTACTGCTTTTGAGAGTATTATGTGTTCTAAATAAATAGATGGTAAATTTCATTATAATTATTTTACCATCTTATTATAAAGGGTGAATTTCTCTTTATATATATATATATATATAAAGATATCATTAATCCTTGGCAGACATATAAAATAATAGACTGCAAAATAAAATATATGACAAATGATGTGCCATAACTTTTCACATACTAAGCAAACAGGAGAAAACTTAGTTCTTTGGAAATATGCTCCAAGAAAGATTTTAAAATGAAAAGACTACAAAAAGGATAAGTATAGTATTGTTAGTCAAAGAATAGAGAAAATTATTTCAGATAACCACAGAACTTACTTTTCTGTATTTACTTGCTTGACTGATTTATATCAAGGTGTTTGACCTAACCAGAAAACTTCCTAGCCTGGTGCAGCCCTCAGATTACTAGCCATTACTGATCTTCCATGCAGGGGGTAATGAAGTGGCAACACCTACTCTGAGAGTGATCAAAAAAGACTTTAGGGCCTTGGGATATTTAATAAGGGATACTGGGTCACAAGCTATAGTTTCCTCTATAGTTCCAGTTGAAGGCAGCAACATGAGAAGAAACAGAAAGGGTAAGTCTATTAATACATAGCTCCACGACTGGTGTCACCGCCAAAAGTTTTGGGTTTTTAACAACAAAATAGTCTTTGCAGCTCCAGGCATGCTGTCATCAGACAGGACTCACCTTTCTCAGTGTTGGGGGGAGGTCTTTGCTCAGGAACTAACGGGGCTCATAGGCAGAGCTTTAAACTATATGTGATGGAGAAGGGTGAAAATATCAGGCTTGTCCTTGGCAAGCTGTGGAGTGATATACAAAGGTTAGAGGGATGGGGTGCTAGTCAGGGCCTTCTGACAGTGACTCTGAAATGTTCTGGCCACACTGGAGCACCATTGCAGTCTTACAGAGACAAGCCATGGACTTGTCTGGTAACAGAAACCAACAGGGCAACACCAGAGAAATATCTCAAAGAAATTAAGTGGTGTTCCTCTAAGAAGGCAACATGACCAACCGTCCAGCTGAGGTGCCTTTACACCAACGTGTGTATCATGAGCGACAGAGAAGGAGTTGGAAGACACCATACTGGTAGAAAGTTATGACCTTGTTTCTATTATTGAAACTTGGTGGTATGAATACCATGACTAATCTGCAATTATCAATGGCTGTTCAGAAGGAACAGGTGAAGTCAGAGAGGTGGAACAGCTGCCACCAAGATGATTAAAGGCATGTGGCAGCTCTCCAACAAGGAAAGGCTAAGAGAATTTGTGTTGTTCAGCCTGGAAATAAGAAGGCTTCAGGGTGCCCTAATCGCAGCCTTCCCACCTACAGGCAAGACAGAGTGAGGCTACCGGGGAGTGTAGTGACAGGACAAGGGGGAATGGCTTCAAACTGAAAGAATGTAGGTTTAATTAGATATTAGGAAGAAATTCTTCATTGTGAGGGACTGGGACAGAGAAGTTGTGAATACCCCATCCCTGGAAGTGTTTAAGGCCAGGTTGGATGGGGCTCTGAGCAACCTGGTCTCCTGAAAGGTGTTCCTGGTCATGGCAGTAGGGTGTTAGAACTAGATCATCTTTAAGGTCCCTTCCATCCCAAACTATTCTATGATTCCATGATTTCTAGTGAATCTGCATTGTCAATAAAAGATGCTATCCATTCTTGATGCACATGCACAGTAGCATTACAATGTGAAAGGAAAAAAATAATAATCAAAAAAAGCAAGACAGGAAAATAAGAAAAAAAGGAAAGCATGGCCAAGGCAGTTAAAAGAAGACCACTACCTGTGGTGGTTCAGATTCATCCTTCCTGGCATTAGAGAAGTGTCAAGGCTCTTCATGTAATCAATAAAAAGAGTGAGGCATCTCAAGAAAGCAATTTGGATCTTAGATGGAGTGTCTCTCTGGAGAATTTTTATTTCTTTCTTCTGACTGTAAAGTGAGCCTGGAGTGCTATTAATTTATCAGGCTTCTAAATTTAAAGACATAAATCTAAGTGCAAAAAAACCGCATCTGCATTTAGGTGTTGCTTAGAATCCCATAATATACCGAAAGAATAAATTAGAAGATTTGAATATATACAGATTTATCTACTTTGTCTCTTGAAAAATGAATATCTATTTTAGTAAATATTTCAGCAATATTTTTGTTAAAATTTTTTAATTAAAAGCAGCTCATATTTGTGCTTCTGAAGCATTTTTATTCTGGTAATGGCAGAAGTCAGTTCAAGATTAGGACTTCAGTACACATTTGCCAAAAAATATATCAACTTTATTTAAGGAAAGTATTTGCCTCAATCATAAAATAGAAGTCATGTATGCATTTTAATGGTTATTGAGCCTAGGTGGTGGTTAATTTCACCCAGCTTGCCTACAAGCAGATGGGAATCAGTGACCAGCTCTCTAGTGGTATCCTCAATTGCTTTTTACCCCAGGAATCTGCACATGCATTTACATTAATGATAGAAAATTGAGAAATATACTGTTGGAGGAATCTCTACAATTGCTTTAATTTGAATCAGAAATGCACTTTTTAAGTCTTATGAATTTACCCACATATCTTATTTTAGTTATGTCACAGAATAGTTTATGAGTGGGCAAACTATATTGTTTTTAAATAAAGCTATGCAAAAAGAAGTGCATTCAATGTCATCTGGCCTACAGTAAGGACACAGTCTACAGGACCAGATAAGAGCTTGTTCAAAGAAATCACTTCACTATTTTGGACACTATGAATATCTCAGCCACAGTATCATCTGTTTCGCTCTACAGTACTATTTCTGTTTTAGTGGGTTGACCTTGGCTAGTGGCTAGGTGCCTAGCAAGCTACTCTATCACTCCTCTATCTCATCAAGACATGGGGAGAAAATACAATAAAAATCTTGTGGCTTGGAGCTAAGGACAGGGAGAACACTTACCAACTATCATGGGGAAAACAGAGTCAGCTTGGGAAAAATAAGTTATTGCCTCCACATGAGCCAGAGTGCCAGAGATGTTGCATGTGAAGTAGAAGATAAAGATGGAGTTCTGCAGAATCTCTGTCACCGAGGTGCATCTACTTTCTCTCTGCCCCATAACAAGAGACAGTTATTTCCCTAAGGACCATTTTTTTGCCTTGAGGAACTATGCTTCTCTCACCTTCACAGCAGTGGCACTGGGAGGCCTAAAGAACGAGCATGAGACTGACTGTGGATGTCACAGTTACCAACAGGAAGAACCCCGGAACACATCCACATGTACTTGTAACCAAAAGCAGCTTGGCAAAGGTGCTGAAAAGCAGTATGGGAGAAATGGTCCTAGGGTCCTGGTGGACCCCAAGTTGAAGAGAAGCCCACCAAGGTGTTCTTGCCACAAACACAGTGAATGGTACCCTGGGCTGCTTTGCCAGCAGTTCCAGGGAGGTGACCCTTCCCCTCTGCTCAGTGCTAGCGAGACCAGGCCTGCAGCACTGTTCCCAGCTCTGGGTTCCCCATTTCCTCCACTCTGCCCTGGGATGCTGCTGCAGCCCAGCATCAGGTATATCACATCTCACCTTCCAGGCTTTTCCCCTTCCTTGCAGGGAAAAACAAGATCATGCACCAGCCTGCAGTTTTGCTGAAGGGCAGAGTAAAGCTGAGGCAAGTTGGCCATCACACTTCATGAGGTGATCCCACCAGAGCTGGCTCAGCTGAGTTGAGCAAGTCCATCCAAAGGGTTTACCTTCCAGAGCTAAGGTAGTAATTGGGAAAGCTGTCACTCTCTGTTCCAGGTAGGCCCTTATTCCCTTGCTGACTTCCACATGCCCATTGTAGGTGCCTCCAGTCACTCCAGAAAATACGGCAGACTGCCCTATATGGCATGAACACTGGAAGAGCTCGTTCAGGGAAAGAAGGTAAAATGCATTAGCTTTAATTAAGAAAGATTACCATGCCATTACATCCCTAACAATACTGTTGAATGAAAGCATTAGGCTCTTCTCAGGAAAAGGAAAAACAAAGAAACAGAAAGAGAAAAGTAAATTATGAAGAGGGAAGTGATGGCCTAGCAGGCAAGAAAAGGAGAGAGTCAAAACCAGATTTTCCCCTTGCAGCTGTGGACAACTGAGAAAACTCAAGCATGACAACAACAAAAAGGGGTCCAGGTCATTTGAAACTCTGAATCCTGCACTAGGTATAGGAAATGTTTTTGTGATGTACAGACGTGGGACTATACAGAAGATGTGCACCTGCCTTTGTTGACACAAGAAATATTTGCAGCTTTCATTTTGCACTTGTTGAAGCTCTGTTCATGCAAGGCTGAGGAGACACCCCAGTAAGGTCAAAAGATTTGCTGAAAACAAGAAATTGTTAGCCCTTTGAGCCATTATCTGTGTAAACAGACAAAGTCCCACTTTTCTATTCGTGTCAGCTGGTCATCCTAGCACTGACTGGTGGTGTCTGAATGCTTAAGACATATCAAGGATTTGTTCTTTGTAGCTTTAGACACTAAGATATTGACACTTCTTAAAAAGCTCATATTTCATCTGAGATAATTCAGAGAAAATAAGCAAAACCAACAAACAAAAATATTTTTTTATAAAAGGCAAAACCATCTAGGCCCTTTATTGAAGAGATTTAGACTGGTATACTCAGATTTTTATCCCTACATTTTCCACCAGAGACCAAAGCAGCCCCAGATGGCCCAAGACAGCTCACCACAGTGTTTTGCAGAACAAGGGACTCACGTGGAAGCAGCACAGACCCAGATGGCTCAATGGCCCAGCACAAGGGTGCATGCTTTTTCTGACAGCTCAGGTTTCTTGCAAGGGTCAATGAAGGGTGCTGCTGTTAGGATTTTGGAAACGACCACAGCACAGCTCCCTGGGATCTCCCTGCCAAGCTTGACTGGCTGGCAAGAGGGCACTGCGCAGCTCTGCCATCTTGCCTTGCTCTGAGGGTATCATAATTGAGAAGGGGCCAAAGCAACACTGTACTTGATGTCAGTAAGGCAACAGATTTACTAGCTGGTGGATTTACTCAGGCATCCCTGAGTTGGAGCACCACACCTCACAGAATGACAGAATATGCCAAGCTGGAAGGGACCCACAAAGGTGATAGAAGCCATCTCCTCGCCCTACACAGGACTATCCCCTAGGGTTAGATCATATGCCCAAGACTATTGTCCAAACACTTCTTGAACTCTGTCAGGCTTGATGCTGTGACCACTTCCCTGGGGAGCCTGTTCCAGTGCCCAACCACCCTCTGAGTGAAGAATCTCTTTCTAATATCCAACCTAAACCTTCCCTGACACAATTTCAGGCCATTGCCTCAGGTCCTGTCACTGATCACCACAGAGATCAGTGCCTGCCCCTCTTCTTCCCCTCATGAGGAAGTTGTAGATTGCAATGAGGTCTCCCCTCAGTATCCTTCAGGCTGAACAGACCAAGTGACCTCAGGCGCTCTTCCTATGGCTTCCCTCACACCCATCCAAGGCACCAGAACAAACTTTTCCTATATCAGTCAAAATATTATATGTATACAGCTATGCTCTTTTTAGTTCAAGATCCTTTCTACTTTCCAGTCACAAGAGAAAAAGCAAACAAGCAAAACCTCACCTATAGATGTACCAAAACTCTGGTTCATACACTCTTCTAGGTTTCAGCTTTATTCTCACAGGACACTGAAATAAAAGATATTCATGTCTGGTGAAACTCTGGTATACATCCATCCAAGGAATGGTATCACTGCTAATACAGAGTTCAGTTTAATCAGTGTTTGTTATAGTTGTTCTTGTTGTTGTGTTCTGTCAGAAAAGGATTATAGTTGCTAAGGTATTGTAAATTTGAGATATATTCACTGTGAATCATATATGAGAACTGTAACACATACTTGTTGCAAAAAGAATTGGGGAAGAGATCTAAATGACGATGAAATGCCTCATGTAGTTATTGCTACTGAAAACGGAAGTTTGTGTCTATAATGGAAATAGCAACATTTTATTCTAACTGCAGGACACATTCAGCCCTTCTGTCAGTAACACAGCTCTCTAGCGCTGACAAAGAATAATAATGCTCTCACCTAGACAAGATGTGTGAATCTGCCGTGCATTAGCATATAGGGCTTAGATGGCAAGGTTTTGGAAGAAGCTGGACTGAAGAGGTGTCTTCTGAGAGAAGAAGCAAAAAGCCTTCCCCATGTCTGTACGAGATGGTTCCAGAGGGCTCCAAGATGGATTATCTGCTGGCCAAAGGCAAGCCCTTCAGTGATGTTGGTAGCACCTCTGTGAAGACATATGTAAGAAAAGGTTGGGAAATGCTGCTCATCAGCACTTAAAAATCAAGATCCTAGTACACTTTCCACATTTTTCTCTCTTACTAAGCTTCTGACATGAGGGGATGCAACAAATGAAGTTTATAACAAATGATAAAACCACAATTAGAAATTCCCCTGAAATGGATAATTTCCAAGAGACAGGATTTTTCTCCTGACAAAAGCAGCATAGGCACAGGATCAGAAGTTATATCCTTCTGTTAAATTTCACAGCTATCAATGACTGAATACTTTGCTGGGAGAAAACACAAAGTCAGACAGACACACAATGAAAACATTATGACTAAGTTAGTGTAATTTTCAGTGGAAAAAATAATGAAAAGAATGTTCAGGCAAGACGTCAGGGACAGAAAACTTGTATGCACAGTTCCATTAGTTCCATGAATAACAGCATTTCTTCCTTATTAAATACATTACAAGTTTTTGTCCAGTTGAATTTGTGAGATTGTTTTTTAATTTATTATTATAAATAGAATTAATTAGGCTGAAAAATACCTTTAAGACCATTAGTCCAACCATAAACCTGTCACTGCCAAGTCCACCACTAAACCATGTCCCTAGAGTGCCATATCTACACGTCCTTTAAATATCCCAAAGGATGATGGCCCGGCCACTTCCTTGGACAATCTCTTCTGATGCTTCACAGCCCTTTCAGTGAAGAATTTCATCCTCATATTTAATCTAAATCTCTCCTGATGCAATTTTAGGCCATTTCTTCTTCTCCTGTCACATTATCTGGCAGAAGAGGGCACTCACCTTCCTACAGCCTCCTTTCATGTAGTTGTGGAGGGTGATAACATCTACCTGAAGCTTCCCTTTCTCCAGACTAAACAACCCCAGCTCCCTCAGCTCCTCCTCATAAGATTTGTTCTGTCTCTGTCTTCAGTGAAGACAAGACCATATATCTGAACGCAATTCAACATTGTGATTCTATGTGAAATTTTTGAGCAATCATTCACAATTGATGCATTTACTACATCATTAATGTTTTGGGTTTTTCCTGAATGAGGGTCAAAGTTATCAGCATTCAGACTGTGACTTGTTCTTGTTAACTTGTGTCCTTGTGATGTAAAGGATATTAGAGCATGTGCAGGTGTTTTGTTCTCCCAGATATCCTTTATGTTCCCAATTCTAATCTCAATTTACATGTTAAACAAATGCTTTAAAGTCTTTCTTAGATTTATATTTGGCAATACAAATTATATAACTCTTATATGGTTATTAGTAAGGGACTGTTTTATACTTTCATCCTTCTAGTTTTTGTCCCAGAATAGTGATTGGGAGCAGAAAGGGCTGGCATGCAATTATTTGTTACTAATAGCTACTTACCCACCTGGGAACTTGTAAATAGCCATTTTATAATTACAAATATGTTTTATGCCTTAAATGTGCACCTGCCAATGACTGAGCCAAATTGCAGTACATGGGTCACATTCATTCTCCATGCTCATTATGAATTAAAAGTAAAATTAGTGTACATTTAAGCCTAGACAGCAGATGGCATTCAATGGTACAAGCACACTGCACCATATGTCTGCAAAATGCTTTCACAAAGTACTTGGAAGTTTCCAACATTATGAAATAAAATTAGATAGTAAAAATAATACATAATTCAGATATCATTTGACTAAAAATATTTTAACTAAGCCATTAAATTTAGTCCCACTCCTGTTTGGTGTGATAGGAATTGAATTATTAAAGGTGTTTAGAAAGATCACTTTTTGGTATTAAAAAATTCATATTTCCATGACCTTAGTTTTTATTGAAAATCTAAATTTTTGTTTTGAAAGAAAATTAACTTCAATTGGTACTAGCATTTTTTGTTGTTGTTGTTGTCATATTTACATGTTCATTTTGCTTCAGTTTAGAGGTAGTTCTGCTAACATTTAGTGTTTTCTTGTCCATAACATAAGCAGTTCACTTTGATATGCAAGAGCATCACAGCAAGTGTTAAGTATTGCAACATTTTTTTAAATTACAATTTAAAATTCCTTAAAAACAGATGGGTCTGAAACATTTTGTTGCACTTATGTTAAACCTTATCCATCAAAAAGTCTAAATCATTCTCTTTTGCAGTAAAAGGAATGTGTAACAACCCTGTTCACAAAAGTGTACAAATCAGACATTGCAGAATGTAAGTCCATAGACAAAGTTCAGAGTTAAGCTTCACAGGACCAGTGGAGAAGACTGGTATTCAAAGGATCAGATGAAAACATCTCAACTCAAGCTATAAAAGATGCATTTGGAAGACAGAGAGTGAAATATAAAAAGAGAAGTCTTTAGTCTAGGTTGCAGAAGTGGTATGGCAGATAACCCTCAGAGAAAACAAAATGCTGCTCTTTTGCCATAGACCTTTTAAAACAACTGCAGCATTGATAATTAATAAATGGAACAGCACAAGGTCATATACACACTAGATGGCAAAAAGAAAGTAAAAAAGAAATTTTTCATACTTAAATTTTGACGCATTACTTTTAGTGGATCAACACCTCATAAAATCAATGAGTATCTCATAAAGCTACACAACAAAATAATAATAAATCTTTAATATGCATAAACCAGTGTCTTCCATGTTAAATATAATATTATAAAACTGTATGTACTCTATCTCTTTAATGCTTTAAACTGGAATTTTTATTTAGGAAGTTTTATTTATATTATTTTGCTAAAAGACTAACACTTTGTGTTAGGTGCTTTGTAAACAAAAGATGAAAAATGTCTGGTCTGTAGAAACATGAACATTTGTATGAATAAGTGGGGATAGATCAACAGACAAATAAAGATACAGATACCTTTTTACACCTATTAATGACAATTTATTTAGAAAAGTATGACTTGGAAAAGTCCTTGCAATATAAAGCCAAATGTAAATCACTGAAATTATCTTTGCATCGCTGCTGAAAAAGAAATGAGCAAAATTAGTGGGTGAGAAAATGAAAGGAAAAAGGTAAACTTCACATAATTTTGACTTAGCAAAATGTGAATTTGTAAGAAAGTCCTACAATTTAGTTAGGATTTGTTGACAAGTTCAGCAGTTTTAAAGGTATCCTTAAGGCGAATGCAGATTTCTAGACATTGTTTATTCTATGCTTTCTCAATGGTACAGAGTAGCTCATTAGCATTAGTAATGTACATTTATTAATAGATTTATGTTGCTTTTCAAGTGATTCAAATATATAAAGGAATGCATTCCACCTGGCACATTTCTTCGAGCCACTGCAAAGACAGACTGATTTGCATCTTCAGTTCTCACAAGATGTGACAGGTTGTGAATGCTTAAACTGACAGCAGATTCTGAGTAATAGCTAACTTTCCTTCTACGTTTCTATTGTGTACTTAGGAAATCAGGGACTGTCAAAGAATAAACAAAAGCTGGCATTTACAAAAACTGTCCTGTAAGTCATATATCAAATTTTTTTAATCAGAAATAATAAATACTGGGGACAGAAAAAACTGGTCAGCGTGGGCCTCTATATTGTTGTTTCCACACCTTCACTGGACAGAAAGAGTTTTCAAAGTTGCAATAAGTCTTTTGGTTTTCTCCTGTCAGTGCCACCTTCCATAAAAGGGAAGCTGCCGTTTTCTGAAGTGACAAAAGAAATGTAGTGAGTAGTTCATATGTTTCATGCAGACTGTTGATAGCATTCTTGCAGATGTTTCCCTCTATATTTTGAAAAAGAAATATCCCTTTATTGTTAAATTGTCACTGTTACTCTAGGGATATTCCTAGTAAAAATAGGCGCCGTGATACACAAAGTAGTGAAAATGGCAGGATCTTCCAATTAGATATCAATTAAAGTGAATAGACATGAATTTCTCTCTTTAAGTTGTTAACCCAACAAGAAGTGCTGTTTTATTCTGTGTAACATATAGTTCTTGATCTCACTTCAAAACTGACACTGTATTCCCTCATGTATCTTTGCTTTCAGACATGCTTAAGGTCTTTTAACACCCTTCTGAAAAGCTTTGAACTCTGAAAAACACTGAAGACTCCAGGGTCACAATCTAAATATGTGTTCTATGACCAACTCTCACTATTTGCATAATAATTTAATTATCTAATGAAATCTAATGAAGGAATTTGTTCTTGAAGGCCAATATCTGGACTTGAATCAGAGCATACTTTAATACAAATCAAAATAAATCAAATCACAAAGAAACTTGCTCTAGCAGTAGTGAATCAAGATTACTTACTGGCATAATATTCCAATGTTGCTTGTGAGTACTCATGACTGAAAATGGATAACTTTAACTTTGTCTGATTTCAAGTTGCAGGCATGGAATGCATTATGACATTGCCTTCCAAAAAGAGTCCTTCAGTTCTGTTTCCATTATTCTCTAATATAACTTGATTTTTAAAGTGTTTTAACCAATAAAACCTTGACTACAACTTGACATCACTTAGTGGGAAATCCTTGACTATCTGAGACATTCTCTCAGGATTGGTGCATAAAACTTGGAAATCCAGATCATTCTGGATCAGCAATCAGGAAAGTTTCCCTATAGCGCTCAAATAACACTAAGAACTCATATTGAGATGATTGAATTATATTCTGTGATGTCAGGACATCTGTTCCAATCACTTTCAAGTAGTATGAACTCCTATATTTGTTATACTGAATAGTTCTCTACACTCTGCTGACTTTGTTGCCAATGTGTAGAATTTGATTCCCTAGACATAGGCATCTAATACTATTTTGAGTCCTATGGAGTAAATCCTGAAGGAGTCATATCTCTTGGACATACACTGTCACATATGCCAGTCCAGTACAGATATCTTGTTAGAACACAGAGCGTCTCAGGTAACACTGCAAACCTATGTTTAGGCAACCAAATTCCCCAGATTTTCATTGTCTTACTGCTTAGACAGTGGGGTTTCCTGGGGACACCTACACTATACATCAGTGTATATGTGTTGGAAAGTAATCCCATTCCTAGTAATGTAAAGTGTCCTTAATCAATGCTTCTCTTTAAAACTACTTTCTACATATAGTTTAGCTTAGAACTGTTTAAAGCTTCATGAAAATGTTCAACCAGTTTTGTGGCCTGCATCAATTTCCTTAAACTCAGAATTCCATTCAATATATTAAAGATATTGTAACATAAGGATTATAGTTATTTAGCGAAGATTACCCCAGAAATATGAAAAAAAAATAAAAATAAATAAAATAAATGATGGAGTGACTATATCAGTGGACAAGGGAAGGGCTACAAATGCCATTTATCTGAAATTCTGTAAAGCGTTTGACATGGTGCTCCACAACATTATACTCTCTGAGTTCGAGAGATATACATTTGATGGGTTGACTGTTAGGTGGGTAAGAAATTGGCTGGACAGCCACATCCAGAGCATAGTGATCAGCACCCCAGAGTCACGATAGACATCACTGAACATAGTCTACCTCTTGTTGAGTTATGCAAATCCTGACAAATAAACCCTAACAATAATAAATGTAAAGTTATCACTGTAATTCCTGAGTCTTGGGTTTCTGAAAGCTGGATAGATCCACACTATAATTTAAATTAGCCGCAGTGCTGCTGTTAATCAAGCTGAATTGCAACAGTGTCTAGGAAGCATTACATTGGTTGATCAAAATAAAATACCCTCTGAGTCAAGAACATCAGTTAGGAAAGAAAAAGGTGATAGTAATCTTTCTACCAGCTGTTGCTGGGCAAATCCCCAGGAATCTGTTTAGGACAGTTACTACTGTGCACCATCATGCCCTGAACAATTAGGAATAGTCCTGATGGTTGGTTTGTAAATGGATTATTAATCTAGATGTGAAAATATATCTCAAAGCTCATTTTACTAATACATTCTAGGAATGCATATCCATGACAATTCTCCCCAGCACAATCATATTCCAATGCATTTGCAGTAGTAGAGGAATGTTTGATCATCTTTCAGCAACGCTGTTTGATCTTCTCTCAGCTACTTTGCCTGCTTCAGTTTCCACAGTTTCAAACAACTTCGATTGAACTCTGAGCTGCTAAGATTATCAGTGCTTCAACACTCAGCTATTCTAGATACTCAAACCCATTTCTAGTAATATTTTGGTTTCATGGGCTAGCATTTTGACTGTTCGGGATATTTTAAGCCTAATTTGGGCTATGTTAAGTACTTTCGGTGTTTTCTGAAACCTTACTGCATCTATTAATTTCCATTGAGTGTTTTGGGTCTGCTATACAAATTTCTTCACTCTGTCACCAGAACTATGGTTTAACATACCTTATCTGTTTAAGATGAGATGACTGTGCAAGAAGTGTGAGTAAACTATGCTTTCTCTGTGAGATTCTTGGTATTTTTTCTCCACCCCCCCCCCCCCCCAAGACCTCGGGAAACAATAAGAAACACATATGTATTAGCAAGATATTTAAGAGAAACGTGTAATAAAAATTGTGGAGCAGAGCTTGCTATAGAGTTTGTAGAAATTAACATTAGGAAATACCTTAACCAACACAATATTAAACTTAGTTTTGGCTTTAGGTAGAATGAGGACAAAGCTATTAAGAAAGTGCTGATCCATTTTTAAACATCACTGACCTTTCCAAGAATCATGTTTTGCACTGGGTTTATTTCCATGTTTTCTTACACAGTGCTATTCTATAATGTATGCAAGGACAGAAAGGATCAGATTAATGTAGGCATAACTTCCTCATTATTCATCACATTAGACATTTTTTGTTCCTGGGTAATCTCCAATCTGATTTCTAATTGAAAAATGTCCTCAATTTAAATTCCTTAGCATATAAGACTCTATAGATTAACCTGTATATATACATAAAATATATGTAGATTAAATTGTTTCCTAGGCAGTATAAGACCTATAGACCTAAGAAATTCCCACAAGCAATTATTGCTGACTACACTGGTGGCAGTACAGTGTTAAAATAAGATATTTACAACTCTGCTTTACATTTTTGAATTAACAGCTTACAACACAGCACCATAAATACATCTGGTTTCAATTAGCCTGGGATATGAAAGGTGATTGTAGGTTTTTAAAGTTCATTAAATAGGTGACTTCATATTTTTAATTAATTCAGTCATGATATACTGCAGTCTACAATTGGTAATGTAGTCCAGTTTGGATTTATTATTAGCCTTTTCGGTACGTTAACATTTTTTGTAATTTTAAAAACTGCTGAAATTCATGTTTAAGGTTGAACTGCACTGAAAAAAATGTCCTTTCCTGTCTCATTCCTAAATTTGTCCTTTTATTACATTTGATGAGAAAAAACTATATGGTTTCTTAGATTTATTCCAGTATCTGAAGTGAGACATTCTCTTTCCTGTTATTAATGGGAACAACATGTGCAAGAACAAAAATCACAATTTAACCTCAAGGTGGTCTTAGATAGCAAGTTGTCTCAAATGACTCTGACACATATATTTGGGCAACTAACATTTATGTGCCTAATTTTAAGTAGACTGAGTTTGGTCTTGGCCTCCAAAACTGAAGCTCAACTCATTTTTCTGCATATTGTTTCATTTCATAACTAATATGTTTCAACTTCACATAAGAATATTAATTTTAATTATAGTCACATTGACATGTCTCACATTTTGAGAAAGTAAATTTCCATCACACACTCAGGCACAGCCAAATGCAGGATTCTTCTTGTCAACCCACCAGTGCCTTTGAAGTTATACATGCAAAACTTACTATTGTGTGGTTGTATTATTTTTAAAACTGTCTGTATGAATTTAGCTCAGAAATTTCACCATGGAGTCAATAATTTAAAAGGCGGGTACTTCAGATCTAAGTATCACAAAGATAAGAACAATATTTGGATTAGTAATATGGAGAACAAAGATGTTTATAAAGAGGTATAATGGTCTAGAGAGAATTTATCAAATTGCTCAGTTGTTGGGGCTACTACTGTAGCACTCAGAACTGTACACACAAAAAATATCAACATTATTCAGTAGTATATGATAATGCATGCTAACTATATATTCATACTATACATGTTATATGCTATGGCCTCTGTGTATATAGTATATAACTGCATATACCTTACATACTATATGTACAAACTAGATATTTACATATATACATATATAAACCAATGCAAATTGTTTGGTCCTTTTTGTCCTGTTATAAATATTTTGGCCTGGCACACTACTGTTTCATTTAGTTTGTTGAAATTCTGACTCAATTTGTCTTATCACTCTGTAGCTGACTCTGTCCTGTTGGGAAACCAAAAAATGCAAACCATCTGATGGTGAAAAGAGGCAGTCTGATGACAAGCGTTCAAATGGATAAAGACAATTTTTCATCTTAGAGTGAATCGTGCAATGATTTGGATTGGAAGGGACCTATAAGGATCATCTAGTCCAAACCACCAGCCATGGGCAGGGACATGTGTACTAGGTCAGTTTGCTCAAAGCCCATTCAACCTCACTTTGAAAAATTCCAATGATGGCACATTCACAACTTCTGTGGGTAGCCTGTTCCCATGTCTCACCACCCTTGTTATAAAAAATTTCAGTTTAAACCTCTCTCAGTTTAAAGCCATTATGCCTTGTTCTGGCACTAGAGGCCCAGATGAAGAGTCTTTCTACCATCTTTCTTATAAAACCTTTCAAGGAAAGGCTGCATTAAGACCTTTTCACTGCCTTCTCTTCTCCAGGCTTAACAGCTCCAACTCTCTCAACCTTTCCTTGTAGAAGAGATGTTCCAGACTGGAAGTCCTTCTCTGGACTTGCTTTTACACACTTGCTTTTATAGGGAGCCCCAAAATTGGATAATACAGGTGAGGTCTCATGAGAACAAAGTAGAGGAGGGAGAATCACCTCATTCAACCTTCTGCTACACTGCTTTTTATGCATTTCAGGATATGATTTACTTTCTGGGTTGCAAGCACACATTGCCAACTCATGTTCAATTTTTCATTCACCAGCATCCCTTAATCCTTCTCTACAGGGCTGCTCTCAATCTATTCATCCCACAGCCTGTAGATAGATAGATAGATAGATAGATAGATAGATAGATAGATAGATAGATAGATAGATAGATAATGGTGATTGCTATGGCCCAGGTGCAGCACCTGTATTGCTATTATCAGTCCCAGTACAGACACTTGAGGGACATCACTCAATATTGATCTTCCTTTGGACATAGAGACATTGATTGTAACAGCTCTTTGGATACAGCCTTCCAGCTCACTTCCTTATCCATCTAACAGTCCATCCATCAGATTTGTATGTCTTCCATTCAGGGATAAGAGCCTGCCAAGTATTGTAAAAAAGGAGTGCCCCTATGTGGGGAGCTGTAGTGAGAGTCCGAGTCCCAAAAAGGAACTTTGTAGAGGTGGGCCCTCTATGTCTCTGTGGAGAGAAGCTGTTTGCTGAGGAGGCAAAGGTTTTAACTCCTTTGAGAAATTACAAAATGGAAAGCTTAATATAATTGAGTGGATGAAAAATAAAGGCAATATATTTTTGAGGTTGTTAATCTTGATAGTATTGTGATACTCTTTTCAGTACAGGTGGTGTGAAATTATAAAGTAGAATAATCTGCATCTCTTCAAAGCCCATACAGAAGTCTAGGCTAAGTATAGAGGAAAAAATTCATTGGAGAGCATTTGCACAAATCTCTAGACATATTTCTGCCCAAAATAATCAGGAATTTTATTAGTACTACATCAATTTCCCAGCAAGTAAACAGATGACCATGTGGCTTCTGAAACATCTGTGTGCAAATGTGAGAATGAATGGTTGCTGGAGACTTGGAAACATAATCAATTTTGCAATAGGAGGTCATTGTAACATTGGAGGCATTGTGACCTTAGATCCCCTATCTTTTGGTAAACAAATTCAACAAAAACTTTAGTTGTATTTTACCACTTAAGAGGAAAAAAAAAAAATATTACTTCATTCACTCAGCCATTTGTTAAAGTCACTGGGAAAAAAGTAAAATTCACCACAATCATTTGATTAAATCAACCGGTTACTCAAAATTTATGTCACTTATCACTAGCTAAAACAGTTTAGAATGAAAAAAAATTAAAACAATAACAGAAAAAAAGAAAAAAAAAAAGCCACAGCAAAACAAAACAACTCTGGTCTTCTCTGTCTGCCCAAACACACTGTAATGGAGCTAACTCGAGGTTCACTTTTGATCTGACATTTTTCCAAAGTGAAAGGAAATGAACAATTATAAGTTTGTTTCTTATTATATATGCAGTTCGGTAAAAAGGAATGAAACATTTTGTTCCTGCTTTGAAGAAAACTCTGGGGGCACATCAAGCAACCGACAGTTTCTTTCTTACCACTTTGGTTAATTTTAGTTGAATCACTCAGTCACAGCAATTTAGGGGGGGAAAAAAAAAACACCCAAAAAAATCCCCACAAGATTGCTCAACTGTTTTAAAGTGTTGATCCCATTTGCTTTTTCTTAAGTTGAATTTCCAGAAAACAGTGGAAATAATGTGTTAACACAGCATTTTACTAATAGCTGAAAGTGTCACTTAGATGACTTTACCCTTGACAAAAATGTAGAACATTTTCAAAATGTTATGTGGGTGTCTGATAAGACTAATGGTGAAGTAGTACTAAATATGAGTAAGACTATAGTAATAGGGCATTATAATGGAAAATAAATGCAGAGAAAGTAGTACTCCTACATAATATCCTCAAAAGACTGTATGTGGCTTTCATACAAGTATTCATAATCTATTAGTGCATAGATAGATGCACATACACACAGATAAAAATATATATATGCATAAGTATGTATATGTGTATATACACTACAAATCAAGGATGAAATAAGTTGATTTGCATGATATAAACAATTAGGGTAATGACAAAAGCATCATTAAGGTTGTCTGTTACAAATGTAACTGAAAAGGAAAAGCACCTTAATTAGTAAAAAAAAGCATAAATATCATAACTACAACAGCTGCAGGGTCGGTAACATTAATAATAGAAGTTAGAATAACATTGCTTACATAACACTTTTCATGTGCAGAGCAGACCACACAGCAATTTACAGAAATGCTGCAATACCATTATTCCCATGTCACAGAAAATGAGGTATAGAGAAGTGAAGTTTCTTGGGAACAAGAGACATAACCAGGAATACCACATAGGCCTCTTGATTTCCAATTCAATGCACAGCAGCTTTGTGCCTTGATAGCTATTAACTCAGTTTTTGCCATAACTTCTAAAATTAATCACAACTACTTGTAAGAAAAAATCATTAAATCTTTGCTAAACATTTTTTTAAATAGTCATAATTTCTCACATTCTGTAAGTTGTTGACTTAATATCAGTTTCACCCTGCTACTAAGACAAGAAGCTCATACGATGCAATCAGGAGATGAAAATGAACATCTAACTTCAATCAGAAATTTTAAAGAACATTTTACCCCATGTTAAGTTTGATATACTGTGAAGGGTTGAGTTGGCTCCGTGCCAAACCCAACTGCTGGCCACACGGATTCCACTCCCCCCAAAAGAAAAGGGAAAAAAGTACCAAAAAGACAATTAGATGAAAGATAGAGGTATATATATATATTCACATATATTACAACTATATACAATCAAACACTATGAATCTACAGAACAAATCCTAAGGCAACCCCAAAAGGGAAAAGGGGGAAAGGGAAAGGGAAGTGGGACAAAAATGGGTAAAACCAAACAAAACAG
>JAWWEW010000001.1:71446432-71486924 GCA_035583185.1 Anabacerthia variegaticeps
GGAATACTTCCTTAGTTATAACCTGGTTACCAAGGAAGGCCTGAACCAAAACCAAGAAAACTAAACCACCACATATACCCATGTAAAAGCACGACTTCCTTGTCATGATTCTGTAGCAGCTTAGCAAAGCTCATTCTATACATCCAAGTGTGCATGCTGCAGTTACTAAAATTATGAAAATATGGCTGAACTCAGTTGATGCTTCTAGGAAAATAGCATGCTAGATCTTCCACACATAAAGTTCCATGGTGGTTCAAGAAACATTTACAACACCTTTTGACAAAACTATTATGTATGTATGTACTAGGCATAGAAAATAGTCACCCAGATTAGGTGTAATGCTTGAACAGTACTTTATACCACAAAATAAGTAATAACTTTTAGCTTCTTTGCTACAAGAATCTGTACTATCATTGTTTTCAACGATACTCTTATTTAGATTAGAAAATACGCATTTTTTCCTAATAGGTTTCCATTATTTAGTGACTTCTTATACCTGTGGCAAATGTATGCTGCTTCACACAAGGTTTACATGTTCCAAGATGGAGCATGATGTTTTATCAGATATTCTGTCCTGGTTTTGTACATTGTACTATAATTGTATATGTAGTTTGTATGTGTTTGAAAAAATAGTTTTATTTCTAACTACTTAAAATTTCTGCATCTTCCAACCATATTGCTTAAACTAATATGCTTGTTTTTAATTATTTTATAGTAAGGAACAACTTTTAGTAGTGCTCAATTCAGACAAATCAGAAAATAATAAGATTTCTGGTACACAGGGTACCTAAAAAAATTCTTTATTTTCTCCCACAGAAAATAAATGTTTGTGTTTTTAGTGTGTGGTTTTTGTTTTTTTTTTTTTTTAAGGAAAAGCAAAAAAGCTGTACATTAGCAAATCATTCTAACTGAAAAAAATAATTATTATCTTTGCATCTAAATGTATACTTTTTCTCAGTATGAGTTCTATACTAAAAGCATGTCTGAAATTTTATTTCACTTCATTGCAAACAATTTTTTTTTCAAATTGTGCCCTAAAATATCCAATTCACTCTTCCTTCATGTTGTTAAGTGTTAGAACTGGTGAAATTTAACTCCTGAACAGTACTGTAGTGACTTTGCATGTTGCAAGCCATATGTTTAATTTTTGAGATTCAGACTCATTGGTTTGCATGTTTTGTTTTCAACAGGTAATGCCTCTTAGAGATAAAATAAATAAAACAAACAAAACACTTTTCACCTGTGAATTTTACCTGAAAAAGAAGTCCACTTACACATTACAAATGCATTGTATCTCCTGCCATTGTTTTACAGTCCTATGTTCTTTTACCTGACATTTGCAATCACTTATGAAATGGCTTCATGTACCTCAGTTTATTTTTCTCTCTTACAAATCACAGACCACTTGTGTTCAGAAAGTTACAAACATGATTTGCCTTCAGATGCCAACAAAATACATCAATACACAAACTCACTACATTTTTGTTATTTCTTTCCTATTTGCTCTGTTTTTGAAGTCTAGGCACAGTGCCTTGAAGACATTGTCATTATTTTCTCTATCAAGCACTTAGGGAATACAAAGACACAAAATTCTATTGTAAGAAAACACCATCCTCTGCTATAGTGCATGCTTCTGTCAATATTGTATAAAGACCAGGTTACCTGGAAACATATCAACCTTCCATATTTTTAAACGTCCGTTAAAAATACATAGATCATTCTGAACTGCCTTGAAACTTTTATTAACACAGGCTTTTATCTAATTTTTTTTTTTTCTCTCATCTTTCACTGGCAACCAGAGCTCAGGGATGAATTCTAAAGATGCTGAATACCTGCACTTCACATTGATACCAAAGTATAGATCATGAGAATTTATTTTTAATATATCATTCCTTTAACTTGCAGCCTAATTTTTGCATACTTTATTTACCAGTTTAAACTGTTAAGCCAAAAGATAGCTCGAAAAGTGGAGTATTTTTCACTAACAGAATTCAGAACTGAAAATATAAATGAAAAATATTACAAGTTGAAGTCATCAGGAATCTCACAGGACGGTATCTGTGATACAAAGTTACTATCCATCATATTATCTCTGCTCCACAAAGCAACAATAAGGAATTTCAGCTCTTCAGTTTTCATAATTCATCTCCCTAGGAATTCGTGTAAAGTCAAAGTAGTCAGAACTCCTTTTGGGAGTTTGGTCTGACATAAATCAATACACATTGATTTATATGTTTTTTCTGCTTTCCTCACCTTTTTCTACCTCAATAGTTGCTTCCTACCAGCCCTCACACTTGCTTACCCTTGTAAGGTCCTGTACTTATGCCTTCTATAAATCTATCTCCTGATTAACATTTTTAGACACATTCTTTTCCCTTAATTGATAGGAAGAGTTCTCATTAAAAATTTTATGTCCAAATATCTCCAAAACTTCCTCTTTTATAAAGATATCCATAATTTGATATCAGCCTGTTTCTTAGCCAGTAGTAAGCAGCATGAAACAAATATGTTGTCTTACATGACTATCAAATTCTTCTGGGTAAACTGTCAACTTTTGAAAGCTAAAACTTGGGGATCATAATAGTAAGAAAATAGAAAGAAAACAGAAAGAAAATGAACAGCAACAGAAAAGAAATGGAAAGACTTTAATGCTACTTATCATGTAGGGATATTACAAATCCAAGTAAAGGTAAAATAGTCTTATATGATTTTTTTTCATTTGAAAGCAGTAGAAAGAGGATCTCCAAAAGTTAGCCTTCACCAGTCACTGAGTCTTATGTTTTTTTCAGCTTTGGAAGGATTACCATAAGTTAAATCATATGAAAATTTGCATAGCAGAATAGTTCCAAGAAGTGTTTGAAAAATAAAAACGGAGAATAAGTTTTCCAAACATTACTATTCTGACTTTTACTTTTGGAAGATATGGCAGGATATTTTGTATACTTTCAGTAAGTTCCTCCAAAACAACACTATAAACAGAATCATAGAACAGCCCATGCTGGAAGGAATGTTGAAGGATCACATAGTCCTACCTTTTGTGGGAAAGGGAACCTCAGGAACTATCTAGCCATATCCAGTTGCTTCTTTAAAACTGCCACCTTGTTCTTGGGGAGGTTGTTCCAGTGACTGATTGTTCTTACTGTCAAAAATTTCCTTCTTATGTCAGGACGAAACCTCTGCTTATGCAACTTGCACCCATAGCCTCTTATTCTTGTCGTGTGGCTCCTTGGGAACAGAGAACTTCTGCCCTCACCATAGCCATCCTTTAAGTACTGGAAGACTGTGATGAGGCTTTCTCTTTTACAGGGTCAAAAAATCTAGCTTCTGAGAGGGCAGGTTATCCAGAACTTTGATCATCCTTTTGGCCTTCCTCTGAACCCTCTCCAGCCTGTCTGGATCTTGATTGAATTGTGGGGACCGGAAATGGACACTACTTCAGGTGTGGTCTGACAAGTGCTGGGTAGAGTGGGATGATCACTTCTCTGTCTCTGATAGTAAAGGCCCTGTGAATGCAGCCATGGACTTAATTTGCTTTTGTTGTTGTAGCAGCTCACTGCCTGCTCATGATCAGCTTGTTGTCCACCAGGACCCTGAAGTGCCTTTCATCTTAGTCTGTACTGTGGTCTTTGGTTGTTTTATCCCAGGTGTCAAACCTTGCACTTGTCTTTCTTAAACCTCACACTGTTCTTGCTTGCCCAATATTCTAGCTTATCCAGGTCTCTCTGTAAGATGACTCTCCCTTTTGACATGTCCATCATACCACCCACTTCAGTTCTGTCAGAAGGTGTTTGCAGTCCTATCATCCAGATTATCCATGACATCCACATCATTGATGCAATTTCCAGTACCTACATATTGATAATTAAATTAATTCTTCTCCTCTTTTCAGTCCCTGTAAGACTGATGAGTATATTGTAATTTAGTTATTAAATCCCTGGAAGCCTTAATTGCAATTTTCCTATTCTAGATTGTGAAAGCTGAAAATTATACACTGATTGTAAGAAAACTATAACTAAAGTTTCTGAAGAGCTTCAGGGTATTTTCTTTTGGAACTGAAAAATACTAAGGACATGAAGAATTCTTTCAGACTGATGTAGAACTGGGAGATGTGTACCTCAGCAATTATCTATGTTAGACAGTGTTTTATAGCAAATAGCATTCATTATTGGCAAATAGAGCAATCTCAGAAAAATCCTGTTCTTGCTCTTGGATATGCACTTTAATAACAGTTGCACATTATCATGACTGTATGTTTGGCTTCAGGTGACAAAAAGGTGTATTCTACCTACCATCATGTGCCATATGATCAGTCTAAACTCTTGGGTAATTGTTTTCCCCTTGCCACTGATATTACCCTTCCAGACTAAATGAGCCTTTCAAGTGATTCCTCCTTTACATTGATCTGATAGAAAGAGAAAGCTGTAAACTAGCTTTCAATCCCCTTTTCTTCAGTGCTGTGATTAAAAAAAATCCATAAGAGGTATCAGCATCTGCCTATTTTCTCAGTCAGACTGGCAAATTCCATTAACTTTACTGGATGTCGCTGACATGAGTCTATTTGGATTGAAGTACTGAATAAAAATGGCTAAGGTTTATCACATCTTGATACTGTTGTGTACAGATGCATACCCAGGACTCAGAAATGTTGGTTCATTCGACTCAGGTCTAGTTTCTTCTCAAGAAATAGGATCAGTATGACAGCGAAAAACCAAACAAAACAAAATAAAAAAAAACAGCCAAACAAAAAATCCCCCAAAAAAGCCAAACCAAACAAAAACAGTCAAACAAACAAAAACAAAAACAAAAAAAAACACCACAAAAAAACAAGCCCAAAAAATTTTGATGTTAGTTTGGAATGAAGTAGAATATTTTTGTTTTGTTTGGGGACTTTTTTCCATTCACAATGACATACTGGCTTTCACTTGCCAAGACTCTTTTAAAGTTTAGAAACAGTGTAGACAAAACTCATGAACTGACTGAATAAAGAAGTCCTTAGCTTTCCCTTGGACATTTTGATATTTTTGGTGTGAGTGGCTCTATCAACTTCTTTTGCATGAATGCTAGAGGACTGTGAGTTAAATCTTTTGCAGAGTTTCCTATTTCAATGGCATCTTAATCAGTAAATGTTCTTTTTTGCTTTTCTGTCCCCTATAAATATTGGTGTTTTCTTGACATACTTAAAAAAAAGAAAAAAAAAAAAAAGCCAAAGAAATAACTGCACACACTCCTTTTACCTCTTGGTGAAATGTAACTCTGCTTACAAAGAGTGATGGCCAGAAGACTGCCAACAACAGAATGTGCAAAGCAGGTGGCTGATATTACATCAAATATCATTGATTAACTCCACAGTAATCCTGAAGTCAACTAATATTTACATCAGTCTGTCACATCAGTGATTGATTACAGCTCAGCAATAGCCAAATATGAACATTTATGAAAAGAAACAGAATAGAGCTATAGGTAAAATGGGACAAAGCCCACACACAGACAAGCCCTCACACGCACACAGATCTCCAAAACTAAAACCTAAACCCGGGATGATTGCCGACAGCAAATATTATTTCTGTTTAGAAATTAAAGAGCTTGGATCACTTCTAGCACACAAATATGCTATAAAATATAATGAAGTTGGAATGTCTTTATCCCTGTGTATCAACAAAAAAGGTAGTCATTGCTATACATTTAATTGCCTTTCTCTCATTCTTTCACTGAGCATTGTTATATTTGATACATTTTAACAACCTAAACTCCAGGTGGCTTCAGACTCTAGTCTGAGTTAGTTGGTTTTCCATCGTTGTCTGCACGTCCCAGAAAAAATGAACATCAGGTAATGAAGAGTGCAATCATACCATTAAAAAACAAATAGACCTATTTTAAAATCTTGGTTTCAGTGACATGAAATAATTCCTATTCATTTCAGTGTTTAAGAAAAAAAGAATAGCCATTTATTATTATAATAGATAGATATGGAAATGATTTACAATCCTAGTTTACCAAGACCATTTCATCTATTAATACATTCTTCTGCCAACTGTCAGCTTTAAGTTTGTATCATTTCTGCTCTGATCTAAATTGGAACAAGCCATAACTTTTTCTCTCATAATGTTTTAATATTCATCCTGCACTGGAAATATATATATAAGCAGAAGGGGGATCCTTTAAAAAGTATTGGAATTGTTATTATTACTTTTAAGAATAATAGGAGTTGCAGTTCAACTAAAAGAGATGAAAACATTTGTGCCTTTAAATGGTACTTGCGAGCTTGTGACCTGTTTTTATGAATCAACATATGTAGGAAATATTTACCAACAAAAATGGTAAGAGCTAAGCTTCAGGAACCATTATTCTGATTGAGTGATGAAACATGTCTTCATCTGGTCACTGACAAGGTTCTAGTTCTACTTCAAGGCAACAGAAAGGCTTTCTCTGAATTCTCTCATCAGTAATTTATCTCTGTAGTAACAAAACATAGTGTACATGTCCAAAAATTAACTTGATATTGAGGAAAAACAAACTAGTGGGAATTAATGAAATATGTAGAATTCACTGATAAGATGGATGCAAATTTATTTTTGATATTAAAAATTTTCTTGATTGAATTTTGCTCACTTAAAATTTTCTCTGCCATTTTAGTTCTCAGGGCAAATTCTACTAATTTTAGTCTAGTAGTGATTGCATTGATTAATTGACATAAATACATCTCTGCTTTAAACTCCATGTTGAGTTTATTGTGGAATTTATACAGATAGTTTATTCATTCAGAGGTTCTTGACTTGAAGGAAACATTCTGCTCAGGCTTGTCTTTTGTTTTCTGTTCTGTTTCAGGAGGGTCAATTAACCATTGTTTTCAAGGTCCCTTGAAACTTTAATTTTTGAACCTGATTTCAGATGCTTATGATTCAGACTTTAACCAATTAAATTAAGACCTGCTTCAAGCTGATAATTTTATGATGCTGGGGGCATTTTTAACTTGTAGCAAAAAAGGCCCTTCAGCTACTGCATGATCCTAAGGAAAAATCCTGTGGGTTTGGGGGATTTTTTGTTTTGTTTTGTTTTTTGGGTTTTTTAAATGCTAATAGGAATTCTGACAATCTGTTCTTTGGAATGCTGCTATAGTACCAAGCTGTAGGATAGGGACTTGAAATTTGGCAGAGCATTGACTTTTGCATAAGGTATTTCATTTTTTTTTGCCATTCTTGTGAAAATTTGTCCTTGTTTGACCTAGTTATAAGCTTAAGAAACACTATAGTTTGCATATTCTTAGTAAAGACTTCCTGAAGGTTAAGTGTTAAAACCTCCATAAGTTTCAGTAAGTACTCTAATGCCTCCCACAGCAATTAGAAATGTCTAAGCTGCCACTTGACATCTGGCCAAGCATTACAACTCTTTCCTCTATTGGCCATTCTGGTTGAACCTGTAACCAGACTGCAGAAGAGAAATCACCCTTGTTGTTTGTGTGTTTTCAGTAACTCCCTATCAGAGAAGGATGACGACAACTTAGAATATGCCTAAATAAAAAATATGTAATTCTACAAGTCTACCATCAGCTGCTACTCAGCTTTGGAGCGTTTTATCTGAGATTTAGTGTTTCTCAGACTTTTAGATTTTATTCACTTGCTTTAACTTCAGTTTCCACTAACTTTTGAGACACCTGCATGAGTGAAGTAGATATGTCTGAAGACAATCAATCAATAGAACTGTGTCTTTCCAACCTTGTGGCTGAAAAGCAGATGTATATCTTACAATTTGGCTTACAAAGGCCAAACAACTATATTTAGGGAACAAATCTAACCTGTTACAGCTGAGAATGTTCAAGAGACTCCCCGAATGGATAGATCTAACTTGTCCTTTGATCATACCTTTCCTATACCTGGATTCCTCATCTAAATTTATTGATGGCTCTAATCTAATAAGCATTCTCACAGCAAACTTGAAGCTATTGTCTGTGTTTGAAGAAGCAAATTATGGAAGAAACCATTGCATCTAAAGCATTTGCAAAAATATGGAATCTCTAAAACTTAATCTTTTAAAGTAGGTCTGTGGAATTTGGCCTGTGCACTTTCTTGCAATAAATTCTATTTCATGTTTATGTTCTAGAGAGAGTGGATTGTTCATTTACCTATGTAGAAACCATGCAGAACCTGTGATACTTCTGGTTAAGGATTTGGCTGATATTACCTGGTTAAGGATTTTTCTTGGAAGGAAATACTGCTTTTAGGGTTACTTTTTTTAATTTTATCAACTGTTGTTTTAAAAAATAATATATCGTACAGAACTGAAAAAAAAAACCAACCAACAACAACAAAAAAAACCCCCACCCAATCCTCCTCCCCCCCCCCCAAAAAAAAAAACAAAAAAAGAAACCCACCAACCCAAAAGTGACAGTACCAACAGAAAAATATCTACCTCAGTGCATTATTTTAGAAGGACATGTTGAATAATTTAGCCCTTTCTAATTTAATTCATTACACTGAAAATGACTGAGATGTAAGCTAACAACAGATTTTAAATCATTAGTAGTGAAAATTACATTATTATATAAATATTTAATGATAATAACAATAATAAAATGATCAAATGAAGAGCTTGTCCTGGTTCCAGTCAGGACAGGGTTAAGTATTGCAGTAGGCAGGAAGAGCATGATTAGGACCCTGAGGTTATTCTATACCTCCTCACATCATTGCCAGGGGCAGGGGAAGGGACTGTGTTCCAGGAACAAGGGATCCCTTCCCTGTGGTGTAGCATGGCAGAGGGAATGATCGGGTATTGTTTCTGTGTGAATCATTTGCTTTTTTCTTGTACCCTTTGTCATTGGTATTGTTGCTATTACTGTGTTGTTTTTTTTTTCTTATCTCTGTTTCCAGTAGATTGATCTTATTTCAGTCCATGATCTTATTAGTTCTCCTCTCCAGCCCACCACAGGGGAGGAAGGAATGAGCAAGAGGCACATGGTTTCAGTGTGAGCACTAAATTGAAGAATACGATTCCTAAATCATAAGAGAGCTGTTCTATTAAATTAAAAAAAAAAAAAAAAAAAAAAAAAAAAAAACCAACCAAACCCAGAATATTGAACATAAGCATGAAAAAAATCAAAACAAAAGGGGAGTTCATCAGCTTATTTTCATGTGTTTAATAAAAATTTGCAAAGAAAGCAAAAATTCATAGTAGCCTTGGCTGTACCTATTACTTATCATCAATATTTCAAACAGAATGTAACACATTTTATCTAAGGCAGAACTAGTTTCACAGTGCAATAAAACTTTCTGAATCTATTATAATTTCCCTTCAATATATTATGATAATTGCTTTTCCATTTTGCAGTGATTTGTATCACAGAGTTCAAAACACATACATCCAAAACCCAGAAACTGTAACTGCTTCTATTTAGGGAACTTAGCAACACTAGATAGAAATGAGTTGGAAAATAATAAAATCATAGAATGGTTTGAGTTGAAAGGGACTTGAAAGATCAGCTAATTCCAATCCCTCTGCCTTGGGCCGAATACTTTCCAGTAGACCTGATTGGTCAAAGCCCCATCCAACCTGCCCTTGAATACTTCCAGGGATGGGGCATCCACAACTTCTCTGGGCAAACTGTTCCAGTGCCTCATGACCATCAGTGTAAAAAATTCCCTTATAGCTGTCCAAAACTATCTTTTTTTTTTACTTTAAAGCTATTGTCCCATGTCTTATTATTACAGGCTCTGATAGAAAGGTTCTCTACATTTTTCTTGTATCCCTCTTAAAGAAGGGAAATACTACAATAAGGTAGCCCCAATGCTCTTGCCCTTCCCTCATAAGAGAAGTGTTCCATCCCTCTGATCATTTTCTAGACCCACTCTAACAGGTCTAAGCCTACACATTCTTCTCAGAATATATATCCCTGGTTTACTGCCTGTTCATTTCCTTCTTACACTTTAGTCTGACCAGGAGGTCCTTACTCAGCCATGCTGGTCTTCTGACTTCTTTGCCCAATTTCTCAGACACAGAAATCAAGAAGTCTTGCGCCCTGAGAAAGATGTTCTTTAAGAGTTCCTGTCCCTGTTCATCTTCCTTGCCTCTGAGAGCAGTTTCACAGGGGGTCACAAAAGTAAAAGTTTGCTTTTCTAAAATTCATGGTCCTGACTTCACTCTCCACCTGGTCTGTATCCCTCAAGATGATAAATTCCACCAGCTCAAGCTGTCACCAATACTGACCTCTCTGGTTATTGCCTCTCTGTGAGTAGTTTCCCTGTGTTGGCAAGCAGCAGGTCCAGTAATGCTTCTTACCTGTTTGGACTGTCTATCACCTGGATTAAGAAGTTATCCTTTACACACTCCCAGAGTCTCCTGGGCCTCTAATATCTTCCTGTGCTGGCTTTTCCCCAGGTGTCAGCATGACTGAAGTCTCCCAGCAGGATCAGGGCCTGAGAATGTGATGCTTTCTGTAGCTGAAGTAAGAACACTTCATCTACAGGCTCTCCTTGGACAGGTGGCCTGTAGTACAAGCCAAGCACAAGGTTTCCTTTGTCGGCTTGTGTTACAACCCTGTTCAACTTTACCAGGTGTACATCTTAATTTCAGGCTTCAAGAGATTTTGCTTACACAAACCCTTGTAAAGCCACTGGTTCTTTGGTACCGAGTTAAAATCCAGAAAAAAACCACACATTTTTTCTCTAAGAGATTTTTTTTAATTTGGTGAGAAAATAGGTGTTTTGGCAAAAAAAAAAGAAGGTTTTACAAAGATAACATGCACCTTCTCAGAAGTATTACAACAAATTATCACGATTAGAAAGCATTGCTATAGTAGGAAACTTTTGGTATAATTAGCAAAGACAAACTCCATGCCACTTAAGTTAGGCACCCAGAACTTACAGAAAATAAAGTGTTTAAGTTCCACAAGAGGAAGAAAAGAATAAGGGAAGAGAGATTAAGAGAAAAAAAAAGAGCAAAAAGAAGAAAAGAGGGGAGAAAGAACACAGATACCATTCAGAAGGTCACACACTGACAGCCTCAAAGAGAACACACCAGAGCCCACAATGGCGATGTCTTGCTGCCTCCTTACCTGCCCTGGTCACTGTGGCCACTCCCTCCAGGCAGGACCTGTGGTTCACTGACCACTCACTGTCCCCTTAGCCAAACTGAGGGGTGCAGCAGTCAATCAGAGTCTCCAGGGGGTGTGCTGTGGGTGGGTTACGAGGCAGACCTTCCTTGACTGGTGGCCCAGCCATGTGGCTCCCATGGCCATGTGCTCTTGGCCTAGCCCTGCTCCTACACACACACACTCACAGGGATGCACCCCCATGTGTTTCTGACCAATAATAACTGATTGAGAGGCAGTTCTGTGCAGTCAATCCTTTTTTGTTTTTTACATTTTTAAGTCATGGTGTCCTTGAAATTGCATTGTAGCTGAAAAGGCATACATCTCCAGCAGTTTTGCTTTTCATCACACGAAATGTAACAAACTTTGCATCTTTGGGAATTATATATAGGAGCAGATATTAAATTTTGATTTTATATTAGTCTGTTGAAAGCTAGGGTTTGTGTAAGGCTGGATCTAATAGACTATCTTGTAAAATTGATAATAAAATCAGTCCAATTAAGTACAGGGTATAGCATTTGAACCTTAGAATTAATATTTTTTTTGTTATATTTTTATTATTCCCATATTTGAAATCTTAGAACCTTAGAAACTTAGAATCTGGAAGTTAAACTTGTATACATTTTACAGGCAATGAGAAATCTCAACAGAAGGAACAAGATATAGGTTCATTTTATGAAAAATTTAATTGCTATTGCTAATTTACTTTACTAATTTATGCAATCAGCGTGAAATGTCATGAAAAGCTTCTGGCTACATTAACTGAAGAGAAAATAAGAGATATAACATTAGAGTTTATTTGTAATTCAGAGTCATGTTTCTGTGGCAAAGTCTAAGATGCCAAAATTTGGCTCAGTCTTACAGTCTGACAAGAAGTTAAAACCTAATAACTTATTTAAAGAGAAATATCCACAAATTATTTCATATTGCCACCATCTATGGTTAAAATATGTTTTTAAATGTATTTATAAAAATAACAGCATCACGTTCATAGTCTCTTAATCATAAAAGAAATAATGAAAGTGATGATAGTGTTGTTTCCACTAATAATTTAGAAATAAAAGAAAATGATTTTCTGAATCAATGATGTTCTAATAATAAATAATCACCATACCCATACTTTCCTGAGAAAGAGTTTCACTTCATTTTTAATTTATGCATATTAATGAGTCAATATTTTCCATTCTGTGGGACTTCACTCTTGCATTGTTATCATTTCATTAGGGCTCACAAGTAGATTGGTTTGAACAAAATCCTTGTCAACACATCTACCTGAACTGGACTGTGTCATATTTTGTGTCTCACATCTGCAGTAAAGAATAAGACTCTTCTTAGAATTCCAATAATTCTCAGTAGAACACTGTCCAAAATCATACGTATTTTTTTGACTTCTACAAACTTTGCATATAGTCATTGACATAAAGACTATGCCATTTGCCTGTGCTCACTCATTTTTCTTTTCAGAGACCCTTCTAAAACGGTCATTATAGTAGTGGATTCTTCCCTTTCTGTTGCCCTTTTATTTTTTCAGGATGGTGGAAATTTAATAGATTTAGTAGATAGCAAGGCAAGACTGTAGATTTAATGAATTATGTAGGAGAAAAGATGTGGGGGAAATTTGAGCCATGATAATAATGGCAATAACAATTATTATTACATTTATTAAGAAAGTTTTAATACATATAGCTAAATTAATAATAAATAATCTAATGGTTAGTAATAATATATTTATTAATAAGGAATCTCACAGAGGTTTGCAAAAGAGTTCATTTGTCCAAATGCTCTTAGCTGTGTTTATGTATGTTACTTTAAAAACTAAACCAAAATTGGGATGAACCAGAGAAAAAAAAAACCCGAGTCTGTCTTCTCTTAGCTGATGGAGCTACTAGATAGCAGAAATGTGCTGATTTTCACTTGTTCCACTTACGTTCCTGCCACTCCAGGAATCGTAGCTGCAGCCAGTCATCTGGTTACTTAGTCATAAAACTGGAGAAAAACAACTCCACCCAGAATATTTTAAGGCCTGTTAAGGTAGTAGAAATGAAGAGGTTGTTTTGTCTGAAAAAAATCACTGAACCTGACCCCCGACTTTCAAGGTAAAACGTCCGGTCAATAGGACAGTTCATTTTCTTCTTCTGGTCTGGTTAATGAAAACATCTGAGATTGTACCACTTTATGCTTGATACAAGGCTACCTGAAAATGTGCTGAAGGTCTGTTCCATTAAGCCCACTCTATATCTGAAAGGAGGATAGACAGACAGGCCTATAGATCAGAACACATTTTACACAGGAAAATCCTCTCCAGACTGTGTCTTCTGTATCTGTAAACATACTCCTAATATAGGCACCATAGGTACCACAAGGAAGAAGACAGAAATTCTGTGTAAATTTATATGTGATGTCATTGCATCTTACTCAAAATAACAAAGTGAAACAAATAAATTGATCCTGCAGACCTCCACTAATTAGTTTTTATTATTAGCTCTCTTTGACACATTGATACTTGGCATTAATCAATTGTAATCGTACCTTAAGGATCTGATGATTTTAGTGTGAAAAGGATACAGTTTCTTCCTGCTCCCTTTTCTAATAAGAAATCAGGTCTTAGAAGCTAAACACAGCCTCAGAAATTATGCATGATCATATTTGGATCTTCAGCATATTCACCCAAAGCTGAAATAGTATTCAGTCCAGATTGTAAATAACTAAATTTAGTAGTCTACAATCTGGAGCTGTATTCTATCATTAAATATAGATTTGTGCAATCTGGAATCCCATCCCTTGTTAAAGAAGACTAAAATTCAGACTTCCAAACAACAAGAATTATTAAGGTATTGATAAGCTAAGATTAAAGCACTCACAATGCATAATTTAACAATTTAATGATTGAGAGGATGATACAAAAACAAATGACAGCATATTTAGAAGATTTAAGTTCTGCACATATATTTATATCTATAAATAGTAATTATAGAACCAACATTGAAGTTTTACATAAAGAAAAATTCACATCATGCTAATACAGAGAAGAAAATTAAGAAAAGGACACTTGAGAATGAGGATGAGGAAAAAGTCTTGGAAAAAGGTCAATGTGGAAAAAAATCAACCTAAGGGTATAAGCAGGTTTTCATTTCATCCTGCCATATGCTCTACCACAATAAGATGCTTGATATGCTTATTTTAAATTCTAGGATGCATAATGTAAAGATAAATATTCCTTTCATAATTTTTAAAATATGAAAAAATGTGGAAAAGTCATCCTGTAAAAGGATTTAATGAGGTTCATGCCCATGTGTGTTTAAACATGAGGCAGATATCTCCCTCCTCTGTATGTGGCAAATGCATCTCTGGGTATATTCTTGAATTTAGAACTATTTTGTCAAATGCAATGTAGGAACTGAAGATGAAATTGAACCAAAAACTATTAGTAATTAAGTTTGAATTTTGCTATTACTAATGAAGGACCACACACTTTTTATCAACCTACTGAAAACAGGATTAGGATTTGCCTAGTCTTGGCTTTGCCTGAGATGATTTGAGCTTGCCAAACATGTAATAGAAATTGCCTAACAGCAAAGTGAATATATCTTATATTTGCCTTGACCTAGCCCTAGTTTATGGCAATACCATAACCAAGTATGGCATGAACTGCCTGTAGTCTCAGGCTGAAACATGGTGTGGAAGGCTACAGACACAGGATGATAACAGAAATCAGAGACAATTCCCAATCATTCTTTTATTACAAGTAAAAAGATCCTGAATGTAAAATAATATCCAAAACTGTGACTTAGATGTTGACTGAAAATGTATAAAAGAGAAGGTAATTACAAACATGATCAATTATATATATAACTGTTGCAATTGGTAGTATATTACAATACAACTGTATGTCAGAGATTGTCATGAAGTGCATATTAAAAAGTGATAAATCAAACCAGTTTAAGACTTCAAAACATGACTTTACTAGACTGACACTGATTAACAACACATATTCCCAGAATTTAGTTTTTATCATCATGTATTTTAGTTATCAATCTTTTACAGTCATATCCTACACTATCTTTGAACATGCAATGTTCACAGCTGGTGCCACACAACTAGCATTGATTGCTATGGTCCCTTGATGGTCTTAATCATCGATATGGTGAAAAGCCCTTTTAGGAGAGGAGGCAGAACGAAAGTGTGTGTGTCTTCTTTGTCTTCATGCCTTAATCTGGGCTTTTGTCTTTTTACTAGACAGCTGATTTCCTAGGCTAATCTCAGCCTTCAGAACCATGTTTTGTGGGGTGAGATGAAAGTTGTTTTACCATTCCCAACTGGTGCCCTATCTGTTGCTTTTTTGCTTTGTTGTTGTTAACTGTTGTTAACTGCTGCTCTTTCTCTTAAAGCAAAAGTTGCCTTATCCTATCTCTTTACATTGACAAGCACTTGACTGTCACTGAGCTCTTTATGATTCTGAGGTCTCTGCTTTTGATCTGTGGCATACTTTCAAAACTTTTTCTATTACCCTGCTCTTAAACTGCACATTGTTGCAAGAGAAACATTGTACCAACCTCACACAACCAGTTCCTACAATAAACTAATAACAGCTTATTTTTATATGTCTAGGAGTAGGGCCTTGCATAGTCACCCCAGGCACAGTCAATACAAGGCCTGTGTTCCTTCATTAGCAATGGAAATCCTATTTTTAATGGGGCCACTGGGTGTAAAAATGTTTCTTGAGTTGTACTATATTGGAGATCTCATCTTGGGAATCACAAGAAGCTTCTATTAGATTTTGCTTGCTTCTAATTTAGGAGTGAAGGAGGCTTCCACTTTACCTAGGAATCAGAGAATATCCTGATTAATATTACCTCAGTTATGAAAAGAACTAAGTTAAAAACTAACATTATACTTTAGGTTGGAAGCTCTTTGAACATGAAGAGAAGTGGGAAAAGTTTCTTTTAAAGATGTAGGCTTGAGGCTTGACACAATGTTTGGTTGTTTTTGTTTTGGGTTTTGTTTTTTTTTCTTGTATGTTCCTGATGTCATGTCATAAAAATGAGACATGGTGACTTAATAAAGTACAGCAACTTTCCATGTCTGAATTAATGTACAGTTCAGTTTTTCTTCTTCCAAAAAAAAAACCCAAAACAAAAAATACTCTAGTGAATGAATTTTTATTTGGAGTGTCCAGGGACATCAATAATGTAATTAATATGTGCGAGGCTATACCTTATGAAGCCTTCATGAGGCTATGCCTCATGAAGCCATTTAACCAGTTTGTGTTTAATTATCTTTTTAAATTTTCAGTTCAATTTTGATGAGGTAATAAATTCATTCTTAAGAAATGACCAAAAGTCCACAATATACAAAGAACAAGTACTCATTCACTTTTATCATTCAAATTTCTTTCCACATATTAAAAGGATTCACCATAAGCTTGCACATGCTAGATCAGTTACTATCAATTCACACCAACATAAATTTATGCCAGACCAAGAATGATGTTCTCACATAATACCTATTACTTTCTTTGGTTTCTTCAACAAAAATGTGATTCTTTTTTTTGACAACAATTAATGTTAGTTTTGTACCAATAGGTGATCTGATACTATACATATCCAACATAAATTACCATGGAAATCCATCATGAATTTACTTTCTTCTTTTATTTTTAAAGGCCATTATTTTTCCCTATTCATTTGTGACTCTTAATGGTCCTCCTATAAATGGTGAATAACAATCTTTTTTACACTGGTTTTATGTGATTTATTATTTCATTAGGCAAACAGACTCACTGCTTAGTTTGTAATTTTTATATATGGCCTTAATAGAATATTCCCCATCACATTTCAATCCCTTGAAAGATGCAACTGAAAATGCTGAGCATCAACATGCAGTTTTTTATTTTTATTGTGCCTGCCTTGTTCTCATTATCTTGTGTTACAAAAATTTATGTGAAGTAGCAAAGAACAGTATAGTACAACTGTTTTTTTTTTATTTTTCACTTTCGTTATAAAGTAGAAAATTATGTTCAGGATATGTTTAAATTTGAATGATTAAGTTCTTTGAATGGGTTTATTTGGTCATCCTGAAATATTCTTATTAAAAAGGTCAACCATGCCTAGAGATAATAAATCATGTTTTTACCCTTCTGATTCTCTCCCTGATCCTGCTGTTGGGGGAGTGAAGAAACAGCTGCATGGGGCTTAGTTGCTGACTGCAGTTAAAGCACAACAAATTCCTATTTTTTCAGCAGTAGGGGAAAAATGTTGCAAAAACCCAGTATATTTTCTCCATATTATCAGTTTGTCTATAGTACAATATGCAATATTGCACCAGTTAAGTTGTTCTTTCACTAGTCAGCTTATAGTAAATGAATGATCATTAAAAAATTCCTTTTAGAGTTACAGATCAAAGACGGTAAATTTGCCATAAAGTTTTTAAAGAAGTAATGGCACTTGTAATTATCTTTAACACCAAACTCTCAGTTGCTTCTATTGCAAAGGCATCTTTTACATTTATGAATTATAAATACATTTGTTTATAAAAAGGAAGCACTGATGGAGTTTTGGTTTTTTTAATAGTTATATCCTTAAAAATCATAAAATATTTATAGTGTAGGATCTGATCTTCAAGGCACTACTCATCTGAGAAATCCTTGCTATGCAAATAATTACATTCTCTTGTAAAGTCACTGGCTGCATGAGTAAAAAGTGTATGACTGACCTTTTTATCATGCTATTGCCTACTTCACAAAACAGAGTAAAAATCTAAGAGTTCAAGGCTTCAACATGTCAATCAGGGTTTTTCCATTGATTTCAGTAGGAGCCAAGCAGAGTCTCAAAGACATCAAAAGAGCATTAACCATAATCTATATTACTGACTCACAGAAAAGTTTGACCCCCCTCAGTCTGGAACTTTGTCTCTTGAAAATATACCAATTTGATCTTTATTGAACACGATGAACTTTGCTGTCACATCTCACCTGGAAGATATGAGGTTTTACTGTTCAAAGAACAGAACACAGCAGGTTAAGCACAAAACTTATTTCAGTCTGTTAAGTAAAAATTGAATATTTATTTCCCCTTGTTAAATTTCACAATATGAATGAAGTGTACTCTCAGGGTTCAGAAAGAAAGGCAGTTAGACATGCTCATATTCACACTGCTTGTTCTTTTCAACAGCTGTTGAACCTTTGTACATTTCTACACTTAAGAAAGCGTAGTTGACACATATTTTTATATGTGTGATAGAGAAGAGAGAAAAAATAGTCTGGTTTGACTGGTGCAGAAGTCTGAGGCATTGCAATTTTATCTAGCATTCCATAGTGCTTTAATTGTACCATTTTTAATGGATAATCTCAGAAAGGAACTTGCATTCAGTTTTAAACCTTTAAAACTGTAATGATAAAAATATCATTTAACCATATTAATCTTGTAGTCCCGCAGCAACAATTATGAAGGCCCAATCATTCCAAATCTAATCAAACCATATGTTCCCTTTGAGATAACCTAGGCAACCTGTATAATGGTTTCCTTAGCAGCATTCTGTTTTCCTTCACAACAAAGAATCCATGAGTTTATAGTCTGTCAAGGACAGAATTCCTACTCTGCACAAAATAGTAGCTTTGAATTATGTAATTTAGAAGATAGCCAAAAATGCTTTGCTTGATACCATCTGGAAAGAAGTTCATACATTATTTACTATAAAAGAGGAAAATTTTATTTTTTCTTTTCAGATATCTTCTTGATTAATGTTCTTAATATTACACTGATAAGATTATGCTGAAGGTTGTAGAAGCTACACATCACTTTACTTGACTTATCTAAAAGAATCTTAACATTACTGGAAACACAAAATAAAGGACAACGTATATTTTTCTGCTTTATACATCCTTTTGTGAAAAAGTTTTTATGTGCTTACAGTCTACAAACACTGTGTTTATGCCAAATCAAACATAAACAGTGTATATACTTTTAATTTAAATAATGAAAATATAAGTATGCATATATATACAAACACACATACATAAAGTCTATATTTCATGTTAGGTCCTCCCAGGGAAATAGGAGACCCCTCATGCTCTAAAACACTGAATAGGGACTTTTTTTTTTTGCTTTTTTAATGTTTTTGTTTTGGTTTTGTTTGTTTTTATTTAAAGCAGCAAATATTTCCAGCAACTTTTTCAGAAATACATGATTTAAAACACATCTCAGCATTCTTCTGTATCAAAGTTAAGATATAAAAGAATACACCTGTGCAGCAGAAAATGAAATACAGTGAATGTAAAATTCAGTCCTCCAGTCAATTTTCTGAATTCTGTAACACTTGTCTCACTTCATCCTTACTCTCTGGATTTATTCCAGAATGGTTTTCATTCTTATTTTTTGTCTCTGGTTGTAAGTAAAGAAAACAGAAAGATCAAAAATCCCCCAAATTTCCTGACTTAAACACTCTAGTCAGAATGAATGATTTAGGGAAAATTTCCCTCCCTGCTTGAATTACTGGGTTAACAAGTGCTTAGTCAGCTCTCAGAGAAAGGTATATTCACAGGTCAGTCAAAAAGCAGCAGGTGTCCACTGCAGTTGACAATTTCAGAATTTAGAATAATAAAATTCCAAAAGAAATCTGATTTTCCTAGTTCTTATCTTTTGACTGTATTAACTGAGCAATATAAAGCATGTTAAGAATATCAAGAAATTAAAAAGGAAAACCTCACCCCTAAAGATATCAAAAAAATGTTGGAGTTTCAAGAGATTTTTTCTGTTGTTGATGACTTACTATTGCCCCACTCCCGCCACCATATTCTGAAAAAGTGTCTGAAGACTATTTAAGCCGGAGACATGATACAGGGTTATTTAATCCCAAATGTTTGAAACTTGGCAAAATTGTAAGCAATGATCATAAAAACTGAGATTCCAGGAACATTAAAAATAGACATTCCTACCTACCTCACCTATGATCAACAAGAACAAAAATTAGTTTTCCAGGAAATTGTAGGCTGGCAGGAAGACTTATGTTAGTCATCACTTGAAACTACACCAAAATAATGCTATAAAAATGATGGAAAAATCACCCTTGAAGTCCTCAAATTTCATTTCTGTGTCCTTTAGAATATTTAGTGTTTCTGATTTTACAAAGTGCACATTTCATTCTTGATGGGTTTTATCAAATTAGTAATAATTGACATTTTTATGATCATGGTATTTTAGCTATAAATAAATATATGCTCAACTATTTCTGAACTTAAGGTGTGGGGAAAAAAAAGCAATCAAGAAAGTTGTCTAATTAATTGCATTACAAAATACACAAGAGCCTTCTGAGTGAGGGACCTACTGTTACCCTGCAGTGGGGACTTCTGTTTAGCTGGTGAGTGGGACCACAGTGTCTTGCAAGAAAAGCAAGCTAACAGGAATTTTGGCTGTTTGCAACACTTCTTGGCAGTGGATTCAAAAGGCATCCAGAAACTCTTGTCCAGGTAGTGGAACTGCACAGCAATGTTGCTGTCCTCACCAGGATCAGTGTCCAGCCTCAGCTGGAGTAAGAACCGTGGGACATTCGAGGTCATGTCTGACACATTGTCGGAGGGAAGATGCTGACTCCCAGGGCTCACATCTGTTGCTTTACCTGGTCAGAGTGGAATGAGAATGGTGTTGGCCTCACTTGTGAGGGAAGGCAATCAGGCTGTGAAGCATCAGGGAGCTGATCAGTGTAGCATCATGGAGACTGCAGAGACATGAGGCTTAACTACAGAATGAAAAGGAGGGACAATAAAAGCCTATGCTTGAATGACTGCAGATGGACACTTCAAAATGGAGATGGATGGGAGCTTTTGTTCTCTGTCAGCAACAGACAGAGCCTTAGATCTTGGCCTCCAGATCTGAACTTACAGAATTTGCACATCGCACTAATAGCCAAGGAAAGGGAACAAACTTCATTGAAGTAGAGTTCAGAGCCAGCTGGGCCTGAATCAAGCATTAGTGCCAAGAGGTAGCAGCAGGCAATGGTGTTTTGAGACTCCGTTCTGCACCCACCTGCCAACCAGAACTGCTGCCACTGGAGATTAATTCTTTGCTGGGGCTTGGATTCAGAATACTGCATAGAGGATGACAAGTCTTGTGTGGCCTTCATAATTTTGCCCACTCATGTGCATCAGTAATACTGCCAAGGGAGACCTGGAGCAATCAGGAATGAGTACAGAATGCTGAAGACAAAGGTTGTTTTCTCCTTGGTCCCATGGATAATGGGAAAGCCTCAGGCAGAGGTGGAGTCATCCTGAGATAACAAGTGGATGAGTGGTATTTTCACAAGCAGTGCTTTGATTTTTATGACAGAGACTTCTAAGTAATGAGGACTGCTAGCAAGACATGAGATCTATTTGACAAAGTGTGGATGAGCATTCATGACAAGAAGACTTGCCAGACATTGGTAAAGACTTTAAACTGTTCATGTCATCAGCTGGTGAGAAGAGCTTGCAGTTAAGGGAAGAAAGGTAAGACAAGGGTAGGTGGAGCAGGGTGATGACTGTAAGTGAAGTCTTGTGAAGAATAAAAAGCATTGGGATGTGGCCTATCTGAAGTGCATGTTAACAAATGCACACAGCCTGGAAAATTAACAGAAGGAACTGATGTTCCATGAGTGAAGAAAGAGCTATGACAGTGTTGGTTTTGAAGCTCTTCAAGACTCAGCTGGATAAGCCTTAAGAAACCTGGTATGAAATAAGTGTTGACCTTTCTCTGAATGGAAGTTGGATTAGAGACTTCCTGACATCCTTTCCAGCCTGGGTAATTTTGTAGTTCTTATATTATGATAGTTTATCTTATTTTAATTTTATTCTGATAATCTACAGTTTTTTAACTACTGAAATGGAGAGGCCTTTGTTTGCTAAAGAGAATACACAATATGATAACTTCAGATTCTTTATCTGACTGCAGTGAGAAAATAACAAAATACTATGCAACAGTATTATGCAAAACCATGTGTTGCAAAACCATGCAAGCTGTCTCTAGAAAGACAGTCTTGTTAGTGCATGCTGTGCCTCAACTAAGAAACTGATTCTTGTTCATGAATTTTAGAGTTTGAGATTAAATTTTTAGTCCAAGAACTAAAGATCTTAAATGAAGGACAGATAGTTTGCAACACTTTTGCATCAGAACTCCATACTAGACAAGTTATTTAGAAGTGTGATATAGGCTTTACACTGGTAACTATCTTTTCTCAAAATAATAGGTTTTTACAATCCCAGTAGAAGTCATTCTTGTATGAATTTTGCAACAGCTCAAGTGGCTGCCCCTCCAAAAATATTATTACATGCAAATTCAGTGTAATATGTTGCTTTACAGTTTATCTCAGTTCACATTAAACATCAATTGAAACTCCAACATTCAATGTTATTTCTCTGTGAAGCAGAGTTTGCACCACATTAATCCTCTCTCAGTTTTATTTAAAGTCTCATATCCAGGAGGGGTGGTCCTGGTTTTCTGCAGATATATGTGTGTTGCATTAGTAGATACAAGTGATGATTTTAAGCAGCAAAAAGTCCTGAAAAGGACTTGAGCTGAAATAAGCTGAGTTCTGTGAAAGTGGGAAAATAACTAAGAAAACTTTGATCAGGAAGTTTACCATTATCAAAAATGAAACATATGTTCTAAGCTAAATTGAAACTGACCTTTATAAAGTCAATCATATTTACTGTCATTATCTTGAAGAGACAGTTTCTGGCCGGATGATATATTTCAAAATGCCTAATACTGTGCATGTGAATTGTCCCAGATGCTACAGTAATAATATTCTCAGTGTGACAGAAAAGTAGATATTTAAGTGCTTTTGGAGTAGGGCAGGAATCTGGTATAAATGTTGCATATCTTCCTCTGAAAATCAAAGTTGTTAATTTCTTCAGACAAGTAGACAGAAAAAAAATAATATTGAGAGGCCAGTGACAGTAGCAACACTGCTAAATTGCTAAAAACAAACAAACAAAAAAAAGTGCCAACCAAACAAAACCCACACCCAAAGCCAATCTCCCCCCCACCTTGCAAATTGTGTAACGCTAACAGCTTGGAAACAGGCAACTGCGTTTATTGGAAGTACAGGAATTTGGCTCTTTCTACTTAGTCTGTTACAAAAAGTAATTTAATCATAAGAAAAAGTAATCAGCATATAGGCTTTATTTTCTTATTGAGATGAAAATAGGAAGCTATATTTCAATTTTCTAAGGAAAGAAGCCATGTAATTTGAGATCACCGTGAGCTATCTTGCCTCATTTATTTGAGTCAGTGGAGTATGGAGACCTATTCTGCTGGCCAGATCTGGATGCCAAATTTAAGCAAAATAAAAGTGCTCTTCAATTTCTGCTGACTGAGGGAGGTGATTCTCTCCCTCTACTCTTCTCTCATGAGTCACCACCTGGAATCCTGTGTCCAGCTTGGTGCCCCCAACATAACAAGAACATGGTCCTGTTGGAATGAGTTCAGAGGAAGATCACAAAGATAATCAAAGGGCTGGAGTACATCTCCTATGAAGAAAGGCCAACAGAGTCAGGGTTATTCAACCTGGGGAATAGAAGGCTTCAGGGAGATCTAGCAGCCTTCCAGTACTGAAAGGTGGGGTCTGCAAGAAAGCTGGAAAGGGATGTTTGTACAAAGACATATAGTGACAGCACAAGGGAGAATGTTTTCAAACTGAAAGAGAGTAGATTAGATTAGAAACTAGGAATAACTT
Organism: Anabacerthia variegaticeps; assembly: GCA_035583185.1. NCBI lineage: Eukaryota > Metazoa > Chordata > Aves > Passeriformes > Furnariidae > Anabacerthia > Anabacerthia variegaticeps. The sequence goes on from JAWWEW010000001.1 coordinate 71,470,218, forward strand.
CTTCACTGAGAAGGTAGTGAGACACTGGAAGATGTTTCCCAGAGAAGCTGTAGATGCCCCATTCCTGGAGGTTTTCAAGGCCATATTGGATGAGGCTTAGAGCAACCTGGTCTAGTGAAGGTGTCTCTGCCCATGGCACGGGTGCTCAAACTACATGATTCTTAAGGTCCCTCTGGTATTTACTAAAAGAAAAAAATATTTACCTCTATAGGTAATAAAAATAAATAGCTACATATAAGCAAATATATGAATGTTTGTTCTCGAAAAAAAAAAAATCCATATGTATTCTTGGGTATAACCCTACAATTCACTACTAGTCACATATAATTGTCTTACTTTAGTTCCATTTAGAATCAAAAGTTAAAAAAGCAGTGTACTGGTTAAAGGTAAACCAGCAGGAGGAATAAAACCACCTCCAAAAGAGATTGCAAGTCAGAATTACAATTTAATAAAAAGATCTCAACAAGTACAATGATGCAGAGGAAAAATATATTTGAGCCAAGAAAAAAAAAAAGAAAAAAAAAGAAAGAAAGATGTACAACCCATGTCCATGGAGCACAGACAGAATGGAGCTTGCCAGCCCGTGTGCTGAACACCACAGGGCCTCCCCTGAGTACAAAGCAAAAGGAAAGAATAAAACCTGTTGCTGAGGATGATGTCCACAGTCTGGTCAAGAGCGGCAGTTGCAGTCCTGCTGAGGTCCTGGTCCTGGTCCTCCTCTGGATCCCCCAAGTGGTCCCAGAAGCCCCAAACCCCTAAGGTTATACATGCTTAGTCTCAGATGGGAGAGCCCAGTACCTCCCCCAGGGTGAGGAGTTTCAAAATGGGTGATTTACTACACTATGAGTCATGGGATACTCCTTGATGGCCCATTAGCAGGCATAACCACTCAGGCTGGGTGTGAAGCTGCTAATGACTCCCCGGAGGGGAGTTATCACACCTGAGTCATTGGTGTGAAGAGAGGAAAATTTCCTTATCTCACAGAGTTCCTAAACACCCAGCTTGTAGCCTGAGGGGCCAGGTGTGCCCTGGGCGACTGCTGCAAATGATCTATTGTTAGCAGTCCATGAGAAATGACATAGAAGCTGTAGAATGCCTGTCACTGTGTGGGTGTGGGCCTGGCCACAAACTGGTCCTGCCCACTATAACCAGGACAAACACGCTTCTTTCTTTGTTTTATTGCACTTTGTTTGTTTTGCTTTCATGTTGTGTTTTATTTATTTTTTATTTTTCTTGGATACAGAGAAGTGCTTAGATATGCTGGGATACCTCAAATGGAAACTTATTTTTATCTATGTCCATAGACTTTTTAGACCCAAAGCTAAATGAATACTATAACAAATACTTTAACAGAGAAAATTTTCACATCATAAAATGCAGAATATTTCTACCTCTTTAAACCTTGTAGTCATTTTACACTAGCACATATTGTCTGAGGCTTCCTGTTTCAGCTTAATTGTGGTTTAGTTAGTCATATCCATCCTAGGGTAATGAGGGAGCTGGCAGATGAGCTTGCCAAGCCGCTCTCCATCATCTTCCAACAGTCCTGGCTCACTGGGGAGGTCCCATATGATTGGAAGTTGGCGAATGTCATGCCAATCCACCAAAAGGGTCGCAAGGATGACCCTGGCAACTACAGGCCTGTCAGCTTGACCTCGGTGCCTGGCAGGGTTGTGGAGCAGACCATCCTGAGTGCTATCACACAGCACCTACAGGATGGACAAGGGATCAGATCCAACCAGCATGAGTTTAGGAGGGGCAGGTCCTGTCTCACCAACCTGATCTCCTTTTATGATCAGGTGACCTACGTGGTGGATGAGGGGAAGGCTGTGGATGTAGTCTCAGTCTTCAGCAAAGACTTTGACACCATCTCCCATAACATACTCCTGGGAAAGCTGGCAGTCCAAGGCTTGGACAGGTGCACTCTCTGCTGGGTTAAGAGCTGGATGGAGGGCCAGGCCCAGAGAGTGCTGGTGAATGGTGCTGCACCCAGTTGGCATCTGGTCAGTAGTGGTGTCTTCCAGGGGTCAGTGTTGGGCCCAGTGCTGTTTAACATCTTTATTGATGATTTAGATGAGGGGATTGAGACAATCATCAGCAAATTTGCTGATGGTGCCAGGTTGGGAGAGAGTGTCTGCTGGAAGGCAGAAGGGCTCTGCAGAGGGACCTGGATAGACTGGAAGGGCTGACTGCAATGGGATGAGGTTCAGCAAGGCCAAGTACTGGGTCCTGCACTTTGGACACAACAACCCCATGGAGCGCTGCAGGCTGGGGACAGAGTGGATGGAGACCAGCCAGGCAGAAAGGGACCTGGGGGTACTAGTTGACAGGAAGCTGAACATGAGCCAACAGTGTGCCCAGGTGGCCAAGAAGACCAGTGGCATCCTGGCCTGTATCAAGAATAGTGTGGCCAGCAGGATGAGGGAAGTGATCCTTCCCCTGTACTCAATGCTGGTTAGGCCACACCTTGAGTACTGTGTCCAGTTCTGAGCCCCTCAGTTCAGTAAAGATATTGAGGTGCTGGAGAGGGTCCAGAGAAGAACAACGAGGCTGGTGAAGGGAGATGAGAAAAAGTCCTATGGGGAGAGGCTGAGGGAGCTGGGGTTGTTTAGTCTGGAGAAGAGAAGGCTTAGAGGTGACCTCATCACTCTCTACAACTACCTGAAGGGAGGTTATAGCCAGGTGGGGGTTGGTCTCTTCTCCCAGCAGTAGGACAACGGGGCACAGGCTTAGGCGCTGACAGAGGAAATTTAGGTTGGATATTAGACGAAATTCTTTACAGAGAGAGTAATCAGGATTGGAATGGCCTGCCCAGAGAGGTGGTAGATTCACTGTCCCTGGAGGTTTGTAAGCTGAGATTGGGCGTGGGACTTAGTGCCATGATCTAGTAAACAGAGTGGTGTTGGATCAAGGGTTGGACTCAATGATCTCAGAGGTCTTTTCCAACCCAATCGATTCCATGAGTCTATGATATCTGAATTTTAACATTCAACACTTCACTAGCATAATTCTAGGAATGTACATCAATTCTATAACCAAAATCCAGTTCATATCAGAAAACTGATAGTTTAAACAGGACTTTTCCTCATTCTGATTGGAGGAGATAGTTCAGGAAGTTGCTTTTGGTGAATCATATATGTTTCTCACAAGGCAATACAATACTTGTCTGATCAGTGGTTTGTTCTTTCTATAAAAAGCCTAACACTAAGGGTTTGATCCACATATCTCTAATGCAAAATAAGCCTTCACTTAAATGTGAAGGTGGCCATCTGTATATCCTGGAGAGAAATTCTCCTTTTAATAAACTCTTTAAATGGAGTAAAGTATATGACTACTCCATGTTTGGCAGCATTTAAAAAAAAAAATAAAAATGAAAAACCCAACGTTTTTTAGTAATGAAGAAAAGTAAACCAAGGATTGACTTAAAAAGCAAGGTCTAAGTATGAGATCTAAATAAGTGTATTTTTTCTAAAGAAAAGGGAAAAAATACACCATAAGTTTTCTTTATTTTCTTTTATTCTTTACTAAACCCTTAAGCATTCTTTTCTTGGGGTTATAAGTAAGCTTCCTTTATTATCAAGAGTTGGTTTGTAGTTTCTTAGCAACCCCTGTTGTGTGGCTAATGTATCACTGAGGTTTTTTTGCAAAATAGCAAGGAGCATAGTGACAGTTGTGTACCTATTCAGACTGCTATACTGGTACTTTTATACAGGCTGAAAATCTAGTCTTTTTTTTTTTTTTAATAATTTTTATCCTGCAGATGAAGACATAAGTAATTGGATTTTTTATTATAAAACTTATTCTTTTATGTATGTCTCCTGTCTTATGGGAGTTTTACTGAAATTTCAGATAAGATTCTGCCATCTTTACTGATCTTGCAGCATTCAGTCAAGCTATTCAAACAACATTGCAATTATTGTGCAAGAAAATAGACTTTTTTATATTTAACTTCATAAGACTATAATAATATTTTCCCTTGTCAAATGGTTCTCCTTTCACAGCTCATGTGAACTAAACTGAGTTTTGTGCAGGGGGCATTTTATTTGCTTGTTCTGATGTTGTCCTTGAGGAATACTCAATTTCAGTTACACTGACTAAAACATGCTTCTGTTTATGGCTTTTTCATATTTTTCTCTAAAGGCTAAATATACCTGAAGGATAAATATTTAATTACCTTGGAGATTTTCAGATGATCCTACTTTCCAAAATACTTTCAGTCACTGTGATGATCCTGGCCAGGAAACCGCTGCAACTTAAGGAATTAGTGATCCAATAATACAGTTAACCTGAGTAGGGGCAAGCCTCTGTTGCACTGTGAACTGTCAAGGGTGGCCTTTAGGCTCTGCTGGGCTGCACAAATCTCTTGGCTACAGATAAACTTAGAACAAGGAGCCTCCAGACAGCTTTCACTTTGCACTGGTAATTATGTCACTTATGCCTTGCCTTTTTGTACAAGTGCAGCAAGAAGTTGTCATGCAAGTACCCTTTATGAACATACAACATATTTTATATTATTTATATTATCTAATATCTCATTGAGGGATCTGATCTGTGCAGCATGAAGTGGAAAAATCCATCCTGTGTCCATCTGATGCTGCATGAATGTTGCCTGAACGGGTTCCATCTGAAGGTGTGTGAGTTTTACTCGTTATCTATAGTCTTCTTCTCATTCTGTCTTAATAGACACATTTTATCTTGATATTTGTTGTCATGTCTTTCTTATTAAAAGCCACAAAGAAACCTGCAACATCTCTGCCTCTCTGTCAGCACCTACCCTGCCCCTCCCTTACCCTGGTGCAGAGGAGTCACTATTTCTTTACATTCTCTCTGAATGAAGAATTCTAAAATTTGTTTTTATATATTTCCTACCTAAAAGAATATTTTTCTCTTCTTATAAATTTATGTGAATGTAACTGTAGTCAGAACTCAGCAAAACATACTTGTGGGGAAAATCCAAGGCTTTATTTTCATTTGCATCATTTCACAGTGTGAAGTAGCTCGACAAAAATTTCATTTCATTTTAAGTGAATCTGACATGAGTACAATGGCATTCTGCATTGGCTGAATGTGAGAATAGACCACTGGATTGTTAACCCACTGTGTCTTCTTATTCCAGAAATACCAGAATATTGCTTGTGTTTTAATGCATAAAGTTTGTGCAAAACAAAACTTGTTGACTGTGCTAAAGCTTGTTATCTTTGTTGTGGCTTAATAGACAGCAGCAATGACAACAGAATAAATACTGTAAAGGTTGCAGTATCTAATGTGTAAGGAAGTCTTTTCCTGTTGGTGTTTTACATATAGACACCACTATTTTTGTGTGCTGGGGCCATTATCAAGACCCTTTAGTGTTTTTTTCGCAGTGAAATATTAAGGGGCAATTTCCTTGCCTAAATAAATGTCTGCTGCAATTTGAGACCTTTTTCAGGCACCTGAAATGTTCACACAGTGTGGCAAGTGTACACAGGAATCATGGCCTTTTGGAAGACCATCTAGAGAGGCTCAGCAGTTTACACACAAACATCTTCATGCTGTACAAAATTAGGTGTGACAACTGAATCATGGCCTGACTAAAACTAGCAGGAAACGAGGTGGACTCTACTTTGCATTAAGGGAATTAAAGGGGAAGAAATCCTAAACTGAAAATTTATATAATGGAGAAAGCAAATTTTTTTCCACACTCCTACTGTCTGTTAGGTTTAAACTCAATAGCTCAATTGAGTTTGCATTTCTCTATGTAAATATGTATGCACACTGCTTACATTTCAAAAAAATCACAGATTCATAGAACATTTGAAGTTGGAAGGGACCCATAAGGATCACTGTATTCAGTGCTAACTTGCCTATAGATAGAAAACCAATACTTTTTGAAATGTCCTTAGGTCTTGTGTGAAAGATATATCTTCTCTGCAGGTCTCATCTGCCAGCCCTAGGCATCTGTCTCAGATGCTCCATATCTCAGATATTATACAAGTGCCTATACATGTGCTTCTAAATCAAGCCTGTAGACAGTATGATCAGTGTTACTTTGAAAGCTGCTCATGTCACCCTAAATTAGGCACCTTCATTTGGTCAGCTGAAGAGTTCTAAAGCTCCATTACTTATAGTGACTAGGGCCTTCATTAACTTGTCCACATATATATGTTTAGTGACAGCTGAGATCTGCACAATTTTGGCAGATACGGCACAGGACTTCAAGAGACCTGCCCCCTCTGGAAAGGCAAGTGGTATATACGTGGGACAGTCTCAGGTAAAAAAGATGGCACTGGACACCTCTGTTTAGGCAACTGATTTGAATGCACAAGATTTATAGTTGAGATTTATACTATGTTTTCAGTTAAACGGCCTGATCTTGAATCCTGTCTAACATATCTTTCTAAGTTATTCACAGACATATAAACAAACCTTTCATTGAATTATGTTTGCACAATTTTCTTCTTCAGAATGCAGGTCACTTATTTAAAATTAAAGGAAGGACTGCTTCTGTTCTTATGTTTATTAGAGAGCATGACTTCCACAGGTCACTTTTCTCACTTTGTGATATTTTTTTATATTTTCATGCCTTTTCAATTAACTTCATAAATAAAATTTATGTAACTAGCCTCAGTTGATTTACTTTTTAATCTCTTCTGTCTGCTCATTATTGTTGTGCCCAGTATTACTGGGCACAGATGCCTACAGGTTCTCAGGTCCAGATGTGTCTCTCAAATCACATCATTTCTCCTACTCTGTAGTTAGGTTTCTACATAAAGCAAACCAATCAAAGCAAACTTAGTAAGAGGCATGACAGGTACACATAGATTCCTGACCTTGATGAATAGGGACTGAGATTTTATCACAGCACTTGACAGTGTGTGAGTTTATTTTTAGCTTCATTTTACAATGAATCGATTGAAATCTCCCTATAGCAACCATATCTGTTCCCAATATTGTTGCACTACAAATACTTTTAATTTCTGTAGTATCACCTTTATGAAATGCATATTGCTGCTCCAGTCATACTTTGGGGGGAAAAGAAAAAAAAAGAATAATCAACAGAATACCTTTTCAGTGTGTGCAAAAGTGAAATTGTGTGCAGAAAAAAAAAATAGTATTACTATGGTATCAGTATAGCAATATTAATCAACAAAGAAGTATATCATCAGGGAAAAGATCAAGCAGAGTCTGCTTTCAGATGTGAAGACAGAACCCCTAGATAAGTAACGTGGAATTTTACCTCAGGAGTTCAAGAAAATGTCAGGAGTTTTTGTTTGCTTTCAGAGAAACACACAAAAGCTAAAGAAAATAAATTTTCACTTTTTCAGCAAAGTCTGATTGCATTGATTTGGAGGGAGGCAGAAACAGATTTTAAAAAAGGACATTTCAGCCTGAGATATGGAGAGAGAAGGCAAGCTGTAATATTCAGAGAGATTTTCTAACCTTAACCTCAAGCTAAAGCCATCAGGATTTGCTCAATAATGGTGACAGCACATGATTCATTTCACTTATTTCGTCTTGCCAAGGACAACTGTACAAAGACGGGGGAAAAAAAAAGGCAGTCTATGCTTTTGCTTTTCTATGACATTTCATAGGTACCTTCAAAGTTAATGGTTTTTTTTTTTCACCAAATTCTGCAGATGAAAATGCTCAGGGAACTAACAAAAACCCAGTGACTGTGGGTTCTTTTTTTTTTTTTTTTTTTGTTTGTTTGTTTTGATTTTTGGTTTTTGTTTTTTTTTTTACTGTATAAATATTAAGAATTGAAGAAGTGAGCAATCTTGGTAAAAGGTTTTGGTTTTATTTAATAACATTAGTCACAGTGTACAGTAATTCAAGTGGATGTTAAATGGTTGCATGCTATTTTATAAGCTTTTGAATTGTAGGATAAATAAATGCATCTGCATGAGGGTATTTTTTTAAGCATCATTATGAAGACATGTTGTGATACTTGGTACATAACTTTGAATCCTTTAGCTTACCTGCAGTAAAATTATTCATAGCTCAGACTCACCTGGGCTAGCACTATATTCTTCTCACTAATGCAGAATGAGAATAACTTTCTTATGTATTTCTTCTCATAATGCTCCACGCTGTAGAAGCAAAATATTATCCCAAGTACACAACTAGGAAATTATGTTAGAGAGAGATCAAAGCCCTAAGCCTACAATGATTTAGACACTGAGGAACAAAATATTGGAAAGTCTCTTAATGCCTAAAAGCCTTCTTGGCCCAAGATTTAGTTTTTATTGATGTAGTGCTTACAGAGAATGAATGAAATTGTATTACTCATGTTTTGAAAAATGAAACCATTTGAATATTCAGTTTTTCATTTGAAGGGGTGGGGGAGGAGAAAAAGAAAAGAAAAAATTCCCACAAAAAACCAACAAAACCCAAACCAATAAATACCATTTCTTAATGGTATTTTGCAGCTCTATTAACTTCTAAAAATCTTTCAGGGGTTCAGTAAAATCCTATTCATTTTTATTAAAAAAAAAAAAAAAATCATCATTAGGAAGTATTCTTCAGACCCACAATGCTCACGGTTATCACAGAAGGCAAGCCAAAGGATATAAGTGATTGGACTCTTTCAGGTCTTTGAGATACCTACAGCTACTGATCATATCTTCAGCTTAATCTTCTTGATTCTTTGTAGAGTTCACATGGACAGATAAAAGCAATATAGCATTATGTTGCACTGGAAAATCAAATAGGGACACTGCTAAAATAGCTTTGTTTGCCTGATGCACACCTGTATTTTCTGAAACAATTCATCCAAGATACATGACTTTGGCAACACATAATTGCACAGTATGACCTTGTGTAAAACATTATTTGCTTCCAAACATCGAGATGATTTCTTTAATGATTTCTATTCCTTCCAAACTTCTGTTTAATTATTTGTCTGTGGTAGCTATTTAAGAAGTCAATCATTGTCATGTAAGCAGTATTATAAGCGAGTTAGAGGTTTAACAAACTCCTTATGTGTGTTCCAAATGGATATGAGATTACAGAGGTTCAAGAGCAGCCCTTTTTGCATACATTTTGAAATGCTCCTTGAAAATTGATCATTCCAGAGCAAGCACAACTATGTGAAGATAAGAAAAAAGCTTTTCCACATTATGCAAATTCCCACCCAAGTCAGAGAATGTCACTTCACTTCTGGAACAGAGAGGGTTTGCACATTTGAACTTCACAGAGTTCAACTCAGCTCTCTGTCCTTTTCTTTCCTCCGCAGTAATTATTCTTAACTGTAGTAACTCTAATATATGTGTGAGCAAGTGCATACAAAATAAATCTTCACTTAGGTTTTCTCTAGAATTTTTTTATCTCTCTGTTCTTCCCACTAATGAGTAGGTTATGACATTTAAATGTGCTTGCATGTGGGGTTCAAGTCAGTCATTTTTAGAGGTTAAGGAACTATTTAAAGTATTGGCTATGGCAAGTGAGTCCTGTGGCTGAGACAAGTTTTTTCGAGTACAGTTTCCATTTTGTGTCATTCCAATTGTTGAAAAAACAAACACAAAGTAACAAACTTTCTTTTTACTGATGGTAGAACTAGTATTTGAATTTCCTTAGGGATAGGCATTGTCAAAACATAAAATGACACTGTTTTATTTTAAAATATTTTAAAATCCAAATAAATAAATGAGAGGAGAGCTGAGGTTTACTTTTGATAAAAATTGCAAATACACTTCAGCAAGACATCATGCTCCATAAACCAAACCTGAAAAGTCTGATAGTGACAGTACACTATGCCTTCACCCATTTTGGAAAAATTAAAAAAAATAAAATTAGATTGAACTCCATCAAAGGTTTGCAGTGAAAACAGGGAATTTTTGTTCTTTGGTGAAATGGATCTGTTTTGATTAGTCCCCAGAAAGATCTGTGCCACTGAACATTTGTTTAGCCCAAATGTAGTGTTCTTTTTCCACTGGAAAGTGGAGTACTTGGACAGAGGTCAGTTTTTCCGCTACAGGAAAGAAACATGTAGGAAGTAGAAGGGCTGAGAGAGATGTGTAGGTCCCGTTATGGGTAAAGGATGGGATTGTCTACTATTACTACTGAAAGAATTATACACACCTTTCTTGCTCTACATGGGACAGTCATATTTTCTGGGGTACTAACACAAGCAAGGGAGACATTTAGGGCTATAGTCTGCCATAGGTCTGGTAAGTGCTAACTGGAAGCCTCCAGTGAAACTGTATCATCTGTGAAGTCTGTGGGAGCTTTCTCACTGACTTGCAGGGAAACAGAGCTCAGGTTTGAGATGTGAAGCAGACATTAATAAAACCAGACGGGTACAGTCACTCTTTGTCTGACAATTACTCCTTTGTGTGGAACTGTCTCTATAGTAGAATGGACTGGAATACAATAAAAGGGAACAAAACTGAATTACTTTCATTTTCTCCTGCATCAGTTAACCAGGCTGAAGATGTAGATCTGGAGGAAACTGCACTCTGATAAAAAACTGCACATTACCTCACTGAGCTCCTTTATGGAATAGTTGTCTTCCATCAGGAAAAAGTTCTGGGGAATGTGATTATGAGAATTAAATAGGGACTGGCTGAGCCAACAGTGGGCTTGGAGGCTATGCCAAAATATCTAATAACCTCAGCCTTAAAAAGCTGCTATTAAAAATTGAGAAAATGAAATGTAACATAAATATATCAGATCTGAACAATTACCTATTTTTTTTTTATAATTTAGCAAAATGCCTAATTTAATCAAAGTAAATGTTGTTTATGTTTTCTCATTCCTGAGTAAGAAATGTTTCCTCCTTTCAGACTTTGAACAGCTAAAATTTCTCCCATATTTTCCTACTTTAATTAACATCTACAACAGTAAAAATTTATATATAGGAATTTAGGAATCGTAGGTAATTCCAGAGTTACTAAATGAGATAAAGGGCTATTGTCATCTGATAATTTATTTAAAACAAATAGCAGTCTTCAATTTCTTCAGTAGGTGGCCTGTATGAACTCACAAGTAAGACATTAAAGGAAAAGAATTTGCAATGAGCAATCAAAAAAATTTCCATTATTTTTAATCTTCACTCCTATTACCATCATATTATGCCATGAAATTGCAAGTAAAGAGTTTAGTACATTAGCTTCTGTGAAATATCTATGAAAGTTTGAATTATTTTGGGTTTTGGGTTTGGTTTTTTTTTTTAGTTTTAACCTTGAATGTGAGACTATAATTACAGTATTTTAACGTAATAGCTCAAAACTCCTTCATTGTCCCAATCAAGAGATTAACTTTGTGGAGATAAAATGAGAAATTACTTCAGATTTCAGGATCAAGACTTTACAGATCATTTATGCTGTGAAATGTAAAGCTGTCTTGGAACAGACTGAACAGTACCTTTGGTTATGATGACCAACAGGCTTCTGAAATAATAGCTCTGGTCCCTTGTATATATTAAGAAAAACATCCTGATGGATGGCTAGGTGGCTTTTCCATATTATTATTTTATAGCAGGCAAGAAGAAACCTCAGAGCTGCCCCTGTTAATTAAATACTTTGGATGTGCCATTGTTAGTTCTTTGATGGAAAGTGTAGGTATGAATTTAAAAGAAAGCAGAGTCCACATCTCTTCAAAAGACATCAAAGCCTTTACAATTTCAGATGTAGCCAGAGTCTGAATAGAAGCACAGATAAAACTAATCCCATGAAGTCACAGGAAAACTCAGAGAATCCATGACAGTCTTTCAGACTGCTACTCTTGTAAAGTGACAGAACTAGAGCTGATGTACACTGAATGCAGAAAAAGGGAGTAAAAATATGGAAGGAGAAGATGGAAATTGGAGTATTTGCAGTGTTTGCACAGTATTGCTGTAATTTGCGGAATGGTCCCACTGCATTTGCAATGGATTAATGAAAACCAGTTAAAAAAATAAAATCATTGTCATCCTAATCATGACACTCAAGGCTGTATATATTAAGAAGAAATATATGTTCAAATGCTGCATCTTTCATCTCTGGGGTATAAGGTATGGGTCTACTTTAGAAAGCTTAGAATAGTGTTCATAAACTGCTATGAAATCACCTTTGCATCATTTCCCAAAATATGCACAATAGCAAGAGAACTTTTTCTGGACTGTATAGATACAACAAATGAATACTACTGACACAGATGTCAAACAGGTAAGAGGTTTCAAATAGTGCACAAGAACTGTTGAAATAATATCTCAAAGAATGTTGGGATTTTCTTTTTCAAATACTTATCATTTTCCCATCTTCAAAGGGAGAGGGCATGGGGAAAACACAATTTTTAAAGGGAAAATAATTGCCTGTAGTTTGCAATTGCTCTCATATTAATTCTCCAAGTATATGTGATCTTGAGTGTATCTAACACAATTATACAATTTTTGTAATGCAGAAAGTGGAAAATTCTTTACTTGCAAAATACTGAAAACAAAAAAGGAAATAATAAATGATCTGCAAATTAAGGAGAAGTTCAGCCACCTTTATCGTGAGGAGTATGAGTTAATTTCATTTGTCCAGATGATTTAATTGCAGATTATTTGCTGAGATGTGAAACTCTGTTGGACGAGAAAGTTAATATTTATTTGTCCAGCTGAAACAATAAGGTACCAAAAATGAACACATTTCCTAAAAATCTTTAATAATACCACATATCAATATGAATGAAAATGTAAAAAAAAACATAATACAAGATTTAAATACATGCCTGTAAAACAGAAGTAGAATCTGAATATATAAGAACTGAGATACTGAATAAGGTAAGGGTTTTTTTAGCACTAGCACCCATGCTATTTTGTGAAAGAAAATCATCACCAGCTAAAAGAAATTCTAATCTGGTATTGACAACTGCCCCTGTCTAAGATACTTTTCACACCTCAGTGATTGATTCTATAATGTTATGAATTAATCTGCAGTGTCAGTTGTCTATTCCTATTTTCCTCTGTTAGGATGAAATTTCTTTTAGCACAGTCAACATTTGCTCCCTGATGAATTTCTGCTCATTCTTTTTCTGACCAGGATTCAGTATCTGTGCTAGTACTAAGAAACATTTTTGAGACTGGGTGCTCAGGATTATCAATAAAAGATAAACAATACATCATTGCAGATGTACAGAATGTAGAAATCCACATACAAAGTTACTCTGAAACCTTGTTTCTTTAGTGAAAATTAAGAGGGGGAAAAATTAAAATGGTCTATTAGAGAATTAGCTACACAAATTCATGGCAGTATAGATGCTATACATATATATATATGTATATATATGACAGGGTCCTGAGGCCTGGATGTCCCTAACCAGCCCCTCCATGGCTAGCCCTACCCACAGCCCAGGACCCCATGTCACCCCACAGTGCCATCAGCCTCTGCCCCAGTGACACTGCAGCACAGTTGGTCTCCAGCTCCCACAGCCCTTCTCAGCCATGGCCCTTGTGAGCCATCCTGGGTGCACATCCTGGCACAGCTTCATCCTCTCCCTATCCTCAGGGAGATGCCTGATGCCTTGGGCTGTCCCAGTGCCCCCTGGCTGCCTGGCAGACAGCTGAATCACCAGTTGCCTGTTCCACCAGCACTCCTTCTGCCCCAGAGTGCTTCCCCCAGCCCAGTGGTGACTCCTTGCCTATACCCAATGAGACCACCTGACCTCCTGACACAATCACCTTCAATTCCAGCGCCAGGTGCTCCCTGTCACATCACTTTCCCAATTTGTTCTTCCTGCCCTCACTACATGTCCCATGGGAGAGCCCTATGACAAACTACAGCAATTAAGTCTCCCTTCTGATCCAAATCTGTGTGGCCTGACAACCTGCTCAGACTCTCTCATGTCTCGGCTTTCAATAGTGTAGGATGGAAATCATTAGACCTCCCTATGACTTCCTATACATATGTACCATTTATAAATTTAAGGCTGGTAGTGACCTCATCCATGCTATTGCATTCTTATGACTCCAGATTAAGGTTGTTACCTTAATTGTACCATGTTGTTTGTTGTAGCTGACTCTTTGTTAGCTCCTAAGCCCCGTGTCAGGGACCAGGGAGTTTGGGTAGAGCACAGAGCCAGAAATCAGGGCTGAGGGAGGATGACAAGAAAACAGTGAGTCTTGTAAGTCCAAAGAAAAGAAAACTGAGAGGGGTTCTCATTAATGCATATAAATATCTCAAAAGTGGATGCCAAAAGGATGGTGTCATACTCTTTTCAGTGATGCCTAGTGACAGGAAAAGGAGTAATGGCCATAGACTAAAACACAAGGAGTTTCAACCTCAGTGTGAGGAAAGAACTTCTTTACAGTGAGGGTGGCAGAGCACTGGAACAGGCTGGCCTGGGTGGTTGTGGAGTCTCCCTATCTTTACACATTCAAAAACCAGCTGGACATGTTCATGTATAACCTGTTCTAGGCGACCCTGTTTTGGCAGGGTGTTGGTCTAGATGATCTCCAGAGGTCCCTTCCAAGCTGTGGTTCTGTGGGCACAGTTCCCACAGTTCTCAGCAGAAAGCAGAAAGGTCCAGGGTGGGGATGGTGACAGATGCCAGTCAGGAGTCAAGTAATGGCCAGACAAGTCCACAGTGTCCGGGTAGGCCCAAGTTCAAGCTGGGAAGTGAAGGTTGGTCTTAACAAGGTAAGTGACCTTGCTTAGCATGCTGATGTGCAGCTCAGGCAAACTAGGTAGGCATGTTTGAGTTCTTGAGCAGAGGGAAAAGACTATTCTCAGCGTGCCCTTTCTCAGCAGCCTGATCCCAGGTGACCCAGATGCACTATATCAGTGCTGGGCTGTGCACTGAATCTCTGCAATGAGGAGTGGGAGCACTCAAGGCCATGACCCACTGCTTGGAAATTGCAGTATAACAGTTGAACAGCAAAGAGAGTAATGCTGCAAAGCACGGTGCCTTGGCATCATTCAACATATTAGTACAGACAGAGGTCTTAATTAGATGGATCACTTCCTCTCAAGCTGTGTCACAGGAGAAAAATATTTAATGTGGCCGCATTAGTGATCACAGGTAAAATTCTTGTATTTTCTTCCTTTTCACAGTAAAATCCATGTAGTCACAGTAGGTCTCCTATGATCTGAGTATAGAGGAAACTGCCTGGAAGTAACACAGATACCACTTATTCAGCCAATAAAGATGAATAATTAGCTTCATCTTTCTCTGTACGTATTCTCTATATTTGTAGCCGTGTTTGTATTTTTTTTTTCTGTGTCTGTAGTAGTTTGGTTGCATGGTAATTCTATTCTTACTCCACAGGTAAAGTCCTGCTTTTATGTGAAACTTGAAGTGTAAAAATAGGACCATAACTGTGCTGCGCAATCTATTCATTGAGTATCTCAATTAATGGAAGCCAATTAAGATACCAGTTCAGACATAAATTGTCAATTTGTTTTCCCAAATTTTCCCCACAAATAATTTCATAGTTTTCTCTTTTATATCCTCAATGTTCCTGCCCATACAAGTGTTCCTCACTCTCATCTGTGATTCTCTGTAGAAGAAAGATGTCTAAAGTTTCTATTGTGGAGATAATATTTTGATACAGTCCATAATGTGCATTGTTCAGAAATCTTGTCTTTAAATCCAGGAGTCTCGCAATTAATTTCTTTAGGTCTAAATGTGAAAATAAATTGTGTTGACTGCTCTGTCTTAGTAGGGATTCACAAAACCCAAATGTTCACAACTACTTTAATAAACTGACATACATGTTTTGGAGCCATTCACGCCATGAAAAGAAATGAAGAGGCAGAATTTATAGTCACACATACATGAACATGATGAATAATTGATCTATGTTTATACTGAACTCTCTGTAGATTTTAATACTTAACTGCAGAAACAAGTAATTTTTCTGGCTGTGGTAACAGCAGCTTTAAGGAAAAAAAAAAATGCTTATAGTCCTTTTTTGTAAATTCTCAATATAACTGAGCAACATGAGTCAGTCTCAACAAACAACATAACATATAGCATAACATAGCATAACATAGAAAACATTTTGACATAATAAAGATGAAAAGATAGTATTATGGAATAACTTTTGCTAGGCAGTATTTGTACAATGAAGAGGAAATTATCCCTTTATGCACTGAGTGTGAAGTCAAGATGTGCCAATGGGTCAACATTCGGTGAAAGACAGGGACTGTTCTCTCTGAAATAGCTTTCACTGCAGCTCAAGGCTAGGGAGTTCAGTATGACACTGTGAGGCCCATGCTTTATGATACTTGTCCTTGTTTCAAAGAAGAGCTCAGAATATATAGGTTTGTCTAGGAAAAAAAAAAAAACCTGATGCCTAGATAGGAGGAACAAACTTGATGAGCAAAAAAATGAACACAAATCTTTCCCCTCCACTAAGAACAGAAAAACAAATAACTGAACTGAGACACAGAACTGTTAGTATAAATAGTAGCTGCAGAAAAAAATTCCAAAATTTTCAATGAAACACATGATTAAAACACTAAATAAATTTTTTATTAGTTTTAGATGTTATAGAGGCTGCAATAGAAATATCTTAAGGAATGGATAGAAAAATATCTGCAAACAAGCAACCAACCAAAAAAAAAAAAAACCAAACTTGTTTACTTACTTACTTACCTACTTGATTCTGCTTTCATTAAGAAACAGACTAGATGACACCTTAGGATCCCTTCCTAGTCTGTATTTAACAATTCAATCACAACTGGAGGGATGTTGTTGGGGTCCCTTCTCCTTCCCCTTCCCCTTCCCCTTCCCCTTCCCCTTCCCCTTCCCCTTCCCTTCCCT
>JAWWEW010000001.1:71487024-71574917 GCA_035583185.1 Anabacerthia variegaticeps
CCCTTCCCCTTCCCCTTCCCCTTCCCCTTCCCCTTCCCCTTCCCTTCCCTTCCCTTCCCTTCCCTTCCCTTCCCTTCCCTTCCCTTCCCTTCCCAAACTTTCCCTTCCTAAACCTTCCCAAACCTTCCCTTCCTAAACCTTCCCAAACCTTCCCTTAGCATGTGTGAAAAATACACTTGGTTTAATTGGATTTGTGTGGGGGTTTCTGGTTTTTTGTTTTTTTTTTTTTTCTTCTTTTCCTTTTAATTTTATTTTGTTGTTATTGCTGTGCTTGGTTGGTTGTGTTGCTGTTATTTGGGTTTTATTCCCTGTTATTTTTTTGCTGTTATTTGGTTTTAAATATGTCTTTACTCCTTGTTCTAGCTTAGTTAAGATATTTTCTCCCCATCTCAATAACAGAACTTTGACTCAGTTGCTGTCAGGAAAATCTCTTCCAACTATTTCCACAGAATTGCTCGAATAGCTGTTTGAGTCATAAAATGTTAGATGGGCCCATGCATTTGGTTTCCTGGAGGAGCTGTGTGTAGGATCAGCATGTTCAAGATCTTAAGTCAGTGTTTATAATTTTCATTGCATGGAATGGTTTTATCCCAGCCAAGTGCCTCTAAGGTAACATCTGCATCCATCTCCTGTAACAGTCCTTGTGTGCTTAAGTAGAAAAATAAATGGGAAAATAAATTCTACTCTCTATGACTTAATAAGGACTCAACTAAGTTTCTACTCCTTGTATTGCTTATGCATTTTTGCACTTGACAATGCCTAGAAACAAAATCAGAGCCAGTTCTGTAGCTGGGCACAGAAGCATTGTACATTTCTCCACCCCCCTCCCCCCCCTTATATAAATAAACCAACTTTACTCTGCATTAATGATCTTTTTCCTTCCAAGGAAAGACTACTCACTTTTTTTTCCTATGTAAATAAACCAACTTTTCTCTGCATAATTTATTTTCTTCCTTCCAAGGAAAGGCTGCTCAGTTTCTGTGCATTACTATCAAACAGCACCATATTAATCAAATGCTGTAGTTTGCTGTATGCTTGGGGTTCATTCTGACAGAGGTTGAACTCAGTATTGCCATTCCCATGAGCAATGCTCAAATGCAGTGTTTCGTGCATTACTTTTAGCCCCCTAAGAAAGTGCTGGATTTACATTATTTTGAGTGTAAATTTCCATCTAAGGTTTTAACTTCACAAAAGAGCTAATGTCATTTCTCTATGTCTTCTTTACTACAGACATTTCCATTTTCTTTAATAGAGCAGAGGCCACCACCAGAGGCATTGTATCAGCTAAGAGTAGCTATAGCTCTATTTCAGCATCTGTGTAAAAAAACTGTAACTTCAACTAAAATAAAATCCCTGTTCCATGCAGAGGGCACTATTAAAATTAAATTAGTAAGAAAAGACAGTGCTAAATGTAAAATGTTAGTTTTTCTTTCCTTTTTGATTCCTAAAGTGATATATCAAAAGGCGGCAGTATGATTTTGCTGAAGAAAGAGATGATAAAGTGTTCTAATTTAAGTGCATGTGAGAGTGTCACCAGTGCAATGTGGTGCAACATGTGTGCAAAAAATAAACCCATAACACTGGCAAAAGCTTATCATTTGCCTTGAAAAACATAAAAAAGGACCAGTTATTGCATTAAGTTTAACCTCAAATCTGTCTGTGCACTAATTTAAAATCCTAAAAGATAGCACATAGTCTGCAAAACTAAAAAAAAAAAAAAGGTGTATTGTGACTGGAATTTGCATTTAAAAATAGGTTTGGATTTTTTTTTGGTAACACAATCAGAGCTGTTCCGCTTCGCTGAAATAATTCAATATGCACCCAACAACAGAAATAGTATTTCCTAATACAAGTAACCTTCCCAATACAAATCTACAAAATCTCATAAAATATTAAATTGTATTCTTCAAAGCTGTGCAAGATAAGTGATGTTGCTCAAATTTGAGTTTTGTTCTACACCATATTTCTGTATTAAAATAAATTTTTCCAACTTCCTGAACATGAAAGAGTTTTCTTGCATGGTAGACTTCTTGGATATTTTGCTGGAGGCAGTCCACAACTTGTCTATATCTCATAAGGAATTCCAGAAGTAACTATACCGAAATAAAGGATGGCATCCAATGTCTGAGGTTTTTTTCCCTGTTATGCAGTCCATATGGAACTGACTGAGAGGGTAGCAATATAATCAGACTGTTTTAAAAAGTCTCTAAGATGACGAGGTAAGAAGTACGTATATGATCAGACAGACATATTGCTGTCTATTAAAAGTTTGGAAAGGAACCACTAGCGAGCACTTAGCAGAAGCTACAAACAGTCTTAGTATTGAACAGATAAGGCTATCCAAACTCTTTAATGCCATCTCCGGAGACAAACCTGAGAAAGCTTGATTGAGTTCAGAATATTTTAGCTTTTATGTTGACAAACTGATGCTACTAGAACTGTAAAAATGAAGTTAGATGGCAAAGTTGGCAACAACAACATTTTTTCACAGCAAAGGAAGCATTACCTGCTTACTATAACTAAAAGAATAAAGAGCAAATGGGATATAAAATAAATCTCAAGCTGCTAAAAATTTAAAAGAACATTTAAACCGCACAGTCTGTTCATTCTCACTTGCTTTCAGAAAGACTTTTTGTATTAGTTGCTTCTAATTTTTTTAAGCTTTTGTTTTGTTTGCATTAACCTTGATTGAAAACATGACAATACTGATACTGGAACTGAACACAACATATGGAAATTGGCTTAAGAGTCTCAAGTGTTAGTTTTTATTTTATATTACCAGAAGCTCTTCTAGGATGTCTAAGACTGTTTTTCATTTTTTTTCTGCCTGAGACAAGAACTAACTGTTCTCCCAAAGAGCACCCACCAGTGGCATAAAACCAAAACATTATTTTTGGTATAATGTACAACTGCCTCCCCTCCATAGCTAACATTTCGGTATCTGAATTACTGCATCAAGGAACTGAAGGGAAAATGTTTTAACACATAAACTCACGCTAAGTCAGACACATGATACATTTTATCATTTATATAGTCTTTCTTAGTTAGAAAAACAATTTAGTTTTTCCAGTAGTCCCCTGTATGATGACATGAAAACTTGATAACTATTTTATAAAACTGGAGAAAATATGTCTTGCATATTTTTTTTTTATGAGTGTATTTCTATATATGTATACATAGTATGCCACAGGAATTGATTCTATGACTAGGCCGTTGAGACATTTGGGAATCTTTTACCATGCAAAAGAACATCTGCATTGATATCTGCCTTTATACCTTAAGGTAAAAATTTAAAGAACTTTTCCATTTGTGATGAATTTCAAGAACAGTTATCACAAAATGACTGAGAATTTCTAGTTTCTTCCCAAGAGAGAAAAATTACAAATAACACCTTGTAGCTGTGTAGATATTTATAGAAATTATATGTCAAGTACCATTATTTGAAATACATCTCTGCCATCTGCTCCAGTCCCAGAATTCAAAATGGGAAGATTCTGCAGTTATGATACATGCGTCTAAGACAAAATGTGAAAATGTGTCTATAATCAAAACATTCCTGTCCAGCCTAGTCTAAAAAAATGTATTTTCTAATTAGTCATAGGCCTTACGTTTGCATCACAGATAGGAAGATTTTTGCATCTCCCAAATGTCAACATTTGGCTTTATTAAAATCAAAATTTAATGCACACCTCTATTAGAGAGTGGGCAAATAACTTTTATGCAAGAATGATCTCCACTGTTATGGAGTCTGAAAAATACAAAGGTAGATTATGTCCTTCAAGAGCTTACCATATAATTCAAGAAAGCTTTCATCAATTGCAGCTTATGTTAAAAAATAAAAATTAGCCAGTTTATGCAAGAAGTTCATTAACTTGAACTTGGTCTTCTCTATTGGAACTCATACTACTGACTCCATGTGTGTTCTGAGGTAGAGAAGCAATGTCCACTTCTACAATGGCATCATAAGCCATAGGAAATTTGTTGCTTTCCTTGAATTTCCAATGCTTACAACCACACTGAATCAGAAAAATTACATGTCTAGATCCATAAACTTCCTCCCAAAAGAGCAACAGTATATGAAAAATACTTAAAATTCAGTCTATAAGTGCCTTATTGTTAAACTGCAAATGGGTTCATGTTTATGCCACAGAAATACTAGCCTAAAAGTTTCAATAAGACAGGGTCAAAAGAAGAAAACTGCTAAAAACAAACCACAAATAAAAATGGAACTTTATTCTCCAGAATCCAAAAAAAAACTGGAGCTTTATTCATTGAAGTTATGTGATTTGACATATACAGTGATGACTGTAAAAAGAAAAATACTGGAAAAAATAGAAATAAATTGTGATATACAATTTACATAGATATGGTTTTAATTTCTGTTTTAACCTATTATATTAAATCTTTTCATGAGACCAGTAATTGTTGCTAACACTGCAATTTCCATAGTTTGTACAGGGTGCTTTTTTTTTTTTTTTTTTCTTTTTTTTTGCCTTAGTTTTGGGGGATTTTAAGTTTTTCTTGTTTTTTTGGGGGTAGTTTTTGTTGTTCTTGTTGAGTTTGGTATTTCATGTTTTGGGGCTTTTTTTGTTTGGTTTTTTTTTCAGGTCAGGTTTGTTGTTTGCTTTTTTTCAGTTATTCTCATACAGCTGTAACATGGGGAAGACTGATTTCCACAGACCTGAACATAAAAACAACCTACAGTTCCCACAGATAAATATACCTGTATGTATATATTTACATGATTAAAACACACTTAATTGTAATTCCCTAGGAACAAAGTTGAGAATCTGAAAACTTACAAGTTTAAAATTTATAAGTGCTTATAAATCACTCTTCTGCTAACTCCTAAGTACCATCACACTTTCCACATGCATGTGTATTAGTGACAAGTATCAACAGATCTTGCACTTGCACCACTTTTTAAAAAATTTTCTTAGTGTTGAAAAGCAATTTGGCATCATAATTCATATCTCAGTCTGTTTATAAAACCTGAAAGCTGTAATTCTTACCGTATGCCTATACTACAGTATAGTGGCATGACAGGGGTTCTTGGTAGTGGGTTGATTCCTTTCAAACAGTAATAGCTAATGAACAGTGGCTTACTTCTCTGTGTCAAAATGAAGAGGGGTTTGTGCAAGAACTATATTTATTACTGCATGTACTATAGCTGCTGTGTTCCCTTCCCCCTTCTTTATCCATTGTATAAGATCTCAAAACCCTATTTCACAGTGTGAAGAACTCACCTCCATTATCCCCATGAAAAGGCTCCAGCTGTGTTTTCAAAGAAAATGGCTGCTACTGCATTTCACTGGGAATTCAGTCTTTCTGTGTTTTAAATATTTTAGCTGTGAAAATATCTATGGGTCTTCTAGTTATATTGTCAGAAAAACACACCAGTCACTGATTACCAAAAAGGCAATCCCTGTAACACTCAGTTCTTAATATAAAAGTACTCAGAAACTTTGAAGCTGAACATGAAAGCAACTGTCATGTTATTGACAGGGTTAAGCAACAGTACAGCAGATTTTTCCTCCCCTTGTGGTTTTCAGATCTGCACACTAAAATACCCAGGAGGTTAATATTAAGTGCTTAAATCACTTGGTGAATCTAGTACATAAGAATCACAGAATAGAACAAACCTAATGTTGCAGCAGCACCTTTAATGTTATTACTGTGATCCTTCATTTGACTAGCATATTCAGTTAGGAAAGGGTCTGATGTTTTCCATATAACATTCTCTTCCTATATAAGGATACTGCAGCAAATTAAAAAAAAAAAAATCTCTTTTGTTCATCAGCTGGGTTATTTTAGAAAGCTTTGCAGTGGCATGTAATAAACTGCATATGAACATGGCTCCCTCTAGTGACTGCCTCTAGAGGCTCCAAGTTTTTATTTTCCCTGGATTATATTATGCCTCCAAGTTTAGAACAAGAACTAAAGTTTGCACAAAGAAAGTAGGATTTATGTTTCCTCTACTCTGCAAAACAACGATTTTCTTTTCATTTTTTCCCTCCCCTCCTTTTAATATTACATAGTTTTTGGCTCAAACCTTTATTTCTCTAGGGCAAAAAATTCAATCTAATGTTAGGACACTTGTGCCAGTTCATAAAAAGCTTTGAAGAGCCTCAAAAGGGTATCTAGGAAGCTTGTTAGTAGGAGAATTATATTTGATACACAGTTTCTGCAATCTCATTTATTTTAAAATGCTAAAGTATTAAAAAAAAAAAAAAGCCACACCAAAGGTCAAAAACTGATAGACAAATGACTGAGGAAAGTTAGTAATTAGTAGAGTTGTCCTGGACTAGGTCATTACTTAATATAAGATTACAAACCACAACCACTAGCAACAAAAGCCCAAAACAAAAAAAAGAGAAAGAAATAAACCAAAAAAATCCCAAAACCACACACACAACCAAAAACAATCAAACCAAACCAAACAAAACCAAACCAGTAAAACCATACAGTGAGCTAGAGACATCTTTCATTTTATGCTTAAAATATCATACATAGTTATGAATTAGTCACGTGAGAAGAGGTTTGTCTCATTCATAGTTATCTTTACTGTAGACACACGTTTGAGAGACAGTCTAGGCTTCCCTAACAGTCATTCCAGGGAAATGGTCGGTGTAACCAGAATGGGCCTCTGACATATTTCAGATATCTTCTTTACAATAGGAGGAATCACCCAGTGTGTGTGAGAATGTTGATCTGCCAGAGGGTGGGAAGGCTCTACAGAGAGACCTGGACAGACTTCATCAGTGGGCTGAGGACAACTGCATGAGGTTCAGTAAGGCGGAGCGCTGGGTCCTGCCCTTGGGTCATGGCAACCCCACACAGCACCGCAGGCTGGGAGAGGAGCGGCTTGGGAGCCGTGTGGCAGAAAGGGACCTGGGAGTGCTTGCTGACAGCAGGCTGCATATGAGACAGCAGTGTGTCCAGTGGCATCTTGGCCTGTATCAAGAACAGTGTGGCCAGCAGGACAAGGGAAGTGATCATCTCCGTGTGCCCGGCATTGGTGAGGCTGCATCTTAAGTATTGTGTTCAGTTTTGGGCCCTCACTTTAAAGAGCACACCAAGGTCCTGGAGCATGTCCAGAGAAGGGCAACAAGGATTGTGAAAGGTATAGAAAACCTTTCTTACGAGGAATGGCTGAGAGAGCTGAGTGTGTTTAGTCTTGAGAAGAGTGACCTCACGGCTGAGCTCATCGCTCTCTACAACCACCTGAAAGGAGGTTGTAGTGAGGTGGGGACCTGTCTCTTCTACTGTGTCTGCAGTGAAAGGACCAGAGGAAAGGGCCTTAAATAGAGACAGGGAAGTTTCAGATTAGATATTAGAAAACAATTTTTTTTTTACAGTTATATTGGTCAGTCATTGGAATAGGCTGCCCAGGGAGGTAGTGGAATCATCATCCCTGAAAGTGTTTAAGAGGTGTCTGGACCTGGCACTGCACAATGTGGTTTAGGGGTTACAGAGGTAGTGCTGGGTTGACCATTGGACTTGATGATCTTAAAGGTCTCTTTCAACTTTGGTGCTTCTATGATTCCTTAATTTCTGAATTTTCCAAAAAGTTCCAAACCCTTCCAAAATCTTTACTTTAGATGTAATAGTCCAGCAACTTCAGACTTTATATTACACAATGTTTACATACTGTCCCCAGATAGATTAGAGAATTTGCTGTGGCCACTGTGTGCAATAGCATTACTCATATGGTGTTCATTATATTTTGTTCTTTTCTTCTTCAATGACTTTAAATCTGTTACGATTGTTTTTACAGTGTCTGTTGCCATAGTGATACACAGTGTGTGCCTGGCTGTCTCTTTTCCTACCAGTTAGGCCTCAGTTAGTAATATAGATACTGAAAAACTCTCTGCTTAAAGTGCTCTGCATTACATGAAAGCTTTGGTTCAGGTGATAGCTTAAAATTACTGATCTTTGGCTCCCTCACTCCTTGGGTAATATGTCTGAGCTTTTGCTAGGTAATTGGGTTACTTGAAGCACTAGCCTGTAATACTGACATTGCTGCCAAGTCCTTCTTGCAGTGCTGTCAGTTCCAGTCATTCTTTGTACCTGCAGCTCTTTGTGCAGAAGGGAAATCTTAACAGCCATCAGATTCTTTTGCATCTGTGAGTGATGCAGAAAATGTGGAAAGAGGCTATTTACAAGAGCATGCAGTGTCATGACAAGGAGGAATGGATTTAAGCTGAAAGAGGGTAGATTTAGATTAGATATTAGGAAGAATTTTTACACTCTGAGTGTGGTGAGGCACTGGAACAGGCTGCCCAGAGACGTTACGGATGATCAGTCCCTGGAAGTGTTTAAGGCCAGGTTGGATGGAGCTCTGAACAACCTTTTCTAGTGAAAAGTGTCCCTGCCCGCAGCAGGGGGTTTGGAACTAGGTGATCTTTAAGGTCCTTTCCAACCCAAACTATTCTGTTTCTATTCTAAAAGGCAGGAAAACTCAGCTGTTATAGTATTAATATATACAATATATATGTACTATGCAATGGGTCAAAAATAGCACAAACTCTGTCCAAGACTATAGATTTTCATGATGGCTTCACACTTTTATATTTATTTCCTTATATTAATATTCAATTACTCCTCCAAGAAAATGAGATCTTCTGCAAGTTTGAGTAAAAAAGTACACAGGGAATTTTAGACTAATAGAGAACACTTTTGAAAAGTAAAAGTAGCCTGTATTAAGGGTAAGAAATATCTAGGAGGAAAACTCCTAGATATTATACATATCTAGGATGTAGGTATACAGGATTTTTTTAACCAAAAATTTACCGGATAATAAAAACTAAAAACTCATTCACTTGCAGTGTATTGTAGTATTATCTTTGACTTTATTTCCTTAAGTATATTATGCATTCTTTTTTTTGTGACATACAAGTATTTTATAGATTCAGAGATTATTAATCACTATTAGACTAATTCAGAATTAATAACTTGGAATTTAGGACATGTAGCAATAAGCCTCAGAAGATGATAGCTCACCATAATGTTTTTAAGGCATAGTTTATTCCATTGTAAAATAGTTTGTCCCTGGCTGTCTCTGTCTGTCCCCAAAAACATTTGTTAACACCCTCATTAGTATGCGAGAAACTGGTCAAACAGGTTTCTGTGAGAAATCCTCCCCTGCCCCCTGTCCCCTGCCTGTCCATTGTTAACCCTTTCACTACCCCCTGTCCCCCATGTCCAGGAAGTGACATCACTTCCCCCCTGAGACCCCTATAAATACCCATGAAGCTGGCAATAAATTCTCTCTGCTTTCCTGCCCACCGCCTGAGTGTGTGGTCATTTCTGCTACATCTCTGGGACCACGTGACCACGTGGACGGGAGAAAAGGGAACGGGGAGCGTTCCCCCATCAGCTGCCGCAAGGACAGCAAGTACAGTCTTGTTTATCTGAGACTCATAGCTAAATCCAAGTGAAAAAAAATAGTAAAAAAAAAGAATGCAATATGAAGTCCACAACTGTTACAAGGTAATGACATTTTCTTCACAAAAAAAATAGCTATCAACAAACGTAAATATTCTTGCAAATTATGAAAGCTTGGGTCTGATAAAGGTGTTAGAATCTGAAATTGTATGACGTATGCAGAGGAGGTATAACATTTGGCAATCTGGATCTAGATTTTTAGCAGATGTTAGTAACCTCTTTTCTACTTTTAATCTTAGAGAAAAGAAGGGAAACTTAAATTTACTCCTATAACTGGAATTGTAAGTATACACGTAGCCTTATCAAAAATATTATAAATGTAGATGTCTTGATTAGAAGCAACAGTAAAACTGGAGGAACATGTTTAACAGGCAGAGGACTAGGAGAAAAAGTTGAGCGAGATTTAATTATGAAAACAATATAAAAAGTACCTAAATAAACTTCTCAGCCTCAAGAATGACAATTGAACTAAGGTTACTTGCTTTTTGCTACTTGCCAAGTAGTGAAGAACAACTACAATAGCTGTACAAATAGAATAGAAAAGCATATAAGCACATTTCTAAAATAACATGCTACTCAAATTTTATTTCAAAGAAAGTAATAATTTCACAGAGCTAAATTAGGTAACTGCATAACTGAAAATAAAAATAAAGCCATTCAGGTAATACATTATAAAAGAGTAACTAAGAAGAGATTTTCAGAAGGGATCTTTAAACAGACGAAAGAGTCAGCATGCAGAAATAATACAACATTCATTTAAAAATGACATAAAGTCTGGACATCAAACCTATTTACTTGGCACAGATTCATAAGGTAAATCTGAAGTTAGGCATCTGAATTGGAACTGAATGTGGGCACTGATAAAATCTAAAAGTTTATTTCAAATACTCATTTTACCCTGTACCCACATAAACTGATAGTCTGATGGTTTAATTTTTTTAAGGTGTTATACCATTGGAGGTTATTAACATACTCTGTCATAATATTCTCATAGACTGATGAAGTTCAGGCTAAATACTTGGACAGCGAGGTGGACTTAAAACTGACTGATGTGAGACACCAGCAGTGTGTGTCAGAGGTTAATACTAAGTATAATACTGTTACACCTTCATAAATGGCCTGGATGACTGCAGAGGGCACAGATCCTTAGTAAGTTTGCAGGTTGTATAAAACTAGAAAGAATGACCAGTAAGACACATGGATGTGGGAACATGCGAAAGAACATGTTCAAACTGGAGAAATGGTCCAATAAGAATCTCGCAAAGAAATAACTTCATGTAGCATTACACATTGTGGGAAAATTGGATGGAAAGTAGCTTGTAAGAAGGGGACCTGAGAGTCCTGGTGTACACCAAGTCTGCCAGCAAGGTACACTTGCAGCAAGTAAGGCCAACAGCTGCCTGGCCTGTATTAGAAATAATATACCCAGCCAGTCAAGTGATGTAAGCCTTCCTCTCTACTCAGCCCCAGTGGGGTCACTTGTGGAATGCTTTGTCCAGGTCTGTGATCCCCGTACAAATGATATAGGGAAATTATGGAGTGAGTCTGGCAGAGGGCCATGTGAAGGGCTATGAAGATGGTTAAGGTCTTGGAGCATCTGCTGTATCAGAAGAGGCTGAGTGACTTAAAAAAAAAGTTATTAAAGTTATTACTGGCTCAAAACAACTCAGGAAGAGCAGAATGGGTTCTGCCAATGTGGAATGGTGCTCTGCCCTCCCCATAACACCATCTCCTTGAGAGCATTTAGTGCAGCTGTCAGTGGGACACCAGGAGCACAGTCCCACACCACACTCCCTGGATCCCTTAAACCAGCCCCGTATGGCTGGCTGACCAAAACCCCCAGATGGGAGGTGTGGCCACAAGAGTCCAGAGTAAATAAAACCAACGCCATGCAGGCTCCATGTGTTCATGGCGCTACTGTTCCTGGACTTCTGGTAGCTGGTTCTATGTTTGAATCTAGGGTGGTAGCTGTAGTTATCTCTCTTTGTCTCTTTGTCTATCTCTCTCTCTCTTTCTCTCTCTCTCTTTTTCTCTCTCTCTCTCTTTCTTTACTTCTTCCTTTTCTTAACATTTGGGTAACTTATCCTGGATAGTCGGAATTTTACTAAGTCAGTGCTTTGTGAAGTGATTTATGTTGATCAAATACTTTTTTGAAACTTTTGCCAAGTTTAATAAATCCATCAGACAGATTTTCAGGGTCTTGCATCTTTTTGAAGATAAAACCCCTTTGACAAGCTTGTGAAAAGAGCCTGGGGTCTTACAGAGACTGAGGGAGATGGGATTGTTCAGCCTAGAGAAGAGAAGGCTCAGAGGGAACCTATCAATGTATAAATATCGGATGGAAGGGACTAATGAAGGCAGAGTTAGACTTTTCTCTGTGGCATCCAGTGACAGGACAAGAGGCAATGAGTACACATTAAAATACAGAAAATTCTATTTAAAACAAACAGAAACTTACTGTGAGAGTGGACACATTTTGACAAGTGAGTCAAAGAGGTTTTGTGGTCTCCTTCCTTGGAGGAATTTAAAACTTGTCCAGACGTGGTCCTGAGCTACCAACTCTAATTGACCCTGCTTTGAGCAGTGGGCTGGATAAGATCTCCTGAGATCACTTCCTACATGTGTGAATCTGCTATTCTGTGATTCTGTGTATTCACGGAATCAGAGAATTGTTTAGACTGGAGGGGACCGAGAGAGAGAGAGAGAGAGAGAGAGAGAGAGAGAGAGAGAGAGAGTTGGCTTCCCTGGTCAACCTGTCTAATACTTGAGCATAACCACAGTAATTTTTTTTTTTCTTCAGATATAATTTCAGTCAGTCAGTATCCACTAGTATTTTCTTCATAAGTGCGCACTAAAGATTGGCTGTAGTCTGTTTTTCTGTGTACTGTTTTGCAAGATGAATTACGTTGTTTTTAAACTATTTAAAACTATTTTCAAGTTCTAATTGCTAGGTTTAAATTTAGACACACATGGAAGTATTAGTTGCTTTGCCTTGTTGGTCCATTTTCTAAAGGGCAAACCTGTAGTGGCTTGCCTTTGTTTACAGATTGTGATTGTCCATATGTGTCTCTTTGATGCTGAGAGATAACTCCTCTATCCCATAAAATCTTTGTGTTAGACCCACATTGATAAGGGCATTAGCTGGAGCTCAGAAAAAGTGTTAAGGTCCAATTCCAGTGGAGCTATTTGCATAGGATTGGGCTATGTGAATGCAGCTAAAAGCATCCAAAACTCAAATTTACTTTCACTTCAATAGGTTGCTTTCTCTTCAGGGGGTTGAATGTTTTAAACCAGCTCTGGGACATCTTTTAAAATACCTTGTAGGTGATGGCTTAAAATGGAGATTCTGCTTTGGGAATACGGTAATAAAATCAACTAGGTCTAACTTTTAGTGATTATATCGTTAATGATACATTTGAGGTGTTCCCATTAGGTCTCTTTTGCAGTTATTGAAAGACATTAATACTGCAGAAATCACACACTGTGGGTGTGCCTTTCTTGATCCATGGATAAAGGGAGACATGGATGACTACCTCAGGTGATATCTGCACTATACAATGACTAGAAAGAGGTAAGAGTAATAGTTAAAGATTAATGGATTTGAGGTTACTGATGAGAAAAAGTGTACAAATATGTAGATACACTCTTTTATTCCATGTAAAGGTAAATTGTAAATATCCCTAATTTCAAAATATTTAGATGAAGGTTCAGTATAAGGTGAAGACCATTGGCAGAAAGGCACATTACTGTTTACCGTGGTAATCGTTGATGCCAGCTGTACTACATTTTAAAAAGTGGAAAATCAAAATTATTTTCTCAGTATTTCAGAAGTTAGCATTTTGTCACGGTTTACATTCAACATTTACAAAGGACAGCAAACATAGGATATTTGTAATTACCTTGTCTCTAAGTCAGAATAATATTTCATCAGACCCTTATCCAGTAGTCTTTTCTGTATCTCTGCACTGTCCTACGAAACTTATAAAAAAAAAAAAAAAAGAAGAAGAAAAAAAAAGAACATGAAAAAAAGTCACCTTGCTTCACGAGGTGTCGTCTCTGATGCTATCAGTCACTGTATTGTGCTAAGCAAGTTGATTTTATGAGCTGGAGAAAACCCATGGCTCATAAACTCAGCAGAGGTGAGTGAGTTATGACAGTCGTTCAAATACGTTAATGAAATTCCTAAAACATCAGTATGGTACATTAGTCTTCCTAACATTTAGCTTTATTAGGCACACAGATCAATGAGAAGCTGTCTTGTATGCCAATTCTTTAGCTTCTTTAAAATCCATAAAATTTTAAGCTACTTCCCCACCCTGTGGCTGAGGAGAAACTTTAATGGTCAAATTTCAAATTTTGGATAAATCAGAGGATTTTGTAGGTGCACATTGAAACTAAGCCCAATCTGTCAGTTTTAAGAAGTTCTCAATGTGAACACGTTTGCTCACTAATGCTAGGCCTAACACTATCTCCACATAATGTTTATCTACAGCTCTTGACTTCTGTTAAATTTGCAAGTGTTCATTTGTTCCAAAATCAGTTTTGGAACTGCCTACATATACTTCTCATTTCTACCGTTGCAAAAGTGGAAAATTATGTCATCGTACATATTGCCAAGGTACTGACACTTCTCTGATAAAAAAAAGTAGCGAAACGTTTCCAGGGATAGAAGAATGATAATTTTCTGAGTGAGATTTGAAATGAATCTTTAGAAAAAACTCAAGAAATTAATCAGATTTTAAAGAAAATAAAACTGCATTTCTATTCTGGAAGTATCAAGTGACAGTTTTAAATCTGCACAAGTTTTGTCATGGAAATATTTTTATGTGGAATAATTTATTGACCTCATCAATAAAGACCAATTAGAAAACTGCATAACGCTTTGCATTTGAATGTGGAGAAATTGGTTTAAAAAAGCAGTTAAGTCACTTTGCCCATCATGGAACAAATTAGTTACTCAATAATGAAGAAAATTCTCATTCTGTATTCTAGCTCTAAATAATAGACCGTACTGCTCTGCAACTTGCAACACAAAAAGTACTTCTCCATTTGATTTTTATGTGCCTTTCTTCTCTTCCTAGTTTTGTTCTCTCTGTTTATTTATTCTGAGTAGACTAAAACCCCAAAACAACAGCAGCAACAACCCAGAGAACCCAGAGAAGAAAGAAAACTGCTGTTTCCAGAAGTATAAATGAAGTACATGTAAAAATTTTCCACTTCAGATGCCTACATCTTCTGATTTAAATTTGTGTCAGCTGTTCTTAAATGATAAATATTAAATACTTCAGTAAAATTCAGGAATTATAAAAGATCAGTAAATTAAAAAATGATCAAATGACAAACCTGGAACAATAGCCAGTGGTGAGAAATCATTGTTTGAAGATGCTTATTCTAAAATAATTGTGAAGTTAACGACATTGGATATTATCTAATAATTGTTAGAGTTAAACAATTCTAACAACAGATAAAATGAAGGCTTATGGATCATAAATAGCTCTAACATTGGTAATAATTAATAACAGAGGTAAATAGAAGAGTCAGAAAAATTGGTCTATATCACTTGGTGATTTCAAAGTAAAGGATCGCACTGATAAAAGTGTTGAATTTTGAAGAAATATTCAATAGGAAGAAATTGGAAAATCTGAAAAACAATGATTCTAAAAAAGATATAAAGATTATTGCAATTTGCTATGAGTACCTATTGCAGAGTTGTCAAAAAAGAATACTGAAAGGCATAAAGAGAGGAGTAAGAGAAAAAAAGGAAGTGATATTTCCTCTATTCAGCATCCATATTTTTAAAACATGTAACCTTGTAAAAGACACAGAAAAGAGACATTTCCAAAAGCTGGAAAGAATGGCTCATAGTGAAAGATTTAGAGCACAGTCTGTTTGGTTGATAAAAAAGATTAAGTGATTTGATTGCACTCATAAGTACTTATACAGGGGCAAAGTGCCCATTGCTAACGGGCTTCAATCTGGCAGAAAAAGGCCTATCAAGGACCTATGCCTGGGAGCTGAAGCCAGATAAATTCCATTAGAATTTAGGCACATCTTTTTAACAGCAAGGGCAATTAATCACTGAAACAAGCTACTAAGGGGTGAAGTAGATTTCTCTGTCTGTGGAAACCTTTAAATAAAGAATGGTTGCCTTTCTAGGAGATATACTTCAGCCAAACACAAGTTATTGTCTACTCAAATAAAACTTATTGAGCTCAGAAGAGGTATAACTAGACAAAGTTTAGAGTTTTGTAATTGAAAAAGGCCAGGATTGATCATTTAATGGTACTGTTTGACCTTACTTTGGAAGGTTTTTTGGTGGATATCCTTAGTCATTTCTCTGCCTCCTGTAATTTGTTTATACATAAAAATGTTGGATCAGAAAACTCAAACTACTACCTGAAAAGATACAATTTTTTTTCCTTTTGAATTTGCAAAATAGGTGTACCATTGACTGCTATGTAACTTTGTTCTTTTTATTGCAGTCAATAAGAGGTAACAAAGTTAATATTTTGCAATTGTTTTCAAATATATATTTATTTCAAATGTATAAATAGCCTAAATCTATATTCATTTTAGTAGAATCAAATAAAGGTCAAGTATTAAAAAAAAAATAAAAATAGAAGACTGTAGAGTTTGAAGCACCATGGTGATTAACTTTACCAAAAATAGATAGCCCCAGTCTGCAGTCAGCCAGAGAAGTCAATGGAACTAATCACAGTTAAGTATATGTATAAATCTTTGAAGGATCAATGTTTTAGTTTTATCACTGTAATGATTCAACATGACTGTAAATACACCAGGGAAATGGGCATACAGAATAAAACAATGTAACCTTTAAACCACCACTAACTAGTGAGAAATATCTTTAATGAGGTGGTAGGTCTGGGCGTCAGGCATCTGGGGACAGGGACAGCTGAGGTCAGGCTCGGATGTCAGTGACGGGCAGGGCAGGGTTGTGGGGGAGCTGAAGACAGGACCCACTGCAGTGTTGCTGGAGGGGAGTCTGATCACCTAAGCTGGGGTAGAAATGGGTTCCTGGGCATTGGGCAGGGTGGGTGGAGTCTCAGGAGAGCTGGGCAAGAACAATTGGGGGTGGTGGTGCCTGCAGGCTCTTAACACTCAGCAATTTCATACACATCTCTGTTCCCATGGTCCCCATTGAAAATAGGGCACAAAAAAAGCCTTAATATGCTTTAATATCTCCAGGTCCCTTGTTAATGGTTCCCCTGTCTCACTGAGAAACAGGTTCAGGTTTTGTTTGGACATTGGTAACATACTTGGAGAAACCCTGGTTGTTTTCCTTTTCGACCCTTTCTAATCTGAGTCCTGGCATCTGAGTCATGGCTTTCCTAACTGCACACAACACACTTGGGCAGTGTCCCTTTATTCCCACCATCCCTGCCTCCACCTTCTGAATGCTTCATTTCTGCATTTGGACTCCACCAGGCAATCACTATCCAGACCTTGCTGGCTTTCTGATGTACTTGTTTGACTTACTGCAAGGAATAGATTGCTTTTGCACTGAGAATGTTGTTGCTGAAGATCAATCATTTCTCTGGAGCTGCTTTGTCCTTCAGGGCAGTTTCCAGTGGAATCTTTCCAAGCAGATCCCTTAACAAGCCAAAATCTGCTCTCTTGAAGCGTGTTGCTCTAATTCTGCTACTCTGCTACTGCTCACTCCCTGCAGGATACACCCTTTCCAATTCTCCAGTATTCACAACAGCCAAGTCTGTCATTAGCCTACACAGCTCTGGACAGTTTTGGCATCAGTGAATCCAGGGGTACACATCATCCCCTTGTTTTGTTGAGCATGAAAGCCAATAAATTGTCTTTTACATTCTTCAGAAATCACCTGGGTTTCTTGTACCCAGACACATTGCCTTTGCAGGGTGTACTGAAGTGGTTATTTTCCCCCCCATCAATACAAGGGCCTGCAGCTGTGAGTTTTCCTTTAATGTTTAGATAAGATTTTATAAACAGACAGTATCCCACTGTTAAGCATGAAATCTTGAAATCTAATTCATGTCAACAAAAAAGTACAATTAAATGTTTAGTAAATGCTAGCTTTTTCTAGAGATGGTATGTCAGACCAAATAGTAAAAGTCGCTGAAAATTATACACTAATGAGATGATACATGTGTTGGAGAATTGTTTGTCAAAAAACTGTTACAGTCTAATTGACAATTATTATTTATCTAAAAGAATCTGAGGTTTTGCTCTAAATGCAAGTCATAATACACACCATTCAAAGAAGCAAGGGACATACAAATTAGGAAGATAACACCAAGATAGAAATGAGGAACTGTGTGAAGACTTACAATAACATGAAACTATATTCTACATACCTACTTTGAAATATACTCTTTTTTTGACAAAAGTAAACAGATAGTAAGGTCTTTTACATACACCATCCAATAATAAAAATATCCTTAAAACATCTTTACTTATTTCTGTGTTCTGAAAATTGTGACTTGGATTTGAATGTTATACAGAGGTGGTAGAACTTGCAACATTTTCCTCATTTATTTTCCTTTGTTCTGGACTTGCTTTGTGACATTAATTTCATTTTGCTCAATGACTAAGCTAATATTTATGGCAATGTGAGAGATAAATTAAAAAAAAAAAAAAAAAAGACGTGGGGTTTTGGAAGTCTTTCATATATAAGGGCCAATATTGCAGCAAGATTTCACTTGTAATTCACAAGACAGTGATTATCTTTCCAGCAGTATACAAAGGTACAAAGGAAGACAGAGGCAATATTGGAAGACAGGCAAAATTGCCATTGAAGGGGAGGGAAAGAATAGAGCAAGCATCTTCTTTTATAGTAGTCTTAGGCTGGTTTAAAGTTACAGAACTTATCCTGTATCCTTCAGATATCTTTTGGAAGATGTCACTTGAAGTGGTTTAAGAAACAAAATACAACATATACTGGCAAAGAAATACATCAAACTTGTTTCATATTCAAATTGCTATAAGACATGTCTAAAAAGAGAAGTATAAGCACAAAGTACACTAACTGCATTCTGAGGTCATTCCTATTTACTAAATATATTTTTAAATACTGAAAATTGCATACTGAAGTCTTTGAGGATTTATGAACCAGTCCATCCAATTTCTAATTTAAAGACATGAACACTTAATACACATAAATAATCCTTTCAGTAAAATCGCAGCTTAAGTGCTGAACATTAAGATAATTCTTTCCACTGGAAAATGGATTCCAAGTAGCTAATCTGCTTAAATAGATGCTTTGTAGAAACATCTTCCTCAAAACATCTTTACAAAACTGATAAGACTCTTTTGAATAATGCATTCCACCTTTAGTCCTAAAAGAAAAGTGACATCACAATGCATATATATTGTCGCTCCTCAAATCTGGTTTAACTATTCCTCTACTCAGAAAATTTGTTGTTTATGTCTTAGGAGATGATACACACAGGCACAGGTGTTTTCTCGATTGAACGAAGTCCACATTGCAATTATTTATTACATCACTTACAAAATATAATCCCTAGCTTTATTTCTAGATGAATTCTGTGTATACCTTTCAATATTAGGATGAATTCAATATTTTTTGTTCAACATTCTCTTGGCTTGCATAGGAGACAATGACAGTTATGTTGATGTTGGTAATTGCTTCCACAGCTATTAATAAATTCAGTTGAATATTGGAGATATTAGAGGTAAAATATTCAAACAGAGAAGAAACTAGATTTAGAAATCTCTGGAGGCTGGATGACAAGATAACTGGTATTAGTTGTACTACAAGATTTCTACAGTTCTAATACCATTTCACCATTACAGTATTTTTAGTACAGCTTTATCTCTATAGCCAACATTTTAAAGTATGAGACAAAACTGTTACTACAGCTATTAGAAGAAGGCATGGAAAGAATACAAGACTTAATTGAAATTTACTCACAGGATATTTGGAAAACATAGATTTTATGTGCCCATATCTCACTTATGGAGATTTTTACTGTTTTGACTAATATGTGAGTGATGAACTGACTGATTCTTATGCTTTCATTGTTAAGTCAGGAAATAAGTATGTGATGGTACTATTTGAAACATCAAAACCTCAGAATAAGATCTTTTATGAAGATTTAAAAAATAAAAAGAATTATTCAGGCTTTTTGAGATAAAAAAAAATGAAAATAGCTAGAAGTACCTTATTGAAACAACAAAGTTTCTGAACCAACTTTTCAAAACCTTCTCTTTCAATCTTTCTCTTTTTTTTGTTTGTTTTTGATTTGTTTTGTGTTCCCCCATCCATGTGTTCCTCCACCCCCTCAATTTTTAAAGCAAAGTTATTCTTGCTTTTAACAGATCTAAGTGAATATTTTTTCTTTAATAATTAACTTCAGGATGATATGAGTTATTGCCAAACAAACACCTTTGCAAATGTTAGCAGTTAAATCCTTGGAGATGTTTCTGAAAAAGAGTAGATCAGAAGCCATTATATTAATTGTGAATTCTTAAGGAAAGCAGTCTCAGATTTGTAATGGCTTATATGTTCATCCAGGTTCACTGAGCATTACCTATTATTTCTTGATTCACGTTTTCAGTTTTACAGTGATACTATTTGGGAAAACTGAGAAAAAAAGACTGTTTCTGAAGCAATAAAGCTCTTAGCCTATATAGCACCATGGATGAAATAAAAACAATCTGCTACTTTCTAACTCTTCACAATTACTCTCAGAAACAGTACTTCCAAATGACTGAAGAACATTTCAGGAATACTCACATGTGTATTGTCAAGAGCTGCCTGAGACAACTGGTCATAGAAAGTTCAGTTCTTCCAAGTGACTGAAAAGCAATTAAGCTTTTGACACAGAAAGTTGATTTAAAAACAAGCAAACTAAACAGAACAAAACCCCACAACAACAAACAAACAAAAGAAACCCAAACAGCCACCACCACCAACGATAAAATTTTAGTCATTTTTCACGCGTGAAAGGTTGGTCTGTAAAGCTGTGGCCAGACAATATATATCTAGACCCAGACAGAAAACTTTATAACCTGTACATAGGTATTTATACATTTTGGGTTCAGAAAACAATCATAGTAAAGACATAAAACATTTAATGATTCAATGATTGAAAAACAATTGTGAAAGAAAATATATCAAAATGATTCAAAATTAAGTGAATCTAATATTTCCACTAAAACGTCATTAAATCTGCATGTATCTTGAAAATTTGCAACCTGCTATTAAAGTGAGTTGTCTTCTTGAAAAGCAGAAAAAGCTTCCAAACAGTTTTATATTCAAGGTTTGTCCAGTGAATCATATAATATTTCATGCAGTCTGAAATGTGTTCTTTGGCAGTTGATAAACAAACACTGACAATATTTTTTTTTTCATTTTGTCTAACTGGCAATTAACCTTAAAGCAATTATTCATTTTGACATGCTTTGTGTTCATAGTTATGAAGATTTTAAGTGTCAAATGTCACCCTGTTACTTGAGCATGTCTGCATAAGTAGTATTTGAATAACCATTATTTTTGTGCAATATATCCTATTTATTTTAAAATACTACAACAACTTTTGTGGTTGCTGATAAATTTCTGTGAAGGCTTAGATCATGTATTTGGGTTGTGCTGCCGCAAAGGCTGCTAACTCTCTTAGCTGTAGAAGGAGGTAAGGGCAATAAAGGTCAACAAGGCCAAATTTTCTGGTCACCCTGGAATCCAATTTCATGCACAGATCAGTAAACAGCACAGCAGAATTGCCAAAGGGTAGCCTTTCTGCAGCCCAGGAAATATGATGTTTTGTCATTACTTGTAAAAAACCCTCAGGCTTTGAATTGACCTGGCAGTGCTGTCTCTCAGGACTCACTTGCACTTTCCTTGTCCTGAGCTGTTGTTAGCTTGCCTTCCCTCTGATAGTAGTTGTCTCACAGTCAGCTAACTATTGCCTAAATCTGTTTCAAATTATATAGTAGTAACAGATAGTCATTCAGTGTGAGGGGAATTGCTGGCAACATCAGCTTTAAATGTGGTGTGGAAAAGTGTAGATACAGGGTGACACCAGAGGTTCCAGTTTGCGAAAACAATTCACAAACAATGCGGGAGTGTACCTATGTGAGTCAGCTAAAACTTCCTTCAAAATTAAAAACAGAAGACAGAAAAATTGAAGGCAAAAGAACTCCCTACCATTAACAATATATTTCTTCTGGCAAAAGCCTCAGGACACTGATGGGTTGTTGTAACCCCCCACTTCTTACTAAGAAGACTGATGCTCTTGACCTTAGTACTCAGTGGGACAGTGGAGGAGTAGCATAAGATCAGAAGAAAGGGATACATAGTAGGAAGCTAATATTTGTTAACTGTTTTTATTGATTCAGTGCTCTCTCTTAATTTCAGCTTTTACTGAGCGAACTTTACTGTAATTGGAATTGGAATTGTAACTATTGCTTGCATTTTTATTTTTATTTTTTTTTAGATTTCTGAAACATTAATTAGACAGAAATTCTTAACCCCATATATAACATGTATGACCTTTTGTCCTGAAGATTTTCATGTGTATTTCTCATTTCTATCCAATGAAAATCTTTCAGCAGTCTCCTTCCTAGGACTCTGCTGTGATTTTTACAGTTCTCAGATACCAATTGTTGTATACTGCTGAAGCTTGGTCATCTTAGTTTTGTTGACATAATTTGTTATGTAACTTCTGCACTTAAAAAACCTATACTAAGTGAGGCAATAACCAAATACACATAAGGAAATTATTACCAGTTTGTGCAGAAGGCAGCTTTAATGTAGTAAAAAAAAAAAAGTCCATTTACAAAGGAAATGGAACTCAAATTAAAATCTAATTACAGACTTTAAGTTGAATGAATAAGAGTAAAGTAGCTTTGTTTTTTGTTTGGGAAAAGCACTCTAATGATG
This sequence comes from Anabacerthia variegaticeps, assembly GCA_035583185.1. Taxonomy (NCBI): domain Eukaryota; kingdom Metazoa; phylum Chordata; class Aves; order Passeriformes; family Furnariidae; genus Anabacerthia; species Anabacerthia variegaticeps. Next base: position 71,509,364 of record JAWWEW010000001.1, read on the forward strand.
ACTAAGATACAAATCACTATTAAATTGCTTTTTATCTGGTATGATTACAGTCCAGTAGTGGCTCTTTCTGTATGGAAGAGAAGAGGTTAACATGTCCTTCTCTACTGACTGATAAAAAAATAAACAAACCTTAATGTTAATGTCACAGAGTGAAATTTCTACTTGATCAAATTCTTAATGGCTGTAAATTGAGGTAGTTACAGAGTCAACGAGCTATACCACCAGTCTCTAATCTATACCTCAAATAATTTTGTAAAGCTAAATATCTGTAAAATAACAGAAACTTTTCCAAGTTGTGTCTACAGAATTATTTGGTCTAAGCATAAGTTAAACAGACAGTCCTATTCATCAAACAGTTGTTAATCACTCATTTCTATAATCATGTAAGCCAAAACAAAATTTTAAGTAAGGATTTCATTTATTTAGTATTTTGCAAATAAAGGCTTTAAAGTGTGTTCACTTAAGTTATAATGTCATAATGTTTCAATAAGAATATATTGATTTCCATAGTCTCAGTAATTTTGATTTTGTGGTTTTAATAGTAATAGTAACTTGCTTATACTGTCAAGTAAGGTACCAGTTTGTTTGCCATAAAAGTGCATATACTTACTGGATACACGCAGTAATGCTGCTGTTAGTGCTATAGTAATTCTGCTCCTATATCCCTGCCTTCTGGTCTGTGGATTTGACATTGCTCCAGTATCCTCCTGAAAAAAAGTGGATTTTTTTCATTCGAATGACCATAAATACTCAATATAAGTAACTCTTTTTCCCAGCTAATTTTAACACTCAGAATTATGCCAAGGTGATGGCATATGAGAACTCCTTATCAGCCACAGTATTCAACTATTACAATCTCAAGATCTTTCATTTCTTTAAGTCTTCATACATTCTACATTTTTTTTAAAATAAATGAAACACAAAAATCTGTATGCAATAGCATACAGAATTGAGTTGGCATTCATCTCACCTAACTGCAACTGAAAGTTCAATGAATATCTAAATTATTTTAATGTTCTTTCTAAACTAGCAAGAATTGAGAATATTACTGTATATGAGCTATCTGAGGATACTGTGTGGGTGGCTATTCCTTTTTACTGTCCACAGAGAGAAGGCAAATTTAGAGCTTTTAACTTTTTTATTAACAGAACTAGATAGGATACATCCTGTGCCTTTTACTTTAACACTTACTATCAAATAATGAGATTTGGACACCTTGTAAGCTGAATAGAAAAATATCCCTCTCAAAAATGTCATTTTCTCAAAGGCAAAGTAAAACAAAAATCACGCTGAAATTCTTCCATTAGATGAAGGTAATCCTTGTGTCCAAGGGAGGTATTGCAGTGGTCCTCACTGGAAGACCATTTTACATGTAAGAGTTCATGGCTCAGGTAACAACTAGCTGACCCAGGCCTGTGCCATCCTTTGTTGTGCTGTGTTTGATGTACAGCCTGGCCTTCAAGATTTTTCTGTGCTCAGCAAATCTGTTGTCTGAAGAATAAAATTGGCCAGCTCATTGTAACAGAGGAGCTGCAGGCAGCTCCCACTTGGTACTGACAATTTTGTCACCTGTGTGGCCTTGCCTTTACCTAGAAGAGTAGCAAGAAGTCCTCACATGAACATCCTTTCTGTTTGATAGTTAAATGATAAATAGAGTAATAGCCCAAAGAACCAAAATGAGGTAACTTCCCACAACTGGGGTCTTCATGGTATGCTGCCTGTGGATTGGAGATGTTCAATGGAGATGCACATCTCAGGGTTCCCACCACTGAAGGGGCGATTGCCTATATTACTCTATGTGTATCATCATTGCATTCTTTGAATATTTTCCAAGTTGTGCATCAAGTAGGATGCATGATAAAATATAAGACACAGTTCTTTTTTTCTGTATAAAAAGACCTGTACAGGTCTGCAGATTAATTTTTTTAATATAAAGTTTTCTATCTATGTAAAAGGGTTATCTTTATGAAAGGATGCCAAAACAGTCTTCTTCATATTTGCTGAGGTTTCTGGCAGGTTTTTCATTCCCTACACAGGCTCTTATCATTGTCATCTGCACAGAGGAGAATTACCCTTCTGGATAAAAGTTCTGTTGGCTCAAGGAGCAATGCTGACTGCACTGATTGTCTCTTGAGAGACTTAGGTTGCTATTTTAGGTAGTGTTTGATCTGTTAATTGAACAGAGAGCATTATATTTGATGTATCTGTAAGACCCTCCACTGCTGAGAAGTGCATTGCAAGGGTTTTCAAAGATCTGATGACTTCATTCTCAAATGCAGTCAGTGGGTTTTATTCATACTGCAGGAAACAAATACACATGCAACCAATCAAACACACACACAACCAAAGCAAGGTCATTTGCCTCTCAAATCTCAGTGAACTGGTGACAGTAGGGAATACAGGAGTACTCTGTGAGAAAGAGAGAGAGAAAGTGACATTTTCTGGTATAAATACCTGGCCTATTCTGTGCTTCAGCTACGGCTTTTTTTAGGGCAAAAGAGTAAAGAAAATAGTAGGAGGTACAGTAATAAGTGAAATGAAGTATAAAATTGCTCAGTATGTTAGCTATAAAGACTTTAATGCTAATCCTATTATTTCTCTGCTCCAGTTGTTAAAAATTTGGGATTTATTTAGCTCATTATCTGAGTTTAGAGTTGCCTTTGCTAAAATTGAAGACATTAGAGTTTCACTAGCAGCACAAATACTGAGTATTCTCAGGGCTTTCTGTCTATTTAGTGGGAAGATAATTTCAGTTTATAATTAGATAATCTCTGTTGAATTTTCTATTTTAATTGTTGAAGTAGTCTTGTTTTAGCCTGCTTTATAAGTAGATATTTAGGCACTGATTATCTCTCAGACTGAAAGCATAATTTTTTGAGCATTTTCCTCTTTATTTTTGTGAAGTGTTGTGTCTGTTCTGAAGAAAAGCAAAAAGCAAAACATAAATGAACTTATGCCATCTCTTCTGAAATTACACAATGTTTCAACCTTCAGTGAAAGTTCACTTTTTACCTCAGATTTAGAACGGAACAGCAGCTGATAAAAGAGTACGTATAGTTGCCATCTCTAAAAGCTTTACCCAAGGGTATATGGATTTACATAGTTCTAAATTGGTCTGGGTTAATGCATAGAATGAGCTAAAAGAGGCTTTAGCAACTGGATAAATCAGATCTGAGATATTTGCTGAGACCCTCATGGCAGAGATTTCCGATAAGAATGGTAACAAACATAAGAGTAGCACAGAGAATCTGACTTCACTGAAATAGTGGTGTTTTTGAAAAGGGAAAGGAAAATTATTGAAGCCAGGCCAGCGTGCTCACCTTCAATACAACTCAGCTTATCCATTTGAAAACAAGAGATACTTGAGACTTTTCGGTTGCAGCATGCTTGGATACAGTAAAAATATCACTCTAATAAAAAGACTAACAACCCCACTTCCCCCCACCTTTAAAGCTGTAATGATAGGTTGAAATATGACCTGTCAGAAGCAAAAATTAAATCACACAATTTATTTTTCTGTTTAATTGCATTAAAAAAGTTAAATTGCTCAGTTGTAATTATAGTATTAAATCCACAGCTGTAAATTAAAATTTTTAGCAATTAAATTTCTCTAGATGATGATGTTTTTATTACTATTACTACTATTTATTATAATTGCTGTTATTATTATTATTTCTATTTTATGCTTCCCTGTCATCTTCAGTTTTCTCTGTCTAAAGAGAAAAAAAACTTTGTGGGTTTTATTCAACCTTTCCATAACATACTGAGTTTAAAGCCTTTCAGAATCTGTGGTGTTGTTCATTAGAGGCAGATTCGCCTCAAACCTGAGACAGACTTAGATTCCTGTCAAAATTGTATACACATATTAGATATGATTCTGCTATACTTTTATACAAAAGCATAAAGAAAAAAGTGCACAATATATATCATTTTTATTGGCCATATTTTAGTTAGAAAATAAGTAGCACAGCTTCTTGTATATCGTATTAAAAGCAGATACTGCCTTAAAACAGTGAAGCAACCAGATTCACTTTGAGGAGCTAGTTAAACTTTTTTTTCTAGTATAACTTTTGAGTACTTGATAGCAACGAGTAAAAAGGCAGAATATTATTTTCTTATTGCTATTATCTCTAAATTGGTTAAATTGCTACAGAATAGAGGGAAAGATACAAGCTCTGAAATTGAATGTTTTGAAGCAGACTTTTATGCAGTGTTGAAGCTAGGACACTAAAATTAACAAGGCAGCTGTTCCTATCCATAAACTTTATGTGAATATTTGGCAATTTGCTGCTGATAAAAGTTGATAAACTTTTGAATAATTTTCTTCAGTACAATTACTAATAGTGGAAAACATTATGAGGAAAGAGAGAGAGAGAGGGATAGGGGGAGAGATAGAAATTTCTTTCAGTTGATATTTATGCTTCTTGATGTTTTGCTTTGATTATCTAGAAATGCTGTGGCGTGTTAACCCCAGCCAGCAGTTAAGCACCCACCAGCTCCTCACTTAGTCCTGTCTCCCTCAGGAGGATGCTGGAGAGAATGGGAAGAACAAAAGTACAAAAAATATTGTAGGTCAAGATGAATTCAGTTTAATAAGTGAAAGAAGGTAAAAGTAAAACAAACAAACAAACAAACAAAAAAACCCCAGGGAATGCAAAAACAGTCAGTCATCACCTCCCATGAGCAGACCAATGCAAGTTCAGTCTCTGGGTAAAGCCTAACTGGGAAAAGGCTCCTGCCCACCCTCTCCAAGCTTTTATTGCTGAGCATGATGCTATACCCTTGGTCACTTGTGGTCAACTGTTCTCGCCGTGTCCCCTCCCAGCAACTTGTCTACCCCTCCTTGCTGGTGGGTACAGTGGAAAACAGAGAAGTCCTTGATGTCATGCAGTGTTTAGCAATAATTGAAACGCTGGTCTGTTATCAACACTGACTTAGTTACAAATCTAAACCACAGAACCATATGGACTGCTTATGAAGAAAATTTACTGTCTCACAGCTTGACCCAGTACAAATGCTCATGTTGAATAACTCAGTGGGAGCATCTTGACATAACATAAGAGGGAAATAATATGGAAGAGTACTGGCGAGATTGGTTGGTGACAGGTAGTTAGTAGAAAGTGAGTTAAAACATTTATTCAGAGAATGGGAAATACAGCAATGTCTGTTAGACTCATCAAACCACGTGCAGAAGGAAAAACAGGGAAAAAAAAATAGGCCACAATGCTTAGTTTGTATGTTCCCAGCAGCAAATGCTGTTGTTGATTTTCTGCATAGTTTAGTTTAGATGGAATCAGACAAGAGTTTTTTACTTAATTACATTTTTCAAGCCATCTGCTTGCTTTCCTAAATAAATATGTATCTGGGTATCACATGTATTGTTGACAAAGTTACATTTAGAAGGACCTGCAAGACATTACTGTCTTTGCACCACTGCTTTCTCACACAAGTAACTATAGAATCAGTAGATGATATCAATTTAAAATAGTTTTAAAGTCAAGTAATCAAAACACAACCCAATTACCTGCCCTTTTACAGATAGAAATAGACACTTCCTGAGGACAACATATCTCATCTTAGTTGCATACTGCTAGACACACCAAGTGAACTTCTCACTGGAGGTACAGATGTTTAATGTTCTTTGCTCTTCTCTAGGCAGAGTGACTTAGACTAAAACTCAGAACTGGTCAGTGCTTGGTGTTTACATAAGTTATAGCCCGTGCTACTTCATGTAGAAATTCATATGCAAATCGTGTAATTACCTTGAATACCAAAATTGATCAACTATAATTTGATAATATACTTGTTGCTTGCAAATCAGCATAGCTTGCCTTAAAAGGGAGCTATATTGAGTAAATTAAATATAGACATCTAAATTATGGATATACAGAGTTATGTGAAATGATTTGCATCCCATGTTTTTAAAATCAAAAAGACTAATGTGATGTTTCTCATTTTAGGGTCTTCACTGAACAGCTATTACATTGACTACATGCCTTATTTTCAGGAAACTGTGACTCACATAAAAGAATATCTGCAAAAAAAAAAAAAAGGATTCAAGGGATTCAAGTGTATTCTCACTCGTTGCATATTCTTTGTATTTTTTAGTTCATTCATGCAGCAGTTAATTTGCCATTGAAGACTGACAGACAAGCCAACCTGAGCAAAATTACAGTTAACTTTCCCACTATGAAGTTCTCTGCAAAGCCAAACAAGTGTCTTTTTTAAGTTTTATGTGGGGAATAACGTTAGTAAATAGGATTTGCTTATTTCCTCAAGAACAGTTACAGGGAACAATTTAAAGTATTGCCAAAAGAGTAGTTTTTCCTTCAGCTCAGTAAGCTGGCACTGTGTGCGCTGTTTGTACCAATATTTTCACAGGTATTTAGGGCTTTTTCAAATACTTTTTGAAGTTCTAGAACAAGAAATTACTATGTGTGTCATATCAATTTTTTCAAGCAGATCAATGTACTCCAACAAAATGTCACAGAAAACCCCCAGTGAAGAATTCTAAAGTGAAGAATATACTGCATTTGACTATTCTGATTCCACAAGGGATAGAAGAACTTAGTAAGAGTTGCTGGTTTTGCAAGTTCTTAACTAACTTCCCATTTTAGTTGGAAATCAACTGAATCAACTATTTATATTGTGTAAATATAAATTAAAACACAGTGCGATTTATTTTTCTGTCTTTTCCAGGCTTAAAAATTAAAGCTGTACAAGGAAGGGCTTCATTAAAATTATAAAAGATGCCATAAACTAGAAAGTATTTTCACTATGCAGTATTTTGTTTTTGTGTATCTTACTGCATTTTAGCGTAATATTATTATCATATATTCATATACAGAATATTTAATTTTATTATGCAATTAAATTATTATGAAATTATAGATACTTTCTGTGAGTGATACAGAGGGTTATATGTTAGTTAATATAAAATTTGTGATTATTTTAATGGGAAGCAATTATTTCAGAAGTAATAAATGTATATGTCAATTTTGCTAATAAGGTTCATGAAGTGTTGTATTCCATGAAAAATATTTATCTATAGATGACAATAATTTTGAATATTTGGTCACAGATATTGAAATGCAAACTATAACATTTTAAAGTTATTTTTGAAAGTGATAGTTTGATTTTTCATCTTTCTTTGTCTCACTCCTGGTAGAATTGAGAAGAGCAATTATTTTCATGGTGACTTCTTTGGAAAGTATTATTACTCACTGGTGTACAGCTACAGTACATGACTGTCTAAGTGAAGGCATTTCCATCACAGTGTTCTCTCCTTGAAGAGTGACTACCATAGAGTATTATTGATTTGCTTGGTATATGATGATTCGAAGGTTAGACAGCTCAGAGTACAGCTGTTTTAGAACCTTTATGTCAGATAAACTAAAGTGTGACTCTGTAGATGACAAACTCAGGCATTTTCTGCCCTCTAGTGAAAGTATATTTTTTAGGTTTTGTATTGTATTTATGTATAAATTATTTCTTTTTGACCTCAAACCAAAGAAATATGAATCAAGGAAAAAAGAACAAATTTTGCAATGGTTACATGTATGCAAAGGCTTCTTTCCAAAAGACATTTGCCAAAAATAATGTTAACACAGGTACAGTCTTGTTTTCCAGGCTTTAATTAAATTTAAAAATATGCCATAAAAAACCTCCACAGTCTCAAGCTTTTTTTTTTTTTTTCTTTTTATTTAGTTCATTGTTCAGTAACAGAAGCCAAATATTTACATTATTTCAGCATGAAATGTCAGTTCCTGTTTGCATTTTCATACAAGTATCCCAGACAGAGCTAGTACTTGAAGTGGAGAGCAGTTTTTGCATTAACATATTCACCTAGGATAGAAGGAAACCCAAAAGTCAAGGAAAATCTTTCTGATTCGGAGACAAAGCATGTTTCACACCAGCTGGATAAATTTTGTGTAGGCTATCACTCAGACTTCACAGGAGTGGTGCTGAGTCAGGTGCAGCTGCCATCTGCGTGGTTATGCTTTGAGTTATATCACAAAACAAGAACAAGACCAATGCAGGAGTTTGCACCTGCAGCTCTGGACAGGCACTGCAGTTGCTGTGTGCTGTCTCAGGGTCCCTCTTGCTGCAGGAGCCCATCTACCAGATTTATTTTCTTGGCGGGATGGCCAGAAATATCTGGGATAGAAGTACCTTGAGGAAGTAGAGAAGCTGCAAAACTAGGATTAAAGCAGCTGCATACATTCAGTCAATAAAAGTTAGGTTTAAGGTTAAAGAAGTCAAAAGGCTTTTTAAACTCCTGTTACGCCCTCATCTGGTCTCAAATGCCTCTTCCAAATAACGCAAAAGAGAGACATAGTTCCATGTCTTCAATAAGCCAGCTGAGTGCTTTAACCCTTGTGCTGTTGACTGTCCGCGATATTGTTTTGCGAAGTGCCTTTTTGATGTAGCACAACGCCAAAATTTTTAATGCAATGATTTTCTTTTTAGAAATGTAATTCTTGTTTTCAAGCCAACCCATACCACCATGGTGATATAGATATTAAAATGAAGTTAAAGAAAATATTCAAAACTTTATGTTTGGAAAGATTGTTACTATATTTCAAAACCTCCTTAACATCAAGATTATTAAAGCCTTTGTTTTAGCAATAGCTTGCTAATTTGCTGCGATTAGGTCACACAATTATTTAAAAAAAAAAAAAAAAAGAGAGAGAAAAATACATAAAGCTGATAAAACTCTATAAGACGTTACAGGAAAAACGGCTGAGGTCCATAAACTTCAATTCAAAAAGGTCAGAGAGACAGACAGAGCAATTCAGAGCCACACAAATCACCAGTTCTTCCCATCATGCTTCATGTCCTAGAATCGAGAGATTAATATAAACCTAAGCCTTTCTGTTACAGTGATAAACAATAATAAACTACTCATTTCCTTTCATTAATATTAGAGGGATGCCAATTTTGATCTCAGGGGAAGTTATGAAAGTGTACCGATAAGAGACTGATGGGAGGCCCCTCACAACAGATACATGTGTGATGAATGGAAGAGGGAGCGGGAGGGAAACAAGCTGTAGCAAGAGATCATGAGTGGGAGATCCAGACTTCAGAAGAGAAAGACAAACTCTAGCTGACTGCAGAGGGAAAGCCTCCTCCACAATTCAGTAATTTTTATAGTCACTCATTATAGCATCAGTAAAGGGCCATTGGATCATACTGGACCCTTACATGGAGTATCAGAAATCTGCCAGGTTACAACAAAATGCCTGGACCTTCATGTCATCCTCAAAGAAAAATATTAATGCACTAAGTAAAATACTTTTTCTGTAAGCATTTTTAAATCACTATCACAGTGTTAAACTGTGAAAAGTATATAGTAAAATTTCCATGAGAATACATCTCAGTGAAAAACACTAAAGACTTCAGAATGGTAGTATAATGTGTTTATGGATTCTGGAGCTGATTTTAGGTTATTAGATAGCTGTAATAGCTAACATGTTTTTCTAAGCTATGTTCTTGAATTTCTTTTCAAAATGTACTAAGGGTTTTTTCCTCTGCTTCTTCTTAGAGAAGGATCTATTTTTTAAAAGAAAAGCAAAAGAAAGCCAACTGTAAAGCAGCAGATAATTCCTGTCAATTTTGTTAAAATTAAAGCAGCATATTGGTTTATAGTACATAATTTCCTCTTGTGGTTGCATTTGACCCTTGTGTATACATTCTCAGAGGAGCAGGCTCTGACTCTGAGCCTTCTGCATAAAATGCATCTTACCCTAAGCAGTGCCTCAGCAAAGAGTATTTATTTATTAGTGCTATAGAAGTCTTTGTGACTTCTAAGTACTTAGGTCAACAAATGCTTTGAAATTTTATGGTTTTGTTCACTTTAGACTTTCTCTGTATTCAGGGGAAAAAAAAATAAAATAAAAAAAGTCCAAACAGAAAAAAAAGCTCAAAAGGGAGAGATAAGGAGATGGAATAATGAGGAAGTCAAGTCTATTTTTTTTTTATCTTTACCTTGGACTTTTCTGATTCTCCTTTGTATTTTCCCTTGCTAGAGATTACTGTGTATTACCAATGAAATATGGTTTCTTTTAGCTTTGAACAACATAAGGAATACTATCTAAATAAAAATAAAATGGCACTGAAAGAAAGAACGGAACACAGTGCGGACCTAAGATGTGAGACCCACTGATTATTCAAAGACCATATGATTCCTGGTTTCTAATGTATTATTTTACTTCATTGTTCCCATTCTATTTTGGCAGGGTATACGTTAGTCCTTTAATGGAATATTTTCATTCACTTCTGAGAAAGACTAAATTCCTCTGGTGTGCAACGTCATCTTAAATACAGAGTGAATATTGCCAACCTGTGGGAATGTATCAATGTTGTATTTAATCTATAAATAAAGATTAATGAAACACTGTCCATTCCTTTCAAATATGAAACTAAAAATAATACATTCAGATAAAGAACCAGTGCAGATGGGAACATGTCTCAATCCACTGTGGAACTGACTCTTCACTTCAATGCATAGCTAAGTGCATAAATTTAAGGTGGGAACATGAGGGAGTGAAACTGAGCTTTAGTGTCTTCCCTCCAGAGACTCTGCCTTCATCTACTTCCCAGTCCTTTGCTTCCTAACCTAAAGACTTTATCTCTCTCGGTCTTTCCCTTTATAGGTCAAAACAGAAGATGTTTCCTGACACCTGCCCACTGCAGAAATAGTTCAAAAAATTAAAAATCCCAGTTGTAGTTCTGAGTACAGTCTGCTGCCCTGACACTGAATCCCTCAGGGCAAGGCCAAACTGAAGTGCAACTGAATTAACCCTTGCTTACTCTCTCAGTAAGAGAGTAGCAACCAAACCACAAGGAAGATATATTTTTCCAAGGAAATTAAGATCCTTATTTCTGAAAATTATATTGATAACCTTTTTATGTTATATTGAGGCATTCTTTAATATATACATATAAGTTTGAAAAATACGATGTACCAACATTTAGATCTATCAAAAAGTATGCATGTTTGGATGTTTGTTTGAGTTTTGAAGTATTTGTTTGAGCTGAGTGCTTGTAAAGTGGACTTAGATTATTCTGTTGCATCATCGGATCCTGCCAGTCTTCAGCTACAGTACACTTCTCTTTCTACTTTTTACAGGATGCATAGAAGTAAGCAAAGATAGGACCTTCTCATCCATCTAAAAAGAATGTATTTCTTTTCAGATACCATTTCCTTCAGTACCTGTTAAAATTTTGTGAGCTACTATAGCATATTCGGGTTAAAAATTAAAATTCACTTGTTCTATCCAGTTGCAGTGTCTGTGTGACACTCCTTGAAAGTTATTTTTCTGGTACTGAAAAATGTAAAAATGTCCATACAAAGACAAAACAAGATGGCTATGGCCATTCCATCTTTGCCCAAACATAATGGAGATCCAGTAAGTCCTACAGATGCCCAGAGGAAGGCTCCTTGTGGAATTGCAGTTTCTCCCAACAGAAGAGAAACTATTCTAGCCAGGCAGGCTATTGAGATGTGTGGCTGGCATGCAGGGCAGTGGCCAAGGTGAGAAACAAGGATCACAAAATGTGCTTTATGCCCCTGCAGCAGTTCCAGCTGAATTACCAGGTTATATGATAAATTCAAAATGGCAGACTTCATATAGCAAAGTTTTATGTCACTTGTGATACAGATTACTCAGATTTAAAGTGACAATACAAGATTCAGGAGATAATAAAACTGACAAAATGTATTACTGAAACACGTTGAAAGCACCTATTTTAGTGACTTAAATTTCTCCTCTATTAAATCAATAGGCAAGTTCCCACTGAAATAAAGAGCAGAAAGAGCCTTTAATGCTTTAAGTTAAATGTTACTTAGGATGGGGAAATAGAGTGATAAAGTGCCTTTCACACTTCTCCTTCCCCCACAACCAAAATCTGTGTCACTTCATTCATCATGCCAGAAAAACACCTTAGAGAAATGACTGTTTTGATCAAGGCTGAAAAAAAGCACAGTGTTTTAAGTAGTCTTCTAAATCTCTACCTTTTGAGGAGGTATTAAAAAAAAAAAAAATTAGTTGTTATGCACAACTCAAACGATTCTCAAAATTGGCGAAGTGATTCAAAATATTTCTGGACCACTACTGTTAAAAGACTGCCTGCCTCAGTTAAATGAGCTTTTGCTTTTATTTTTATTTTTATGGAGCAAGTCAGATAATTACATTCATAATTAAATTCGTATTTCCTTCAAAGAGTAGCCATTCTCAGCACTGACATTTCTTCTGGCTGTTTCATAGACAATTAAAAAGAAAAAATCCCTTCTCCTTTCTGTTCTATATTTAACCTTCTTATTTCACAATGAGATATTATGCTCATGTACCATGGGTCAACAAGTTTGGTGTAAGTGATTGCAAGATTATATTATATTTCTCCTAATTCCAATTATGTAGAAACTTTAGAAATTGATCATCGATTTCTACTTAAGTTAAAATAAAATTAAAACAAACAAACAACAAAAAAAGAACATAATAACAGTTCATTACAAATCTTTTTTTTCTTTTTTTTCTGAAGGCAGATTTAAAGGAGACAAAATTACTGAACACAGTAATTTAATTTTTGAAGATTACCTTAAATGTATTTGAAGTTCAAGTCCAGAAACTAACATTTTTTATGAAGTTCAGAGAAAAGTTATGAAACTCTATGGTGTTAATCTAAATCTTTACACAACACTGATGTTTGCAGATGCATTTTCTAAAACTGCAGTGATATTTTGTCACATTTTCATATACCAAACTCCTTGCGGATTATCATTTTACAAAGATTTGTTTATTTTGTGGTTGAAAAGCAAAAGAGATAAATAGTTCTGAAAGGATGAAAATATGAAATGTTATTATATAAGGAATTGAGTAAGTATGTAGTAAACTGCCTGGACTTGTTTGTCAGCTTTGAACTAACAAAATATTTAGAAACAGTAACTCACTCAGCCTTCCTGTGCTTTTAAACAAATAAAAAGAACAAATAAAATGGCAGAAAATAAAGAAGATTGTTGGTTACTTTTCTAAAGAAGTCTTGGTCACTAAATGTTTTATTGGTGCAGCTCTGAGAAAGCAGTAATGGTAAGCATTTGAATGAGATGTTGTCTTGGTTCTGACCAAGACAGGGTTAATTTTTGCAGTAGCCAGGAGGGGGCATGACTAGGATATGGAGATTATTTTGTACCACCTCACATCAGTGTTGGGAGTGGCGGGAAGGGAGTCTCTACTGGGGAGAAAGGGTTCTTTCTGTTGGGGTAACACTAATTCTAAATCAGAGGGGGTGGTCGGGTAACACTGGTCCTGAGCCATCACGTGAATTCTTTGGCTATCTTGTACACTTTGTTATTAATATTGTAGCTGTTAATGTTCATTTTCTTATCTCATTGCTGTTTTCAGTAAATTGTTCTTATCTCAACCCATGATTTTCACCTTTCACCTCAAATTCTCCTCTCCAGCACACTGCAAGGGGGAGGGGTGGGAGTGAGCAAGTAGCACACGGTTTGGGGAGTCTCAGTGTGAGCACTAAATGGTGGAGTACCATTCCTAAACCATGACAGATGTGAAAACTAGCATTAAGGTGTGTCCAGAAAATTACAATTTCTACATGACAGGATTAAGATGTTGAGTAAGCTGCCAAAGAAGCAGATGAGTTAGTATCAGGTATGTGCATCGGAATGTTTTTAATTTTTAACTGAACCATCCAAACCCACCTTTTCTTGTTTAGGTATTAAAAAAATGGTGGATCATTATAGCAGTTTTCCCTGGTTCCTACATTCATCAGTGCAGCCAACATGGAAGAACACTTGACTAAATACCATATTTGTCTGAGATAAGTTGATGAACTAGTCAGAGCTTTAATCCCCATTTGTAAATTTTTGTAAGTTATGAGATTGCACCATATTTAAACTTAAAAACCAGAAGCTCATGCCTGCAGGATGACACAGACTTGATATTAAATTATATTAAAAATTGCTACATCCTTGTCCCTTCTCATCACTTTTTTTAAGCAATTTTATTGGCTTCATGTATTGTAATACATTCCAGATGGGATTCCTTTTCTCCCTGGGAAAATCTTCTCTATTACTTCTGAATGTGACTCAGGATCACCTCCTTGGTATTAATATATTCTTTTTTCCTCCCAGAAGCCTTCAAACCTCTAAAAAAATTCCCCGTTCTATCATTTACTAAAAAATTCTTCCACTTTAGCATGTTGTTGTTATCATGGAGTGTAATTTCTCCCAACAGTGACTCAGCAATAGGTAGTCAAATTAAGGCTACCAGTCAGGTTTCTTCTTTAAACATGTTTTTTCTGCTAACAAAATATGCAGTGTACACAATGCACGCATATAACTATCTGACATGTTATACATGTACTGTATAATTAATAATTGAACAGTTTTACTGGTCATCCTTGCAAGTAATACCTTAATCACTGGCTCAGGTGGGGGATTACAAGCAGAGAGAAAAGGAAAAAAAAAATGGCTAAAAGAAAAAAATACTTTCAAATGTCATAACCTAAAAACCAGTAAATTTTGGCTGGGTTCTGTAATATGAATTTTCAAAATTTAGAAATTTAGAAATGAAATATCTTCAAATTATTTCTAATATTGTAAGGGCTAACAATATACTGCTATTTAAGAGGAATGATCATTTTTTCACAATGGACTAAAAAATTGGAATTCTTACAGAAAAATGCAAACTAAATTTAGTAAGACTTCTGAAAAGTGATTAAGTTTGATGAGACGTATGGTGATACTGCAAAGTGCTGTGGAGACATTTGACCAGAATTTCTGCAGAACAGTTAATTTGCTTACTCAGAGATCCTTGCTGCCATATCAAATATCACTGGTTTTGGTGGCAAATATGGCAGCTTAGAATGTTAGACTGGATAACAGTTCTCTTCATTAATACACCTGCATTGGAAACACTAATTTTCCTTTCCACCACAAGTTAGATTCTTGAGGCAGAACTGCTGATATGACACCTATTAGTTCAAAGAAAGAGTCAGTCTTAACAGTTTTTGGGGGCTAGGGTTTTAAAAAACATTTTGAGCCTTCAGTTTTGTAGGTGTGATGGAGGGTCTAAACATAGTGCTGTCATCTGTACATTTTCATTTAAAAAGCGACTTCTTTGTCTGTGTTGTTCAGTTCAGGCCAGATGCCTGAGGGCAGAGGCAGGCAGGCCTTCACCTGCATGGCCAAGTGCAAATGCCCATGATTGTTTCCGTCTGATTTTTTCAGTCTTAAAGCAAATTGCTATCAGCACAGGGCAACAGTTAGTTTCTGGAGTGTTAATGGAAAGTCAGAGAAAGTGGAAAGGGTTCCTACATTCATCTGCTATCAAATTCTTCCACTTGCAGCCCATGAAAGGAAAGCCTAGACACCTGCCAAGTGACCATTTTCTGTGTGCTGACAGTTAGACCAAGAGACATGTCTCTCCAGTTTCTTTAGCAGCCTCCAAAGGACCACACAGGAAAGAAAAGGTTTTTCTTTTCCTGGTCCTTGAAAGATCAGTGCTAGCTTTTGCTTCCTGGAAAAAAAACCCACAAAACCCAAACCAACAAACAAAGAAACAAAACCAAAACCAAACCCCAAACAACTATAAAATGAAGAGCTGGAGTTCAACACATGAGTCAAATATGTAATATTTGACCATGTGCTTTGTTTCTTGAAAAAAAAAGGCAAGCCACCCTCCCCTTTCACAATAACCACTTTGGTCTTTATGGACCTGGCAAAAGGAACAAGCATTCAGTATCTAGGCCTGATAGGAGGGGTGGGGGGAGTGGGGTTGTAGGACATGCCATCATGTCTTGCTTGTGCAGTCTGAGGAGGACAGAGCACATTCCTGCTTATGCAGGAGCACTTCAGTTCACAACAGATGACCTCACAGAAAAAAAAAAAAATATACGTATTTAGAACTCTGCTGTGTGCTCTAGAGTAAGAGTTAAACCTTAACAAAAGAGCAGGAAAACACAAAAGGTCTGAACCTGAGTCCAGTCAATGACCTTACATTTAAGAACTTTCCCTATGCTGCCGATGTGGAATTGGCATGATAGTGAGAAATTACATGTTTTAAGATGGGGTTCTACATTTTATAAAATGGTGGAGCAGAGTTGTACAATGCCAACAGTGAACGTTGGGTGAGCATGAGTCAGGAAAAGCAGGATTCTGCTGCCAAGGCTCATGTCCCAGTATGTGGAGGGAGAGGTGGAAAACCTGAGGCATTCCTCTACAGCATCTCAGAAAAAACAGCCTACTGGACTATTCATGTAAGTAAATGTTACATTAAATGTGGACAGTGGTTCTAGCCAGGTGGAATTCAGCCTCTTCTCCCAGGCAACTCGTAACAGGATGAGAGGATATAGTCTCAAGCTGCACCAAGAATGGTTCAGGTTGGACATTAGGAGGAATTTCTTTACGGAAGATCTGGAACCAATTGTCCAGGAAGGTCATGGAGTCACTAACCCTTCAGGTGTTTAAGGAAAGACTGGACGTGGCACTTAGTGCCATGGTCTAGTTGACATGTGGTGTTTGGTCACAGGTTGGACTCCATGATCTCAGAGGTCTTTTCCAACCTAGTTGATTCTGTAATTCTCTAAAGTCTACTCAATTCAGATAATCACAACAACCATGTTTGCAAACAATTTTATCTGCTGTATCTGAGTTTGACTCCCTATGAACATTAACACAACATGTACAAAAAAATCTAAAGGCATTTTTCCTCCTTTTTTTTTAACAAACTAAGAAAAAAAATCATTAATTATTGCCACACAGCAGCATGTAACTTCATGATCCCCAAAGGTACTGTTTGTCACCCAAAAACTTGTCACTCCTCTGACAAGTACCATGGAAACAGTAGAAGTTATTGTTTAATGAACTAGAGCTTTGCTTTTACTTAAATACAGAGCTTTTATACCATAACAATGTTTTCCTCTAACCCTTAGCTTTTCCTTTCTCTCTAATTCTGTCATTACTCTATTTTGTTTCTTCTCCAGGGGACATTTACTCTCATCAGACCATCATTAATTAGTTTGTTTGTGGCATCAGCTGTCACTCATAATGAGACTCTAAGCTCCTGATAAAAGCATTTTTCCTTACTGTCTTCACAGCCTTTCTTTTAAATCTTTAATGTGCCATCCACCCTTTGTTTCTTCCTAAGGAAATGAGGCAATTTTAAAAAAGCTACTCTTCCCCCCTCCACACCCTACTATTTGGAGGGTTTTGTTTTGTTTTTTGGTTTTTTTAAAAGAATATATTGTCAGTCTTCCCTTACAGAATTAAGCTTATTGTTGCCAAAATAATGTTTGTTGTGGAAGCAGATGTAGGTATGTTATTTTATAGCAGTGAAGCTAGAGAAAGCATCAGGAACAGTCATGACATAAGAATCAATGTAAACCCAAAATAAAAACAGCAGCACAGTTTTCCCCCTAGGTAATAGTGTGGAAAACAGGCCATGAATAAGCTAAAAGTATGCTTCTTACAAATAAATTATAGACTTTTTTTGGTATTCATATATATTTTGAGTTAGTGGTTTTATTTTAGTTTGCAACTTGTTTAAGAACAGCAAGAGAAAAAAAAGATTGTCAGATGTGGTAAGGTTATACATTTTATGGCCTGAATTACAATAATTTTAGTCCAAGTACTGCTCATCCTCTAAAAATATTCAGTAGGCTGGGCATCACATAAGAAATAACTGTTGGGAGTATAAGTTTAAGTACTAAAAATTTTAATACCTTTTTTTTTTTATTATTTTTTAATCCAGGCTTCCTTATGTCAATTATTAGCTATAATGAGCTCAGGTTGCAAGTTATTGAAGATGTAATTTTAAAAATAACATTTGCAAAATATCTAATGGATATGCAACATGTTACCAGAAGACATGGGAGTTTGAAACAGACAGGCAGGACACAGCTGCCAGTCTGGAGTATTTCCTGATGAGCTGATACTGGCATGTACTTTAGCACCTGATCTTTTGACCACAACAGCATATTTTTTTTTAAATTTGCTTTAGATCATAGATCACTCCTGTTTCACAGTTTTGTTATGATGTGCAAATGCATTTCAAGAGAATAATGTAGCAAAGAAGAACAGATGCTGAAAAAAATGTTAGGATTACTTTGAACATGGTGACATCTGTTGTCATATGAAATCTGAAATGGTGTATTGATTATTCCTAGTCAAAGTAAATAGATTGTTCATGATTTTCATAAGTGTACCTTACAGTGTGTGTGGGTGTGGGTGTGGATGTTGCTGCTTGCTTGACTGTTTTCTGATCTAGATTACCTATTAATTCACTGTATCTCTTGAGTCTTTTGGGATAACAGTGTATGAAAATGTTTCACAGAATTTATGGAGAAATTTCAGTAAAAACTTGAGAGCTTTTAGACTTCCAGTTCCAGGATTTCGTAAGTGTTTAAAGGGAAAGAAAGAAGACTTGTTTAAAGGCTATTGTAAGGCTAAACTTCCACATTTATTACAAAGTATATTTTAGAGACAAGGGAAAAGAAAACCATGCTTTTAACTAGCAGAATGATTTGGCTCCTGTGTCTTTTTTGATTTATTCCTTGGATGGTTAGTTCAGGAAATACATTGACTAAACTGGTGGATTTGATTTT
Source organism: Anabacerthia variegaticeps (assembly GCA_035583185.1). Classification (NCBI taxonomy): domain Eukaryota; kingdom Metazoa; phylum Chordata; class Aves; order Passeriformes; family Furnariidae; genus Anabacerthia; species Anabacerthia variegaticeps. Next base: position 71,527,985 of record JAWWEW010000001.1, read on the forward strand.
TTTGTTTTGAACACTGGAACAGGTTTCTGAAGCTGAGAAATAATATGGTTTTAGCTGGAATAGAGTAATTTTCTTCCTAGCAGCTGGTACAGTGCTGTGCTTTGTATTTAGGGTGAGAATTATTCCATACTGCAGAACATCATATTCAGTATATAAACTGGGGAGTTAGATGGAAGGGGCCAATTGTTACTCATGCACTTGCTGGTCAGTGGGTGGGGAGCAATTGTATTGTCCATCACTTGTCTTTCCTGGGCTTTATTCCTCTCTCTCTCCTTTTCATTACAATTAATATAATTTCTGTTATGATTATCATTAGCATTATTTTTATTATTATATTTTACTTTATTTCAATTATTAAACCATTCTTATCTCAAGCCCTGAGTTTGTTTTTTATTTTTTTTCCCTGATTCTCCTCCCCGTCCCACCATGTGTGGGGTAGGGAGGAGTGAGTGAGCAGCTGTGTGGTTACTTAGTTGCCAGCAGGGGTTGAACCACGTTACCACATAAAATAAAATGTAGGAATTCACAGACTCAAAGGTGCATGATATAAACTAGTACCAAGAAGCAATTTCTCATGACGTGTTTTGTTGTTTGTTTGTTTGTTTCTGAATGCTTTTCATCCTGGATTGTCTCCTTGTAAAATTCTCATTATGTCTCATCAGAAACTTTTCTTTTGACTGCTAATTTTCATTTCCAACTGCTCATTAGAAATGGTTATTTTTCCAGATACAGTCTGATAATACTCATTAAAGTAGGATGACAAATAGGGACTTAACCCTTTCTTCTTCACACACAGACACACATGGACACATATTCACTGATACATCTCTTCTTTAGTCTGATACAAACTGCAGGAACAGGAGGTTTTATTACTGTCATTAGATGCTGACAATACTCAGCATTTTTAGAAGTCAACGCTGAAAGCCTTCAATAGTCTAAATGCTTTGCTGTTTGCCACAGAACTGTTTCTGCCTCTGATAAGGGAAAATCCACACAACTGAAAGAGTGGCACTTAAACTTTCTTTGTGATATTTTCTGTTGCTATAGAGTGTGACATCCTTGAATCAGCTGGATTTCTGAATGCCATATACATCTGTTCCTCTTCCATAAAATATCAATGTCTCAGACATTAGAAACTCTGCATTATGAATACTACTCTTATATTCAGTCCCTCTACTTTAAATACTCCTATGCCTGTATGTCACAATATCTAAGTCCTTTTTTTGAAATCTAGTCACAGACTAAGTTCTACAGGAAAAGGCCATGAAAACTGTCTCAATCCTAGTCTTAATTTCACTCTTGGCAGCAGGAAAGGTACTGGGGACATATATACTGATAAATAAAAAAGGCAAATAATTAAATTTGAGCAATCAGATCCCTGACCTCCAACACTGCTAGCTAACTTGTAACTAGATTTATTTCTGGCAACTCCAGCTAGCTTTCTCTGAGACCAATCTGCCTGCAAGGTATTAATCACAGGGTCTTGATGACAGAATTTGTTTCCATAAATCTTTGTTTTTAACTAGCACAGAGGGATGGAATGGGAAGGGGTAGGATGGGATGAGATAGGATTTCTGCTCTTCAATGACCAGGGTAAAACTATCCTCAGTAGCTACTCGTTATAGTGCTGGACAGAGTTTCCTGCTGTCTCCAGTAGCCCAGGAAGGAGAGGGTGAAGTACCCAGTACCCTCCACTTAACCCAGGTGATGAACAAACCTCTTTCAACAGACAAGGTCTCACTTCATATTTCACAGAGTAGCGTAACTCCATGGTACCTGTCATGTAAAATTTAAAATGTCAAATCTAGATACTGATGCTGTCTTTCATATAGACAAAAGCTAATCTTTGATAATTTGTCTGCTGGGTTTTTTTTTAACATCAAAGTTAATAGATGAGTGGTGATTTCAAGGTGATAGAAAAGGAAAAAAAAATGAAGAAAAAAAAATGGATAAGATTGTCATAATGATTCAGGTGTTTGTTGATGAAATATTTAAGACATAAACTAAAAAATAACAAAACCATCCCTTTGTTATCAACACTGTTTCCAGAACAAAACTAAAACACAGCCCCGTACCAGCCGCTACAAAGAGAATTAACTATCCCGGTCAAAACCAGCGCAGCACTTAAACCTATTGTGTTTGCATCGTCACTGTTGCAGCTGAATTGGATCCTACAGTCTTAGCGGTGTATTTAAGCCACATTCCTACCAACTTTTTCCTACTGGTCCCGCATGATCACCTCTCTAGGTATACAAAGCCATTTTCCATCCTTAGTCCGACAGGATGCTCTTCTCTCCACGTTCTGTTAGTGCTGTGGTGTCCTCGCTGCCCGGCACAGCGATGCCACTGAGGGCTCTGTCCCGAGTCTCTGCCGGGAAAGAGTGGTACAGCAGTGCCACCCAGGGGAAAGGAGACGGGACAGCATCGGGCACTGCGTTCTCTTGTTTAATCCCAGGCAAAGCCTGGCAGCAGAAAGCACATTGCTCTCACCAGAAGTGGCAGGGTAATGACTGACAGCTCCTCTGAAGGATTCAGGAGCTGCCTAAAAATAGAGCTTTGCTTGTTCGAAAAGACAGGTGTAATAAACTTCAGATAAAAAGTATCACCTGGGTAGATTCTGTTGAAATGATGTTTGTCTGTCACAAAGTTTTTCTAAACTGTAGCAAGATTAATTTTTTTTGGGAATGATTATATTTCATATGGGCTTCTTGTTGCTTTGTTTGTTTGTCTGTTTGGCTAGAAGAATGAAAATTCATACTTAAAATTCCATCCTTAATTTTTTCTCAGAAAAACTTGAAAACTTTAAGAAGCACTTACCTTGCTACCTCTTCTCACTTCATCTAATGTCTCTGACATAGTTGCCTCTCTTTTCAACCGTCAAAGCCACTGCTCAAAATAGACAGAATTATTTGTACAGATAAAAATCTTTGTTAGGAATATCTGTGGGGTAAAAAAATCAAACCAAAGAAAACAAGCAAATGAATACCCCAAAAAAATAACCAACCCCACCCTCCAAAAAAACCCCAAACCAAACCAAACAAAAACCACAATCCCTCCCCCCCAAAAAAAAACAAACTAAAAAACAAACAAACAAAAAACTTCACCACCAACTAACCCAAATATAAGGAAACCAAAAACAAAACAAAAGTTATTTTCAACCATATAAATCTTCTTCAGTACTTTTTCTTTCCCTCTGAATTAATGCAACAAAGTTTTAAGTTCTGTTGCTGATGATTTATTATCAGATTTTTACCCTTCGACAAGTCCTTCTGCAGGAATGTATGATGGCAAGCTACTTCTTGTTTATAAACTTAGTGTCTGTTCATGCATTCATGCTACCAAGGACCTCAATTTGCACGGAAAACATTGTGAAGGGAAATTCATTACTGTATATATTTTAAAGCAAAGCATGTGGGCTAGCTTCTGCTCTTGGGCTCACTCACAGTGCAGCTTGAATCCCATTCTGTGGAGCTTGTCTCTGCTCTACTTTGCCTATTTTTTCTAGTCTATTCAACAGAAATATCTTCTGGACTGGACTTTTCATACCTTATTCATATCTAGGAAGTTGCCACTATACACCATGTCAATGAGAAGTTCAAGAGTTTCAACAAACACTTCTGGGCACCTGCCCAGTGACTCCCTGTTAAGGAGCAATGTGAAATATGGAAATATCTGACAGCCTGACAACAAAGTAGGATTTTCTGTAGGTGTGGGGAAAGCAGTGCGTACTGTTTAGCTTGACTTTAGCAAAGAACTGGACACTGTTGTCCATAACCTCCTCCTAAATAAACTGGCAAGAGTAGATGTGTGGTCTGTGAGAGGGGTAGAGTATTGGCCATTAGACCACAGTCAGAGGGTGGTAATCCATGGCATTTACTCAGGCTGACAGCCTGTCACAGGTGAGATACTCCAAGGACTGATACTGGTCCTGACAATGTTCGACATCTTCATAAATTATCACCTTCACAAAGTTTGCTGATGAAAATAAAGTGAGTAATTACGTGGACATGTCAAAAGGGAGAGTCACCTTATAGAGAGACATGGACAGGCTGAAAAAGCGGGATAGCAAGAACAGTGTGAAGTTTAATGACAAGTGTCATCTCCTTCGCACAGGCTGACAATCACAGAGACCAGTACAGGATAGGATCTGTGGGACTGTGGAGCAGCCTTGATGGCAGCCTTGTGGAGCTGGGGGTTCTGGTGGACAACAAGCTGAACATGAGTCAGCACTAAGACCCTGCAGCAATAAAAGCAACTCAGATTCTGGGCTGCATCTATGGGGCCATTACTAGCAGAGACAGAGACATGGTCATCCTACTAAGCACTTGTCAGGCCAAACCTGGAGTACTGTGTCTGTTTCTGCTCCCCAAAATTTCACCAAGATGCAGACAGTCCAGAGAGTGTTCAAAGGAAGGCCACAAAGCTGGTCAAACTGCTGAAGAATCTGCCTTATGAGGAAAGAACAAGGTCTTTTGACCCTCTAGAAGAGAAGGCTCAGGGGTACCTCATGGCTGTTTTCCAGTACTTAAAGGGTGGCTAAAGAGAGCACACTTTCTTTCTTTACATCAGGTGAGGTTTCATCTTGATGTAAGAAATCACAGTGAGAAAAGTCAGTCAGTGGAACAATATCCCCAAGGACATCATGGGGTTTCTATCCCTGGGGCTTTTAAAGGCAAGATTGGACATGATGTTAAATAACCTCATTTAAGTTCCCCTTCCCATAAATTTTTTGGACCAGATGATTTTTCAAGGTTCCATTCAGCCTGAGCTGTTCTATAATTCAATGATTCTGTGATCTGGAGGATTATGCCTATGCCTTACCTTGGAATGCAAGGAAGAAGGCCCCAGAGGAGATGTTGATAAGACTTCAGAGAGTATAAAAAGGGGAAAACTAGAGGAGTTACTGTGAGGGGACAGAGTCTGCACCTCAAGAAGAGACTGTGTGATCACTTGGGGATAGAGGCACAACAGCAAATTGCCTGACCATGAGGACTGTAAGGAGGAACACCTCAGATACTGAAGGCAACAAAAGCTCAGATTGCTGAGACTACAAGGAAACAAGGAAAACAACACAAAAAAAAACCCCAACCCAAACTAACAAACAAAAAAATTCCCAAAACCAAAATAAACAAACAAAAAAACAAACACACAAAAAAACCCCAAAACCCCCAAACCCCCAAATCAAATGAAACAAAAAAAATCCCAACAAAAGAAAACCAAGAAGAAAAATCCAAAAGACCACGTTGACAGAAACCGAGACTGCAAACAAAGAGGTCACAGACAGTGGAAAATTTGATAGTTAGTTCCTTAACTAACCATCAAACCATCCCATTAAGCAAGTTAAACAATTAAACAATCCCATCAAGTTTTCTCTACACACAGAGGGGAAAAAAAAAACAACAAACAAACACCAAGTTCATTGTTAAACTTTAGTAAAGCATATTTATCTGGTGCTTCACATATCTCTGTGTCTGTTGGTTGTTTTGGAGGCATGTACATGCATATACCCACAGACTGAACTCTAGGACAGCTGCTGGGCTTTCCAGATTCCTGATTATGTCTGTTCTGCTACAGATCTGAACACCAGGCAATGGATCAGTGGGAAAGATTGTGAAGCAAAGAGCAAAGTCTTGTGGGTGGATTTGGTTTATAATATTCCATTCAGCCCTGTTCAGAGGAAAAATGTACCATTTTTTTGCAGTGTGACAGTTCCTATATTCTTTGTAAATAAAATACCAAGTGGATTAGAACATGTGTCTAACAATATCTGAGACATGCACTAATTCAATCTCCAGAGGAAAAGAAAAAGAAAATGATAAATAAGTTTAAAGTTCTGTGGAGAAGTAGACAAAGCTCAAGATGTGCCACGAAAAACATAATCTCCTTGTGACCAGCAAAAGTTTGGACAAAATCTGTCATGTGGCAGCTAAGATAAAGTGTGTGTCCACAGGGGTTTTTTGCCTCTGGAAAATGAGAAGCTGTCTTGGTTTGGTCCAGACTTAAAAATTGTAAGCTAAGTTTTATTATCATTACTTAGAAACAGAAAAACCAGTAAATAAACATCTATGACATATCAGCTATTCCATTTTAATCTATATAGTAAATAATTTATGTTTCTGATTTCTATGTTCCAGTGCCTGTGTATTTGAATAATACCCCTTTTGCCAGTGCTGAATAATTTCCTTTGTAATATCAGTAAGTATTGCTTTATAATTTTTCTGTCGCATAAAATAAAATGGATATCTATATTCCACATATGATTTATAATTTTGTACATGTCTTTCTTCTTATTTATTTCCATCTAAGGTAAAATATAATTTAAATATCTGGTAAAATTTATTTACAGTCTAGTTATTAGCTTTCTATTTTAACTCCCTGTAACTCTGGCTTTCTTTTCTTTATTCTCCTGTGGACAAACTGATATTAACAAGAAACTAATAGAAGATGGTGAAAAACTGACTTGAAAATACTATGAAAAAGTGAAATGGCTATTCATTAAATATTCATATGCTTGATTTTTTTATTTAAACCACATATCTGGAAGAAATACTTATGAAAAGGGTTATGGTGATAAAACTATTTTTTAATTGTTAATGTAAGAATAATCACAACATTCTTCAGTTCAAACAGTGACATTGTGGATCAGCATTTTGTTCTGCCAAAAATTAATCAGTTTTCCTCTTTCCCATATTTCAGCTAGATTGTAATCTCTATTATTTGCCTTTCTATATGATTTAGCTTTAAGGGATCTTTTTCCCCAAGTTATTCTATCTATAGTCTTTTGAAAGTCTTATGCCATTCATTTCTCTTTTATCTACTGCTTTATTGTGAACTGAATATAAAAAAATATGTTAAAAAATTCTAGAACAGTAGCAAGTTACAATCTCCTTTTGAAATACTGTTGATACATATATAAAGATAATCCTGCCGTTTTACTTCTTTGTAATTTCAACCATTTTTCAAATTCACTCATAAATCCCGGTGACCTTTTACTCCTTAATTGATATCTAAGATATAACTTTTATAGTTTTAATTCTCTAGTGTAATAACTGTGTTTGGAGAAGAAAGCAAATATTTCCTAACATCTCACTTCAAAAGTTTTCCAAATTATATGGTGGTCAACCAAGAATTATGGAAGTGGTTTTTTATATGAAGGCAACCTTGAGACATTAAGCTCCACTGTAATTCCATAAAAAGTTCCATAAAAAAATTTCTAGTAAAATCCAGTTTTTTAGATCTGTAATGGCTTTTTGAATTTATCATATGAGTTCACAATGCTGGGTCATATATAACTAAGCCTCGTTTAGAAAAAGGAAATTTGGCACTCAGAAATGCTGCATTATATCATCGGAAGTAGCAGTTCTGGGTATAAGTTGGTGGAGCTGCATGAAAAGTATCTGAGTTGAAAGTAAAAGCTAATAACTACACCTATTTCAGTTAAATGAAATAGTGCTACAAACTTTCCTGGGCGCAAACAACTATCTCTACCTTATTTCATGGTCATTGGCATGGCTTCATTTATTTCATTCTAAGACAACTCATCCTTTTCCAAAGACTATCTGATAACAGTTCAGGAGTCAGTATGGGCAAAGCATTTTTCCCAAAAGTCTATTTGTAGGTCACTACTCTCTCTCTCTCTGTTACTCAGCCTCAGGGTGATGAAATAGTTCTAGCCTCTCTGAAACGAGCGGTCTAGTTGGAGATTGAGGCTCTCATTCAGAGATAAATAGGTTCCTCTCCAAGAGAGTTCACTCTCTTCTTAGGTATATGAACAGGGCTGCTTTACCCAACCTACCTCAAAACCAGCCTGTGTTCTCCCATTAACAATGAGGGAATTATAGGATAGGACAGATACATGTAGCTTTTAGGTGACTAAAGCTAGGTGTAAGAAAACTTACGTGATTTCTAGTGCTTCAGATTTTTTTCTTTCACAAATCTGATTTTCAACAACACCTGCAGCATTTTCAGACTTTTTATCCCATTTTTTGAATTCTGAAAAAAAAAAATCGTCATTAAGCATAATGAATTCCCTTATTTTTGTAAATTACTTTTGTGCTTACTGCAAAGCATTCTAACTTTGTAAGATACTGCATGAAGACTTTATTATACAGCATTTTTGTCCTAGATTTTAAGTATTTTAATCATCGTACTAAAGTGTTTTGTTGTGAATATTAATAAAATAATACAGAATTAATGATGGGTTAAGTAAATGTTAAAGAGGTATAAGGTTTTGGATGTTTTTTTCAGAATTAAACACCTAATATGTGATTGGTTCTCTAAAAAAAAATGTACAGACAGAACTTGTGGATTTTTTAAGTTATGTGGATGTATTTCTCCTTCAAAGATTAGGTTTAAGGGACAGCTATATAAAGAATAAATTCTTATGCATTACAAAGTCAAAGCAGTATTTAAAAAAAAACCAAACTAATAAAAATATTGAGGTTTATGCATGCATGTTTTCTTCTTCAAAATAGCAGTGCATCTAATCAGAGATCTTATCACCAACTAATAAATAGTATATTTAGAGGCTATAGGAATTTCTGTAAATAATTAAAAAATGCCATAGTTATCCTAGAGGGTGGCAATTAAATAGGTTTGTTTGTTTGATATTTGTTTGTTTTCTTTCTGACTTATCCATTCTAAAATCCTCTATAAGCTCATCCAAAAACTCTTTACACCCAAGAGTCAGGATTTTAAAAAAAAATCTTATGTGGAATAAACATGCTTGAGAGAATTTATAGAAAAACATTTTCATTTGACTTCCCCAAATTCTAGTTTTCTAAGAGCTGCACTGAGAAGCTCATTAAAAACCCCATAACTTTCCAAAAGAGAGTTATTCAGCTACTACCACAGTCAAATGTTGCCTGACTATGAAAAATGAGGAAAAAACTAAAACCAGCAGTAGAAGTAACAACAATTCATAAGAATTGTCACAATTTAGGATATCTTTTATCCTCATAAATGCAAGTTTTCAGAGATTTTCCTTTAAGCTAAATCAGAGAATCACAGAATCACAGAACTGTTGAAGCTGAGAGACACCTCTAGAGAACACCTGGTGTAACACCCCTGCAAAAGTAGGGTGCTTAGATCTCGGTTGCTCTGGACCATGTCCAGATGGCTTTTCAATATCTCCAAAGAAAGACGCTCCACAAACTCTCTCGGCAATGTGTGCTAATGCAGTCACCCGCAGAATAAAAAAGTTTTTCCTCCTGTGTTTCAGTTTGTGCTCATTGCCTATTTATAAATAATGAATAAAGCACTATGGACAGGATTTGTCTAGGTGTCTTCTTCATTCAGAGGATATTTGGACATGGAGGGTGCTGATGAGCGTCAGGACACATCCTATTAAGAGCATGATTATGTTGTTCCAAGTTGTTGTCATGAAAGTTTGTGATGAAGTGGAAGGAATTAAAACCTCTGAATTAAGTGAAAAAAAAAAAAATCCTATTGATAATTTTCCACTGAGCAAAATTTTGTTTGTAAAACATAGAAGTAAATATTATCTTCTTGTTCTAGATCTAGAAATCTCAGAATCTAAAAATTTTATCTAGTATAGATTTTGATAGATGGGGAATATTGATATGCTGTATCAATATACCAGTACATAGATCAATATAGATCAAGACTGTATCTTTAGCTGTATGACACAGAATACATGGAGTTTAACAAATTAATTACACATAAGGTTTCAAATCCAAATAAATGTATTCTTCTTTTCTTCCCTTCTCATCCCCCTCACAGAATCCCAGAAAGAAGTCAGAATCACATGTCCTTATTACTGTGGAAAAAGTTTGGCAGTTCAAGGCATCTGCTCTATATATGCAAAGGACAAATAAGAATGTTTTGTTATATAATTTGATAAATCAGAGAGAATTGAGTTCTATCACCACCTGCTTTAAGGAAGAATGTATTCCCATTTACTTTTGTTAGTTTATAGTACAGGCAGAGGACACATTTTCCTACAGTTGGGTTTTGTTTTTTTGTTTTTTGTTTGTTTGTTTGTTTGATTGTTTTTAATTATTATTTCTTTATATTATAAAAAAAGAATGTTGAGTATATTTGTAATTATTGTTTAATAAAGTTAATTACAGTGTTACATGTTGTCCAATTAGCCACCAAGTGGAGCTCTAACCCAAAAAAAGAGAATGAATCATTTTATAACCAGAGCAGACACCGGTAGTGTTTTTTCATAAAACAAGCCAAATTAAAAAAAAAATAAATAAAAGAGAAAAAATTAAAAAAAAAAAAGTCAGCTTCATTCTGTGCCAATTACACCTGTGCCATTTCACATCTTAAGAATCTGTCTTGTTACAGTCAAGTGCTGTAAAAATAAAGCTCATTGCAGGCAAAGCAGAACAGTGATTCAAATTAACATGGAATTACACTGCAATGGACTGAAGATTTTACTTCAAAGAAATTATAGTTAATGAAAATGATGCTTGATCCCTCAAGTGCACTGTGTTCAAGGATTCAAGTTACAGATAAAAGAAACTGACTTATAAATTGTACAATGATTAAAAGAACTGAATAAACCCTTAGTAATACACATTTAATTGCCCTGATTAGAATGAGAGACTTCTACTTACATTTGAAAGTTGAATGACCTACTTAGAGGACCATCTAATGTTTGAACAAACTAGGCCTAATACTAATGATTGACATTTATTAAAAAAAATAAAAATAAAAAAATGTTATGTATCAGTTGATTGTCTTTATAATATACTCTTATGATTATTTAAAATTGTATTTGGCACAGAATTACTGACAATGTCATATACAGTACATTATATTTGAATTGCTGTTGGGTTTTGATTCCTTTTCTTTTTTTTTCTTTTTTTTTCTTTTTTTTTTTTTTTTTTTCTCCAAGAAGAGTTATGCCTACTTCCCTGATTTCTTTTGGTTTGTTCAATGGGCAAATTATATTCTGTTGCACTTGTTCTGTACACATGTGAGGATGGGACTCAGGAGAACTTTGGACTTCTGAGATCAGTTTGTGCACTTTGTGATGTCATGTGTGTACATTCACTCCCATCTCTTCCTCTCCCCTTCTGCTAACATACTGACTCACTTTCTGAAGGCAATCCTGAACTCAGTCTCATAGAAAGCCATGGTGCTACGGGTATCCCAATGTGGGCAGGTGGGACACTGTGACTGAGGATATTGAACAGAACAGACCTGTTTTGCAGGGTGTGTGCCTGTTGCACAGGTACATATGTATGATTCTTAGTGACCATCCACCTGGACTTGTCTGCAAACAGGGTAAGCAGTGTGGGAGACAGGCATCAAGAAGGCTGTAAGTCTGTGAAGGATACTGGCGTGACCAGAGTGTCTGCAAATTGGCTATTGAACAGACCAGCAGGTTCAAGTCAAACATTGTGGAGCTTGGGGGTCAACTGAGAGACCCATCTGCATGTGCTGTCTGTGTGTAAAGCAGCCATAGCTGAGAGGATCCAAGGCCAGCTGCCGGATGGATTGAATGTCTGTGTTTGTGTGTTCAAGAAGGTCTGAACACCTGCAGCAGAAAAGGGACTGTGGACCACAAACACTCATCTTCTGAGGGCCAAGCAACGAGGAAAACCAAGCCTCCAGGGCCAGCTGCTGGATGCAAACACTTGGAATACTTTGTGAAATTCCTTTTGTATTCTGAAACAATTATGCTTACTATAAATAGGAACAAAGCTGTTCCCAATTTAACTTTGTTCATTTCAGTAGCTTCACACATTTGAATGATTTATTGTAGCTTTTATACATATTGTAACTTATTGCTCCCAAGTAAATTCAAATGCTTAATATTCACCATGACAAATCTGTTAAATTAATTCAATAACAAAAAACTGTTGCTTTAGGAATCATCCAAGAAGCAACATAAGAAAGGCACTTCCCTCTCTATCATCTGAATATCAGCCTGAGCAAGGTCTGAGTATTTTAATACCAATTAAGCAGAGAAATTACATTGTAGCATTAATTTTTAAAATACTGATTCTGTCTGCATTAACCTTATAGAATGGGCAACAGAATAGCTAAAATTCTATTTCTATTCACTCTGAGTTGGAGACAAGTCCTGAACATCCAAACATGTTTGCCTGTTTTAGTTCACAGCTTTGAAAACTGACATTACACAGATGGTGTGAGATAGAGACAGAATAAATAGAGGCAGTTTTATTAATCAGATTTTTACCTCAGACTGCACCTTGTTCTAGGAGGAGTATATTTTGTAAAATGTTCTGATGATTATGTTAATAACCTTTACTTAATGATATATTCTCTTGGACTAGTACTTCATAACTTCCCTATGCCCTTATGCTTCCAGACTGACAGTCATGACTATAGCAGGTAACCTAAAATTACAGCAAGAACCTCATTTCTGTGGTCTCACTATGAAGAAGCCCTGAGACTCACAAGCTGTGCAGTCTGTAGTTTTCTGTGGTAGGCAGTCCAGGACCTGTGGCATTGCTTTCTGCCTTGAATATGTGTATTGCAGAAGCATCAAGATGCACAGCAACACACTGTACTCAGAGCTTCTCTGAACAGTTTTCAATTTCCTAATGACTTCTGGGAAAGTACTTCAAGCAAGATTCTGTAGTGTTTGTGAAGCAACATTTTTTATTAAAATTCTCTTTCATCATGTTTTTCCAAATAGCTGTATTTGGCAGATCTTCACTTTCTCTCTGTCCTCCATCAGGATATTATTTCCAATAAATTCTTGTGTAGATTTTTAATGTGTATATCAAAATCAGTTTGTGGTTTGTTTGTTTGTTTGTTTGTTGTTTTTTGTTTTTGTTTTAATCTCTTGGTTAGCTTTTTAGTTATTCATGGACTCATATGTACTCATATGTATCATATCTAAAGGCAGCTTAAATTAACTGATGCCATCACAAGCAGAGACAATTTCAATGGCACAAGGTCCTAGTACTTTCCTATTGTCTTTACCCTGAAAGAGGTAATGGCTGAGACTGGTGGTTATGAAGCTCTGTTACAGATCCCAGGTAGACATAGAGGTAGAACATAATGATTCAAACAGATTTCAAGACAGTGAGCGAACTTTTAAAGGATGCCTGAACCAATTTATATCCAAGAGACGCTGCAAGCATCAGATTATATTGTAATACTACAAGCCAGATTGTGCTATGCATAATCACATCAAGTAATACTCCCTGATGTCTTTGCCTTTAAATTGTTTTGTAATCATGCATTTTTCAGTGAAATCAGAAGAAATTATCTATATAAGTTCTAAATAGCTCATATAAATACTAAAATTATTCCATTCTATGACTGAGTGAAAATGATGTTGCTGTGTATTGCCATCAACACTAATGAATACTACTCTGCGGGCTATAAAATAGGCAGGAGTTCTGTATGACACAGACTCACATACTTGCATCCTTACAATGATAATGAGTTTCAAAGTGATGTAAAAGTTTTCATCCTCCAGATGTGTAGCAGCTTTATAGTTTATTGGCTGTTACTTCTCCTTCTACAGAATATTACTCCCATGACCTCCCAAATATAAATCAGTAGAACTTTTTTGTTGCTAATTTAGAATTAAATGATTACACATTGCAAATTAAACTAGGATTAAAAGAAGTGATTAAAAAAGAAACCGAAACAAAGTCAAATTGCCCCATTAAAAATTACATCCTATTAAGGGGGAAAAAAATAAAAATGAAAGGCATCTCTCACAGAAAAATGTTCAAATAATTGATGGTATTGGCACACAGAGAAAATAATCTTGAAGTTAACTTTGTTTCTTTGAGGTCTATGTCCCATTATTAATCTTTTTTTTTTTTTTTTTCATTACTTAAACTCAAAATCAGTGTCATTTTTTAATGATTTTGCTTGAAAATTTTAACTTTGGTGTCTTTTAATATGTTTCTGCCAATCTATGATATAGCACCAATGATTCTGCTGCTCCTACTGTTTCCACTTGAAACCACAATATTTGCTCAAGGCTTTAAAGAGTACATTAAGAGCTAGAATAGCTTCAATAAGTACTTCAGAGAATAAGAAGTGGAAAATCTTCTTTCAAAATTTCACAAGCAGTGAAAAACAGTATGTTATTCAGATTTTGGAATGCAATATTCACCTCTGTCTGTACTTTTTTTTCAGCTCTCAATCAAAGCTTCCAGCCTTTCTTTTCTTGGAAAATTTTGAATCAGATTTTTAATCTATTTTAGTGTTGTTAAGATGTAGTAGGATGCTATGATAAAATGCTCCAATATGGAAAACTCTAAAATATTCATGTTAATCTTTTCATTAGAGACGAGTTTGTCTAATCTCTATACTCTTATATACTGTAAATTATTCCTAGTAGATTCCAGTAGATCTACTATTCTCATAGATATGACCCTGAGCAAGGACATGCTTTGTAAACTCACTCAGCTGTAGAAATACTGTAAGAAACATTTTATCTGACTGTGCTGTGTTTGACTGCCCTTGAGAACAGATTCACTGTTTGTCCAGTCAGCAAGCCTGCAGGTACAGATGAAGGTCATTCCTAAAGTATGTGGGGTTCTATATGTCTTGGAGTTTTTACCATGTTCACAAACCATGTCCACCTTGAAGGCATGTGCTGGGAGAGTACCTACAAGGCTGCTCACAAAGGCATGGGTCATTACAAATAATATTAGCATAATAATTTTGTCTTCTTTCTCCTTGTACTTTGCAAGGTTATACATTAGTGCTAATGTTTTTCTCTGCTGCCCCTGTTCTCTTTCTCCTCATTATCATCTGCCACTTTACTTTCTCTGGCAAGTATAGAAATGTGTGTAGAAGGCAGATTCATGGAGTGCTTATTTCTAGAGACAAGAGTTATTCAGAGAATAAAGTAACTATTTATAGGGTTACATACACCCTATTTATACCTAAAAATTAGTTAACTTCATATTGGTTCTTAATGCTTACCCAAGCCTTTTCAGTGATGAGGGAGGCACTTGAAACTACTACATTGCTTCCTTCTTTAAGGAAAAAAAAAAAAAAAAAGAAAAAAAGACAACAAAATACAAGAAAAGGAAAGGAAAAAGAAAGGAAAAAGATGGAGATGGGAGGAAATGGACTATTAACACTACCTATGTATTTCACGTACACATTTATTATAACTATTTCACTGTTTGTCCATATGCATCATGTTTGCGCAGATAGATATTTGTGCTTATAAACTATATTGGGGCACAAAAACTATTTATCTTGTTCCTGATTCAACAGTACATAGTTTCTGTTAACATTAAGATGGAATGAAAAAATAGGTGTTTACCATATCAATTACCAATATAGAGATAAAGCAAAAAGAATGTATTTTCAAAAAGTACTGCAGAATGTAAATATGTTGGTTTTAAATCTGTACTTATTAGAAAAGTAATCAATGCCTTAGTTAGCGGAAATTATTTAGGTTCTGAGTGATGGCTTATTGCATAGCTACCTGCTACTCTCTCTCAAATTAAGGATTGGCTAAGAAGTGCTTATTTGTTCACTTAGTATTTAATTCAGGTATTTAGTAGCTGCAGAACAGTCAGAAAATTGAAACAAGCTTTTCCATTTTCTTCAGAAATCTTCAGAAGCAGGGCTTTTAATCTCTTATTTATATGGATAATAGATAATTTAGGCTACTAGATATTATGACTACCAGATAATTTTGTGTTCATGAAACAAAAAGATGACTCATATTATCTTTGGTATTTAAAAACAACAGCTATGTGCTTATACATTAAAACTATATTTCACAGTACTAGAAAGCAGGGTGAAACTACCTTCAGAAAAACCTGGGTGAGCACAACTATTCAAAATTATGTGTGCTAGGAAAAACAAGAGGGAATCTGGCCAGATGTTCACAGCTCATTAATTTATCTTAAGTTAAACAACTTTCCTTTTTCTTTCCTCAAAAAGCTTAATGTCAAAGTTGTATCAATTTCAAAATTTTTTATTCTCAATATATTCTAGTAATTCTAATAATATTCTAATTCTGATTCTATCATTCTAATAAAAATACACTGCAATGTTATCATTCAAGGAGGATTCCACACACTCACTACAGTGTGAGCAAATGAAATCTGGGTTGATCCAATGATGTACCTCTTAGTTCATCTTAAAAGTTTGAGCTTAACAGTTATGAGAAAAGGAAGGAAGGGAAGAAGGGAGGAAATGAAGAAAAGGAAAATAGAAAGAAAAATAAGCAAAAAATCCAACACTCAATTGTTCATGTTTTTTTCCAATTTACCTTTTACTTTCCAGCTTTCAGATAGACTTTTTAGGTGGTTCATATTTCCACTTTTGATATTTAAACCAGTTTCATGATTTAAATACTCTCTTGGTACAGAGACCATTTTGTTTGAGGGTGCAAAGATGTAGTGATTTCTGCAGGCATGTGTTTGTTGATGTGCTTCTCAGCTCTTTGCAACATTTCTTTATTTGACCCCCTGTAAGGATTTAAAGAGCACAGTTACCTGTCTGAAACATTTTTTAGGCCACAAAGATAAGCCATGAGATAAGCACAGAATGGAGTGACAGGATGGTGCTAACTCCAGGTCTGGCAGAGGCGAGATCTGGTTAGCAAATACTGAGTAAAGTATTCAGTCAAAAAATCCCACTGTGGCAAACTGTGTAAAGAAGGAACTGCTTGTACGCATATCACTGGTCAACCAAAGATCACCCCAAGTTCTGAGACGGGTGGCATCTCCAACAGCCAATGACCACTGAAGCCTCCCTCCACTAAATATGACCTGAAACTTGGACTGTAAATTAAGTCACCACAGTGAGAACTTAAGATAAATGTGGTACTATTGTAGAGGTGTTATCTCAAACCTAAGGAGAAGTTAACATAGTTCAGGGAGAAGAATGTGTCACACAAAGAATGCAGAATGTATGGGCCATGACGGAAGCCAACTCAGCAACTATGCTGAAATCATCTCTGACTGGGTAAAAGGTAGGGAAGAGTATTTGATAAAAGGACCACTGGTGGATAAAAAATTGGCTGGCTAGTTGCACTCAAAGGATTGTGGTCAATAGCTCAATATCCAGGTGGAAAGCAGTGATGAGTGGCATTCCTCAAGGTTTGGTATTGGGACCAGCACTTTTTAACATCTTTGTCAGAAATATGGACAGTGGGAATGCATGCACCATTAGCAAGTTTGCTGACAACATCAAGCTCTGTGGTACAGTCAACACGCTGGAGGGAAGAGATGGTGTCCAGAGGAGCTTTGACACACTTGAGAGGTGGGCCTGTTCTAGCTCAACAAGACCAAGTACAAAGTCCTGCACCTGGACTCGGGCAATCCCAAGCACAAGTACAGGCTGGTTAGAGAATGGCTTTAGACTAGCCCTGGGAAGAAAGTTCGTGGACAAAATGCTCAACATGACTCAGCAATGCATGCTTGCAGCTCAAAAGGCCAGTCCCATCCTGGAATGCCCCAAAAGAGGTGTGAACCTATCTGAAGTATTGCATCAAACCCTGGGCTCCCCAACACAGGTGTGGACCTGTTGGAGTGAGTCCAGAGGAGAGCCACTAAATTGTAACAGATCTTCTATTAAGACAGGCTGAGAAAGTTGTGGCTGCTCAGCCTGGAGAAGGGAAGGCTCCAGGGACACTTTACAGCAGCCTTCCAGTATGTAAAGGAGGCTTACAAGAAGGCTGGAGCATATGTAGCAATAGGTCAAGGAGTAATGGCCTTAAGATGAAGAAGAGAATGTTTAGATTAGATATTAGGAAGAGATTCTTTCCTGTGAAGGTGGTGAGGCACTTAAACAGGTTGCACAGAGTTGTAGATGCCTCATCCATGGAGATGTTCAAGACCAGGCTGGATATGGCTCTGATTAACATGGTCTAGTGGAAGGTGTCCTTGCCCATGGCAGAGGGGTTGGAGTTAGGTGGTCTTTCAGGTCTCTTCCAACCATAACCATTCTACAATTCTACATTAGTATATTATAAACTCTGCAAATTACAGGAGTTGTATTTTATTTACAAATAGGTATTCTAGCCACTGAATGTCATATTGCTTTGTTTTAAAGTGTAGTGTGAAGTATGGATAAGTATGTAGAAGTAATCAATTTTTTAATAATAAGATATACTGAAGTACTCAAAAGTTCAAGAAATGTGTTTGAAATATACAACAGCTTCTTAAGGAAACTAGCAGTGAATTATATAGAAAGAAAGTATATTTTTTTAAAAATTATATCATGCACACATACACAGAATTTTTAAAACTGGTAATTAAATGAAAGAAAAGAGAAACCTAATAAAAAAGGCATGTAATGAGTTGCTATTATGCTGCCAGCTTTCTCTTAAACAATAACACCATTACATAATCTCTGTCTCTTTTGTCCTTGGTAATTGGTGACTTGCTTTAATGTTTAAATTAAAATTTAAAGAAATAGTGACAAAAAAACTCAAACCCCCTAGCAACTGAAAGCCCATGTTCATTCTTTAAAACAATAAGGCTAACTGCCAAGACCTGGTTTAAAATATTAAAAGCATTAAGTGGTGAGACTGAGCTCATTCTTTCATCTGGAGGAAAGAAAATTATGTATTCTTCAGGGCTTCTCACTCCTTTTCACCATTTTGTACATGATTTATGTTATCTCAATAAAATATGCAGTCTTGCTGAAAGATGCTAAAATAATGGGCTTAAAATAGAAATTAATCAAAACACACTTGAATCATATAATTATTTCTTATTTCTTCTTTTCTATTTTTTTCTTTTTACTTGTAAAGTATTTTTATGAGAACAGTTATTGATATCCTATACAGGATATATTAAAAATAACTAAACATTGTTTTGTTTTCTAGAAAAAAGCATTTAAACAACTTTTTCATTTTTTTTTCTCGTACATAGTTCCCTTCAGAAGTAGAGATAAAAGTTCTGTGTGTGCTACAAGAATTGAGGTACTGTGTTTATTTAATAGTGATGTTACCTCAGGTGCAAAACTGGAGGGTTAATCAGAAAATGTGGAACTGCTTCTTAGTGAAGCCACAAAATATGATGTCTGACTAGGTAGCTTCATAAACACAGAATTTTAGAGGATACTCTTTTAAAATCATCAATTTTTCTAAGACGACAAAGCAGTAAGTCCTTAGTGTGTACTTTCATTTCATGGAGTGGCAGTGTTGGGAAAAATACAAACTATAGGTTTAAAACCTACAGCTTCATTAGGTGTTACCTGTTCTTAAGGATTAGCACTACTGTGGGATTAGAAGTTTGCATTTTATATGAGCAAGCAGGAAGAAAGCATTTTCTGTCAGTGATTTTTTTTTTTTTTTAGTTTTAAGTATTACTTTCATCTTGGTAAAAAGGGGAGGGGGAGAAATCAAGAGTCTACTTTCTGTCTGTGGTTCTAGGATATGACACTTGTTTCAGCATTTCAAACTTAATTTTTTATTAACAGCTAATGTTTATTTCAGGATGCTCTCTCCTTGTGTTGTAATGAAGGAAAGTAGCTGTTTGAATGGCAAACAGCTGCACAGGCTTCACCACCCCTGTGTCATTAAAAAAAATTTCAGAAGTACTATAAATTCCCTGTTGACTGCAAAACAGGACTTGAGTGGTTCCCTGTAAGGAAATCAGCTATCACAGCTGCAGAAGTGCATACAATTTCCCACTCAATCAGTTCATTTGTATTTGACCTTGTCTGAAAAATAGCTTTTCTTAAACTATGTAACTGAAGGCATTTTTGATACTTTTATTGAATTTATTAGGTCACTTTGTTAAGCTAGAAAGGTCAAATATAAGAAATCAATTGGATTAAATAAACTGTTTATACCCTTTTCCAAAACAAAAAAGGAAAAAAGAAAATGAAATAGATTTTTTAGCCTTTATGTGGCTGTCAGTGACAAGAAATCAGGGTAACAGATTCTTTTCAGTGCACTCTGTGGGTGAAAAATGTTCAGATTTAGAATACTCATTTTTCTAACATTTCTGAGATTAGAAAAATATTTTTAATTAATTTTTAATCTGTAGCATGAAAAAAGTGTCTATTATCAAACAAACAGTGAATAATATGTTTATTTTATATCCTATTTACCGTGATGCTTTTTTTTTCAGGAGGTGATAGTAATTTTTTGTTTGCAACTTACCTTCTAAATGTTCAATCAAATCATTAGATAAATATCATACTTTGAGAGAGTTAACTCATGCTGAGGATACCAAAGACTCTCTAAGCAATGCCTAGAAAGAATTAATGAGTAGAAAATTTCAGGCTTTCTACCACACTGAGGATACAGACATGGCAGAAAAAGCTTGGCAAATATCTAAACAAATGTCCTGGTGATAGAGCATAGAACATAAAGGTATTTTCTTTTTATCCTGTTGCTCTGTCCTTTAAAACAAAACAACCTGAAAAGAGATAGTTAGCTTGCAGGGACCAGTAATTTTGGTCAGAGTCAGACACAGTTGATACATATACTGCAGGTATAGCAGACTGATTAATGATCAAGGGCAAAGAAGGTATGTAAAAAAAGGTAAAAAACAAAAACAAAACAAAAAAACAAACAAACAAAAAACAAAACACCAACAACAACAACAACAAAATCAAACCAAACCAACCAAACAAAAAAAAACCCCACACCTCAAAACCTACAATAACAATGTCATTATTGGAAAAATACTTGAATGAAAGAATCCTGTCTTCCCCATATGACAATCTTACTTGTGTATTTCAGGAATACATTTCCTCTCTGAAGAAGGGGAGGGAAGGGGAGGGGAGGGGAGGGGAGGGGAGGGGAGGGGAGGAGACTTACTGTAAAACAGAACATTTGAACATTTGATTATGGTGCCTGAAAAATGGCAACATAAGTGGTGGTCAAGGGAGCAATAAAAGCATGAAAGAAACCAAACTGACAAAATGAGTTAGGAGTAAAAACTAAGCAATAAAATGGATTTGTATTTCAGAATACACTATTCTTTCTTTTACTGATTTTTTCTATCCCTTTGCATGTGACATTGAGAACAATGATATCACAGTAGTTTTATCCTATGAAGGGTAAGGATGACAGATTTTTCCTGGTTTATTTTTTCTTCCTTTATATCCTAGTGAACAAGCCACTTCTTGCCAAATAGGGCAAGTTTTTCTCTTCTTTCTGCTCACATTTCTGATCATTGCTTCTATTGTACTTGGTATAGCTTTTATGGGACTTCATGATCTAAAGTATTCATTAATTCATCAGAAAAGGAAGCAGTTACTTTCCTTCAAATAAGTTTTATATGCAATCATATATTGGAATTTTGATGAGTTGAATCATCTCAGTGAAGGGTCCAGTCAGTGAGGGCATGAGGAAAGTAAGAAAGAAAGAGAACTAGATCCATATCAAGCTATAGAAAATTATTTCACTTTGAATTAATTTGTTTTGCATATGATGCAAAGGTGGTCTCTCAAAAATAAAATACTACTGTGGTTCTTTACGAAATCAAGTGTAATATGATTCAATAGTTCCATAGCAGGTGTGAAATCTCATGATGCTAATATGATAGAAAATGTTGTGGTAACATGTAAATAACAAAAATCTGTGTTCTATCATTAGAAGGCTCTTGGGCTCTGTTTCCCTCAAACATTCTTAGTAAATATCTAAAACAAAGTACATACTGACTTGCAAGATCAAGATAGAGGCTAAACATGAGATCATAGATGTTACCATTTAGCATTGAGAGTTATTTCACAGTCCAAAAATTTAACTTTTTCTTAAAACTAACCTGACATTGTCTTTTGCAGCATGAAAATCTATCAGTAAGGTAAAATAAATGTGGGGTGGGTTTTTTTCTTTGTTTGTTTATTTGTTTGGTTTCTTGGGTTTTTTTTTGTTTGTTTTTTTTACTGCTACCTTCATAATATTCTTGTTACTGCTTCAAATGTAGAGCTTACCTCAAAAAACTAATTTCTTGTCTTACCCATCTTCTATATGAAGAAAATTTTACTGGCCAAACAATGGTAATAAAAATCAGCAATTTTTATAGCAAACTCAAAAAAGCAAACTCACTTGTAGAACCCATTCAAGCACCACTGTAAAACTAAATATATTATTCTTGCTTAGATCAAAATACTCACTCTAAAGGATGCTTTATTTTGTATAGAAAAGAATTCAAGACAAACATTGCAGAACCTCACCATTACCAGTTATATAAGAAAATAATAAATGTATGAACATAAAATTGTTACCATTGAGACAGCAAAATCCATCCATCTTATCCTTCATCCTTTCTCCATCAGAGACAAAAGGCATATGCCTAAGTAATGTACCTAAGAATAAAGTACTTATGAAATCCTCCCAAATACTCTCCCAACATCCAAAAATGTCATGCCTGAAAAATACGTAAAAAAGAACTCATATTTATGTATTGAACTCTAAACTGTTAGTTCCTTTTGAACTCTGTATTCTATCTGGATTTGCTTGGTAAGGTTTTGGTAGTGGAAAGGGGACTACAGGGGTGGCTTCTTTGAGAAGCTGCCAGCAGTTTCCCCTATGTCCGACAGAGACAATGTCAGACAGCTCCCAAACGGACCTGCCACTGGCCAAGTGAATCAGAGATGGTGATGGTCACAGATTTAAGAAGGGGGAAAAGCTGTGCAACTACAGCCAAAGAGAGGAGTGAGAATATGTGAAAGAAACAGCTCTGCAGACACCCACATCAGTGA
This sequence comes from Anabacerthia variegaticeps, assembly GCA_035583185.1. NCBI lineage: Eukaryota > Metazoa > Chordata > Aves > Passeriformes > Furnariidae > Anabacerthia > Anabacerthia variegaticeps. The sequence goes on from JAWWEW010000001.1 coordinate 71,550,596, forward strand.
AGAAGAGGTGAGTGGTGCTCCAGGCACCAGAGGAGAGAATTCCTTTTAGCCTGTGGAGAAGACCACAGTGAAGCAGCATGTCCTGCAGCCCATGTAGGTCCACAGCTGAGCATGTCCTGCAGCCCATGGAGGACTTCACCTGAGAGTAAGTGGACTCCCAAAAGAGGCTGTGACCCCCTGGGATGCCTGGACTGGAGCAGATTTCTGGTAGGACTTGTGACCTCATAGAAGGTACCCAGGCTGCAGCAGTTCATGAAGACCTGTAGCCCATAGCAAGGATACACAGTGGAGAAATTAATGGAGGGCTCTCTTTCATGGGAGGGATCCAATGCTGGAGCAGTGTAAGAGCATGAGGAGTCCTCCCCCTGAAACAGAAGAAGCTGAACAGAAAAGTGACAAACTGACTACAGCCCTCATTCTCTGTCTCACTGTGCCACTGGGGGAAGGAGGTAGATAAAATTGGGAGTGAAATTGAGCCCAGGAAGAAGGAAGGCGTAGAGAGAAGATGTTTTAAGATTTGCTTTGGTTTCTCATTATTCTGGTCTGAACTGATTTCTAATCAATTAAACTAGTTTCCCTAAGCTGAGTCTATTTTGCCCTTGACAAAAACAGTGTTGATACAACACCAATGGTTTAGAACTTGCTGAACAGTGTTCATACAACATCAAGGCCTTTTCTGTTTTTCACAGAGCTACTCTCCCTACCACCAAAGGACAGTAGACTTGGGCTGCACAAGAGGATGGGAGGGGACACAGTCACGACAGCTGACCCCAACTGATCAAAGGAATATCTCATGCCATATGCTCAACAGTAAAAGCTGTGGGACAGTTTTCCAACAGTTACAATTGCTCAGGAAATAACTAGGTATGAGTTTGCTGGTGATAAACTACTGCATTTGCATTAATTTCTCTTTCTTTTTTTTTTCCTTTTTTCTTTGTCTTTTTTTTTTATTATTTTCTTCTTTTTCTGCCTTGTCTTTTACTTATTAAATTGTTTTTATCTTCCCCATCCTGCTGTGCGGCAGCAAGTGAGTGGCTGTGTTGGGCTTAGCTCATATGTCAATTAATCTATAGCAGTGCATCACTTAATTTTATTTTTATTAACTTTAGTATATTATTTTATTGAACTTCATCATCACAAAGTCTAACCATAATCTGTTTAAACTTAATTCAAGAATGCCAGACTGTGTATTGAGAGTTTAACTAATAATTATCATTTATGCTTATTTTCAATTATTTAGTTTCTTAGAGAATTTCTGGTTGCTCTCAAAGACCTGTTTTTTATCTAAGCTTTTCTTCCAGTAGAAAAAATGATTAAAATTTAAGCTACCCTTCTTCAGGTCAAACTTACTTTTATTTCATTATTGATAAATGAGAGCCCACTACTTAGACAAAAGCACTCAGTGTGCACAGTGAAGGTCTGTGGTAACACTGAAGCACCGTGTTGAGCCCTTTGACCAATTCTGTACCTGAATAAACAAAAATTTCGGGTTATGAATTAATGTGTTGAAAGACATTTTTATTAATTTGTATTTCTTTTAGTATTAGAGCAGCTCTGCCTCCAGAGTTTAAAGGATATAGATTCTTCAATCCTATTCTCAAGTCCAATTAAATCATAAATGTCTCTAACTTTTTTCCCTGGTGGAAAAAAAAAAATCAACAAAGCATGAGCAATTACAAAAAAGGAATTTTGAAAATTCTCATAAAAAGTAGATTTGGCATGTGAGTTCATCTGGAAGCTATAAAAACATTTACAAAGAATCAGTAACTGTTGGAAAAACTGCAGGAAATAATTTATTTGTTCACTGTATTAAAGCCAGCAGTGGACTTGGAAGTGGCATAATTCACTTACTTTCACAGAATGATGATAACTGATACATGCTGAGAAGCTGGGCCTCTTAGTGTTTAAAATTTCAATATTGAACAAATTTATTTAAAACATTAGGGAATATTTTGAAATAAATTATGGTTATGACTTCACAATTTAATTTGATATTTGATAACCATCCCACTGTAACTGCCAGATATCTGTAAAGCTGAATGTAGAGACCAATCAGAAAAATCCTTTGGGAAACTAGATTAAATATTAAGGGACAGATCCTCAGCCTGTGTAAATTTGCCTTCTTCTACTACTTTTAATGAATCTGTGTTGCATTACACCTGCTGAGCATTCAACCCTAAGAATTTATCAGCTCATGAATTCAAAGGAAAACCTTGACTCCCACAAGTAACCATGTGTTATAGCTCTAGAATTTAACAGCATTGAAATGATTTTTTAAAAACAGATTATGTATGTATATATCATATGTACGCAGACAAAAACTTAAAATAGTGACAACTGGATTCATTACAGGACTAGGTTCATGGCATTCTGAAGCTCATATTATACTATGAGACAAAATACAGAATCTCTGAACACAGTTAAAAGATTATCAAGGACTTTAACTGAGATGGAAAAAGTCAAATATGAGCATGTTTTATTCTAACTGGTTAAACAGAGCAAACTAGGCCTCCACTAGCTTTGGTGTTTAAGTTTCTACCTCTATCCAGAATGCAAATAAACTCACTGACTTCTAAATTAAATAAAAAAAAAAAAAACAAATGGAAGGATGATCACAGAAAGACTTTCCAGAAAGAAGAATATAAAACCAGCCATAATCTTATTCCCAAATAATGCCTTAAAGAGGACAACAGCATTAGCTGTAACTGGGAACAACATACTGACAGGAATATAGCTCCTTTTAGCCTCTATCTAAGACACACATTATTACAAAACTATTCTGTTCTTCAACACAGTTCAGAGGCAATGTAATTTTTTTCCTGTAACCTTTGACATATAATTTCAGAAACATAAATTTGTCATTTAGTGATTTCATCATCCAGTTAATCCACATGATACATTAAAAGTCATTTGGAGAGATCATGGAGAGTTCAATTTCACAAAAGTAATTTGAAAAAGTATTGAATTCAATCAAACTCCCATTTATGAAGTAGTCTTTGACATTAGCTTTCAAAATTGTCCCTGGGATGTACTGGACACTACTTAAGTGATTCTGAAATACCTCTAAGGCAAAGGAGACAAGGTTAGAACAGTGGCCTTGAAGTCAAGTCACTCAAATACATTTTCCACCAGTCACCTGACTGTCTGCAAATTATTTGCGTTACAAAATTCTTCTCACTAGCTTTATAATTTCTTTGGATCTATTAAACTTTTCCAGGAGCTATCCCTTACTACACATGAATTTCAGGCTTACACATACACCTAATCGTTAAGTACCTGAGTAACACTAATAAAATATGGATTTTTAAAATAAGATGATCTTATTGCTCCCTTAAATTATTTTCTATCACTAAATTTCAAATTCAGATTTAAACAATCACAGATTTGCTGGATTTTGTGTGGTGATTATGAAATTCTGAACACTTAGTAGCTGAATTCTGCTTTTAATTGTTATAGACTAAAACCTTCAAATAAACAAAAACACCCAAGCAATAACAAACTCTCACCCAAATTAAAATAATAATAATAAACTCCTCCTCGAATCAAAATAAATCCTAAATCTTAAAATAGTATCCAGAGTCTATATGATACGAATGTGAGAGCACAAAACTCCCTGATGTCAATGACATTATTACCATTCTTAGAAGGGCACAGAATGATTGAGTGAGGCATTACTTACCCATACTCCTAAGTCCTCATCGAGATGACCTAGCTTTTAGCATTGTCTTTTATACCTACTTTGACTTACACAAAATGTCTTGTCTGTTTGAGACTTTATATTAATCTGTAGATTTTTCAAAAGCTATTTTGTTCTATTCCAGTTAAAGAGGAAAAAGAAATTACAAGCAATTTGTCCTTTTTCCATCTGAGTGTAAGAATTACTGAAAGTGAAAAAAAAATTTCTAAAACTTGAAAGTGTGATGAGGTTGAAAACAGCTTATCATTTTTTAAAAGAAAAAGCTTGCAAATTCAAAGTATAAGAACTCTAATGAACAGACTACATCTGTGTCACCTGAAATAAGTGATAATATAATGAGTATGATACTTACATATAATGCTGTCTATTGTTTCAATTCTGTCAATTTTTGTATCTGTTCTTTTCAAAGAAAGGTTAGTATTCAGTTTTCCCTTTTCCTCCAAATGTGAAAAATTAGTTACTTATGCATTCTACTAAGTTACCTTCTTAAAGTTTCAATAGAAGAATACCAGCAAGGAAAGTATAAAGGAAACCCTTAAAGTATAGGAGGGTTATGTTCTGAGGCTTTTTAAACAAACAAACAAAAAATCATATGATTGTCTCTACTTCTGTGTAGAGCTCTTCTCTACATGGTAGAATCATGGAATAGTTTGATTTGGAAGGGACCTTAAAGATCATCTAGCTCATGGACAGAGATGTCTTCCCTAGAACAGGTTGTTCAGGACCCCATGCAACTTGGTCTTGAAATCTACCAGGGTTGAGGCACCTACCACCTCTCTGGACAGCCTGTTGCAGTGTCTCATCACTCTCATCCTAAAAAATGTCTTCCTTATGTCTAATTTAAATCTACCCTTTTCCAGTTTTACCCTACTGCATCCCTGTCATGTCACTACAGACCTTGGTAAAAAATCTCCCTCCACCTGGCTTATAAGCCTCCTTTACATAATGAAAGGCCACAATGAGGTTTCTGCAGAGCCTTCTTTTCCAGGCTGAACAAACCTAGCTTTCTCAGCCTGTCTTCATATGCAAATTTCTATGCACTTCAGAATACAATTTTGTTTTACAGAGTCCACTTGAAGTATACAACTACAACAGCTGGGATATTTTAAAGTGTAAACTGAAATAAAATTCAGAAGATATTGAGTTGGACGCTGTAAGAGACCATAATGATCATTCATATAAAGTCAGTCAGTACAAAGTAGAACTTCACTCAGTCATTAATTCCCTTAATTTATGAGAAGAAGAATGCCCACCAGGATATCAGGTCTATCGACCTGCATGTGGACAGGTCTTTCAGAGTACCTTTGTCAGTGTTTCTGATGTGTAAAAAAAAAAAAAAAAAAAAAGTGGGATGAGCCTTATGAAGGCTGTATCTGATACGGATGATGCTGCCAAATACCTCTTAGTGAATGGACAGTCCACCTTTGGGCAGTTGCAGAACACACAGAATCACAAAATATCCTGGAAAGGTTAGTGGGTTAACTTTCAGTATCTCCTAACCTTTCTGTTGCTCTTTACTTAGATGTATGGCATCTGACTCCTCAATTTGAGCTGAAAAACAGAAATGCATTCTCCATTCCAGTATTCTTCCTCTTTTCCTTCCTCCCGGGTAAAGCTTAACAGGACTTGAACTCATCAAGTTGGTAATTAATTAAATAAATTAAAAGCATAACCCCTGAGGTTTGACCTCAGAGCGGAAATTGCTCTGACCGCTCAGTGACACGGAATGTGATTACTGAAAGATTAACAATGGGAAAGACAGCTGAAGAAACCACCTGAATAGAGAGTCACAAAATGTATTTCCACTCTATTAGACCAAGAGCCATCCAGCTGGATCTTAACAGATGGTCTCAGTCTCTTGTAAAATATTAAAGTAGGCCTTAATTCTATCTTCGGATTTCTACTGAAGAAATAACCTCAATTTATTGTATTTTTACTGCTGACAGCAATAGTCATTGAAGTGGCAGTGAAAGCACAGGGAGACACTGGGGTTACTCTGTCTTTCTGGCTAGCTGCCCACAGAGGCAAGGAAGTCCCTAGTATTGTAATGCAGATGACAGAAAGCAAAGCACACATTGCAGCTGAATTGATTGAAAGAAATTAACTGCACACCCAAACATAACTTAAACTTTAAAAAAAAAAAAAATGTAAAAAATTGACATAACAGTTGTCATTACTTGTTTCTGAGAGATCTACACCCAACTAAATTATTAAGCTGTACGGAAGAGAAGTGTAGTGTTTTAAAAGAATCAGAAAGATTTTTATGCAATAATCATTTGGGAAAATGGCTTTTCTTTCACTTTCTTCTTTTTTTTTCTTTTTTCCTGAGGGTGGAGGGGATGGAGAGGGGAGGTGGGGGAAGGAAGGGGGAGGGTAGAAGGAGTAAATAAGGAAGTATTAGTCACCTTTGTATTTTCTCAACTCTAGTTCCAGACAGCACTCTGTGACCAGAGGACTTTTCAAAAGAGATGGACTGCAATGATTTAGATATGAAAATCCACTTAATGACATGACCTGAGACTCTTAACTTCATTCTAGCTTTATGAAAAATAAGTTTACTGATTTCAGAGAAATTATTCCTTATTTGCATCTGCTTAACAGAAAACAGAATTGCCTCAAAATTATGCTAAAATAAAAACACTAAGTTTTGAATAATGACCTCTTTTGAGCCGTTAGAGTGTTTTGTCAGGATACTCTAATATTTTCTCACAAAGCAAAGTCTATTTTAAAAAAAAAAAGCACAAGTAAAACTCTTATTGAAAAAGTATTATTCCACTCCCAGATAACTAGCTTTGTCATCTTTTAAACACTGAAGGCCCTAATCTTGGACAGATGACTACTAGACACAGTGGCTTCAATCTATTTGTGTATTTTGATTGCAAATATGATTAAATTCGATTTGGTTTCTTCATAATAATTTTCATAATAATGCTTCCTAGTGTCTTTTTGTCACTCTCTCTTCCTCATTAATAAAATCCTGAGTGACCACAGAGTCCCAGGAACTCACAGATGCATGTTGTTTGCAAAGATTCATTTCAGCATATACACAGATATAAGAGTGAATAGAGAGCACAGTAGTTCAGAAATATATATATATATATATATTTAGAAAACTGTTACACTGAAGGCAACCACCCCCTATATTTAGAATAGACTTTTAGAAGTTTGGATTTTCTGACATAAATGATAAAAACATCTGTACATCTGTTGTATTTTTCCATCAAATGACAAGTCATGGTATTACAAAGATTTAAGGCATTAATTACAACAAAGAAATCTCTGCAAAAATATGCCTTTCACAGAAAGTTTAAAAAAATAAAAAAAGAGTTTAACCTTCCACATTAACTGAAAGAATAAATTCAGTGCACTGAACCTGAAGTTTGCAGTCTTAGAATTTGAATTGCCATTGTTCATCCTCAGCTGGTTAGAACCAAGAAGTTACAAGATGCTGTTGACATACTTGTATGTTACCTTCTGAGAGAAGGGTGTTCTAGGCCATGTTGAGCTGAGCCCTGATGATGTCCAAGGACGAAAACTCCATAGCCTTTTTGGGCAACTTCTTTCCATGTTAGGCCTCCCTCACAGGGAAGAAATTGTTCTAAGTGTAATTCAAACGTCCTGCTTTCCAAACTTGTGCCTGTTACTTCTCATCCTTCCTCTATGCATGACCCTGGAAGGGAACGGTGACACAGAATAAGGGCAGTCAAGGGCAAGTCAAGGGTAGGGAGACAGGTGCTGAGAGTTAGGGCAAGGGTTTGATGTAAGCATAAAAAGAATTTATTTCATTCACTTTTGGAAATAAAGAACAGGAAAAACTTAAAATAACATATTTGAGCCAAGAGCCTAGACTTACATTCCAGTGAAATAAACCATCAGAAATTCCCATTAGATTAATTCTGTCTGGCTTTCCTTTGAATCCTAGTCTCATTCTACTGGTGAATACTGTGATTGCTAGTGCATCAGCATTTCAGTTTTGCAAGCCTGTTGGTTACATTAAGACTCCACCGATAATATTATGTACAGAATTAATTATCTTCCATTACCTGTTCAGGAGAAAAAGCTGTGAGAGTTAAAACCCATGTCACAATCATATCAAACCTCACTACTCCCTCAAAATTCTGATTCTGTTCTTCAGCTTAAACTCACAGAAACCTGTGCAGTGACATAAAGGACCGCACACTCATGCTTCCATCTCCACCCTTGCTTTGAAGCCGTTGCTCTCCCTTTCAGTAATTAAATGTGACTATAATGGGAACATAAGGGAGAATTTTTTTACACTAAGGGTGGCGAGGCACTGGGACAGGTTTCCCAGAGAAACTGTGGCTGCTCATCCAACAGGGACGGTGGAGGTGTTCAAGACCAGGTTGGATGGGACTTTGAACAACTTGGTCTACTGGGAAGATGTCCCTGCCTACAGCAGGCATCTTGAAACTAGTTGACCTTCAAAGGTGCTTTCCAAAACAAGCCATTTTATGATTCTATGATTTCATTGCCTTGTTGAAAAATAGAAGTATTTTAAAAAAGAATAAAACAACATGTATGTATGATAAATGTGACCTATATGATTTATTGTATTGCTAAAATCCAATTTTATTACTGTAAAAGGCTCAACATAAAATGGAGAATTTCAATCAATATGACTTAAAAACTTGTCTTCATAAATAATGGTTATTTCTGAAAGTGAAGTAGAGTGTATACAATGTGAAAATTATATTGAAGAAATTATAAAGTAATCTATGGAATGTAACAATGACAGTGAATAACAGTTTCTTTGAGGCATGTTTGCACTAAATATCTGCCTCATGCTAGCTGGCTTTTTTTCTACAAAATTGAATACATCAGTAGTCATTTGCAAACAAAATTGACCAAAACTATAAAGAAGTTGTATTCTTTAACGCTGCCTGTGCTAGGATGATCTACAGTGACATATTTCTGCAAAGTTATGAACTTCTCAGAATAGCCCAACATTTATGCCCCTTTGTAATGTTCGTCTATAGAACCTGTGCTCAACTGTTGATCCAAATCAGCCCCCTTAGAGTATTGCATGATTTTTAATGAAGTCCTATTGCTTACTTTAAGTATTATGAATAAAAAGTTGTATAAAATTCTATCTCATTTTCTACAAGGAAATAATCTGTAGGTCCCTTATGAAAGATAATATCTTTTTTAAAGAGGATTAGAGATAAAACTGTACAAAGGCAGCAAGCCTTGTCTTTTGGAGTGAGAAATTGTAAGAAATCTATATTACTAAAATTCGAAGGTCCAGCCAAATTCAAGGTTTACACTTCAAAGGGCACTAATTTCTGTTATAAAATTTTTGCTATATTAAAAAATAAACAAAAACTTAACCCCCTCTACAATTATTAAACCAAATCAAATGAATAGCTATAAGAATCTATGCAATATTAACTTTAAATGAAATCCAATAGAAAAAAAAACAACAAACCAAAACAAAAAGCAAAACCCCAAACAACAACAACAAACCCCCCAAAAAAAAACAACACAACCCAAAATGAATATTAAATGCTCAACTGATTTCCCAGGAATTTACTCTAGCTGAGAGTTGTAGCTACTCGTATCTTTCAGTTAAGGATTATATAATCATGACAAAGAAGTTTTCCTGGGGGCAGAAAAAACCCGATTAAATGTCAAATTTTATGTCTAGAAAAGCATTTCTCACATTTTGCCAGCAGATGGCAGCAAATATCCAGTGAACAGCAGACTTTTTCCCAGTCTACACTGAATTACATGTTACTACATCATACCTATGGAAAGATCAAGTAAACTGTCATACATTTTCTTAATAAAATTTTAAAAATATTTAGAGAATATATATTAAAAAAAATCATCCTAAAGTCTCAATTTAATTAATTATGTTTTCCTGAATAAAATAAGTAGATACTATATGTAGGATGTAGCGATGGAGTTTCAAGCAGTAAAATAGCACTTTTTCTGAAGAAAGAAATTGAAAATGCAGCACCAAGGTTACCAACTGATTAAATGTCTTTCATCATAGGTGCCAGTATTTCTTATATCTGCTGTTTATATTATTCCCATATTTAGAAATCCCCCTTGGTCATAAACCCATTCTAGATACCATGCAAAAGTAACAAAAAGACCCTCCTGTTTACTCAGGGGAAAAAACATATTTGTGAATCAGTTGAGACACTTCTGCTCTTTACAAAGTTTTTCTTCAGTGGAAATTGGATTTTAGTATAACTTACAAAAAGCAGGTCAAAAGTAGGTATAATTTTTAAGGTAATTTCTGAAGTGTCTAAGAATATAATTTGTCTGATAATTAATAGCGATAATTTCTATTGCTCTTTTTTTTTTTGGTTGTTTGCTTCTTTTTTTTTTCCTCTTTTTTTTTTTTTTCCCCCCACTGAGCGGCTGAAGTTCAGAAATGGAATTTCGAAAGGAAAATCTATCGTTTAGGAATAATAATAGCCTTGGATTTTTGTCACAGATTGTGAAGGCCGTGAAGGATAGTCAGGTTTGTCCTCCCACGCGCTCATATCCAATCCACACTGCTCTCCTCTCCGCTCTCCGTTTTGACGTGTGAGTAAAAGCACTACGATACAGTAAAATACAGAGCAGCTAAATAGGTGCTTTGCTGCTTTGTATTTGTGAATTCTTCAATGCTAAAGGCTGTAAATCTGTACATTTCTAGCTGAACCTGATTATAACCCTTTAGACATAAACTGTTGACTAAACCTGAGACTAAGTAGACTAAGCCACACCTAGACCTCTCTGAGAAATTTAGAGGGCAAGGGGTCTCACTGAAGCTCATGACTGAATGGGAGCAACAAAGACCTGATGACACTATAATCCATTGTAATAGATGATAGAGTTGTTACAGAGATGCTTAATCAGCAATATTTAGCTACAGATCAGCAGATTAGGATCAATCATAATCATCCACATAATCAATGTGTCCTTTTACTTTTTCCTGACTGCAAATCTTCTCTCTACTACTCTGCTACACAGATGAAAAGAAAAAGAAGTTGGATTTTCATATATATATGGCGATAATTTTTCTCTTCATAAAGAAAGCATTGTAGGATGCACCATGATCCCACCTGTCAGCTAACCATGTTGATGCTAAGTGTTTGTAGCTGCTGACATAAATGTTGCTATGAAACATATGAATTAGAATTAAACTAATGGACATGGTGATTGCTCCTCCATCAGCAAGTATAGGCGATCTGTGAATTATAATGGCAATTGAGGAGCAACATCAACTGAAAACAAACACTGGAACAGCCTTCCCAAGAACATGGTAGAACCTTGAGGTTTTCTAGACATAACTGGACAGGGAGCTAGATAATCTTATCTAGGTGTTTTACTTCTCCTATCTACTGTGAAAGTTTGTTCCAGTCATTCCTTCAAGGTCCCTTTCAGCCTGGCCTGTTTTATGGTCCTGTAAACATCAATGTGCAGATGCTGAAATTTTGGTGGGGTTTTTTTCATTTTTTTGGGCCTCCTATGCATATCAACTCTTTTCTTGTGTTTTCACACATCTGCTATAGCACAATTACTGAGATATTTGATCCCATTTTGTTACAAAAATGTCAAGGGAACGTACATTAAAAATGCAGTGAGAAAACTTTCCATGGCACAGAAATTCTTGACTTACACTTGATTCTATCAGGGCTTCCTATCAGTTGGTTGAGTGATATTAAGAAATATTATTTTAAAAAAACCCCACAACTATGTGGGTAAAAAACAGCTAAACCATCTGAAAGTTCTGTTATACTGAAATCCAAGACAATGAATTTCACTGGTCTGTGGCCTAAAATTCAGTGAAATATTGCCTTTATGTACACTACTTTCAAAATATTTATCTTGGTCACCTTTTTCCTTTTCATTTAGAATCCTTGGTTTTCTTATATCATCAATTTTCATGGAACAGATTCTCCTAGAAACTCTGCTAAGGCATGTGGAGGTGATTTGAGACAACCAACACAGCTTCACCAAGGGGAAATCCTGTGTGGCTTTCTATGATGGAGTAACTACATCAGTGGGCAAGGGAAGAGCTATAGATGTAATTTATTTGGACTTCTGTAAAGCCTTTGACATGATCCTCCACAACATCCTTCTCTCCTAATTGGAGAGTGATGGATTAAATAGGTGGACTGCTAAAAGGATTAGGAATTGGCTGGATGGTAATATCCAGAGGGTAGTGGTCAACGACTCAGAGTCCTGATGGACATCAGCAAAAATTGGTGTCCATCAAGGGTCTGCGTTGGGACCAGTCTTACTTAATATCTTCATTAATTACACAAGCAGACAGATCAAGTGCACTCCTAGCAAATACAAGATGGCATCAAGCTGAGTGATGCTGTTGACACACCTGAAAGATGGGATGCCATCCAGAAGGACCTGGATAGGCTTGAGGAGTGGGCACAAGGGAATCTCATGAAGTTTAACAAGAACAAGTGCAAAGTGCTTCACCTGGGTTGGATCAACCCCTGCTATCAGTATAGGCTGGGGGACTAACAGATTGAAAACAGCCCTGCCAAGAAGGACTTAGGGTTGCTGGTGGGCCTGACACTGGACATGAGCCAACAATGTGCACTTGTATCCCAGAATAATATTCCAGGCTGCATCAAAAGAAGTGTGGCCAGAAGGCTGAAGGAGGTTATTCTGCCCCTCTACCCCACTCTCATAAGACCCTACCTGGAGCACTGCATCCAGCTCTGGGGTCCCCAGCACAGGAAGGACATGGACCTGTTGGAGTGAATCCAGAGGAGGGTCATCAAGATGATTAGAGGAATAGAGCACTTCTCCTGTAAGGAAAGGCTGAGAGAATTGGGATTGTTCAGCCTGGAAAAGAGAAGGCTTCAGGGTGATCTAATTACAGCCTTCCAGTACCTGAAGGGAATTTAGAGGAAAGATGGGACAACACTGTTTACAAAAACAGGTAGTGACAGAACAAAAGGAATGGCTTCAAATTGAAAGAGAGTAGGTTTAGATTAGATATTTAGGAAAAAATTCTTTACTATGAGGGTGGCAACATACTGGAACTGTTGCCCAATGAAGTTGTAGATGCTCCATCCTTCAAGGTGTTCAAGACCAGATTGGATGGGGCTCTGAGCAACCTGTTCTAGCTGAAAGGTGTCCCAGTCCATGGCAGGAATATTAGAATTAGATGACTTTCAAGGTCCCCTTTCAACACAAACCATTCTATAATTCTCTGATTTTACAAAAATTTGAATCATGTAATCTGATAAAATTAAAGACTTTAAAGATCATTCAAGCAGATTGTGTCTCTTTAGATTGCATGCATTCCTTTCTAAGCCATTTATTCCTTCTTATTTGTTGACACAAACAAAAAACTTGCTTCCATTTAACTTTGCTTGTAACTCTGATATTTTTCATTAATGCAATTGTTCCAGAATTTGAGAGTTCCCATAAAGAATTAAAAATACCAAGCCCAAAACACAGAAAAATTAATCCAGATCATATGATATTAAATCTCCATTATCTTTTCAGCTTTCTCAGTCCTTTGAATATTGTGCATTGAGCTTTAATTGATATTGTTAATTCCATTGCAGTAGCAAGCAATCAAAAGTTCATACAATTCTCATGTGGTGCTGATTCTGATTTCAGTTTAAATTTTCTTTTAAAAACTATTTCTGATGTGATACTGTACATCTAATTAATAAATAGTGATACTTCCCAGTAGATTTTTTTTCAATGCTGATGTATAATAAATTCAGAGGGGGGAAAAATGACTGGCATATATTACTGTCTTATAATGAGCACAGTGAAACTGGGTACAGACAATTAGAACTTCATTGCCTGAACAGCTGTGCATACTAATACTGCAATTCCAAGCAAACAAAAAATTTCCCTTGGGTAGCTGCCAGCTAATCCTGGAAATACTTATACTTCTTACATCTTTCCCCACTGAATTAGAAGTTGCCTAGTTTTCTAGTCAGTTCTGCTGCTGACCATGCCTGAGTTTCATCAAGGATCTTGACACCTCTCTGATCTAATTCCAATTTTAATCCAGCAGTAAGTATTTGTCTGCTTAGGTGCCCCAATCTGATTTACACTATAATGGAGGGAAGCTGTCTTAAAAGAGTTTCCATCTGGAATATTTACACCTGCCAATAAAACTTCCTAATGTAGCAACTTTTTTTCCCCATCATTATTAGGAGGTCCTTGGAGAGGAGTATATGTGTGTGTGAGGTGAAAACAAAATTCATAAGTGAAGGCTAACCACACTGTTGTTTTTAAGGAGATACTACAAGTCAGTTGATCAGGATGACAAATTACCTGATATGAATGGTCCAAGGAAGGAGTGTTTGTCACTTGTAGAAAGAGATTAGCTTACTCAGGCTGAAGTTAGTTTTTATGCTATCTGTGCCTAAACTGAAAGACAAAGTCTTTCACTGTCTGGCCATTGGGTCATTAGGACTCTCTGAAAAGCCATAGATTAGAATATTCCAGGTGTCAAATTTAAAAACTATTTATCTAGCTAAGTAGTATCTACATAAAATAATACAGTGAAACCCTGCTCCCCAACTTTCAATTTTTTATCTGCATAGGTAAGAACCTCCAGACTATTAAAGGTTGGCTCTTATAAACATTCAGTGATGTATATATCCCAAAGAACAAGAATCTTTTAAATACTATCCTTCTTGCTAGCAGCCCTTAAAATCCAGGCTTTTAATTCTAACAGAAGTATATGAAGCAAAAGGAGCTCTATTTATGGCGTGTGCTTTTTTCCTTAGTAAAATAACTGAAATCATTAAAGCAAATGCATTTATTCACTTGCCTAAAAGACTCCTTGAGATATTTTTTTTCCACTTGGAGAATTTTCTTCTCAATTTGATTAGGGCTGCAGCTGTGCTGCTTTGCAATTGCTGGACGTATATCCAAAGATTCAACTATTAGAAAATGAAACAAAATTAATATGTCATATAAATTTCCTGTTAATCCTACAACGCACTGTGGAGCCTGTATGTCATGCAAGTTGTTGTGAATGATGGATTCAAACATAATGACTCTGAAACTTAGGGAATAAAAATGTTTACATTCAGTTTTCCCACATGAATTCAAGAACTTTTTTGTCATGTTTGTGTACTTACACTCTCTCAGTGCAAACCAGTTTTTATAAGACTTACTCATGCCATAGAAGTGCTTGTTTCATATTGACTTTCTGTGTGGATTTAATTGTATACCATTTTATGTTACAGGAGGGTTTGGCATTAAGTAGACAAAATATCCTGAACTTTTTAAAATATAATGATGGATAATGAATAGTTGCTATGATCTAGTTAATAAAATTATTAGAAATGTCTCTGCCAGAGTTAACATGCAAATGAGACCACTTGCCAAAGTCAACTGTACAAGTGTTATTTAACGGTAAATGTGAGGCAGAGATAGATAGAAAGGAAAAGGAAGAAGGAGGGAGAGGTGGAGAAGATAGAGAATGACAGATTAAAATAGAAAATGTATCACCACTGTGGAACCCAGTGACGTCCCATCAGTCTGGTTATTATGGTCTTCTCGGTGGCGAGGGTCCCCCTAAACACAGAGTCCAATGGATTAATATACATTCAGGAGATACCATGCACTTCCCCTGGCAGTGGGAGGGAAGCTTTTCAGTCTCTTGTGAGAGACTCTGGATTTGTCTGGATTTTGCCTCACTTGGATCATATGCAGTCCTCTGGTGGCAGGAGGCTTCAGGAATAAGCTGGGGGTGCTTTGGGAGTCTTTGATGCTTTATGATCCTTCTCAGATGCCTCTCATGTGAATTTCCCATGTGTACATGATCATCCCAGAGAAGGAGGTTTACTCTGTTTGGTTTGGAAAGATTTTGCCATCACACACCAAAAACCCTTCTCCCCTTCCACCCGCTGAGCTCAGCAAGGGTGGATTCTTAATGCAAACACATTCCTCTTTTCTGAGCCTTGTTTACTTCTTCTCAGACATTGAATGATTAGTCTTGTCTCAAGTTCCTCTTCATAGTTCAAATTCCATCCAGGAAGCATATTGAGGAAAGGGGGTCTTTTGGTGGTCACAGACAGGCAGTTGCTTCCTTGCAGTTTGACAAAAAGTCTTTCTGTGATTTTGACATTTTTTAAGACATTAAAAAATTTCAGTCCCTCACAATAGTAAAGGTTCCAGAGATATTGAGTATGCATATGGCATGAAGGAAATTTTCTAGAATAATTAAACTTTTGTGTTTCAGAAAAATATAAGAAACTAGCATGTGTTGTGCCAAGAGTCACAATACAATGAAGGTCCAAATATTAGTTCTTCATTAACTAATCCCTATTACAGAAGAGCATAATCCATTACCTGCCAAAATCTTATAGAAGTCAAGGATTGTTGGTTCACTTTGTTCTTGATAAAAAACAATCACAGTTTTTTCACCAAAACCCGCCACCATTCTACTATGGCCCCCTGAGTAAAAGGATTTATTTGTTTGTTTTCCAATGAAAAGCCACTTACTTATGCTATTTTACTGTAAAACCCCAGGGCTATTTCAATAATTTATAGAATAAAAAGAAGAAATAGGGGCCAATAATAGTGTTTTTTTCTTCCTTTCTCATCACTGATTGTACTCAACAATAAAATTTCCGCTATTTCATCTACTCTATTTGATAAAGACCTCGAATTTTCTTGTATTCCATTCAAAGCTCTCCATCATCTACTGTGTGTGTGTGTGTTGTGGCTTTTTCATTATTCAGTTTCATATCTGCTTTCAATGCTTATATATATGAACGTATAACCATTTTTATTTTGACATTTATTGATCTGGAGATTTCATAAACTGCTTCAGTTTAGTATAATATACATTTAGTAAGACACATGGTACATTATAATAGACATTAAGGAAGATTTATACCTGTCCTGAACTCCTTTTCAATTTTTCAGTTTATTAAGATTCTCATTTTAACATTTTACCCAGAAAAAAACCCACAGATTATACCAAATAAGCTTTCTATGGTTGTCTACCCTGGCACAGAAAGTCTGTGGGCACAGCACTATATGTTTCAGGTTTTAATAGGTTTTCTGGACATATCTCTACAAATTCCTCAATACACTACATATATTGGGAAGGTATAATTTTGCCCTGGGACCAGGCCAGAGCAGATACGATATTTTGATTCCTACCAATTTTTCCTTGGCTTCCAGAACTGGTAAGAAAATAGGGAATGGTGATGGGAGAGATCAGTTCTTGCCTTGTATCTGCAGTATCTTTAAGCTTTCCTGTAGTGCTGTCTGATAGGTGCTATTTGCATAGCCATGTGCACTCCTTGCACCTTAGCCCATTAAACCCTCTTCCCCCCCCCCGGCAGCAACTATCAAAGCTGGGTCATTAAGAAGATTCTTCTACAGTATCTAAAGTAGGAGTACAGATTTGGTATAGACCTTTCCTGTACCGTTCCTTGTTCCCAGCAAGATACTGCTCTCTCAGTGTGTAAGAACTATAGAGAAAAACTTGGATAAATGATAACATGTTCTGTGGAAACATCAACCCTAATAGTAAGAAGGATGGCAGATATTTCTACAGTATTGTGTATACTTAGATTAATATTTTGATTCCTCATCTTCTCTTAAGAAAGTAAAATGTTAACTAGAAATTTTTCATTAATAGAGCAATTTAAATATAAGAATTTGCCTGTTTATAAAAAAAATATTTCAGAATTAACATTCTTTATTACTTGTTAAGCTTATATTGATTAGATTTTAAGCATTTTGTTTTTACAAAAAGTATATTATTAGTAAATTTATGCTAATTTGAAATCAAGCATTGTAATGACAGTAAACATTTTACTCCTACATCAGGTCAGTCAAGTCAATATTACCTGCTATTTGTCCTTTCTTTTTCGTCTGAATTCCGCATAGCGACTTTCTTTCACTAAGATGCAGGTTGTTAGGTTTTCCCCATTCAACACATCCAAAATAGTGGAAAGCAGTGTTTCCGTTTATCATGAAGTATATTTACATTAGGAAACTGAGGATATATGGCATGGCCTGGAGTGCAACAAGGGGGCATATGAAAAAGTAGCCTCCTAGGAATTTTCAAGTGAGTACTGAATGAGAATAAATGGCACTATTCTGGGAAAGTTTGAGTGTTTGGGTTCAAGGGTTCATTCACTTTGTTTCTCTTTCTAGTGGTCTTTTATCACTTGTGGAAGTGCTGATGTATTCAGATGGTCAAAAACCTTTTAGCAACTGCATAAGCATTTATGACTCTATGTTATATGCCTCCTGAACTACGTGAAGCAGTAAACTTACAGATCCACTGACATTTTTTGGAAAAGATTAAGGAAGGGATTCCTCTTCTCTCATCCTTCAGAAGGTGAGATATAATACTAGAAAGAAATCTGTACTCTTACTTAGTCAGTTGTCCTCATGCCAGAAGCATTAAAATATCAGTAGTTCCCCACAACAAAGTGCTGAGGGAGCAAGAAGAAAGGCTTAACTAGATCCTATCACACACTGTCCAAATAAGTGCAATTCTGTTTTTGAGGTTAATGTTACCACCTAGACACAACTACTCACAACTAGATTTTGTAATCATGACAACCAAACTTGCAATTTACGTATACAAGGAAGATGAAACGTCTTTTTTTTTTTTTCTTTTTTCAGAAAAATGGTCCTTAAAATTCCATAAAGAAGAGTATTGAAAGATTAGCATAGTCTCTGAGTAAGGATAACATACAATATCTTTACCTTCTTACAAAATTTTAATCTGCTCTAATTCATTTGAAGGAAAGAGTGTGTACATTTTATAAATCTCTGTTTTAACCCAGTTCCATCATTAAGGACTGAACCTAGATTGTCAATTTAGGTCTCTGTACTTGCACCAAATGAAGAAGAAGCAAAGTAAATCTAATGTTTTGTCCATAAAATGCAGGAGAAAATTAAATAAATAACTCCCATCTCCTTAAGGAAAGTTTGCCCCATATATCTCAAAATTAAGTTTACCAAAATCTCCATTAAAATTATTTTCTGATACTATTTATTAGAAATGACTAGTCACAATCAAATTTTTGAGATCAGAAGTGCAGTCCTGTAATACTTAAAGAAAACCTTATTTCATATTCCTCTGGCTGATTAGTTACTAATCAGTGTATCAGAACATTTCAATGTTAATGTAATACAGAGATGGACAAAGCCTGAGACTGAAGGGGAAGAAGAATCTCTATAATCAAATATTAGCCACACAGAACAATACAGCAGGTATTGACAAAAGAAAGCTGAATATTCCTATAACTAGACAGTCTTAATTGTACAGATGTGTGTGTGACCATGTAGAATACGTGGCAGGTTTATACTGCTAAATAAAAAAGTGTGAGGGAATGAGCTTAAGTCATGATCCCTGATGATCCACACTGCTTAAATGTAAGTTCACTTTATCACTAATTTTTACCTGCTTCCACTAGCTCTCTCCCAAACAAATGTTATAAAAGGTCATCCCGATTAAACAAACAAACAAACAAATAATGAAAACAACAAAAAAACCCAACAAAAACCAAAACGAACCCCCAAAACAACAAATAGAAAAAACAAAACCAAACAAAACAAAGTTAAAAAACAAACCCACAGTGGTGCCTGTTTACCCTGGGTCAGGGGAGTACTAGCCATTCCTCTTTGGTACAGCGTTGTATACATAAGCAGTGAAACTGATGCTTGAAGGACTCATTAGATGTTTTTCAAACAAAAGACTCAGATGGAGAAACATATGCAGCAATTCAGTGTGTTGTGTGTGCCTTGTACCTCCTCTACTGAGCACCAAGACCATACTTTGTACAATACATGGATCTCAACAATACTAATTAATCTCAACAGACCAAATTGCTACTGGCATCCAAAAATCCTTCAAAATATTCTGACCAAATATTAAAGTGGTGCTAGCACTTCTATCCTTGACTAAAAAGCTGCAGCTGCTACTCTAGTAGTTATTTATTCCGTCTGAATCAGACAAGATCAGCTTTTCAGTTCCATCTTCTAACTGTGCCTTCTAACCCAATTTAACTTACATTAAATAGTGTTTACTCTTAAAAACCAGAAAGACATCTCAAAAGCATTGGTTGGATAGCATAAATAATATATTCAAGAAGTTTTGAAAATACTTCAGTTGAAAAGCATGTCAAAGTTAATTGAATACAAACACAAGAAATTAAGATGCTGTCAGAAAACAAACAAACAAAAAACCCCTTCATGTTGAAAAGGAGAGTTGAAACAAAAGGGATAATGCATGGACTGAATCTATTCGAAATGGAGAAAATAAGTCCACAAAGCTATTGAAGAATGTGAAGGCTGGCAAATATTATTCAAGGTTGTTGAAAATAGACATGTCATTTCTTTATGACAAGCTTATCAGTTTGGACTGTACAGAATAAATAAGTAGTAATAAATAATACACAACTAATATCCATATGTCCTATTCGGCAATAATAGTGAGAGGGATTTTGGTTTTCTTCCCTAAAACTTCAACATATAATTTTTTTGAGAAATATGTGCTATCAGCATAAAGTCCTGTTTACATGTTTTAAATTGTCTTGTACATATACCAAATATTTCAACATATAAGCTTACCTTATGAGTAAGTAATAAAAAATGAAGGAGAAACCAAGGAACTTTTTAGTTGACTTTCATAATCTGTCAGTTGAATAATTGAAAAGAAATCTTTATAAGGTCATGCTTAGAGGGCCTTCCTGTAAAAGAAAGGACCTTCTGAAAGTCACTAAAATGAGTATTAATATACATTCCTGTATAGATTTAATGGGTTTTCAAGAGAGGGCTGAAATTTTCATTGTTAGTGCAAATTGTTTAAGAATGGAACTATGTGCTTTATTGATATTACTCTCTAAGAATTTTAAAATCTTGATTCTCTTTAACAAATGAACACATTTATTTTACTGTGATAATCATGGACACTCACTGAAACTAATTGTAATTTTTGAAAAGCATGAGGTGTTTAAGTAATGCATTTTTAAAGCCTGTTTTCTGGTTAATGAAGAAGTAGTGCTCATGAGGCTAAATTGATTTTTTTTAAGGTATAATTTTACAGCAGACTGTAAGGAGCATGGAACATATAGCAGGTACAAAGCACGGATTTCAAATACATGCACATCAGAGTTGTATCTCAGGATGTGCTGCAGAGGAGCACAGGTGTGGAATGGTGATAAAAGATGGAGTGCAGGTTTGGCACTAGAGACATCACAAGTGTAAGCTATTCACCCATGGTCAGTTCAAGAAGTGTTGACCTGGAACTGATAGAAATTGGTTTCAGGATTTAAAAGGAGATATATGTCTGACACACATAAAAGACACTACAAATTTTTAATTTGGATTAACAAGGAGCTGCAGACCAATGATGAAAAACCAAGGTGCAAAAGCATATTAATGAGAGGAAGAATGACCCCAAGCGAATCACTGAGAAAGAAGAAACTGTCAACATGATCCGGATATTTCTCCAGGTGAAGGACTGCAGATGTTCAGTGTTATCCTTTCCCCTCCCTCCCCACATACATGAGAATGAAGTCATCGGCCTTAAGGTCCAAAGGATCAGCGAAGGGTGAGCCTAGCAGTGGGAGCAGGGGCAGCAACCAAGAATGGATAAAACAATTTTAACTTAATTCTTCTTCTTTATTTTTTTGTTTTGCATAACAATTGTCTTTGGACTAACAACAGTTAGTATTTCTAGTCCTGAATTGAAAAAAGAAAAAAAAAAATAGTTGTTTTGCAGTGAGCATATTTTAAATAATAATAATTAAAAAAAATAAAGGTGGGGGAGTGGCTAATTTTTGATATCTTCCTTTAATTACATTGCTCTACAAAACACTTGGTTCAAAGAACTGCAGAAACCTCCAAGGAACCATAATAACTTAAAAATTATAAGTATTGATTGTGAACTCAAATAAAAATGGAAAGTATTTATCTGCCTCATTTTTTTTTTTATGGAAAAAAATTCAGTTTTCATAGATATAAGTAATATTATTGATAATAATCTAAACAAAAGTACATATGTAATATTGACTTTTATTAAATGTAATTAATTTAATAAGTTTCTGCCTCAGAAATCTACTAAACCTCTCAGTGATAAATATTCAGTGTGTGGGGTTAAAGATGTACTGATTTGAAGCACAAGTATTCTATATTCTTTGAATTTACTTTTTGTTTGTTTGTTTGTTTTGTTTAGCAATGGAATTACTTGGCAATACAAGTAATTCCTTGTATCTAATAAAATGCTTTTTGCTATCCAGATAATAAGTACTTACTATAAGTAACATAAATCTTGGGACTTTTATATACTCTGAAATTCACATTTTTATTTCTTTTGCTTACTATCTTGTGTTCGTAAGTGAACTCCCTCTTCATCCTTTTCCATCTCTGAGAGGCTGTATACTACAGGCCTACAGCAAATCTACATAATTATTCTCCGAGATTATTTCCACAGAGATGATTTCTCAGGGAGACCTTTCTGGAAAACACCAACACTTGAAACCCTCTGCGCCATCTTGGTGGACTAAATATAAAGGACAGAGATCAGAAACACTGTATTTTTTAACCCGTTTTGTGCTAACACTCAGGCTCTTTTCCTTTAGTAGCGTTATTGTTATTGTTATTGTAACTGTTATTATCCCTAGCATTTCCATTATTTTTCTTGCACTTTTGCTCCAATGTCTCTACAGTGCTGCAAACTTTGGAACAGACTCAGCAAAATTTAAATATTGTTACTGATTTGGACAGATCGGAGATGGGGTTATGTTGTTTTTAGGTTTTGTTTCTTTGTTTGTTTGGGGTTTTTTTTGGCTGGGGGAGGGTTTTAATATTTGTTGTTGTTTTGTTTTTTGTTGTGTTTTTTTTTTTTTTAAGTGTGGGGAAACATTCAATTTGCCACTGAAAAGTTAAAGAAAGGATTTATAACAGGAATAGTTAAAAAAATACAAACATTCCATTTACTTGCAAGTAAAGTTATGCCATTTTGAGATTCCTCTACTTTCCACTGCTTACAAAAGCAGAAAAATAGGTTTAATTCATCATTAATGCTTGTGAGTAGGAAAGATATTTTTATTTGAGGATAAAGTGGGAACAATCCACTTCTGCTATATAGTTTATGGCAATATATATGAGATTTTTGCTAAGAAGAAAACCCTTTTTAGGTACCTCCCAACTGATAACAGGGACAATCCAGACAGCAAATCCACTGCAACAGGCTCAAATTTGCCCTTAACTCCTATATAGCTACTGCGAAGCAACTTCAGTGTTATAATGTTTTCTTCAGTGGACTGAATGAACATTGGAGAAAAATATGTCAAACATCTCAAAATATAACAAATAGGGGTTTTTAACTGCAAAAACAAGAGCACATTTGTGGAAATAATTATCATTCTTTCCATCTTACCTATAATCCAATTTTACTTATTTCTGAAATGTGCTTATTGAACATTGTCTCATAATTGCATGAATTTGTCACTATTAAAATGTGCATGTATGATTAATCCCTTTTCCTTTACACATGTCAGTACTAGTCTTTTGGGTCTCTTTTTTTTCCCCCAAAAATCATTTAGCATTAAAACAAGTTGAGAATTTAGCAAAAAAATTTAGCAAAAGGCTTAGATCAGTTTTAGTTGAAATATTTGGGTGGTTTGCATTTCAATACCCTATACATTTATGTTTCATTGTTAAGAAGAGCACAGAAAAAGCTGGAAGGCCACATTATCCTATGTCATAGATTATAAACAATTATTTCTTGCTATTATAGAACTTATTTACAAACAAAGCAAAACTGAGTTGTTGTCTTTTTATCCCACTTACAACACAAAATATGTTACAAGTCAAGTTTTACTCTTCAGGAGAGATTAAGGAAATCTGTATTTAACCACATTTTATGACAATAGCCTGATTGACCTAAGAGGCCTATTGCAACCTGAGTTCTTCAATAACAATGTAGTAGAATTTTAATACTGGGGGGGGGGGGGGGGGGGGGCATGGGACAGGCCACGGGACAGACCACGGGAGTGCATAACAGAGTTAGATTGACTTTCTCAAGACAAGGATAAGAATATCATAAATAATACCTCCTGAAATCTTTCCTGAAATACATCGTATTTCTCATTAAAAAACCCACAAAGCTATACATGTGTATATTTACATGAGTTAGTATTAAAGAAGACTTAGATACTGATAGAAGTGTAGCTGAACAGTTTTCCTGTCTTTCTTGTCCAACACTGTCTCAAAATTACCATGTCTTTTACTATGTTCAAAGTCATTATTGACATCCTGTCAAAGATTTTCCTAAGTAGAAATTAAAACCAGAATGCATTGCTTAGTTGTATGGAACAGAGAATAGTATCTCATTCCTTCATTTTTGTCTTTACAGCAGTTTTTTTTTAAATCTTGTCACATGTAAGGGGAGATTTTCCCAAACCCTTCGTGTTTGATTAGTTTGTCAGTGCCCCAGGAAAGTCGAGACCCTTGTGCCCAACCAGTCTGTCAGTGTCCTGTTATGGCAATCCTTCACTGATCACAGAGTGGCTCAACTAACTTGTGCTGGTTTGAAGGTAAACTGGCAGGAGAAATGGACCCACCACAAGAGAGTTTATAAGTCAGAGTTACAATTTAATGAAAAAATATTACAATAAATAT
>JAWWEW010000001.1:71575017-71595821 GCA_035583185.1 Anabacerthia variegaticeps
TCGATGGCCCATTAGCAGCCACACCCCCTCAGGCTGGGTGTGAAGGTGCTAACGACTCCCTAATAATGTGCTGCAAACGGTTCATTGTTCTTGGGAAATGACTAGAGGGGGTAGAATACATAGCTTTGATCACCCCCCACAGTGATAACTGGTCCCACCTGCTGAACTAGGACACTTGTTCAGGGTCACATGCAAAACAAAAGATCCCCTCTTGGGTCTGCACACCTTTAATCGGTCTGCTGGCACTCCGGGAAAGATCCAGGGACGCACACCAACAGCATAAGAGAAACCTCCTGTCAGAGGTCTCCACAGTCAAGTGTGCTACCTGCTGCTGGCATCTGTTAGCTCCCTTGAAGGACTCAAACTTAGCAGTTTACGTAATAACATTTTATTAGTATTACAGAAAATTGTGGCAGGCTAAGTTTAGAAGATTGTTGGTGATAGAACAAAACCTAGCTCGAGATAATCATTTGGCATGCATACCCAAAAGGTGTCCCTGTGGGGAAGAAAACCCGTTGACTGATCCCAGAAGTTACAGTGGAGTCGTCCCTAACTTGTCCCCATTTTTAACTCACTCTTATACTATTTTGCATTTAGGTTGAGCTTGAGTGACTCTAGTCATGTTCAGTGGCATGTGGCCATGCCTTGGATGTGGGTAACATGAACATAACATGTGAGGTAACCTTTAGGATAGAGGTGTACCTCTGTAATCTTGCCACTTTTGCTGGTTCAACAGGAGAAAATATTTATTTTCCCTTGGTTGACAGCTACTGTGTGGCTTATCAGGTACGAAGCACCATCGAGTTCTCCCCCTGGTGGCAGTGCCTCCATTCTGCTCCACCCACTTTTTTGTCCCCCTTAGGATTTATTGTGTGTGGGAAGTCAGGCATGCTGACTTCATCCTTTCCAGGGAGTAGCAAATGCATTTCACCCAGGAAGTATAAACTGTATTTCACCCTGTAATTTCTGAACCATTATAACTTCTTTTAGAATGCGAATAGAACCACCCAATTTTCTCTAATTTTACCTCCAGTCATTTTCTCACAAAACTTAAACATTTATCAGGCCTACCTGTCATTATTCTTTTCTTCAAATATCTTTGCTATTGGATGAATCATTATTAGAGAACATATTACTTAATGTAATCCTCAAATCTTATTCTACTGCTCATAAGCCATAGACACAGGAAATTTTGAAGAAAAAGGACTTATTTTCTCTAGGAAAAAAAATATGCATTATATGTAATTGTAATCTACATAAAAGAAGAAGCTTTCTTGGACTAGATGACTTTTTTTGGATGAAGGTGGCTTTCTCAGCTACATGTCCTTTGATCTCCAGAAACCATTCAAAGTCTTAATGACATCCCAGTGGGGCTTTCAGGATTCTACCATATAATCTTTTGTGACCCTTTATTTCAAATGTTTTATGTACAGAAGGTCACTCACTTCCTAAAGCCCAAGAATGTCTTATATGTTGCCTTATCACAGTTCACAGTAAAACCCCCAAAGAATGTAGCTTATCGCAGGCACTAGAGGAACTTAATTAAAATTAATTCAGACAAAGCTCACGACTTCAGTCATGAAGCCTGAGCAGCATATTCGAACAAGTCATTACAGTACGGTGTTCCTATAGCTACTCATTTTCTCAGGTAGTCTTTGCCATCTACATAGAAAAAACCTGCTTTGGGAAACAGCAATGACAATGGTGGTTGGAGTGGGGGTTTTGGTTGGTTTTTTTTTGTTTGGTTGGTTGGTTTTTTGTTGTTTTGTTGTTGTTGTTGTTGTTTTGGTTTGGTTTTTTTGTTGTTGTTTGTTTGTTGTTTTTTTGAGGGGAGGAGTGGGTTTTTTTGGTTGATTTTTTTTGTTGTTTGTTTTTTTTATTATTACTTCTAGTCTTTAAACAACTTAGGGTTTTTGTTTGTTTGTCTTATGGGAAACTATTGCAATATAAATAAAAAAAATAATGTAAGGGAGAACTTACCCCAGTTGGACAAGACACAGTAAGAATATTTTCCTATTATGTTGCCCATTGATGTTGCTCTGACCTTAAGTAATGTGTTCTAATATAACTTCAAAAGTTCACTGTAACAATTTTAGTCTCTGAGAATATTAAGATTAACTCAGTTGGTTAGAGCATGGTGCTGCTAACAACACCAAGGGTTTAGTCCCTGTATGGGGCATTCACATAAAAGTCAGAAAAGATCCTTGTGGATCCCTTTCAACTCAGAATATTCTGTGATTCTGTGAATATCAACATGATTGAATTTTTCTTATTTAAGACATGCCACTCCATCTTTACTTAGCCATTTGTTTTACAGGCAATATTACCTGCCACTATAATTGTGTAGAACCAGAATCTCTAATTATTTGCAGAACATGCCTATTACACCAAGCTGTGTAGAACAATTCTGCATAGGACTGCATCATTTATCTAGATCATTCTCAGGGATATTTGTGAGATAGGTGCCAAGACCCTGTCAAAATTTAAGTGCTTCTCGGAAGGCATAAAGGCAGCTTTTCACTGATTGTAGAACTCAGTCAAAAAGTAAGATGTATAAATTATGTGCTATCTAAGTAGGCTTGTTTGAAACTAAAATCCACATTATCCCTGTGTTAGGTAGCCATGAATATATACTGAAAAAAAACAGTGGTGAATCAGCTAGCTCTAAATAAGGTAGACTGGGTTTTATATTTAGCTTAACCATTATAGCACATTGCTTTACCTTAGAATTTGCACAAATGTGTGAGTCTTGCTTTAAAATTCCTTCTTCTGGCTGAGGAAATTCAAACCTGTATCCTCCAACTTGCATGTTCAATATATCTTATGAAAGAACATTACTATGAAAAATATGAGAGAACATACATCGAACTTACTATATGTGCAAAAGTCTGAGGAAAGGAGCGATGCAGTAGAATAGGAACATCAAAGATTCTTTGCAGAATAGAAGAAAGTGAGACTCAGCAAAGCACTCTGTTGAGAAGCCTGTCATCATGATTTACCGGATAAGAGCTGCAAAGCATTCTATTTCCCAGTGTATCTTTTCTTGTAGCAGATAAATTTACAATACTTCGATGTCTGGATATTACATTTAGTGTAACAATGACATTAAAAAAACGCACAAACTACATAAGAATTAATGTAGGATTTCAAATTACTATTGTCATTGTATTTAAAAAGAAATACAATGGCAGAAATTTTAACCCATTTGTCCTTCTGAATAACATTGGAATCAACATTGAGAAGTTCACAGAATGTGTAAGATCAGGCAAAAAATAATCTATATATGAATTTGCTGATATTGTATGTAAGAATGTTTTATGATGTGATTTCAGATATTCATGTCTATAAATAAAGGGACATATCATTTTATACAAAAAAGTGTAAAACCAATACTTAGGATATGTCTTTGAAAGTAGCATTTAGATCAGGATTACCCATAGAAATTTTAACAGTGGCTGTACCTGTGATGAGTTAACTCATATGAAACTTGTCTCTTAAAGGAAATTACATGCATCTCATTGCATTTAGTTGCATGTCTATTTTTGAGGTAGACAAAGTTTCTCTTTTCAGTAAAGCCACTGGTTCTTACTATAGGTTTTTTGAATCAGGAATATTTCTGGTTATTCTCTAAGGATAATTTTATTCTGTACAAATGCTTTTCTAATTCATGTATTCATCAGAGTTATTGGGATATGCAGCTCTGAAGAAGTAAATGGTAAATAAAGAAAGAATATTCAATGGCAACTAATAACAGGGTATGTGGATCATCTGTCTCACATGTAAGTATTTTTCAGACTAGATATCTGACCTCCTTTGAAACTTTCTTATGAGGGAAACCCACATACAAAGATTTTCATCTATTCACCATGCCTCTAAGAAGACTAAATTTCTCAGATGTTTTCTGAATCCAAAACACAGACATTACTAACTTCTCTTGTATTCCAGCGGAGTAATCAATATGCTGTGGATTTCAGGATCCAGACAACTGAGAGTGTAGCCCATGTGTGATCAGGGGTTTGAGATCTGTGAATTCCAAGTGTGTAATAACACATTTTAGGACAGGTCCAACAGTAGATCTATTAACTATGACCATAGTGGGAGAATATTCCACTAGACCAGGTTGCTCAGAGCCCCATCCAACCTGGTCTTGAACATTCCCAGGGATGGGGCATCCAGAGCTTCTCTGGGAAACCTGTTCCAGTGCCTCACCATACTTGCAGTTAAGAATTTCTTCCTAATATCCAATCTAAACCTACTGTCTTTCACTTTAAAACCATTTCTCCCCTTGTTCTACCACTACATGCCCTTGTAAAAAGTCCCTCTGCAGACTTCTTGCAGGCCCTCTTAAGGTATTGGAAGGCTTCTATAAGGTCTCCCGGGAGCCTTCTTTCTCCAAATTGAACAGCCTCAGTTCTCTCAGCCTGTCTTCACAGGACAGGTGCTCCCACCTGCTACATCTTCACAGCCCTTCTAAGGACTCACTCCAACAGGTCCACGTCCTTCCTATGCTGGGGCCTCCAGAGCTGGACACAGTACTCCAAGTGGGGTCTCATGAAAGGAGAGAGGTAGAATCACCTGCCTTGACCTGCTGCCCACACTTCTTTTGATGCAGCCCAGGATACAATTGGCTTTCTGGGCTGCAAGTGCACATTGCTGGCTCATGTCCAGCCTCTCATCCATCAGCACCCCTAAGTCCCTTTACTCATGGCAACTTTCAACCCCTTCATCTCCTATCCTGTGTTTGTGTTTGGGATTGCCCTGATCCAGGTTCAGCACCTTATTTTTCGTCTTGTCAAGCTACAGACAACTATATTTGCCTTAAGAGTGAAAATCCCTATGTTTTTAATAGTATGATTTAGGTATAGCATGTAAGAATACAATTCTTGTCCATTGACAGCAGAACTTTCTCAAATGGGAGCTAAGAACAATACACTTATACACTTCACTGTGAGGACGGGGATTAACTAGATGTCCTCTAATGTGATTTCCAAATCTATTTTCCATTATTTATTACCTTTCCTCACCTCACTACCCCCAGGAAACAGCTTGCCTTTCCCCAGGGCACATTAATTAAATGCATCAGACTGCCACAGCACAAACAGGTCAGCTGCAAGACATGCAACATAATCACATTCACCAAGTTACCACTTCAGAGAAGCTGTCTGAGTTGCACAGTATTCAAAAGCTTAAAAACCTGGCTGTAAGTGGCAGGACACATGATGCATCCAAGCCTATAGTTCAAAGGAAACTATTTTTTTCCTAGAGTTTTGGATTTGTCTTTTTACTGAATGTGCTACTTCCCTAAAACTGCTGTTGGAGATTATAATGACCACTTGATGGTAATTACAAATCATAGGTTTAGGAAGGAACAAGGATTAAGATGCATAAATATGCATAACAATTCCCTCCATACAGCCTGGACAACAATGTCCCATGCATTAATGGGCTTTACCTATGGGAGATACACTGTGTGATTGGGAGGGGTTTATAGAATTATTACACACCCCCCCCTCCCTCCATCCTTCCTCCAGTCAAATATATTCTTGGCAAATACAGAAACTGGTAAACAAAAGCCATTGCTTACAGCATTGGGTGAAAATTATGCAGATTATTTACTGTCACTTCAGTCTTTCCAATTTCAGAAAGCCCTTTAGCTCTATTCTCATTCTTAATAACCCAAATATATGTACTCACACCCACACAAATTACTCTTGTACACAATGAGAAAGATATGGAAAACCAAAACAAAGCATTAACACAACCACTATGATCTTCACTGCAACACTTGGGAATTTTCAGGAAGAGAAAGTCCCAGACTCACATTCTTTTTTTTCAGCACTCAGTGCCCTGAGTTCTCAAGCTGTGACATAAGAAAAAGCTTCTGCAGCTATTAGTTCTCTCAAGCTGTATCTCTGTTGTAAAAACAATGATTCAGAAAACAGTATGACTGAAAGGTACATATTCCTGGAACATTTATTTAAAAGAAAATAAGGCAAAGAAACAACATAGGAAAATATTCACAGAATATTTTTTTTCTTTGTACCTCTTTATGGTACAAAGTCCTAGAAACCTAAAAAAAATAATATTTATGTTGCTTTGAGAAGTTTTAGCACTTTTCTTATACGTGTAGATACAATAATAAAGCTGTTAATGGTATAATTATAAATTATTCTTACCAACCTACCTTCTCACTAAGGCATTCTCATTCAGTGCTCAAACTAGCAGAAGTCTGGTATTTCCCTCCATTATAGAAATTTATTTTAGAGTTTAAATATTTCTTATATATGTATCTGACCTCTGAATCTGGAAAGGTAAGAGCTAAAGATAAGCATTATTATACTATAACTTGTTTCTTTAACAGTGGTCTGCTACCCATTTGTAAAAAAATGTAAATGGTGAATTGCTATTAATACTATAATACAATTTTATACTGAAGACAGTATTGTCCCAGTATTTGTGTTACTTGCCCCAGTATGTTCATTTCAGTAAACTTTTTTCTCTTTCAAATTAGCCTAAAGCACTTTCTTCCACTGCCACAGAATATTGCTTTCTAGAAGCTGGTGCAGTATTTGCAAATACAAGGCAGCATTTGCCCTTTTCCATATGATACCAAAAAGGGTAGAGGTGCAAAATACAGAAAGCACTTTCTTCCTTCTTTCACTTTAGTCTCTTCTTCTTTGTTATTTGCTCTCCCAACAAATCTGTGCTGTTGCTGAAATTCACTACCACTTCTGATATTTTTTATCACAGTATCATTTATTAAATAAGAGTTCAGCTTTAAATTCATGTCTCACTCATCCTCAGAGTCCAGCAAATATGACATTATGATTCAGCTCCTTCAGATACTCAAAAGTGATGGGAGAACAGTCTTTTACATGGTTGCAAGTGAAATCTATCAAAAATATCACTCATTAGTGTAAAAAGATGAAGATAGGACAAAGAATTTTTTTTTTTCCCCTGGAGTAGGCAGCCAAGGCATTCAGGATTTCTGTTAGGAAAAAAAACAAAACAAAAACAAAACGAACAAAACAAACAAACAAACAAAAACCAGCAAAAACCCTCCACAACAAAACAAACAAAAAAACCCAAGCAAACAAAAAACCCTCCATATATTCTTTAGCAGTCTCAAAATGATAATATTCTGAACATGTCTCTTCACTTTCTTAAATCATCAGGGGAAAGAAGTGAAGGAGTGTTCTACAATAATCAACATAAATCCATTCTAAAATGCAAAAAAATGCGACCTTATAGCTGCGTGAGCTGCTTAATGCTAATAGCTGTGGCCAACGGCAACCCCATAAAGTTTAATTTTAAAGACGATTATTTAACCACTGATCACATGTGCTTCTGTTATTTCTTCATGAAAGATTCTCTAGGTGGAGCTCTAGGTCAAACATCCTTGCAGATACCTTGAGTATCTCATTGTGCTAATTTTGGAGATTTGTTTTAATATTCCCAGTTCACCACATCTGTTGCTACAAAATGACGTGCAGAAATTGTATTGACTTTATATTTTTTCATTTTATAGTCACTGTTTATGTAAAAGCACAATTATTGTGAATGATGAGAGGGTTAAATAGAAAATCACAGAAGCTGTCAACCTAACAGGACTGCTGCTGCAATTTAATGTCATATACAGACATATCAGATTTGTCATGGTTTACGTTTTTCTTAGCTGTGCCATAATGCTTCTGCACTGATGTCTTATTAAATAATAACTCACAAAACTCATAAAAATTCACTTCTTCAAGACATACTAAAATTATTGATCTGCCTTAACTGTGCATAACAATGACCTGATAGACTAGAAAAAATTTCAGATGGCAAATGTCAAATTAAATTTTTTTATTAACATATACATATAAAAAACATGGCATATAGTGCTTTTTCAGGAAACTTTGATAACATCAACATCTTTTAAATGTGCATATCCACAAAATAATAGTCAGAAATCAAGAAATAAATTGTTTGTTTGTTGGTTGATTGGTTTCCTTCTTTTCCCTCCCTCTCCCCCAAAAGTGCTTGTTTAATAGCAGCGTTCTCTTAAAGTTTAGAAAGCTCCCTTTTTGGTTTTTCGGGATGCTACTTTTTTTTAGGTTTTGTTTTATTTCACAGAAAACACCTAGATCCTAAAAATTAAAAATAAATAAATTAAAGTTATGTGTTTGGGGTTTTTTTGTTGTTGTTGTTTCTTTGTTTGTTTGTTTGTTTTAATAGGGTTTAACACAACTAGGAACTTGTTTTTCATTCAGAAGAATATTAAACACTATATTCTTGGAAAGTTTCTGTAGCAACAATGCAAAGGAAAATAATATTATCATGGATATACAGCTACCATTGAAACAAAAATCTTGCCTCCCATGGGAGGGAAAGTGAAGGGCAGTATTGTACTATCCATGATGCATAAATATCAGTAAGTTCAAATGAGTATTAGCTCACATTTTCTCTTATAAACATAATCTTTTTATTGAATCTTGAAATTTGGCTTCTTAAAACTACTTCCTTCCCTAACTTTTTGGGTCAGGCTACAGGGTAATGATACTTGCTGGATCTTTTGTATTTGCTTCTTCTTTTTGTCACTGAGAGAGGAGGGAAATGAGAGAGAATGTAAATCACTTTGCTTTGTAAAATAATGATTTCACTACTGTGTAAAATGGAGTGCTTGCTGAGCCCTTAGCCCAACTGTTCTTCTGCCACATGCAGGCTTAGAATAAATAACTTATTACTATATTCCTGGGACATGATTCTTTGCAAAGCAGTAAGAATCTCTCTTCCATACAGATATTAATCTTTTTAATGTCTCCTCCCTACTTTATTCTCCTGTGCAAGCATGCACGGTACTAAAGGACATGCATGTCCATGTGTGGGCGGGTATAGGAAGAAAAGGGTGAAAGAATCAAGATTCCTCCATTATTTGCCTGTTTATTCAGATGACAATTTTCATGTACAACTGTAGTAGTTGGGAGGAAAGGAAAAACAGTAACAAAAAACGTCAGTTATGCCTACAGATATTTTGAAGAATGGTATGAATCTGCTTTGCCTCCTGTAAGCTAGACAAACATAAACCATGCACCCTGTTGGCACAAACACATCACTATACTTGTGTGCTTTAATAAGACGTCAAATATATTAGGTTAAGCTCAAACATGGGTTAATGCAGCTTCTGGTCAGCTCTCAACACAGATGGAATAAGTTTGTATTTTTCTGCAGATAGACTCATCCTTCACTATTGGTCTGTAGAGTCTTGTTTCTGGAAAACCATGAACATTCCCAAAGAAATATTTTGTGCATAGTGGTGATGCCTCTTTGCTATTGACACATAATCTCAGAAGAAACATAGGGAAGGAAAAAAATCAGTTGACCTCTGTTCTTTGTTTATGCAAGTGTTCAAATCTATACTAAAGATTAATGTGTGGAGATATTTTTAAAGAAGAAAAATTATTTTAGTACTGGCAGAATAAGTGAAAATTCTAATAAAAGAATTAGAAAAGTGGTTATCATTTCAGTGGACCAAGGGAAACAATAGGGAACAAGTAAACTTCAACTGCTAGCTAGGCATGGCTGTACGCATGCTTAGAGATGAAAGCATGTGAGCGAGACACTGCAGAATGCTGTAGGAGAAAGCAGTGGGATTATCGGAACAGTGTTTCTGCAGTGTACAACACTGAGAGTCAAATGCCAGAAAGAACATAACGAGAAATGTGATCAAGGTCTGAACGAACCATGAGTGCCAAAGTTTGTAAGTTCTTTATACCTTTATACATTTATTTATTTATTTTTACTCAGATGAGGACAACAACGATGATGGCAACAACAAAAGAAACAAAAAGCAGGGGACACAGGGCTTTTTATTTTTTTTTTTTTTTTAGCTTTTTTTACTTAGCTTTCAGCTTCAAGTCAGTCAAGAGTAGCGTAATGCAATAATTTAAACCCCACAGCTGAACAGTCCAGAGCTCAGAATGGACTCTCAGATCCTTTTCGTGATTGGACAAACTGGCACAATGAGGAGTTTGGAGAAACTGCCAGTGCAATGTGGACAACAATAATAAGATAACTTCAACTCACAAAAGAATTATACAGGATGGCAAAATGACCAAAATGGTAAACCAAAACTGTAAGGCTTAAATACTTACTTATCTCTTCTGGATGGAAAGTTATTCCTATGTATCTCCTACTGACTATTTCCCAAGACTAAACAAATAAGAGCAAATACATATCAATAAAAACTAAACCTATCTGCAGCAAAAGCAGAAGGCATAATGGGGACAGATGTGGAAAAATAAGAGTACTTATTCTCAGGTGAATACTGTAGTCACTTGGATATGAAGGCATACTTCTCCTCTGCTTTTATGGATCTTGACTTCTTCCACACAGTATCACAGCTTTATCAAGACCAGTGGAAAGGAGCATTTTCAAGCATGAGTTCTATGAGCTGGAAGTTCAGTGCTAATTTAAAAGATGAGAATTTGAATGCTTTCAGGACAAAAAAACATTAATCTTTATTTCACTCCTTTTTTGTTTGAGATTTAGATTGGAAAGAATACACAAAGAGTGTAGGTTTAAAAATGTATTTAAACTTTTGGTTTGAGCCTCATTCTTTAATTGTACACTGTGTGTGAGGAGAGAGCTGACAGCACACAGAAACTTTTCCATTCCTTCTCTTAATCAAAGCAAGAAAGAATTATACTTTTTTGAAGGTGAAATCAAGTGCTATTTTGCACTGTAAACTGAACAAGGCTTTGAATAATTGTCACCAGAGAAAGTGCAAATAGGTGAAGGATGTGAAAGCACAGCTTGAAAAAATCACATCTGTAATACACAAAAACTCTAAAACAAGAGCAGCTGAGATGTTTTTTACCTCATCTCCTGTAAACTGACGGTACTCAAAACTGAATTTTAAAAGCACCTCTCAAATAAAAGTCACAATGCTCTTTTCAGGTACAAAACCACATGAGTTAAGTACATAGTAAATTCCCAGCCAACTGGGACACCACCTACAAAAATCAGTAACTGACTGATATGAAAAGACAGAGGCACTTCAAAGGAACAACAACAAAAATATGCACACACTTGAAACCATCGATAACCAGCAATAGATTTTCATTTGTCCTATTCACAGATGAAGTTTTATTTTGATGACTTTAATGGGCTGAAGACTAAAGCTGCACATTTGAAATCTAGTTTGACAGCCAAACCAGAAATATTTTCTGCATTTGACTTTTTACCAACATTACAGAAGTTTGCATGGACAGTGATTTGCATCTAGGTATTCAATAGCACTGTAATTCTCAAGCAAAACAAAGCACAGATGAAACACCAGATGTGTTTTCTAAGGTGAAATTCTCTCTAATATGGTCTTGCTAGCTACTGATGAGACAGATAGACTGAATGGGACCAGGAATAATGAAAATCTGTGCAATATACTGATGATTTTCTAGACCTGATCTATCATGTAATGACATGTATATATTTGGTAGAGAGGAATAAAAATACGATCAGAACTTTTTAAAGGGACCATTGTTCAATTATCTAAGTAT
This sequence comes from Anabacerthia variegaticeps, assembly GCA_035583185.1. NCBI lineage: Eukaryota > Metazoa > Chordata > Aves > Passeriformes > Furnariidae > Anabacerthia > Anabacerthia variegaticeps. The sequence goes on from JAWWEW010000001.1 coordinate 71,586,555, forward strand.
AAAATTAGAAGTCTAGTTTGAGATAGCCCCCAAGGCTTGTGCTACTAAATATAGATTAGCATTCTGCTAGCATTTGTCTGACCCAAAGGACAATGGCAGCAATTAATTGAATACGGGAGAGGATTGCTATCTGCCCATGATCGAGATACTGATTTTTGGAAAGACTATGAAATGGACAACTTCAAAATTAATCAGACTGAAAGAAAAATCAGTCTCAAATGCAGGATATGAGTTGTCCAATCATTTTTTTTTAACAGACTGGCATTAAGAGAATATGAGGATGTCTGTTTCAATCCTATACATCTGTAATACTTTTGTAATACATATGAAAGGTCATGGATTAATTATATCATAAGGCAATGGAATTATCCAGATTTTATTTTATACAGGCTTATCTTAAACTATCCTGCTTACTCAGATACCCTTTCAAATATTTCTATTAGGTTTCAAAAAAAGAGAAACAAACTACCACAAAGCGGTAAAAGTTTAAAAATTGTTTATAATTTTTCAATCTCCAAGCTGAATAATTGAGTGCATAAGTATGTATCCATATTAAGACAAGAGAGGTTTAATAATACTCTTTATGTAGTAGATTTTTTTTCTCCTCTCCCCATCCCCACCTCCTTCCTCTAAAGTATCTAGACTTAACCAATGTATCATTTTTTTTGTCTGACGTTATAGATTTGAACCAAATTAAATCAAATAATCAAGAAGAGAGTCCACAAACCCCAAAAACCAAAATACAAAGCAGTAATTCATTTAACATTCTGTGATTCATAGTGGCTAAAGATATTTGTCCTTCCTAAAGGAGAGTTCAAAATCAATATGAGCCTTAGCAAGTTACATATTTCATTTCTGCTAAAATAGTGTACTATTTTCAATCACAGAACAGCTGAGGTCCGAGGGGACCTCTGGAGGTCATCTAGTTCAATGCCCCTGCTCAAAGCAAGGTCACCTAGAGCAGGTTTCTCTGGGCCATGCCCAGTTTGGATTTGAATATTTCTAAGAATGGAAACTCCACAACCTCTCTGTGAAATCTGTTCCAGTTTTTAAACATTGTCACAGTAAAGAAGGCCTTTTAATGTTTAGGTGAAATTTATATTTGTGCCCATTGCCTCTCATCTTGTTACTGGATACTACTGAGAAGAGTACGGCTTCATCTTTCTTCCATCCATCAGATGTTTATACACTTTGACATGCTCTCCACCTAGCCTTTTCTTCTCCATCCCTAACAGTCCCAGTTCCTCAGCCCCTCGTTGTTTGACAGATCCTCCACTGTCTTTTCCTGGACTTTCTCCAATATCTCCATGTCTGCTTTGTAACAGGGAGCCCAGAAATGGATGTGTATCAACAGTGCTGAGTAGAGGAGGTTTATCTCCCTTGACTGAATGTCTGATGCAGCTCCAAAGTGGCTTTTGTACAACTTAGTGTCCATCAACATACCCAGGTCCTTTTCTTCAAAACTTCTTTCCAGTCAGTCAGTGAGTCTCCAGTCTGTACTAGGTCATAGGATTTCTCCTCAGGTGCAGGTCTTTACATTTGCCTTTGTTGAGCTGCATAAGGTGCCTGTCCACCTATTTTACCAGCCTGTTGATGTCCTTCTGAATAGTATCATACCTACTTGTTTTGGGTTTAGGCTTTTTGGTGAGTTTTCCCATTACCAAAATGAAAAAAAAGATGGCAAACTAACAAAGTGGCTAATAGGCCTGGCATCACTAGAGGGAAGCCCCATTCCCTGTTCAGTGCGGGCTGGGGCTGCCAGCCCTGTGGAGAGAGGGGGCTTGAGAGAAGCCACTGTGGAGTTAGAGAGCTACAAAAGACCACCGGCGCCTCGTGAGCTGGCTCTTTGTTCCTCGCACAGCTCTTGATCAGGAGCTACCACCTCTTCATGGCTGCTGCCCGACACTGTACCTTTGAGGCCCTGCCCACCATGAGTGAGTTGCTGCTGTCTTTGCCTCACTGTCGCCCCTGCTGAGTGTGGGTACGACTGCACCAAAAGGGGAGACGTGTTTGGCTGTGTGAAGGTTTCTGTTATTGTTGTTTGTTCTGTTTTGTTCAAGATATATACTTGTCCTTTTTTTTTTATCTGTATTTTTTTTCCTGAACACCTTTTAATTTCAAATTAATAATAATTTGGAGGGAGGGCTCCTCTTTCTGGTCCCACCTTTCTTGGCAGACATTTTCTTTAAACCAAGACATTCCTCCCGAGGCTGAGATCCTCTTATTTTCCCTGTCCTCCTGCTTCAGAATCCTGAGCTCCACCATAGATGGTAACTACCAGCAACATTGCCCCTGACTTTCAACTCTCAAACCAGTTCTTCCTTGTAGATACAAATTAATCGGTCCCAGTAGGGCCCCTCCCTTTCCTGGCTCCTCCATCATGTCTGCCAGGAAGTTTTCTCCAGTGCATTCCAGAAACCTTCTGGGCTGCTTGTGCTCTTCTGTGTTGCCCTTCCAGCAGACATCAGGTTGACTGAAGTCCCAGTTGTCTGATTTAAGGCCTCATCTACTTCTTGCAGATTAAGCAGTCTGTAATAGTCACCTATTGCAACATCACCCACATTGGTCTGCCTGTTAATCCTAACCCATAAAGTCTCTCCTGGCTCATCACCTGTCTCCACACAGAGCTCCATACGTTTCCAGTGCTGTCCCACAAAAATATAGTCACTTTCCTTAACTTCCCAGGTGTTTTCATTCATCACAGCACTTCAGTAGCCTAATGAACTATCCCACCACATCTCTGTGGTCCTAATGAAATTATATGCCTGCAGCTTCAACAAGCAGCTGTGATTTCCTCAGATTATTTCCCATGGTATGTGCGTTATTGTATGGTCATTACACAGAAACACTCAGCCATGCTTTCTCAGAAAAGGTTCTAGTTCTTTCCCCAAAATGTTGTCCTGTAGAAACTTCCCTATTTGTGTGCATTGAAGTGGGTCCCCTTCAGCCTTGTTATGTTGTTTTCAGGGTCCCTTGCAGATTTCACCCTTCACTTTTCAATTCCCTTGAGAATTTGTCTTACAACTAGTAGGATTTCATAACTTGATTCTTCATGTTGGCTTAGGATAGCATTACAGAAAATTTTCGTGAGTCTAAGAAATTAGGATTGCTCATAAATCTTACCTGTTCACATTGCTGAAAACTACATCATAGTAAAATTTACAGGTTTGTAAACACCTACTTTATATGTCTCTTTCTGAGTAGACCTATTTACACTGTTAAAGCACTTTCTGCCACTTCAGCTGCTTTGTTAATCTCAGAATGGTACCATTTATCTTTCCCTTCTACTTTTTTGCTTCAGTGTTTAAATTACATGTAATAATGATTTTTTTTTTTTTTCCAGATGGAGTGGATGATTTGTGAGGTAGAGCATTCTTGACAAATTAATGTAGCCTTATATGTTTGGCTCTTAACATTTTATGTGTTTAGACTTTTAAGATTACACCTAATATAGCCTTGGGTTTACAAGTCAAGGTAGTTGAAAGAAAGATAAAAGAAGTAAGCTAATGTCAAGTACTGTTAGGCTATAAAAAAGGTAACAAACAACTTTAGAAATAAACTTGACACCAATCACAGATATTTTATTCTAAGTATATGTTATGCAGATGACTGAAATTTCATGGGAATTTATTTAAAAACATAGCCAACTGAATTGAAAGTCAGCAACATCCTGTTTACATTTCTCAACTTCATGGGTCTCCGAAAATTCCTGTCTTGTCTGTTAGTAAGAGTTTCCTCTTCGATCAAAGTTTCTCACTAAACCAATAAGAATAGATTGTTCTATGAGTCACTAATGGTCTAAACAGTTATTGATTATGGAAGTTAGTTTTGCTTTCTGATTTTCTTTCTAGTGAGTTTTTATGAATTTCATTGATTTTCATTCTAATATATAGACCACCAAAAATTCACAATTGTATTTCAACAGCAATTTTTAAATCCCTTTTGCTCTTACCTGCTAGTGCAGTCGTCTGTGTACCTCATTCCACTGGACATATACAAAGAAGCATATAGTATTTAAGTAGATACAGACAGTCCCATAGTAACTGAACAGTTTTTGGATATTTACATACGTACATTGTTATCCCTAGCAAGTGCTAAACTGAGGTTCAGTGAAACATTCAGTGATTTCCTTATGTTTTTGAAGGAGCATAAGACATATACAGGAAAGGGCTATGTTTTTCTGATTTCTGGTTCAATGTTTTGGCCACGAGCATACATAATTGTGTGGTCCAACCATTCACAGTGTTGAGACTATAGAGTATTTCAGCTATAACTGATTTAGCTTTGCATGAACTAGTCTTAGGAAAGAAGCAGACTAGTTTGGGATGTTTCTCAGGTTATCACACCCTGACCTATTATTGTATCTGGACAGTAGTCACTATCTTATATTATTTTCAAAAGCTTAAGTAACTTCATTCTGTTATTGAACTATCCAGTGCAGACATCCCTAAGGAATCAGCTGAAGAAGTTAGGAAAAAATAGGTAGAAATCTAGTCTACAAACTAAGCTTTAACTTTATGGACTCTGTTGTATTGTCTTTGTTTCCTTTCCTTCAGTTAGGGCAGAAAAACAGCCATGACATGCTTTCCTCAAGTCTTCCCCATGCCATTGGGTCTTCATATGGTTCACTTGCCTACTACAGCCTGAACTGCCTATATGTCTTTTGGAGATGTCTCCACAGAGGTTTGCTGCAGACTGGCAAACAGATTTATGGACTAATCACTGAAGTCTTATATTCTAAGGGTTTTTGGACACAAGCTACTTGTTCTCAGTAATGTACAAACATGACACAATGGACAATAACTACAACTATATAAATAATCATAATAATAACCACTGGGAGCGTCTATGATAAAGGATGTATACGTTTCTGACAACTAGAAATTAAATTTTCTGCCTTTAATAGTACATTTCACAATTTCTCCTCCAGTCCTGTTTTCAAATTGTAAGTTATGATACCCAAGAGGGTCACAGGAGGATTCAAAGAAGATTACAAAGTGTTTATACTAATTGTGTAGCATTAATTACCCAGCTGTTTCCAGCAATTAAAGGCAGTTAGCTGCTCCCAGGCTAATGGTACACTTGTAGACAATAATTAAAGCAGCTTCTTGAAGCACATAAACAGCAGCCCTATGTTTTGAGAAGGAAAGGAGCAAGAGGTTTCATCTAAAGAATTTGTCTTAAAAATATAAGAAATTTTAAGGGACTTGTGTTAGCAAAAAACATATAGACAATACTAATTTCCTACTGTGAAAGTAATAATAGTGATTACCTTTTATAAATATATGTATTTAAATTTGAAACTCTGGTCTAGCTTAGGTCACACAACTAATTTAAAACAGTTTATAATACCAGTTTTCTTTGTGCAAGCACATTCATGTCCAGGTCACAAAAGCCTTCTCTTTTATTTTTCCTTTCAGAAAATGCTTTACATTAAGTTTATCCTAAGGTCTATTACATCTCCTGTAACATAAAATCTAAACATTAAGTCTTACCACAAAACCAAGTCTGCTGGAACTGTTTATGAAGTATAATTAAATGAGAGAAACATTTAGATATCATTTAATTTTCTGTTTCATCATGGTAATGCAATCTCTTGTGGCATTTTAATGGTATTTACTACTTTCAGGACTTTCTATTATGTAAAAGTCAAATATCCAATCTTCTATTTTGTGTGGGATCTTAAAGTGATATTAAATATCAGTAATAAATAATTTCCCTTCCAATTCCAGTTACTGCAGCAGTAAATAAATACCCAGTATAGTGGCTTCTGCTGAGATGCAACAAAGTGTTTAAGTGGCATTTGTGTTATTCTGCTGTTCTGGAAGGTCATATTCTCAAAACCTGTTAGATATTCAAGCACCTGAAAAATGACAGGAACTCTCTAGGGTTCCAGTTCTCATCACATGCAGGATAACAATATTGAATTCAGCTCTTCACAGGCCTAATAGATGCTCTTTCACTCTTTTCAGACAGGAATTGAAAAAAATGCTTAATACAATGCCAAGAACAGGTACAAGCAATTTCACTTATAATGTGGTTAATGCTGCACATGTTTTACACAATAAGATACCCATATGTGGTGCCTAAGTTCAGTTTTCCTTTCATTCTTTACTGCATCTGCCACATGCATGTCCTAACTACCTGCCTGGAGGCATTCTCTATACTCTTTCAGTTACTTTGATTGAAAAATTGAATTGAAGATTCATTAATTTTATATCCTGATGAGTGGACCATTTACTTTGAAAGCAAGAGTCTCAAGTTCTGCTCATTGTCCTTCCTCTCTTTCAGTTTCTGAATTAGTATCTCAACTCCAGCAATATAAAACCAATTGTTATGTACAGAGTATCATAATTTCTGGCAAAACAAACCAACAAGCAAACAGAAACAAATACGAAACACCAAACAAAACCAACAAAAAAAAGTCCATGTAAAATAAAGGAAGAATCTGTAATTTCAATTCAGGAGAAGATTAAGGGCTGTAATTTCAGTTTCTAACAGTGATCTGTCCCATCTTTGCAATTATTAAATCCCTAAGAAACTGTAGATACCATCTTCTACTTACTGACTAGTTGAAGCATCCTTTTTCTCACCAAGTCTACTAATTAAAAAGGTGATAAAACTATTTGATGGACACATCAAATGTCTCAAAAGACTGATTGCTAAATTCCGTATAGATTCAGCAAAGACTCTGTTCCCAGAAGTTAGAAAGTTTTTCCATGAATTCACTAGACTCCCATTCTGTCTCCATTGTGGAGGTCTTTTGCAAGTTCTGTGAATATTACAGTCTTATCTCCTTTGGCAGATGTAGAGAGAATCCTGAGAAAACCTTCTTGCACATTTACAAATATCCTTTTAGCACTTTCTCCTATCCCATACCACAGGCAGCTTCTGCATCCTTTCATGACTAGCTGTGCTGGGAACTGGGTTAGAACAAAAACCGACCAGATCAAACCTCCTATGTTTATGTCCTGTGCTTATGCCAAGGTTCTGCATGATAGGTACTAAAGTAAATATGAGATCTGAGTGCATACCACATGGTAGCCAAGACAAAACTGGTGTGACAAATGCTTTGAATTGGATCCTTCTGGACTACAAAAGATGCCTTCACCAGAGCATTCATTTCTCCTCTTTCCAAATAAGAGACACTGCTGTCTCATTCTCCGCTCCAAATTAAACTTAACACTCCCAGCAGAGGATCCTCTCTGTCACCCCACAGTGAGGACTGAATGTGTTACCTAGGACCCAAGGTGTTACTAACGTCTTCATTTGGGACACAATAAAGTAGGTTGGCCCTTAAAAGAGATGAGAATTCTTTTTGAGTGAGAATTTAGCTCTCCAGAAACAGAAAACATAGAAAGGCCCAGATGTAAAATAGACTAGTCTGAAAGGATTGAATGAGGGTTGACAGACTGGTGCTGAGTGTAGCAGACATGACTTCTCTGTTGTCAGTGTGCCTCTGGCAGGAATGGGTACATCAGTGCCAGGATGAGAAGGATGCTTTTCTCTCAAATAGCTTTACCTTGGGCTGATATACGAACATACCTACTGGATGATTATAACTCTCTGAAATGTAATGACCTTCACAGTAGTTGTCTGATGCTTGATTTCTGTATGAAGTATTTGCTACTGGCATTGACTGATTGTGGTTTGACTAATATGGCACTGATCAGTGGATGTCTTGTCATCATTGTACAGAACTTGCAAACTTTTTATGAAATAACTGTGAATTAGGCAAAACTGAAAACAAATACTGAGAAACATTATAATTCTAGTGTCATGAAAATATTTTTCTTTTTCCCCGTGAGGGAGAAAGAACATGTTTTAAATGGATTACTTTTAAGAGAAAGTGAGAACAGATCTAAAGGCGTACACATATATGGAGCTGAAAATGATGGTACTTTTATTAAAACCACAAAAAATTGACATATTATGCTGAACTACTAAAGCCTTCAGTTTCTGAGACTTGAAATTCAATTTTCCCTAAAATTATAAAGAGTAATTAAATGGCAATTACTGAAAAATAAAGCCTAGGTAAAATACCTATTCCAAAGGGATGGAAGAATTATAGGGTCAGATTTTATTCAAGACATGAAGGTGTTTTTTCTCGCAAGAGTGATGGAGTCACAAGGTGATTTTACTCAAGACTGGTAAGGATTGAACCTAGGGTACAAAATCTGTATTATGGACAAAGCAAAAGCAGTCTTCCAGAGGAGTTACATGGAAATTTTATGAAGCAAATTAATAGCAGGTAGGAGACAAACTCTGAAAGAAAATATATTTTTCATTGAGAACACTGGTTGTCTTTTAGTAATTTATTTTTACTGCAGTGCTCAGACCTACCCAAAAAAAAAGGCCATTCCAGTGTTTCATCATTCCTAATGTCAGCAAGTCTAATATTGCCTCTATCTATTCCCAATGTCTTGTAATGCTCAACCCTTATCTGTCAATTTTATTCAAGAAAAAGGGTTTCAGTGACATGATACTAACACCACACCTCTTCCTCAGGGAGCAAGAGTGTCTATAGATTTCATAGCGTGTTAGCATTAGTCTACTGGACAAGTTCTTTTCTCTTTTGCTCTTTATAAGCAGCAGCAAGATTTCAGTTTGTCCTGGGGCTACTAAATGAAATGAAAATAAACTTTCATCAGATGTTTAAAATCAGGAAGTAGAAGTAGTGTTAAGTCAGAAAATATTAATGCCAATTTGCTTTCTGAGGCTTCAGGAAAAAAAAAGCAATACTCTAGATACAGATTTTTTATTATACTCCAAACACATTCCACCGTGGCTGGCTTTATGTCCCCTGGAAATCTTGACTTTGGAAATAATGGTTACAAACCCTCTCACACATTGTTTGCTAATGCACAAATCTATTCCAGTTTTCCAGCTCTTAGAGCATTCTAGCTTAAGTAAATGGAGTAGCATGACATGTTTTTGAGTGAAATGTATTATAGTCAGATCAAGACAGATATCTTATTATTCATAAGATTAAAATTATATCTCAAGGGATATAAAAATATGTGTGTGGACTTTCTCAATATAACATGCAATCAATGAAGCTCTAAAAATAAGAATACAGAGTGTAGCTTTAAGCCACTTTCTCACCAGCGCTGAGACCAACCATTAGCAGATGACAAGCCGCCCACCAAATGCCCTCCCGCACAGCACCCCACTCCACACGGGTTGGGGGTGAAGGCACAAAGGGTGTTTATTCACCCGGGGCTCGGCTTTTATAGGGCTCCCAGGGAAGGTTCTGGAACTGGGACG
>JAWWEW010000001.1:71595921-71616450 GCA_035583185.1 Anabacerthia variegaticeps
GGGAACCGGGGATAGAACAACAGGGGATCCGCCATGTTGGGGATCAACCTGAGGGGTGCACAGAGTGGAATAACCATCGCTCTTCTTCTTGGGTATGTCTTCTGTTCACAAAACAGGAAAGGAGAGATAAAACACAACATCCATGCTTGGCTATGCTAGGCCTGTGGTCTTGGAGGTTTTCCAGTCAAAGGGAACATCCCACAGACTTAAATATATTCATGGTCTTTAAATCAAAATGACATACATTATTATGCTATTCATAATCAAGTTAATCAATTGAAGTCTTTATTAGGTTACAAAAGGAAATTTAAAAGTAGGCTCTTCAGTGAGACAATCCTCTAACAGTGACATTTTCAAAATAACTAAGTAATTTAGGAACACCATTTCTATTGATGAATAATAGAAAAATTGCATAGGAAGACCCAGACTAAAAAGGTTACAACAAGTTCTCCTGTTTATTTTATGAACTGGACAGTTCTGTCCCAGCATAATGGAAGATTTTGTGATTATATGGAAAACTATAACAGAGGCTGACTGGTAGTTTATATCCTTCATGCTTTCATGTTTCACTTTTGTGCAACACATTTAACATTAATGCAGTGCAAATTCACATACAAACAATGTTCTAAACTAGTCTGATGTAGTGTTTACACTACAAGTCATATAAGCACAGACTGGATGAGGAAATACTATTTTACTGTTCATGATTTCAAAACTCAAGGCAACTGCCTTTTAGTCACTTACTGACAGTGTCTAAGAGACATTTTGGAGAAAGCATATCAGTATAGAAATTAAATCTAATAACGATAGCTGTGATCTCCCAAGCCATTTTAATCAGCAAAAGTATTCTAACATAAATATGGGAATCAAGATCTCTTTGATTTTTCTACTCTTCAGGGACAGAATTGAAATATTAATCTGAGTGGTTTAATGACCTAAATTACCCAACAAACCAATTTGTCTCATAGAGAAAAGATAGGCACAATTAGGGTTTTGGGTGGTTTTTTATACTTTAAAGTTTCTCAACTCTGAAAATTTTAGCTGTATCATAATATGTACATAAAAATAATGGTTCTCTGAAGTGCTAGAAGGCTCTGCTATTGCAATTATACTAAAAATAGAAAAAATATTATGAGTCATCTGAAAAAAGAAATATTCATTATGTAAAAGTAATTGCTGACAATCAAAGATTTAACAATTATTCTGTTAGTGGAAAATAAGCAAGATAAATGTTCAGAAAAACACAGCACATTTCTTATATGTGTTAACATTTTAATTTGCTTTTCTTGTACATCTCTTTCTGGGATAGATTGTAATTGCTTATAGTTGCATGACTACAGTGACTTTATTATTATTCAATTTGTAGCTCTCTTTTTCAACTGAGATATGAAACCACTTCAAAAGGGAAAAAAAAAAAAACACCCTGAAATTTTCTTTGAAATATCCCATGCTGTCAGGACTCTATTCCCATTATAGAGGAATGCGAAAAATTTATTTAAGTTCCTCAGCAATGTCATAAGGTTACAAAGAAGACAGCATTGTTCATTAAGGCACAAGCTTATATGAAAAGGGTAAGGTGGACTATGCTATGTGTGCTACACTAAGATTCTATGTGGCTAAAAATTCATTACTAAAGAAATCAGAGTAGGATAATGAGAAATTACAACAAATCTTAAAAACACCTTTCCTTCACCTCTTCTACCTAGGCTCAATCTCACTCCTGATTTCTATACCTCTTGCCCTAAGTGGTCCATGGGGACAGAGAAAGGGGATTGGGGTCAGTTCATGACACATTGTCTGTGTTACTCCTTCCTTTTCATGCTCCTCCCCTGCTCCAGCATGTGGTCCCACCCATGGGAGACAGTCCTTTATCAGCTTTTCCAGTGTAGGTCCCTTCCACAGAGTGCAGTCCTTCTGGAACAGCCTGCTCCAGTGTGGGTCCCCCACAGGGTCACAGGTCCTGCCAAAAACCTGGTCCACTGTGGGCTCCTCTTTCCACAGGTCCACAGACACTGCCAGGCATCTGCTCCAGCGCGGACTTCCCATGAAGTCACAGCCCCCTTTGGTCACATCCACTTGCCCCAGCATGCGGTCCTCCATGGACTGCATGTGAATATCTGCTCCAGCAGACTTCCCCGTAACTCTTGTAAGTTAGTGTACTACACTCCACTGGTTCAGCGCAGAATGCAAAAACAACAGCAGAAGAGTAAGTACTAGAAATGTGATGAAAACTTATTTCATAACCTATTTTACATGGAAAATTAGGGCCATTATCTAGTCTTTACTGCTTGGTTTCCAGACAGTAGCTGTAACTTTGAAATTTAACAAATGTAATATAATTTTTTCCAGTGTTTTGTCACCTTGAATTACCTTTGTAAATTTTTTTCATGATGTTACAAGCATTCATTGTGTCAAACTATCTTGAAATACTTTCATGTTAGTTCTTTGCAAGATGATGAAATTTATAATTTGACAAAAGAACATAAAGATGTTATAAAAAAAGCTGCTGAAGCCAGATTGACTTGCACTAGTTCTCTTTAAATCTGTTAATAATTTTTGGTGTGTTGCAATTGCATTATACTGTAGACTATAGAATTGTTGTGCTTCCTTTGGCTGCCACATGATTTATGATTCAGATCTTTCAAGGTTATAAAAAACCTGTCTCACAGGTGATTTTAGTTTTAACAAAAACTGAGTGGGAACAAGGTTTGGGTCAATCACTGCACATAATATCAGAAGAATCTATAAAAACTGTCACAGACAGCTCTATACGTGATGGTCTGCAAGGAAGTTATAAACTTAGTTTAAAGAGTTGACAGAAGATCAGAAAGATTTTCTACTTTATCTTTTCTTTTCCCTTTGAGATAACTCAGTATTTCTTTTCATACTGCGTATAGCTACACATACCTGTCTAAAAAAATGTAGAAAACTGCCCCTCAAAATGCCAGCCCAGAAGTCTGAAATATATTTGATGCCAATACTAAAATATTGTATCAACCTTCAAAGTATGAAGTCATGAAACATTATGTCAAACAAGTCAAAAAGACTCACGAAATTTATATGTAAACTAAAAATGGAAACCTTGTTTCAGTACATGAAGAATATCCAGAAGTAGGAAGAAAACGTTTCTATTTTTTTTGCAATTAGTAGTGGTAGTGACACTTTTAAAGTGTCACTTTTTAAAGCAGAATTTATTGGAGGGTTTTTTGGCTTTGTGGCTGGTTTATTTGCTTGTTGGTTTGTTTCTGTTTTTTTGGTTGTTTTTTTTTTTAATTTTTATTTTTTTTTATTTCATAATATTCCATAGAAAGAAGGGAGGAAAGAAAGAAGGTCCATAAGACTAAATATTAAATCATGCTAAACATGGAGAATTTATGCTGGAAGGAAGACTTATTGAGATCTGTGAGCATGTAAAAATGCTGCCTCTTAAAAGAAAGACCTGGTATAATCACACTTACAAATTATTGTCTGTCTATGACTTCTGAAAGGATCATATTTCCTAGTTTTGTCAAGTGTGTTGAGGTCTCTGTTCCTTGTCTTACTTAGCAGTAGGATTTGGGACTCATTAGGACTTTGCCCAGTTTTGACCTCATGCTCACAAAACTAAGACATTCTTTGGAGAACTAGTACAGAAGAAATCTGGAAAGTCCCTCTTAATACTGATCAGAAAATGTGGAGCCTATTCATTTGCATTCGTGTTTGTAAAGGAGTTTGGGGTAACTGTGCAGCCCCTACCAAATTTGCAATTAGTCATCTTTTATAATTGTTTGTTTGGTTGGTTTTGAGGGTTTTTTTGTTGTTTTTTTTTGTTTTGGTTTGGTTTGGGTTTGGGTTGGTTTTGTTTTTTTTTTGTTTGTTTGAGTTTTTTTTATGATTCTGGACATATGTAATTTCCATAATTTTAAAAAAGTCATCTACAATATAGAGCAGAACATTATCTTAAGAACAATGGCATGATGCAATACATGAAAAGAAAAAAAAAAAAAGGTAGAGCAATTAAATCTCCATTGTTCAAAAGTAATGATATGATGGGATTTGGCATTATAAAATCTTGAATGATGTGACATCAAGAGCTTTTTTTAATGGGAGGATGGCATTTCCCGTATCTATGATGATCCTTAGTGTCAGTCATCTATGAAATAAGTATGCCATCTGTTCCATGACATTTGGTACAACTTAGTTGTGATCTTACTTGAAACACCTTTAAAAGGCAAAGGTCTAAAATGCTGTCATAAGAACAATTAAAAAATCAATATTACTAAAGATCTTTAAATTTTCTACCTTTATCACATTAAACTGAGTGTACTTAATCTAAAGAAGACTTCATAATTAAGAAACAGTGAAAAAAATCAAATTGTAAAATGGGTATTCTGCAAAGAAAGAGGAATTCTTGTTACCTATTTCAGCTCAGCAGCTTTCTTCTCACACAAGTAAGTGTGGTAGAAACACTAGTTTCTTACTAGAAGTAAGTTTTCTTACTAGACTCATCTGTGCCAAGTGAGCATAGCTTCTTCTTCAGATGCTTTAAACTGCATTTACCAGCTTCTTAGGGATTTCAGAGACACTTATACCCACTTGTGAGAGAGATCCTTGGATGAAACTTTTGTTTCACTAAAATGGGTCACTACATTCTCTTAGACTCAGTTAGGACAAGGATTTGCACACATATGGGAGTCCCTTTCATCTCATTTAGCCTGCCCCTGGAGTCTAGCAACCCAACTTTTCTTTGTTTGTTTGTTTGTCTCTGGTTTTGTGGTTTTTTTTGTTTGTTTTTGTTTTGTTTTTTTGGGGGTGTTTTTTAGGTTTTTTGTTTGTTTGGAGTTAGGTTTTGTTTTGGGTTTTGGCTGGTTTTGGCGGGCTTTTTCCTTGTGTTTTTTTGGCTGGTGGTTTTGGTGTTTTTTGGTGTGTTTTTTTTTTTTTTTTTTTTTTTGGCAGAGAAGAATAAAGCAATTATGGCTGCTTGTAACAAGGTTTTTAGGGCTTCAGATCTTTGCAAGGAGATGACTAGGGCTCAGATATAAATACATAAGGAAAAGGAGTCTGAGTATAAATATGCACCTGAATTGGCTCTCATGTTCCAGCTTTGCATTCTTCCAGGTCATCCTGCTGTGTTAAAGCTGTGCTCTGTTTTGCTACTATTTCCAAAGCTCATGCTACCTTGCCAACAAGGAAGCTTGGGAGCACAAGAGATTGTGAGGAGAGACCCCCAGAACAACTGTCCCCAACTGACTAAAGGGATATTTCATAACATATGGCATCATGCTCAGTACATAACTAGTGGGAGAGCTGTCTGGGGGCTGCTGTTCAGGAGCTGTCTGGATATCAGTCGGCAGGTAGTGAGAAATTACATTACATATCAGTTACTTTGTATATTATAATTCAACAATGACAAATACTATAGTTATTATTCTTCTTCTTTTTCCATTCAGCTAAGCTGTCTTTACCTCAACCAGATTTTTTTTCCCCCCAGTCCTTTACCCTCTCCCACTGGTAGAGGGCAGAGTGAGCAAATGGGTGTGTGGTGTTTAGCTGCCTGATAAATTAAACCACAACAGCCCTTTTTGCCACCCAACATGGGGCATGAACCCATGACTCTGAGATTAAAAGTCTCATGCTCTACTGGCTAAGTTAGCTGAGCATTTTAAAACAGTTTAATTGAAATTTGTTCTTTATCATTCTGGGCAATTTTTTTACTGCAATAATGTTGATAAGGTATAGAGCAGCTATAGTGATCATAGAACCGGATAAGCACAGTGGTGATGGAACCAGAACTGGATTCAGGATACAGTAATCCAATACCACACACTGTGTCTTCTGACCTGAAGGACTACTATGACAGATGGAGCCCAGAGTCATGTACTAAATGAAGCCAACATTTTAAAGGGATGGCCCATAGGCTAGTGGAATAATATCTGAATTTTTATATTGAAAGACAAAGAAGATGGTGGTGATTTGGGATCTATAGAAAAGTATATGATGTGATTGGTATAGAACAAGGGTTGGACATGATAAGCAAAACAAGTGATGCACAGCACAATAACTTGGCACCTGCTGACCAGTGCCCAGCCAGTTCCTGAGCCGTGAACCCCAGAAAGCTTTCCCCTCAGTTTATATACAGAGCATGACATAATATGATATGGAATATTCCTTTGGCCAGTTTGGGTCAGCTGTCCTGGCTGAGAGAGCTGGAACTCCCAACATATTTTCACTGAAAATGGTTCCTGTTTAACCTGACAATTTTGTGGATTTTTAGTTATCAATTTAGCTACTTAGTTTCTCTACAATTAGGAGTGAGAAGACCTAATTAAGGGCCTTGTTTTGCATAATGCTGCTGCATAAATGGTTGAACTAAAGTCTAAGTCCTTTAGTGAGACCTCACTAAGGATTCAGCACTTAGAACTCTGTTGTTTGGAAACTACAGAGAAGTAAAAACTGCCAAAATACTATAAAAGTACATGATACGCAATTTTACAGATCTGTGTAAAATGATCAAATCATTTTTTCATATCCAATTCTTTAAAAAGGAGAAAAACTATGGATTTTTCTTGTTGTCCTTCTTAATTTTAAACTTTTATAATATATTTGCCTCTTTCTCAAATGTGTACAAATATTTAAGTCATAATATTTGTGGGTTTTGTCTGAACAAAGCATATAATATCACTGCTGCAACTTAAAAACATAACAGCTCTAAGTAGCAACTAATACCATACCAAGTGTGTTTAATAGACACAAAACATTGGTTAACTAATTAAAACTTCTCAACACATTTAGAGGTAGAGAGAGAACCTATTAAAGAAACAAGATGAATTGCAAAAGCATTTTTTTTTCCTAGTTTTCCTTATTTCTTGACTTAATATTATAAGTCTTATACTAAAATCCAAACATATTTTTTCAGTTTATGACAGTAAAAAGCAGATGGAACTATATTGACCCATCTGCTTCTTTTGGGTATATAACTACCGCAGCAAAGGAAGAAGAGACAGTAGCTTTGCCTCCAGGAGAAGCAGCAGCCTGTATATCTAAAACAGTGACAGCAGTCAGCTAGACTGTAGCTGCTTCTTATGCAACTCATTTGTTCTCTTCTTGCTCCAGAGTTTCATAAAGTGAAGATTTGTTCAGAATCAGGGTGATTCTTTGCAACAATCTTACCCAATGATAAAGAATTCTGTGCCCTTATCAGATTGAAAACCTAAAAAATGATCACAAAGAGGTCTTGGTATTTAAAAAAATAAGCTGTTACTGACTAATTTTTATACTTCCAAATCAATCAAGTGAAAGTCAGAAAGATAACATGATTTGTTTTGTTTGCTTGCTTGCTTTTTCTTTTTTGGAGGGGAGGGTTTTAATGCTCATAGTCAGCATATATTGATTTTTTTGTTTCTGGATATCATGCCTCATCATTGCTAGCATGACACAGCTTCACATAGCTTCTTTGGGTATCACTGGTCTTAATTTGTAGAAGTGCTGATGTTCAGGTGTCTTTTTATCTGATCAACTAACCATTATAGATTACAGACTCAAATGGAGCTACACAGGCCAAGTGAACCTCAAGAAGAAACTGCATCAGAGGGAGGAAGATGTTCAGAAGAAAACAGAATATCATGTTCTTCCTCATTTCCTGCATGATAAGAGGTGACAGCCAACCAAATAAGGTTGTGTCAGCTGATAGATATTGTGGAGAGATACCCGTCCCGTAACCTTAACTGGATGAAACTGTGCTTCATCCTTTACCAGTTTATATTCAAATGTCAGAATAGAGGCAAACATGCAAAGTGTTTCACCATATGGAAGCAAACTTCCCAATGCATTTCTAAATTATTTTTGAAAACCTTCATCTGGTTCCTTTGAACTTTATTATAGTTGATTTGGCTTTTCATTTTGCAGCTTCTGTTTTCTTTTCCCTGATTTTATTTTTTTCCTGTGGCATGTTTTATATTGCTTCCACATCTTTTGGGGAAGCCTATCTTGTTAAATAATAGAGTGAGTCTGAACAATGCCAACTTAATTGGCCATGCTGCTCAAGTGGTTCAATTTTGAACCTGTCCAAAAACCCTTGAGAGAAATCTGATATAAAGTGCACTAGCCCTAAGCACTGTGCATATGAGCCAGTTGGTGGCACTTGATCTCAAACAAGAAGTCAGTGCTTGGCCATCTTATTTAGAACTAAAAATACAGTCTTTCAGACCACATTTACAGAGTTGAATTCTTTGGTTTTAGGAAATCTTAATTTAAAATCCTTGTTAAGGTATTTATTTCTCCCTCTTAAACCTTCCTTTATCTCTTGCATATTTTGCATCACTGCCGTCAGAGATCTGTCTTTCTCATTATGTAAATCAAGTCTATCAGCTTTCATCTTCTGTTTCTAACTTTATTTCTCTAGCAGCCTATCAGATTCTTTAATTAATCATTTTCCCCATGCCTATCTCCTTATTGACAATCTCTCCTATACTATCCTGTATTCTTTCCTCAGAAATTATTCCCCTTTATTTTAGGCTTGATCCTGCATGTTAACAATAGGGGGAAAAAAATCTCGGTCACTTCACTGATTAAATATTTAATAACAATCTGTCCTTGCACTGTAGTTTCACTGGTACATTAAAAATTGTGATGAATAATGTCTTTTCTGGCCTATTGCCAATTCAGAAAGATTACTAGGAATAGAAATGGATGAGTAGAGAAAAGATGGCAGAGACAGGCCTAAATGAAACGTTTAACAAACTGACACTAATATTCTCCCTGACAGTTCCAGACAAGGGAATAAAGCTTTGAGTTTGAATGCCTACCAGAGTTAATGTAATTAATGCTCTAGTCACTGATGCTTGTAAGAGTTCATTATGTGGCAACAGGAGAATTTACTTATTTATAAGAGTTACAAGATCAGAAAATGTCCTTCCTGAGTGCTTCCAATTTAACCCTGACTTTCTTAATATTGTTTAATGACCTTAGGGGTGTTTGATCTTGCTTAGAAACATAACTGTTCTAATTTTCTGATTCAAGTTCACTATGAAATATATATGCATTTAGCAAAAAGAAATTTTATTGATTTGATGCAGTTTAATTTTGACACCACTTAAACTCATTCTGGAGGAATTTTGGATGGATGGTATGTAGACAAACAAACCCAAACCCATCACTATCAAAGAGATAAAATATGTATATATATGGTTGTGTGTTTGTGCAAAGAAAACCCAAAAACATGTATCCATGTATATATAACATACAATATAAACAAGTATATAATATAAGATGAAAGCTCAGCATAATTCTTATCTTAATGCAGGCATTCAAAATTTCATCACCTTTATTTGTTGTGGATTTAATGCCAATAGCCATGCCTTCTAGCATTTATTTACATTTAAACAGATCTCTTGTGTCACTGGAGCATGAACAAACACTTAAATAACTTTGAAAATAGGGGGTTTCCCCATGGCATTATTCTGCTGATAACTTTAATAACATAATATCTGAGAGGCAAGTTCAAATTTTTCAGTTTTATGCTGACCTCTGAGCTGACAGTATATTCATTCCATTTCCTGACTGTTTAGGATGGCACATAAAAAAACCCATTAGGATCTTTAAAACACGTAACAGAGAAGAAATTTGAACTATGTGGCTTTTAGGGTTTTTTTGTTTTGTTTTTTTTTTGGGGGGGGGGGTTTGTTTGGTTGTGGTTTTGGGGTTTTTTTTTTTGTGTGTGTGTCAATGGACAATGTAGACCAAAGTTACTTTTTTTAAGGCTTCAGTTAGAGCAACTGTATAGACTTTTCATGATTACTAAGTACAAAGGATAGAAATTGCAACACGCTTTACTAGAACGTACAAGAATTTTTTTTACAAGCCATGTAACTGAATTGGTTACTCTTGGGCTATACTGGAGAGTGCAGTAACTCTTGAATACTGGATTTTTTTCTGGTGAAAGAAGATTCCTAAAAACTTCAAAGCACCAGAAGACAGAGTGGATAGAGTGGACATGGCATACTTCCTTAATTTCCTTTTCTCTTCTGCATCACAGATGTTCTTCCCTAGTTAAGTAATCTGTATTGATAGAACCCACTGCAGAAGACCTGCTCAATCACACATGCACATTAGACTTGATGGGTGTGCATGGATGAGTGTTTGAGTAGATTCATAAGCTATAAATCAATCCCATCAAATAGCATGTGTGTGGTGCACTCCTTTAATTATTTATTTTATGATTAGACAGCTGTTCAATATTCCATCTAAGGGACATTGACAGCAGCATCATATCTATCCTAAGACAGTTTCATTCCCAAAACAGCTTGTTAGATTATTTTGCCACTAAATTAAATTATGCAGTTTGCCACAAGCAAAGGACTATAAAATGCAATTTAAATATGCAGCAGAGCTCTGTTTTAAATCTATAGTCACAAATACTTGAAATTGTCAGAAAATTGTTGACTTTAATAACAGGGATCAATTCAAACTATATAGAAACAAGACAAATGACAGAGGACTTCATTCCTACATTTAGCAGGAGGTATCCACTCTAGCTATTTTAAATGGTGAGTTTCTGTCTATGTACTCATGTGAAGAAAAAAAGCTGTGTCAGTAAAGTGCATATTATTACCTGTACTCCTTATGAAAGGACAGAAAGAGAAATCAATCTCCGTATGCCTGATCTTAGCTGTTAGCTCAAGTTTGACTCTGCTTTGAATAGCTCCAAGAAGCTTTCTCCAGAATAATACTTAGGAAGGGTCCCAGGATTATTTAATTTTTGAGAACCTTATAGAATAAAGGTACCAGTAAATTGTGCTAAAGTTCTAAATTGTTTCAGATGTCCAAGATGGAAAAACAAACAAACAAGCACCACAAAAAGCCATAACTGGGGGCAAAGGAACACTACCTGACTAAAGTAGATGTCAAACGACATAGTACTGGTAAAGACAACTTCCTTTAGGAGTAAATAGGTGAAAGGAATGATAGCTTGTTTATCTTGGCTTCTTGGAGAGAAATAAGTGATTCTATTTTACTTAGTAGTACATAGTTTGTGATTCTTGCTCACTGTATGAAGTGCAGAAGATATCTGTCAAGGGCTACACCTGGCTTAGATTGAGCGCATTTCCCCATGCCAGCCTGTGTTTATTGACTATACAGAGAATAAAGTACTCCTTCAGGTATCTAATCTTTTAGACATAAGGAGAATGCCTAAAGTTAGAGACATTGACTCGTATGTATTGTTTTTGTTTTAATTTACTTTAGAATTATGATGAAAATTACCTGAAATTATGAAAATAAATTCATCTTGGAGCTATTACTGTTGAAGCGAAGTGATGTTTCTCCATGGATATTTTTCCTCACACTTTGCAGTTTCCTGTCAATAAGAGTTAATTATAAAATTGGGTGTTATTCCCAGTAGAACTAATAAGATTGCTCTCAGAATCTCTCCCACATTAGTCACCTAAGCCTGTTAGTGAATAAAGTGTCTTCTGGAAGTGGAGCACTCTAAAAACATGCAGTGATCTTAAACAGATTATCACTGAACCATCCAGTTCTAAAATCTTTTTGCTTTCTGATGAAAAGTACTATGACAAACAGGTGTTCTAGAAGTGAAATTACAGCAATTTTTCAGCCTTCTGTCCCTTTTGTCCTGAAAATTTTTCATAAACCTTCCCATGTTCCTTCCTAAGCTCATTGCCTCTCTTCTGCCTCTGTTCAGGGCAATGTATCCATTCCCACCAAGCTCTTAGGACCAGTGGATAAGGACAGGCAAGTCAAGCACACTGTCTACAGTCACTACAGTCACTTCAGTACCAAAGTGTGGCATGGCCCTTATTTGCCTCTTTTCCAAGTTCTCTCCAGAGTGTGGCTATTTCTACCATGTCATCAGCAAATATCTGTTATGTGTTCATTAGAAAAATGAAAATACTTGGGCATCGGACAAAATTATGTTATGGTCGAATGTAACCACTTAACAGCTCAGATTTCAGGCTTAGATTAATCTCTTTATGTTTTCTACAAGACTTTAGATCTCTTTCATTTGTTTGTAAATACATACCATATGTAATCTCATAATTTATTTTATATTTATATATATAATTGTCATATGTATTCATAGTTTTCCTTTGAAGCAGAAATGAACCTGTATGGCACATCAAATGAGAGTTTCTGGCCACACTTCTATTTTATTGAAACTGATTAACATGCCAAAGAAGGAGGAAGGGAGAAAGTATACTTAGTGCACCATGAATACAGATGATGAACTTGCATTGGCATTGAAAGTTAAATGACTACACAGCAGACAAAAAAAGAAAAAAAAACACACAAAACAACCTAAAATTAAAGATAGGAAGCTTTGAGGGCATAAATCCCCTTTCAAGGATGCTAAAAGGCAAATTGCTTATCTGAACCAAAGCCAAGTGTCAACCTAGCTTGCAATCCAGCATGCTAACATCTTACACAAAACTGTAAGAAAGACCTTGAAAAGAAGCAAGGTGGTCATGGAAGACATAGGTGCATAATGGCAGGCAGATTTGGCCAATGTACAGACTACCCCAGTTAGTCATGAAGCTCTTTTGCTCTGCTTAAGAATTCTGCATTTGTCAGATCCATTTCTGCTCTAAGCTCTGACTGTCAGCAAAACAGAAGTTGTTGCTGTTGTTTAAAACAATCGAAGGGTATCCCTTTTCATCTATGATTTTGGAATGAGGGATAGATCTTAGGGTATCCTTACCCCCCCCCCCGATGGATTTTTACATATTTACATTAAGTCAGGAAGACCGGAAAAAAAAAGTTTGCTCTTAATTTGTAAGACTGTACTGAACCAGTCTAAAACTTTTGTAGTATACAAAGAGTCACATGTTGACAGCTTCAGGATGGAACTGAGCATAATCACAAGGTTCAAACAACTGATGTAAATGGTTACAACTTTCCTCTACACCCTGAACAAATGTTTCATAAGCTTCAATCGGTCCTACAAGCCCTCGGCTAAGAGGTTTGTACACTTCTACATATCATATAGACCAAACCTCTCTAGTGGCCATTGCCAGTGCTGAATGCACTCTGTAGAAGCCATGAGACAGTCTCCTTAACCACACCTGCTATTTTCGAGGCTGGGATCTAAAGCTGGAGTTTCAAATCAGTTGTTAACATTGGGAAGTGTGGCATGTGGTCACCCCCTGGGAAACATCCTCATTGTGTTCTTGCCCTGCAGAGGGTTGGAGTAACAGGGAGATTCCCTCTAAGATGAAATTTTCTACCTGGATGAAATACACAGGCATTGGTTCACCAGGTTCACAAAAGCAGTTTGTGTTTAAGGGTCGTTGTGTTCCCATAAACAACGCAAGATGCTTCAGAGATGCCAAATCAGTCTAACTTTCCTAATTAGCAGTGTTTGTTGAAACAATTGTTTGTTTTGCCAGCCTGTAAGTCAAGACCCCAGAACTAGCAGCTCCACCAACCTTTTCACCATCACCATCCTGCTGCTGCTTCTCTGTGCCTGAAAATAATCACAGTTTTTTAACTTTGCAACACCTCCATTGCTCCTGCTGATCCACTTGCTGTTTCTGCAGAAGCTGTTATCTCTAAGAGCACAAGAGTATAGTCTGTGTCCCAAAGCCCAAATCTTGCTTGTTTTTCAGTAATTGTTATCTGACATGTCAAACCTGATTGCATGCACAGTCTTCTGACACTTCTTTGCAATGTTGCCCAAAAGATGCACCCACCTGGACACTTCAGTGATCTTCCAGACCCCCAAAACTCTGAGAAAATTACATCCTTGCACATCGTCTTCTCCTTCTGTATGGCATTTACCACAAATCAAGTTTGAAACTGATGGGACTATTCTGTTTTCATTTGGTCTTTTGGGGGAACCTCTATGAATCATTTATCTATTTTCTCCATGTATATGTTCATCTGAAGTGGGTATTTTGTTCTGATTTTTCATTTTTACAATAAGTGCTGCTTGTGTCTTGTACCACTCTACAAAGCACAAAGACTAACCCAGTAATACTGCACACTTATCATGCTGGTCTGGGCCTGGATGCCAGGGCCTCTCAGACGAGATTGCAGGTCTGAGATCTTTGCATGGGACACGGTTCTCACTAGGGACTCCTTGGTGGCCTCTCAAGAGAAGTCCTTTGGCATGTTCCAACTTACTCATGCCCCCATTTTCCTTCTTTCTCTGTTCTCCTGAAGTAATCCAGCAATATGTTGGTATGGGAGGATGTTGGTAGAGGGAGGATGCCAAACCATTTATTCCATTAGCTCTTATTAAAAAAAATGTTTTATTTATTTTATACTTATGCTCTACCCTGCATTGCTCCAGCCTCACCTTGAATATTGTGTACAGTTTTAGTCACCACAGTACGGGAAAGATACTAAGCTATTAGAGAGCATCCAAAGGAGTTCAATGAAGATGGTGAAGGGCCTTGAGGGGGAGACATATGAGGAGCAGCTGAGGTCACTTGGTCTGTTCAGCCTGGAGAAGAGACTGAGGAGAGACCTCATTGCAGTTACAGCCTCCTTGTGAGGGGAAGGGGAGAGGCAGGCACTGATCTCTTCTTTGTGGTGACAATGACAGGACCCGAGGGAATGGCCTTAAGTTGTGTCAGAGGAGGTTTAGTTTGGATATTAGGAAAAGATTCTTCACCGAGAGGGTGGTTGGGCACTGTAACAGGCTCCCCAGGGAAGTGGTCACAGCACCAAGCCTGCCAGAGTTCAAGAAGGATTTGGATGATGCTCTCAGGCACCTGATGTGACTCTGGGGGGTGACCTTTTGCAAGGCAAAGTCGGATTCAATGATTCTTGTGAGTCCTTCCAACCTGGCATATTCTGTGATTTGGATACTTCTGTGGGAAGCTGGAGGTAAGACACCTGCCATTTGTCTTGGTAGAAGGTGTCCTAGTACTACTGAAATGGGGCAGTTGAAGAACTTGAATATTTGAATCAAAACAGTTACTATGCTTTTATCCAGGAACAAATTTAGAATTATTCATTGTGAGACTGAGGCTGCTGAAAGCTGAGAGCAATTCCAAGCACTTGTCTTGCACTTGTCTTTTAAATAAAGAGGTGAAATGAAGGGGCTGTCCCTTCTTCTTAGTTTCTGGAGAATTTCATATTCTATTTTCAATCAAATGGCCATGACAAGACTGTCCATGTTCTCCAAGTTTACAACAGCTTATATCCTTCTGTAGTTAAAATGAAATGTAAACTCATGGTCCAAACTGGTCAATCTTCTAATTAAAGACTTCACCAATACAAAATGTTTGTCTGTCTAAACGGACACAAACAGTTACACAGAGATGTTTAAATGCTGGCTATAACACTCAAGATGGGAGCACAGCTACACAGGGTAAGACCTCTCATATGCATCCAACCAGAAGTTTAAATAGGACAAACATGCATGTGACTTCTTCTGTCCTGTTAGCACTGTTCTTTCCAAAATTTGGTATGAAAACTTAGGATTCTGACATAATTGTTTCTTTGAAACTGGCTATTTTCCTTGCTCTTTTTTATAACAGTATTTCTCATCAGTGCATCTGCATGCTTTTGACATCATGACCAGTTTGCTCTGAAAGGAAAAATGCATAATTTAGTGACATGTGGTTGATAACTGCACAAACAACACAGCAGGAGAGGCCCAGGCTAAGCTTGTGTGCAATCTGAAAGATTATTTTTAAAAAGTTATACATCATCAAGACGTTACAACTAGTAGATAAGAGATACATATGAAATTCTACCTAAATAGAACTTACACTCTGTGTGTACTGTGTAGTTTAGTACTGTGATGTGAAGTATCCCTGAATAGTCACTACAATTGCTTTGTAGTGAGTGCAAAAATATAGCTTGAAAACTTCAGTTCACAGTGCAACTCATCACCTCGTGGAGGAGATGACTATATTTGTTCAGACTCAGTGACTTCAGCAAAGCCTGTGATACCATCTGCAATGGCATGCCCCTGGAAAACTGGCATCCTAAGGCTTGGACAGCTACACTCTTCGCTGGGTTAAGAACTGGCTGGATGGCCATGGTGAATGGTGCTGCACCCAGCTGGAATCTGGTCACTAGTTGTGTTCCCCAGTTTTAAGTTCTGTCCTGTTTAATGTCTTTATTGATGAGGGGTTCAAGGCTACCTTTAGCAAAGTCACAGACCACATTGAGTTGTGTTGGAGTGTCGGTCTGCTGAACAGCAGGAGTGTTCTGCAGAGGGATCTGAACTGGCTGGATAGATGGGCTAAGGCCAGTGGTATGAGGTTCAACAAGACCAAGTGCTGGGTCCTACACTTCAGCCACAGCAACCTCATCCAGCACTACAGTCTGAGAACAGAGTGCCTGGAAAGTGGCCCAGTGGAAAAACACCTGGGCATGCTGGTTAACAGGCAGATAAACATGAGTCAGCAGTGTGCCTAGGTGGCCAAGAAGGCCAATGACATCCTGGCCTGGGTCAGAAGTAGTGTGGCCAGCAGGACTAGGGAAGTAACTCTTCCCCTGTACTCGGCACTGGTGAGGCCACACCTTGAGTACCACGTCCAGTTCAGGGTCCCTCAATTCAGGAAGGACATTGAGGTACTGGAGTGGGTCCAGAGAAGGATAATGACTTCTGGCCGTGCCTGAGATGGTATGACATGTCAGCTAAGATAATGACCAAATGAAAATAAGTAACGCTCTTCATCTCCTTCAGTAACAGCTGTGAAGAGACCCTAAGAACCAGAAAACGACTGAAATTGAAAGAAAATGCATTCAGGCACTGTTTATAAGATCTTATATGCATTTTAATCATAAGCCAACAAAAAGGTCTGTCAGTTTTATCACAAATACATTAACAAAAAGTAAACAGATAAACAAAACCACAACACAAGTAAAACCAAATACAATAAATAAAGCTAAGTAAAAATCCAAAAAGCTGTAAGTACTGTCCCCATAGAAAATAATTGATTCTCCAAGGATCATGCTATCTGTCTATACAAATTATAATTCTGCCATGAAATTCACCTTTCATCACCTGCCAGGTCTCCAGTAAGTCTGTAGACAAGAGGCAATAAACCATT
Source organism: Anabacerthia variegaticeps (assembly GCA_035583185.1). Lineage (NCBI taxonomy): Eukaryota > Metazoa > Chordata > Aves > Passeriformes > Furnariidae > Anabacerthia > Anabacerthia variegaticeps. Next base: position 71,612,928 of record JAWWEW010000001.1, read on the forward strand.
TTTCATGTTTTAGTGTGCTTACAACCAAAGTAATCAGACCAAAAAGATGTAAACTGAGTTTAAATCACAAGAGCATTCATATTAATAATTCTTTTTGCAGCGCAAATACAGTACAAGATTATTCAAAAATTTTATTTTATTCCCTGTGTGAAAGATGTAAACATTTTATTTAGTTGCACACAATTTAATGTATGCTAAGTAGGCTTCATATTATTAAGTACAAAAAGTGAGTGGCTGGAAAGCAGGAAGGATGAATGCCTGCAAGGCCTATAGGCCTTTCCTAAAAGGACAAATTTACTGGAAGTATAGGAGTATTGATTCTTCACTAAGTGCATACAGAGCTTAACATAATTTCCAGATGAAACAAGAAAGGAGAATAAGCAATAAAATAAAAGTCAAGGAACAGCAGTTTGTTCAATTAATGCAAAAAAGGAAAGGTGCAAAGGACTTGGCATTCAAGACCATCAGAAGGATCATTTTCAGCCTTTTTCTTTAATCCAGCTGAAGAACAGATGTAAGGTATTATGATGATTAATATTAATAAACAATAATAAAATTATCTTACTTTACTTTGAAGTTTTAATGAATCTTTGAAGTGTTTAACTTCATTGGTTTTATCTTCTGATGTCACAATAGCTATTGAATGTGAAATAAATTTTGAAGCTAGGTTGAATATGCATTGTGAAAATTCTTGAGAAGATGAAAGTAATAATGAGAGCACATAGGAAGGATAAAACCAGTATTTCATCACAATCATGCTAATGTCAATTATTGTCAACAGTTGATATCAGGAATGAAATGAAGCTATGTGGAGTCTTTAGAGCACACCTTTTGGCCTTTGCTAACTGATGATTTTAGGTTGTATATTTTTTAAATTTATCAGCCAAAACTTTCTTTAATGATTAGTTACTTATACATATATGTACAGACACCAACATAGAAGTTACAATTGCAGACACGAAATTTATCATGATATTCACCTCATAATATATTTTATAGGACTTCATAATGTTACATCACATTCTTAGTGATGTCATATAGATATAAATGTAGTGTCATATAGATATAAATGTGTTACATTTGCAAAGAATTAAGTAGTGAATTACAACTATGTTATATTAAGAGTCTGCCCCAACTGAATTCTATACCTGCCAGTATACTCAGCAATGAGAAGGATGCAATTATGTAAATGTAAGCCTTATGGCCTTCAACTCCAGCTCCAGATGCACGATAGTTTACTGTTCGACCTGTGTTATATCTGTCAGACCTCTACAATGAGACTTAAAGAGCTCTATGTGCAAATATTTCAGGAATTTAATAATATTTTAGGTATGTTCTTCAAAGCAAACTAAATAATACTGTTGATAGTCTGCATTTGCTTCAATAACAAAATGTTCTTATAGGGGGCTTAAATACCTAACAAACATATAGACACCTAAATGTAATCCTTTTACTCTCATAGTTATTCCACCATTAGATTTGTATGTTCTCAGATCTCTGTTACTTTCACATTTTATCTATTCCTTTCATATTAATCATTATTTTCCTCTTCAGGGTAAAAAAAGGATATAATTTACCAATCAGATGTAGACATCTACATGCCAAATATATTTGCTTGAGCTAATCACCACAGGCTCCCTTTATTACCTCTAAGAAGAAAAGCTATTGTAAGATATTGTTACTTTAATCCTCATATAGACACCTCAAGATAATTCAGTTACTTCTGTATAAGTGTCTAATGATGTTAAATGCACTCTATGATATTCCATCTGAGATTTAGCTGCCACTTTAGGAAGTTGTTAGGCCTGTTTTTTCACCTGCAAACCCTGTGTGGGTGTCAAAAGTATCCTAGGGGATTTCAAATGGTACCTGACATGAATTCTAAAATAACAGAATTAAGTTGCTAAAAGAAGTAATGTTTGACATAGAATTGTCTGCTGCTTTCCATGGATTGTGATGGGCACATAGGATGATTTTCCACTTGTCAATGTCTACATGGTAGGCATTTGAATCTGACATTTAAATTTAAAGTTCATAATATTTTTTTCAAGTTTTGGTGACCTCTATAGCCAAAAAGCCTTCTTCATTTCTAGTAACGTTTTCCAATTTTAAAATGAGAGTCTGACATAGGACTTTATCCTGTGAAGTCTTTTTAATTTAATAAGCCTGTTTCACCTTTAGTACTACCTATAGGAAGTTCACCTGTTCTGGTTGCTATCACAATGAATGTGACTGTTTTGGAAGAAGATGTGCTATTTGAGACAAGTATGTCAGTCATAAGACAGAAGAGTTCCTCAGACTCAGTTTAGATTCCTAGTACTCACTGTCCATATAAACCTTACATCCTGAGGATTAGAGGTAGCTCTACATTCTTGTATGTCAATGAAAGTTTGAAGGGAGAAGAGAAATAGCAGTTCTGAAATGCAGATCTTATTTATTCAGGTTCCAGAAAGGAAGAATTTCCAGAAAAAGGAAGGATCTTCCTACTTTCTTTTGCTCTTGCAATACTATGGAGATTTCTAATTTCTAGTTTCAGCCCACAGTTTATCTGATGACTTCATGAAAACAGTACAGACATTAAGCATTATGTATCTTGTTAAAAATAGCTGAACTTACTTGAAAAATTGGAAGAAAGAACTTTTAAGTGTATCAGAGGGGATGAAGTTTTCTTTCATGAGTCTTATTTCTGAGCATGGATGTTCTTTCACTATTAACAGGATTCTTTAGTAAAAAAACACTAATTCAAATGCAAACATGCATGTGTGAGCCATGGTAAACTGAAAAGATTGAAAATGAAATAAATAAGTTTGCTCTCTATCTACTCCACTAAAATTTAAAAGAAACTGAAATCACTAGAGCTTCACGAGATGATGAAGCTTTACTACTCAACTGACTCTTCACAGTGATTTCACACTTCCTCCTTCACAGGAGGAAGACTTAACAGCAAAAAATAAGACTAAGCTAACCATTAGCACCAGACTGATGAGGTTTAACAGTTATGGATAATAACAATGATAATAAATATGTTTGTGGAAATTTGCATCAGCTTATAGACAGTTAAATTCAGAGACCACCACCAAAACATGAAAGTGGTAATTTTATCATTATTTAGGTAGGCATGCAAAAATAGATATATATGCATATATACACATATATATAATGCTATTCATAATATGTACACATCTTTGAATTCACATTGAAAATCACTTCCCTAATGTATTATTTTCTGTTCTACACAGAAATTCTCTTTTACAAAATATGAAATTAGTACTATAAATGTAGTTAATGGAACATAAAATTCTAACCCAAGCTTCCAGCAGACAGGCTTCAGTAGCTGTGTTGAGAACCAGCAATGGCACTTGTTTTGTCTAGTGGTTTCTGATAATAGCTTAGATTTGTGGGAATTAGTAATGCTGTTAAGGCATCTACTTAATTCTTTCAGTTGAACCAGAAGAAAAATGAAATATGAAATATTTAGCTTTGGGGGAAAAAAAAAAAACACAAACAACAAAAAAACAAAAGA
>JAWWEW010000001.1:71616550-71628043 GCA_035583185.1 Anabacerthia variegaticeps
CAACACCACCACCACCAACAACAAAAACACACAAAAAAAAACAAAAACAAAAAAAAAGGGAAAAAAAAACCAAAAAGAACCACCAAAAGAAACCAGAAACAAACCACAAGGTTTATAGTAGTTTCTTCTTGCAAGTTTTTTGCTGTTCATCTTCTCTACTTCCATCCAGATCTGTATGTCCTTTTCACTTAAGGCTGATGCTGTACTAATAGAAACATGATAGGGAGTTGTTGCTTTTTCCTTGCTTTTCTGAATTGTTAATTTCTTAAGGCGACTCAGAATAAGACGCAGCATTTCAAATGAGATGAAAACAACATACTTCACAGTATTTTCCTTTGTACTGCTGAAATTGCTCTTTCTAATAAGAAAGACAAGAAGTAGCTTTAGTATTTCTCATTTGTAGCATTCATAAAGAATCCCATCTGACTGTGGTATGAATGTTTCACTAGAATCTTCAATAGAAAATACTACTATTAAACAAGTAGGCAAAATGTAAGGTTGAAATCAAAACAGTCATAAAGGAGTTTGATGGCAGAGAACTTGATTTTTCCATTCTCATCCAAGGTCAATACTGGTGTAATTTATAAGTGACTTAACTGATTTATTTGAGTTTCTTTCTGGCTTCAGCTCTGAAGGAAGAAAAGTGGTGGAACTAGGCCCAGAATAAATTATGATATCATTGCTATTTCCGCAAATGATTAACCCTCAGAAACACTGATATAAGTAATATTGACACCAAAAATATATCCTCTAGTCCTTGGAGAATGAGTGACACAAATAAGCTTGTAGTGAACTTCCAAACCCTGGTTCATGAGAGGTGAGATCTGCATTAAACAGAAGAATAACGTGCAGCCCACTAGATCTTTTTAGCTGTTCAAGTGTATATAAAGCTCCTCAGACAATCTGGGAATTTGTCAAAAACATTCACCTTCTGAACTACCTGAAAGAATCACAGAATCATTTATGTTGGAAAAGACCCTTTGAATACAACGGTTAACCTGACATGTTTTTTAAATACCTCCAGGGATAGTGGCTCAACCACTTCCCTGGGAAGCCTTTTCCTAAGGACAACCCCTTCAGTGAAGAAATTTTCCCTAATATCTAACTTAAACCTCCCCATAAGTCCATTATCTCTCATCTTGTTACTTGGAAGTAGGTAAAGCTCTCCTTTCAGTTAATTGTAGAAAGCAATGAAGTTTCCCCTGAGCCTCCTTTTCTCCAGGCTAAACAACCCCAGCCTCCTCAGCTGCTCCTGATATGACTTGCACTACAGCTTCTTTGCCCTTCTCTGAATGCACTCCAGCACCTTGATGTCTTTCTTGTAGTGAGGGGCCCAAAACTGAACACAGCACTAGAGGTCTGGCCTCACCAGTGCTAAGTACAGAGGGACAATCCCTGTCCTAGTCCTGCTGACCACATTATTTTTGATACAGACCAGGGTGACACTGGACTTCTTGGCCACCTGGGAACACTGTGGGCTCATGTTCAGCTGGCTGTCAACCAATACCTCCAGGTCCTTTTCAACCAGGTTGTTTTCCAGCCACTCTCCCCACAGCCTGTAGTGCTGCATGGGATTATTGTGATCCAAGTGCAAAACCTGGTGCTTTGCCTTGTTGACCCTCATAAAATTGGCCTTGGCCCATTGATCCAACTATGCAGATTCCTTCCTATCCTCCAGCAGATCAGCACTCCCATGTGTCCTCTGCAAATTAGCAAACTGACTTGCAATTTAGAACAATTTTTCACAGGTAATATCAACCGGAAAAAGAAAACAAACAAACCAAAAACCTCCAAACAAACAAAACACCCAGCCCAAAACAAAATAGCAGATATTATCAGTGGTACTGTCTACCATTCTCCAGAGAGCAAAAGACCTAACTTCTTCCACAAAACAGTTAAAATTAATTGGATTTCTTGCCATTACAGTTTTGTCTATTAAAGAAATACTACTCCAGCTACCAGTCTTAAGACATGCTGATGACATATTTGTCAGAAAAGGAAAATTTTTTCTTTTAAAGATGACACCTACACAGTTAATCATTAACTATTCATTTTTGTAGTCTTTCCTTTTCAGAAGACACACAGTGGCCATGAGGAACCTATTTAACTTTACTTGCATAATTTAAGAGCCAGCAATCTCCATCTGAGGAAAAGACATTGCAGATTTCAGAAACAAACACATTCTTAAGCAAATGTGTTCTGAAAAGCCCTTTGTCTCACAGTCTGGAGAAAATGGAATATGGACATATATTGAGGCTAAGTATATCACTGAGAATCTAAATGTCATTGTAAGTGTACAAATGATGTGCTTAACTACAGCACATTCCTTCTATTTGGTGGGAAGTTATTGGTAGCTATACAGGACCACTTTCAGTAATGCAAATCCATGGGTGCTGCTGCACTCTCTTTCCCATTCACATTTTTTACTCTGCAGTTATATACACAAGGCCTCATGTTATGCTATGCACAACCCGACTCTCCTCTTTCCTTATGGTTATTTTTCTTGTCTCAGAAGAAACCTTGAGATAGCAAAAATAAAATAATTTCTTTTCTTCTCTTTCCAATATAATTTTAATATGGTTAACTACTGAAAAATTAATTACAGATAGGCTAAAAAAATAAATCTCTCTCTACAGGTAAAGGCATTCAAGCACAATGAAACATAATGCATAAAATCCAGGGTCATCCTTGAAAATGTTGTCAAGTGCTTTTATGCATTCTTCCCAGTGTCAAAAATGCTGTATGGATTGAGACACGTATAGAAAGGAGTAGGACAATTCCACAGCACAGATAAGAAAAATAATACGGATTTTGGAGTTACACTTCCTTTCCCTCTCTCCCTCTGAGATGAGCAGCCAGAAAGGCAACTTTGTTAGAAGGAGAAAATCACTGACCAGGAGAAAATGCCTTCTGAAATACTGACAGGGAAATTGCCTGCCAGCCTGGGAGCTGTAAGTTTGGGAACTGGAGCTGGGAACCAGAAACACACTTGAAAAGCGCAGCTGGCATCTTTGAAGTACAGCTGAGTACCTAGAAATTGGACACATCCTAACTGCAAAATCAAGGAACTGTAAAGACAGTGAATTGTTTAAAGAGATTAAAAAAAATAAATAAATAAATAAAAAAAAGTTTTGTAATAAAGAGTAAAACATCCTGAGAAAGTAAGAATCAATCCCTAATGTTGGCAGTTCTATCTCCAAGAACATGAAAGCAATTTGAAAAAAAAAAAAAAATGTTCTAAAGGAACAGAAAACATCATCATCACTTGACTGCCTCAGGTGAAAAATAGAAATTAGTAGCAGCTGTTGTCAGCCTGAAGTGGTGATGTTCTGCCCTCTCTTACATCTTTTCGATATAAAAAGAACTAAACTTTTATCCAAAATGGAGCCTCTCTCTGAGAACTTCTTGTGCTATACATACTTTAAATGTCTTAAACAGAGTAAGTACACACGACTTCTATGAGACCTTAGACTCTCACCAGGTACACCTGAGTGACTCCAAACTCTGTGATGTGGATCATCTTTGAAGTAAAACTGAAGTCTGCTATTTTCCTCGTCCCTCTCTGAGTCCTGTTCTGGGATCAGTTCTATTAGTCATGCTTTTGGGATTGTTGGGTCCCTCTTAGAGGATAAAGCCTCTGTGTCTTTGTGTATTACAGAATACAAATAAATGTGTAATGTCCACATGCAGGCTGGATAACATTTCATGTTGTAACATACTCTAAGACAGTAACTGCTTCTAGTGAAATAGTTTTCCTTATTTGCTTCTGAACACCCTGCTTGTGATGACTAAAGCAGTATAGAGGGGGAAATCCCATGATGGGGGAAAATCCACCAGGTTTTTTTCTCTATTCCTTTCAATTAATTTTGTGCAGGATCAGAACAGTGTTTGCCCTTATTGCACCTCCAGAAGCCAGAACTAAAGAACAGAGGAAATATTTTTGCCACTTCATTCTTTGATACAGGCTCTTAATGGTACTCTGTGCCTAATATTTGCTGCAAGTGTTTTGTATCTTATTTAGTAGAGCTAAACATTTTGAATTAAGAAATAGCATTCTGTATTAAAATGGGAGGCTGTATTTAAACATCATTTATATTTATTTACATGTTTGCATTAGTGCTCCGAGGATAAAAATAGATATATAAGACCAACAAGAAGTGTATATACAATCTATAAAGCCATTTTTCAGCTTATTCTGTCTGAGGGAAGGAAAGTGAAGCCTTTGGTGTAACAAATTGATGTTTTTGACTTTGGTCAATTCTGTGTTGTCTTTCACAGCTGAACTTTAAAAAAAAAAAAAAAAGATTTTTTTTTTTTCCTGACTGAAATTATGAACAAGAGCCCCTAAAAATAATTAAAGAAAGATGATACTGTTCTTAGCAAAATAGAAGTTCAGTGACACATACATCACTACCAGAACCAAGATTGTAGTATGGGCTTCTAGAACTCAGGCCATCATTAACTCATGGAACAAGAACCAGGATAAACTTATGCATGGAGTGCCATTTCCCTGTATTTTTCTGTTTTTTAAAGGAATGTAACTTTGCAGACTGCTCTAATACCAGAGTTCTGCTGTGGCTGGTGATTTGTTTTGCCTTGTCTTTTTCTGGGCTTAAGATGACCTTTTGTTAATCATAAAATTCCTGGTTTCCTGTCACACTATCTCAGAAGTTCTTAAATAGAAACAAGAGCTCTATTTGCTGTGTAGCTGCTGAGAAAATAATGTCAAGGCAACTGTGGTCTTGGGAAGATTTCTGAAACCTAAAAGTAATGAGACTGTGGAATGCTGCTGCCCTAGAAGGTGTCAGACATAAGCTCTGTACTAAATCTGACTAAATAATAAGTTTTTAACTTTGTGGGAAGCTTTTTAAAATCTGGGTTTATTCCAAAAACAAAAAAGGGTGAAATTAAATAGCAAGCAAACAAAGAAACACAGCATTTCACACGGACTAATCTGCAGCTGTCCCACAAAACTGGCATTCCCAGGCCACCATCAGGCAGATCAAAGGTAAATGGCACAGCATTGTACAATCCAGCTGGAAAAGAGCTATAGACCATCCACTTCTGCTTCATAGCATGATCAGAATTACGTAGCTCATGGCTGTCAAGTATATTTTCAGTCTACTCTCAAAGGCCTTCAGTTTTGGAGACTCATAATATTCTTTGGGCAATCTATTCCAATTTTTCTAAAGTCGAATCAAAATCTCCAGCGTGACGCTTAAGCCCATTATTTCTTCTCCCATTCATCCTGGACATGAAACTGAACATATCTGTGTGGAAATAAGGAAATAAAGACATTACAATTTTGACTGTATTTATTTATTGTTTAGGTTTTTTGTTGGTTTGGTTTGTGTTTTGTTGGTTTGGTTTTTTTTTGTTTTTCTTTTTGTAATTAAATTATAAAAAGTCTAATCTTTTTGCCATGTTGATTTATTTGGTGAAAAGTAAAAGACATGCTAAGTAAAGTAAGCATTGCATGGGTTTACATGGGTTTAGAAAAGAGGTTGATAAGTCTGAACTTACCTATTAAGCAGCTTATTGAAACAACTAGGAGTTGCAAAAAATTAAGGATTTTTTATGTACCTGCATAAAATGCTAGAAATAAACAACTGCTATGTTTCATAGCTGTTTTCTCTATTTGTCTGAAGTACTTTTAAGGGAATTGGTGCTTAAAACTTACTGAAATTTAATTAGAACTGAGAAGATTTTTTTGTATTTTTTTAAAATATCTCTTTAGAAATCATATTTGTAAATTATTGCATACCTATGAAAAAAATGTTGTTTTTAGTGAAGTTGAATTTGTCATCTTTACAGCTAGTGCTGTTCATTTTTCTACAACAGAACTTAATTCTACCTTCTGGAGCATTCAGAGTTACTCTTGATGTTTTGTGTGAGATGAGGGATGTAATTTGGTTTATAATAGCCAGATTTTTGTGCAATACACAAAAAAATACACATAAAAGGAGGAGTGTAAACAATTGTTCAATATTCTTAGATTGTTATAAAAGAAATACCTCTGTTTAAAATCCTTAAATACAATGGAAATTACTAAAAACTGTTTTATATAACTTAGTAAATGGCATATTGAAGTACCCAAAATTATTTCGTAACATAAAGTCATAATATTGTGGAATAGTTTGGGTCTGAAGAGACCTTTAAAGGCCATCTATTCCAAATCCACCCTTAATGAGCAGGGACATCTTCAACTAGATCAGATTACTCAAAGCTCTGTCCAACCTGACCCTTGAATGTTTCCAGGATGAGGCATCAACCACCTCTCTGGGCAAGCTTTTCCAGTATTTCACCACCCTTACAGTAAAATATATCTTACTTATAACTAATCTAAATCTACTCAATTTCAGTTTAAAACCATTACCCCTTCACCTATCACATTAGGCCACATTAAAAGGGTGTATCCCCATCTTTCTTACAAACACCATTTAAATAATGAAAGGCCCCAATAACATCTCCACAGAACCTTCTCTTCTGCAGTCTGAGCAAATCCAACTCTCTCATCCTGACGTCATAGAAGAGGTGCTCCAGCTCTCTGATCATTTCTGTGGCCCTCCTCTGGACCCACTTTAACAGGCTCATGTCTTTCCTGTACTGAGGTCTCCAGAGCTGTATGCAGTTGTCCGGGTGGCATCTCATGACAGCAGAGTAGAGGGGTAGAATCACCTCCCTGGGCCTGCTGGCCATGCTTCTTTTGATGCAGCTCAGGATACGATTGTCTTTCTGGGCTGCAAGGGCACATTGCTGGCTCATGTCCAGCCTCCCAAGTCCTCCCAAGTACTCCCAAGTCCTTCTCAGCAGGGCAGCTCTTGATCTGTTCGTCCCCCAGCCTGTATTGGTACTGAAGGTTGCCCCAATCTACATGCCTTGTTCTTGGCCTTGTTAAAGTTCATGAGGTTCCCATGGTCTCACTTCACAAGTTTTTTTCAGGTCCCTCTGGATGTCATTTCATCCTTCAGATATGGCAACTACACCATTCAGCTTGGTGTTGTCTAGAAGTTTGCTAAGGATATCCTCAATCCCACTATGTCCTTGATGAAATATCAAACAGTTCTTTCCCCAATACACATTTCTGAGGAACACCACTGATCTTGATGTGGATATTGACCTATTGACTACTACACTCTGGATGCTGTCACACAATTGTTCAATTCCTTATTCATTGAATAGTCCACCCATTGAATCCATAGCTGTTTAATTTAGGTTGTGGACGACTCTGTCAAGGGCACTAGAGAGCTCCACCTAGACAATACCTGTAATCCTGCTCTTGTCCACTGAGGTAGTCATTGCATCATAGAAGGTCACTACATTGGTCAGGCAGGACTTGACTTCGGAAAAGCCACGCTGGCTGTCTCAAATCACCTCCTTATCCTCCATGTGCCTTAGCAAGGCTTCTACAAGGATCTTCCCAGGCACAGAGGTGAGGCTGACAGGTAAGTAGTTCCCAGTTCTTCCCTTCTACTCTTTTAAGACGGGCGCACTGTTTCCTTTTTTTCCAGTCACCTGAGAACTTCACCTGACTGCCATGACTTTTCAAATATGATGGAGGGTGACCTGGTAATTACATCAACCAATTCCCACAGGACTCTGGGGTGCATCTTATCAGGTCCCATAGACTTATGTACGTTCATGTTCTTCAGATGGTCAAGAACCTCCCAAGCTTCTGTTACAGTGGGAGGAATTTTACTCCCGCAGTCCACATCTTGTGATTCACCTACCCAAGATATGTGGGAAGAGAGGTTGCAGTTGAAGAGTGAAGCAAAAAACTTTGTGAGTACTTCAGCCTTCTCTTTGTCATTTCTCAGATGTGTTCATCAGGGTGTGCTCATCTTTGACCTTGTTTGTCTGGCTGGCATGCCTATAAAAACCCTCAATTCTTTGTATCCTTTACCAAGTTCAGCTCCAGATGCTCCTTCGCCTTCCTGACCCCACCTATCCCTACACAAGATCAGCATCCCTGTATACTCTTTCCAGGATACATGCCCCTATTTCCACTACCTGTGCATTTTCTTCTTGACCTTTAGTTTGATTCAGCAGAGTTTCATTCAACTATGCCAGTCTCTTACCTTCCTTTACTGATTTCTTGTATTTATGCAACTAGAACTCTTATGCTGTATGGACAGTGTCCTTATAGATATGCAAGATCTGCTCTATTCCCAAGGGATTCTATTGACTAATGCCTTGTATATATTTAATTTCATTCAAATACTTTCCCTTCAAAATATATTTTCTTCAAAGTATTTCTTAACATTTTTTGTGTCTTCTACAGAGACACAAATGTTACCTAATATTACATGCATAGCTACACTGGTCTTAACTGGATTGAATACAGAAGTTTTTTAAAAACCCAAGCTCAGTGTCAATATAAACCTTTCTCCGTATTAATTTAATGCATTAATTAATTTCATTAAGCTTGTGTGCTGGTTTTGTCTGAGGGTTTTTGGTTTTTTTTTTCATGGAAGCTAGTATGGAGTTATGATTTGAGTTTGTCCTGAAAACTGTGTTGATAGCACATGGAAGTTTTAGTTATTGCTGAGCAGTGCTTAAACAGAGTAAAGATCTTTTCTGCTTCCCACCCCATCAGTGAGTAGGCTGGGGTGTACAAGAATTGGAGGAGACACAGCTGGGATAGCTGAATCCATTTGACCAAAGGAATAATCCATACCATATGGTATCATGATTAGCATATATAGGTGGGGGAAGAAGGAGAAAAGGTGGTGTTCAAAGCAATGGCATTTGTCTTCCCAAGTAACCATTATGTATGCCAGAGCCCTGCTTTCCTGGAGATGGCAGAACACTTGCTTGCCCATGGGAAGTAGTGAATGAATTCATTGCTTTGCTGTGCTTGAATGTATGGGTTTTGTGTTATCTATTAAACTGTCTTTATCACAATGCACAACTTTTCTCTTTTACTCTTCCAATTCTCTTCCACGTTCCTCTAGTGGGAATTGAGCCACTGCCTGTGTAGGGTTAAGTCAGGACACCTTGGCTTTTTCTACTAGTTCTACTAAACAACCTGATTTTTCTTCTCTTCCCTTCTCTTCCCTTTCTTCTTTGTTTTTTACTATCTTATTTCAAGTAATGTCTATGTAGATCTCAGAAGGAAATTTTTTGCTGAACATTTATTGGAGTTGATTACTGATTAAACTATTCTTACAGTCTTAAAATTGACTTTTTTTTTCCCCCCCTCCCAAGCCACGTAAAAGCCCCATAAAATAAAATACCTAAATTCTTTCATTTAGGAAAACAAGACAAGAGACTAGCATAGCTGTGTTGCAGGAGAGGAGGTTGGAAGTGAGTTGTGGGTGTCTGGAGTCCTTTACAGGAAGGAATATGATGTTCAGCTAGATGGGTCTCCCTTTCTCCCTCTAAGGAACCAGCTGGGGTAATGTTGATACATTTACTGACATCCAGCCTTTCTCTTTCCTTATTGATCTGCAATTCCATGTTACAACCAAATTCACTATGTATGGTGCCCTTTACATCGTATTAGATATGTTTTGGGGTTTTCTTTGTCCTTATTACTCCTAAAAGCAATGTCCATCTCCATGTCAGAACTTCTTTAACTGACCATGGGTGAATTGTTCATGATTGTAGTGTCTCCAGTGCCCTGTCTGTTCCCTATCTCTTACCACCCCTGTGCCTGAGCTCCTCTCTACCAAGTCCCATGTCCTCACTTCTCCAGGTCTCCGCTGTCCTACCATATCTGCATTTCTCAATGTCATGGTATTGTGTTAGAGCTGTATTTATCTCATTCTGCGCAGAATAACTACTTCTTGCAACTATGGTTGTACTGCTCTAAAAGTAGAGCAAATTAGCAGTAGTTGCCTGATCAAATAGGGGAATTGCTGTCACTGCTAAACCAAGCAAAACAAATTTGCAGGCAGGTCAACAAAGGTTCAGACAGATCAGGCCTGATAAGCCCAAGCCCTGAGGCCTTGCAGACTTCCAGTATTTGCAGTGGCAATGCTGTATTACAGTGCTACGTCACTGCAAACTGTTCTGCTCACATGCTCCTTGTTTCTTAACTAGAAAGTCATGAAGCAAAGATGTCATGGAGAAGTTTAGGGTTGAGTTGGGCACAAGGACAGAACCCCAGCACTCAATTGCATGAGATTTTATTTGGATATTAAGAAAAAATTTTTACAAAACGGGTCTCAAGCATTGGAACAGGCTACCTGGGGAAGTGGCTGAGTCATCATTCCTGCTGCTATTTAAAAGACCTGTAGCAGTAGCACTTAGGGACATAAGGTTAGTGGTAGACTTGGCAGTGTCAGGTTAGCAGTTGGACTCGATCTTCAAGGGCCTTTCCAGCCTAAATGATTTTATGATTCTATGATTTTTGATATATTTTTTTTAATGATGAAAAATTAGTATAGTAGGTAGATTATGGTTTCCATCCCATGATTTCTATCCTACAGTAAATCCATTTTCTGCACAGAATACAAACTCACACAAAACACTGTGGTCCAGCTGTGACAGTCAAGTACCATGGATTTGATGAAAAAGCACATTCTCTCCAACATGTCAGCATATCTGATTTGGCTGGTAGCCTGGCCATCATGCACAGCAGCTCAACCTCAGATTCAGCCTTCTTCAAGATGTTGGTTGTCTATACATTTATTCCCACCAAGGGGCTGTTGTTTTTGTATTTTTTTTTTCTTTCTATCTCAGATGGTAGCCATATGCTGACAGCAGTCTTACTGGTCGCATCACACAAGAAAAGCAAACTAGTTGGTTTTGACTGGTTTACTATTACAGCTTGCTCTCACATCCCAAACATGTTAAAAGAATATAAATATGTTAAGAATTAAATGGTACTTTTTTTTGTTTGTTTGTTTTTAATTTCCTGTACCTAGATATATATATATATGTTTTTGGTGAGCTTCTCCATAATAATTTTTTGTGCCTTATTTGTTTTCCCAGTGGAGAGTTTTGACATGGACAGCTTTAGTTAATATCTCACTAGAAGCAGTGCTTCTGGGTACCTTTCACCCCTAACAACATTTATTTTTTTTTTTTTCAGTCCAGCTCCATGTATGTGAATATGTATGCATGGTTTTCATATAGTTCTTTCACAAATTACTTAGGGCAGTTTAGTAGATTCAGACCCAGTATCAGTTATTCATTTTATATTTGAAAAACCAATAGTTCCTCAGAAAGCAATGTTTTATCCTGGCTTCTCAATGAATGTATTTTTCCTTGTTTAATTAAAAGGTTTTAGCTGCATAAGTCCAGCCATCAAGACCAGTATCCATAGAATTTTCATAATCATCCTTTTCAAGCTAGAATTTGCAACCTATAACCATTCAGAAATCATAGTAACTGTGCTGCATAGAAAAGGGAATTGTATTTATCAATAAATGTTATAAAAAGCTACTATCACAGCAGAAAAGCAAATTTGACAAGTCACTGAAAAATCAAATCACCCATAAGAGAGAGAATAGAAGCACTATTTGAAAAACAAACAAACAAACAAAC